>CM055079.1:6749743-6953637 GCA_029204045.2 Tillandsia leiboldiana
TGTTACGAATTTTAGTTGGGCGTAGTTTCGTGAAAGTCTCAAGTCTTGAAGATTGAAGGTGAAGAAAGTTGGATCATTTAACTCAATCTCAAGAAAGAAGAATTCAAAGGATCAGGTATGTTTAACTAAAGATTTTGTGTGATCCGAATACTTCTTGTAGTGTAGAAACACTTGGAAGAATCTTTCATTGCATAAAAATCAAAAACTGGACTTGGGACATGTTCAGGATCCGGATCAGGTTGTTCGATCCGGATCCCGAAGGTGGTTCGTTCATACACCAGTTCAATCGGATCGTAGTCTCTTGATCCGGATCCCGAACGTTAGTTTACCATCTTCCTTGAACGATCCGGATCTTGCTTCGCAATCCGGATCCCGAACGTTGATGTTTGGTGAACTGTATGAACGATCCGGATCAAGCACTTGCGATCCGGATCCCGAACCTTCGTTTTTCTGGAATTGGCTGTTCGTTACGACGATCCGGATCACGTTATCCGATCCGGATCGCCGTCCGTAAAATTCCAGAAATGTTAGGTTTTGATTCTTATCTCCTTCCTAGGGTTTCTAACCTATAAATAGACCCTATGACTCTTTTTCTAGGGTTAATCCACAATCATAGCCGTCATTTTCATATATCATCTTATACGGCTATAGATCCACATATAGAGAAGAAAGGAAATCATTAGAGAATACTCTATGTTTCTTCATCTATATTGATTAGTTTGATTCTAGGTTTTCATACTCACATCTTGAGTTGAATCAAACTAATGAATACTTAGATGGTATTTCCGATCTATCTTTGATCTAAGTATTCGGCGGATCATCACCACCCAAAAACAACGATTTACCCCAAAAATCGGCGCGTGGATTCGCGTGTCCTTGTGGATTCAAGGTTCAACCGCTCTCGTGGATTCGGAGCGAGGCACGTTCGTGGATTCGAAGGGTGCTATTGGGTGAAGACCGTGGATTCGGTCGGACGTCGTGGATTCGACGTTGGACGCCGTGGATTCGGCGTTGGGCGCAGATCGTGGATTCGAGAAGCGTCGCGGAGCGAGCGGAGAAGATCCTCTAGGAGCGTAGGAAAAGGTTGAGTCGTAAGTGTGTACGGTAAATCACTTTGTACTGTTTTAATTCTAGTGATTTCTGCCGTGTTATCGGTCCCGTGGTTTTTTACCTCCGGTGATGGAGTTTTCCACGTAAAAATCTTGCGTATGTTTTTATTTCCGCATTGGGTTTTTATCGCACGATTTTTGAGTGTTTATACGTTTACCACCTATGCACCCCCTCTAGGTGGTTTTTTCCCCTATTTAGATCCGTATTACATATAACCCAACAAGTGGTATCAGAGCGGGAATAGGGTTGTAAACAATGGTTGAAGGTGGAAACATCAACCGACCCCCGTTCTTCGATGAACAAATTATGCGTACTGGAAAGTACGATGAAAGCCTTTTATTTCCATCGCGAACGGGTGGTGCAATCGATTGAATTAGGATGGTCTAATCCAACTGAATTTAATGGTGATGTTTGCACCTTAAAACCTAGGTCGACATGTACCAAGGAAGAGGTTAGATTCATCTTCTTACAATGGCAAGGGAATTAATGCTATCTTTTAATGCCTTATCTCAACTGAAATTCTCTCCGCGTCTCGGCATTTGAGACTGCGAAAGAAATCTGGGATGTTCTTCAGGTTACACAATGAGGGAACTAACCTCGTGAAGATTCAGAAACTGCAAATGCTTACGAGCAAGTTTTGACTCTATCTTAATGCAGAAAATGAATCTTTCACGGACTACTATACACGATTGCAAGACATCGTAAACTCATGGTGCTAATCTGGGAGAGAAGATTCCAGAATTTAAGATTGTAAGAAAATCTTAAGAACTCTTCCTAAACGATTTCGCCCAAAGGTTACTGCCATTGAAACTATTAAACACCCGGACGAAATACGTGTAGAAGAATTCGTTGGTTCATTACAAACTTAGAAATGACATTTACTACTAACAATTCTTCTGGAAAGGCATCCACTTCTAAGTCTTCAGGTTATGCGTGAAAACAACTAAGAAGAAGACGCGGATACGTCCTCCTCAGCGATGACGAGAACCTTTCCTATGGAGAATTTGAGAAGCAGCTCGCTCTCCTTGACAAGGAAGTTTCGCCCGCACACTTCGAAGGGGTAATTCAAGCAAATACTCCATCCTTCGGAAAGTTGAACAAAGGCAAGGGTACTTCAGGCTACAAGTCAAGAAAGCAAGAGAACTTCTCAAAGGATAAGACAAGTTCAGAAGGACAACTACAATGCTTCAAATGTCGAGGCTATACGGCCACATTAGCAACGGAGTGTCCTAACAAGTATCGCGCAAAGAAGAAGGCGATGCAAGTCGTCACTTGGGATGACAACTCAACGTCAAATGAGTCGTCTTCGAGTGATGAAGAAAAGAGCTCCACCGCATTCCACCGCGTCCGTATCTACCCTTCATGTGCTTTATGGCAAGTACATTGAGTCGTTGTCCAACTCCACTGTTGAAAAGAATGCACAGGACAACGAATCGGATGATTCGGAAGGTGAAGATTTTGCTCTAGCCTACCACCGACTTTTGAGGGATTCAAAGAACGTGGGCTAATGCGAAACAAGAGTTGAGAGGGAGAGTGCATGATCTCGAAGAAGAAGCAAAAAGAGCGAACTTCTCTCTCAAACGCTCTTGAAGTGGAAGGGAAAACCTGATAAAAGAAAATGCTTCCCTTCAAGAGTCCAATGAGCAACTGAGAAGGAACATACAAAATCTGGTGGATAACGCGAATCACTTCTCAAAGCTCTACAACGGGCTCGACAGGATACCTGGAAATGACAAAGACCATTTTCCAACTCAAGAATGACTGTCCCGCGATTCTCTTCAGGAAGGAGTAAGTTGGATAGACTTCTTGGTCTTGGTCAATCAAATAGGTTCGGCCTCGGATACACTCAAACTGGAAACAGTCCAAGTTCGAGTGAGACCGTTTTTGTGCCTCAGTCGGTATCTCCTCCTCCGACACGGAATTCAAGACAAACAACGACAACAACCTACTTCATCCTCTTTGGGATCGTCAAGATCTAAGGTATGTTTTCGTTGTGGGTGTTTCAGGGCACATAAGAAGATATTGCAAAGACGGGAGTCGAAACGCTCATCTCAAGGACCTCTTGCAACAACTACCAAAATGACACTCCTCCCGAAATCAAAGCAAAACTTTTCAAATGAAAAGAGATTTGGTAGTTCATCGCGCAAGACGATTACATCAAGAACAACCATCGCTATAACAAGACGCCTGTCACCTAGGCATATAACTTCTCGACCATTACCGACGCACTCCAAAAGGGTTTGGGTGCGCAAAGGTGAAATTTTCCCTTGTCTTGTTTCCAATGTTTCCTTGCATGCATATGATAGTTCGTCTTGGTATCTGGATAGCGGGTGTTCCGTCACATGACCTGGTGACAAAAATAGTTTTCAAAATCTTGAGAAAATCTCCGGAGGACACGTTGTTTTCGGAGACGGTCGATCTTCCAAAATTGTTGGAAAAGGGACGGTAGCTATTCCAGATGGCCCGATTTTGAAAAACGTCTTATTTGTGATGGCCTTAAGACTAACCTCATAAGCATAAGTCAACTTTGCGACAATGGTTTTTCAGTTAACTTTTCATCTGTTGAATGCGTTGTAACTGATAAGGACCATGCCTTCTTTTTAAAAGTGGGTTAGATCTGAAAACAATTGTTATGTTGTTCCTAATAAATTTTCTGAAAATTGTAACTTAGCTGCTTTGAATAATGAAACTCTTTGGCATGAAAGGCTAGGTCACTTAAATTTTAAGGAACTTACTAGAATTTCAAACAAGGACGTGGTCAAGGGGGTTTCCAAAGCTTTTATTTAAACAAAACATTGTGTGTGGTGGTTGCCAAAAGGGAAACAGTCTAGGACTGCACACAAGAACTTGAACACGTTGGTACAAAACGGCCCTTGGAACTTTGCACATGGACCTAATGGTGGCCGACCCGTCAACCATCTTTGGGAGGTAAATGGTACATTTTTTTATTGGTTGATGATTTCTCTCGGTTTTCTTGGGTAGCATTTTTAAAAGAGAAAGCTGATACGTTTGACTCTTTTCATGAGATTTGCCATCGTATTATGATTGAAAAGAATGAAAAGATCATTCGTGTTAGAAGTGATAGAGGTGGAGAATTCATAAATTCAAAATTCATTGATTTTTGCACTTCAAATGGAATCAAACATGAATTCTCGGCACCCTATACACCTCAGCAGATTGGTGTTGTTGAGCGCAAGAACAGGGTTGTTCAAGAGATGGCGCGTGTGATCCTTCATAGCCGGAATTTACCGCTACATTTTTGGGCTGAAGCTGTGAACACCGCTGTCTATGTCATTAATAGAGTTTACTTGCGCCCAGGAACCTTGAATACACCATATGAGCTGTGGTTTAGTAGAAAACCCAATATCAAATATTTTCGTGTCTTCGGGAGTCGATGTTACATTTTACGTGACCGTGAAAATCTTGGAAAGTTCGACTCTCGAAGTGATGAAGGGATCTTTCTGGGTTATTCTACGAATAGCAGAGCATATCGAGTATTTAACATTGAATCTAAAACGATCGTAGAATCTATAAATGTTAAAGTAGATGAAGCTTTTCACTTTGAAACTGGAAAATCTACCCTCGATATCTCTCTAGATGATGATTCTCCTGCTAGTGCATCTTCTCATAATAATACTTCCAATACTAATGATGCATCTAATGGTTCTTCTAGTTTATCTGATGTGCAGGAATCATCTCATATATCTCCGAGTACTCCTTTTCAACAAACGTTACGAATCTCCAAGGATCATCCGGAATCGAATATTATTGGAGATCCACAAGAAGGAGTCAGAACTCGGAGGCAGTTGGTTTGTGGATTCGCTTGCTACGTATCTTTAATCGAACCAAAGAACATAGATGAAGCTCTTCAGGATGACTACTGGATTAAAGCAATGCAGGAAGAGCTCCATCAATTTGAGCGAAACAAAGTCTGGGAATTAACGAAGCCTCCAAAGCAACACAATGTGATAGGTACCAAATGGATCTTCAAAAACAAGAAAAATGAGGATGGTACTATCATCAGGAACAAGGCACGATTAGTTGCTCAAGGCTACTCTCAAGTAGAAGGTATAGACTTTGATGAAACCTTCGCCCCTGTAGCTAGACTCGAGTCCATTCGTATACTATTCGCTATTGCTTGTCATTTTAAAATCAAATTATTTCAAATGGACGTTAAGAGCGCATTTCTAAATGGGTTTTTAAATGAGGAAGTTTATGTGGCTCAACCGAAAGGTTTTGTAGATCATAAACAACCTAACCATGTTTTTCGTTTGAAAAAGGCTCTTTACGGTCTGAAACAAGCACCGCGAGCATGGTACGAAAGGTTAACAAAGCACCTTTTGGAGAAGGGCTATACTCGAGGGGGAGCTGATAGGACTCTCTTTGTGAAGCATTATCAAAGCAATTTCATTGTAGCACAAATATATGTCGATGACATAGTATTTGGCGCAACAAGAGATAATGATGCTTCTAAATTCGCGGAGACCATGGAAAGCGAATTTGAGATGTCCATGATGGGCGAATTGACTTATTTCCTTGGATTGCAAATTAAACAAAATGATGAAGGTATTCACTTGAGTCAATCCAAGTATGCAATGGAGTTGGTCAAAAAGTTTGATCTAGAAAATTGTAAAGATTTTCCGACTCCAATGGGAACTAGCCACAAGGGACTTGGAAGTGAATCACATAGTGAGAATGTAGACGAGAAGCTGTATCGAAGTATGATTGGAAGTCTACTTTACCTCACGGCTAGTCGCCCGGATATATCTTTTGGTGTTGGGATTTGCGCGAGATATCAATCAGCACCAAAGGAGGTTCACCTGAAAGCGGTGAAAAGGATCATCCGGTATATCAAAGGATCAATTAATTTCGGAATTTGGTATCCGATGGGAACAAGTTTGGATATTGTTGGATACTCAGATGCCGATTGGGCAGGATCAGTGGATGATCGGAAAAGCACGAGTGGTGCATGCTTCTATCTTGGCCATTGCCTTGTTGCATGACATAGTAAAAAGCAGAACTGCATAGCACTCTCGACTGCCGAAGCGGAATACATTTAAGCTGGAAGTTGCTCAACTCAACTCATTTGGATGAAAAGCGTATTGAGCGACTTCCGCATTTCAGCATCTTCGGTAACAATACTTTGTGACAACACTAGTGCTATTAACATTTCTAAAAACCCTGTGTTGCACTCTAGAACAAAACATATTGAACTTAGATATCATTTTCTTAGAGAGCTAGTTGAATCAAATACTCTTCAACTTTCATATATTTCAACTGAGGATCAATTAGCTGACATTCTAACAAAACCTTTGGATCAAAAACGTTTTATTCATTTACGAAAAGCAATTGGGATGCTTTCCTTGAAATAATCTTCTTTTTGAAATCTTTGCTTAGGATAGGTTTTGTATTTGTTTTTGTTTTGTTCATTATCTATGTTTGTACATAGGACATTAATTGAGCATAGATCATAATTGACTTTAATTGCATCTTTTCGCACATTTAGAAATTTATTATGCTTTTGCCATCATAATATTTCACTGTTGCAATGATCATTTATGTTAATTAAATCATCTTCTAAAGTGATCAAAGTCAATTTCTCTCTCTCTATGATCTCTTGGTATAGTCATTATCTTATTTGACTGCTTAGTCGAGTATGAAATCGAGATCAATATTTGGTTGAATACTTTATATCTTAAATAATTGATAGCCAATTGAGGGGGAGTCTTAGTAAAGGTAAAATGCTCAAAAGATGTGGAAAGAGTTACATCCCAATGAGGAGTGTGAAAACTACCACCACATGGAGGAAAGAGCTACCACCTCGGTCGTCCGAGTATTGTGTGCAGCTACCACATGTATACCAAGCATGGTTGTTCAAATTTTTGATTAAGTAAAATGCATGTTGAAATACTTGACTCTGTCAAATTTCAAGGTTGGTATAAGGTGTTTTTTTTTTAAAGAAAGATGCTCAAAGAGCCACTCTCTTCAACAGATTGTCTAGATACATTATCTATTATATTTGGGATTTCAAACATCTATTGATCTTTGTATTTCATTTTCTTTACTGAATTGATGATTTGATAAAGGCATTACTCATAAGATCAAGTTAGATGTAATTGAAGGTGTTCAACTTTAAGGGATTTAATTTTTGTAAATTTTCGTTTCATTTTTGGATATTATTGATAGATTTGGCATAATCTAATTCTTGTTGTATGAAACGATGATTTTTGTTTAAAGTTGATACACATTTGCGCTTACAATCTTTTTCTGGTTTTTCTTGAATTTCTCTGAAATTTTCTAAAGAAAAAGTTGGGGCCGATCCGGATCGGGCTAGATGATCCGGATCCCGAACGTAGGAATTCTTCTGCGGGCTGACGATCCGGATTGTATCTGCCGATCCGGATCCCGAACGCAGTTTCTTACTGCGGGTAGCCGATCCGGATCGCAGTTATGAACTGATCCGGATCGCGGCTAGGTTTTATAAAGAACGAAAGGGGTTTTTGATTTCTTTACTCCAATCTTTTGTTCCAAAGTTTCCATAGCCTCTCTCTCTAGATTTCATCCTTCCTGGAAGCTTTCAAACTCAGGTTCTTCAACTCCAAGTAAGTTTTATTGATCAAAATCTCGGTTTTTCACCGTTTTTCTCTTTTTCTCCTCAAACGTGATGAATTTCTTGGATCAACTTTGTTTGTGGATGGTTTTTGATCAAATTTCTTTTGAAATAAGAACTCTGAGTAGATTAGTTTTGATTATATGCTAGGTATTCTCCTGATTAACGGATTTTTAGGCTTCGATTTCTAAAATTTCGGTTTTAGGGCATATAATAAGGTTTTTCGAAAATCATGCAATTGATCTATTTTTAAAAGTCCTTTTGCAAAACTAATTTGATTCTTGGCTTCTCTACATGATTATGATTGTTTGGGTACAATTTTTTTTTCAATCTTTAAAAATTAACAATTTTTCATGTGTTCTTGAGTTGGTTTTCACAGGACACCTTCTTAACTCAAGCACTTTGATCAATGGCACTCTCTTGGTTAATCCTTCTCCTGGTCTCAATGGTACACACTCGCCCAACAAATAAACTGAAGAGAGCCAAGAACCTCCAACAAAAAGGTGAATTTGTCGAGGTCAGTGACACAGAGGTAGATTGTCATGAGATTGACTGGGCGGCATTGACGGATGATGATGACTCAATGTATGAACAAGAACCGTCTGATGATTCAAGGAGAAAGGCGTCTGTTAAATCAAAAGAAAAGGCAACTAAGGAACCAGGAAAAGCATCAGTGGCAGCACCAACCATCTCCATGAAAAGAAAGAGAATAACTAGACGCCGTGGGCTACGACAGGACATTAATGTTGACACGCCGATAGCTCCTGACTCCCCACATCGCTTGGAAGAAGTATTCGTTAACACTGATCGTCTTCGAGCCTTTGCACATCGCGAATGCATTGGTGAAAGGCATGTTAACATTGAGGCTCTGCAAGGTCACTCCCCTGGTTTTGGTCTTCTGATTGAACAAGCCAACCTTATTCAAGTATGTCATTTCCCAGAAACTCTTGGCTACTGTTTGCATCATGTGAGGACCTTCTATACTAATGCACGGCATCTTCGAGAGTCTGAGAACGGTCCTATGGAGTTCTACACGAATATCCAAGGCACAAGGTTTAAGATTACTCCAGAATTGATTGGCGAGGTTTTGGGAATGGAAGCCAGCAAGAAAGGAGTTCACTACTTGAAGGGGGTAAATTTGACAAACACATTATGGCAAAAAGTTATAGAGGGAATTTGTCTCGAGGGAACACAATCAACCGAAAAATCTGTTCGGTCTAAAGAACTTCGTCTTGAATATCGCTTCTTAAACTTCATCATATGTTACAATATACTTCCAAATATGCAGACAAAGGTTGTGAGATGGGACCGGTTGTTGTTTTTGTATCTCATAGGACATCCATCAGAGGCAACGGCATTGAATATCAACATTCCGTACATTATCTGGAATAGAATGGCGCGATATGTTGAGCATCCTCATCCCACTGAGAGAATTCCATTTCCCTTGATTATAATGAGGTTTTTAAAGAAATTTCAGGTTGACATCACTTCAACAACTTATCATCAATGTCTGAGCATGATAGATGAGTCTACCATTGTCAAATCCCTCCATAAGTTGCCGCATGTCACTCCAGTTCCTGCATCTGGAACGAAGCACAGTACAAGCACTGCCGCATCACCATCTCGACAAGCACCCGGCACAGATGATGAAGCATCAATAACATCGATTATCAAGGAACAACAGCGACTATCTGTTAAGCAAGAACAAGTTTTGAAGGAACAACAAAGAATTACGAATGAGCTTGAGATTACCACAGCAGCTCACATTACCATAACGAAGAAGATCAATTCAATGGACAAGCGGATGCGAAAGATACTCTCTAAGATGGGCTGCACAAGCTCTGAAGACTCAGATTCTGACAACTGATTACTTTTGACTCATTTCTTTTTCTTTTTGTGCAGGATTTTGACTTTAGGATTTAGTTTTATACTTACTTTAGCTTAGTTCTCAGGTTTTACGTCTTATTGGAACTTTTCACTCTCCTAACATTTCGTAGTCTTAACTACATTTTGGCTTTGTTTTGTGACAAAAAGGGGGAGAGAGTTAGAGAGAACTTTGAACAATGAATGATGGTATGAATGATGAAATATCAAGGTAAGTATGATCTCTACAATGAACAATGAAATATCAAGGTAAGTATGATCTCAACTTCAACTTTTGGTTTTTATCTTGTGATGTGTTGCATGTCTCGACTAACTATTCGACTAACTATTTGGGCATGTATTATTACTAACAAGTTGATGTTGGACTAACATTTTGACATTTGGTTTTTGAATGCATAGAAGATATGTTGGTTTTTAACTATGATTCTCTTACATATCTGAATTCTCAAATGTCATGGTGATTAGATAAACTCTATCTCTGTACTAGGTTTTGTATGCTAAATATTCTTGAGGTATCTAACGATCTCTTTTTGTCAAGAATGATTTCTTTGTGCAGAGAGTACAGATGTCTAAGTCTAGAGTCTGTTTTAGGAGTTTATCTCATGTTTTTAAATTTTTGGATCTCCATTGTAAATTTTTGTTGTATGGTGATAGCAACAAAAATATCTTTTTGAATTTTCTTTAGTGGATCTATGTTTTGTCACGAAACCGCCAAAGGGGGAGATTGTTACGGAATTTGAGTTGGCGTAGTTTTGTGAAAGTCTCAAGTCTTGAAGATTGAAGGTGAAGAAAGTTGGATCATTTAACTCAATCTCAAGAAAGAAGAATTCAAAAGGATCAGGTATGTTTAACCAAAGATTTTGTGTGATCCGAATACTTCTTGTAGTGTAGAAACACTTGGAAGAATCTTTCATTGCATAAAAATCAAAAACTGGACTTGGGACATGTTCAGGATCCGGATCAGGTTGTTCGATCCGGATCCCGAAGGTGGTTCGTTCATACACCAGTTCAATCCGGATCGTAGTCTCTTGATCCGGATCCCGAACAGTTAGTTTACCATTTTCCTTGAACGATCCGGATCATGCTTCGCAATCCGGATCCCGAACGTTGATGTTTGGTAAAC
This sequence comes from Tillandsia leiboldiana, assembly GCA_029204045.2. NCBI lineage: Eukaryota > Viridiplantae > Streptophyta > Magnoliopsida > Poales > Bromeliaceae > Tillandsia > Tillandsia leiboldiana. Next base: position 6,760,471 of record CM055079.1, read on the forward strand.
TGTATGAACGATCTGGATCATGCACTTCGATCCGGATCCCGAACCTTCGTTTTTCTGGAACTGGCTGACTCGTTACGACGATCCGGATCACAGCTAGTCCGATCCGGATCGCCGTCCGTAAAATTTCCAGAAATGTTAGGTTTTTGATTCTTATCTCCTTCCTAGGGTTTCTAACCTATAAATAGACCCTATGACTCTTTTTCTAGGGTTAATCCACTGTGAATCGAAATAGCCGTCATTTTCATATATCATCTTTTACAGCTATAGATCCACATATAGAGAAGAAAGGAAATCAATAGAGAACACTCTATGTTTCTTCATCTATATTGATTAGTTTGATTCTAGGTTTTCATACTCACATCTTGAGTTGAATCAAACTAATGAATACTTAGATGGTATTTCCGATCTATCTTTGATCTAAGTATTCGGCGGATCATCACCACCCTAAAACAACGATTTACCCCAAAAATCGGCGCGTGGATTCGCGTGTCCTTGTGGATTCAAGGTTCAACCGCTCTCGTGGATTCGGAGCGAGGCACGTTCGTGGATTCGAAGGGTGCTATTGGGTGAAGACCGTGGATTCGGTCGGACGTCGTGGATTCGACGTTGGACGCCGTGGATTCGGCGTTGGGCGCAGATCGTGGATTCGAGAAGCGTCGCGGAGCGAGCGGAGAAGATCCTCTAGGAGCGTATGGAAAAGGTTGAGTCGTAAGTGTGTACGGTAAATCACCTTGTACGTGTTTTAATTCTAGTGGATTTCTGCCGTGTTATCGGTCCCGTAGTTTTTTACTCCGGTGATGGAGTTTTCCACGTAAAAATCTTGCGTATTGTTTTTATTTCCGCATTGGGTTTTTATCGCAACGATTTTTGAGTGTTTATACGTTTACACCTATTCACCCCCCTCTAGGTGTTTTTTCCCCTATTTAGATCCGTATTACATATAACCCAACAGTACCATCCTCATTTTTCTTGTTCTTGAAGATCCATTTGGTACCTATCACATTGTGTTGCTTTGGAGGCTTCGTTAATTCCCAGACTTTGTTTCGCTCAAATTGATGGAGCTCTTCCTGCATAGCTTTAATCCAGTAGTCATCCTGAAGAGCTTCATCTATGTTCTTTGGTTCGATTAAAGATACGTAGCAAGCGAATCCACAAACCAACTGCCTCCGAGTTCTGACTCCTTCTTGTGGATCTCCAATAATATTCGATTCCGGATGATCCTTGGAGATTCGTAACGTTTGTTGAAACGGAGTACTCGGAGATATATGAGATGATTCCTGCACATCAGATAAACTAGAAGAACCATTAGATGCATCATTAATATTGGAAGTATTATTATGAGAAGATGCACTAGCAGGAGAATCATCATCTAGAGAGATATCGAGGGTAGATTTTCCAGTTTCAAAGTGAAAAGCTTCATCTACTTTAACATTTATAGATTCTACGATCGTCTTAGATTCAATGTTAAATACTCGATATGCTCTGCTATTCGTAGAATAACCCAAAAAGATCCCTTCATCACTTCGAGAGTCGAACTTTCCAAGATTTTCACGGTCACGTAAAATGTAACATCGACTCCCGAAGACACGAAAATATTTGATATTGGGTTTTCTACTAAACCACAGCTCATATGGTGTATTCAAGGTTCCTGGGCGCAAGTAAACTCTATTAATGACATAGACAGCGGTGTTCACGGCTTCAGCCCAAAAATGTAGCGGTAAATTCCGGCTATGAAGCATCACACGCGCCATCTCTTGAACAACCCTGTTCTTGCGCTCAACAACACCATTCTGCTGAGGTGTATAGGGTGCCGAGAATTCATGTTTAATTCCATTTGAAGTGCAAAAATCAATGAATTTTGAATTTATGAATTCTCCACCTCTATCACTTCTAACACGAATGATCTTTTCATTCTTTTCAATCATAATACGATGGCAAATCTCATGAAAAGAGTCAAACGTATCAGCTTTCTCTTTTAAAAATGCTACCCAAGAAAACCGAGAGAAATCATCAACCAATAAAAAGATGTACCATTTACCTCCCAAAGATGGTTGACGGGTCGGCCAAAAGAAAAAAGAAGAAAAGAAAGTAGTATACATAAACTACACAAGATTTAATCGAAGAACGATTAAAGACAAGGAGGGGTTTCACCTTTGCATACCCAAACCTTTTGAGTTTTGGAGTATGTTGGCAATGGTTGAAAAGTTTTCCTTGATGAAGACGTCTTGCAGGATTGGTCTTTTTCTTTTGTCATCGTCTTGTTTGAAGTACTACTAATGTCCTTTTCTTTAGGAAAATCATTCTTTGAATTCCATGGAGTGAACTTATTGGTAGTAGTTGCAGGATGTGGTTGATTTGATCTTTGAGCTCCAATCTTGCAATTTCTTCCAATGTGCCCTGCAAAATTACAACGAAAACATACCTTTGTGCTTGATGATTCTGAAGAGGATGAAGTAGGCTTGTTGTCGTTGGTTGTCATGATTTCCGGTGTCGGAGGAGGAGATACCGACTGAGGCACAAAGACTGTCCCAACCGAACTAAAATTGTCTTCAGTTCGATTGTATCCGAGGCCGAACTTGTTTGTTTGACCTAGACCAAGAAGTTTATCCAACTTACTCCTTCCTAAGGAAAATTGCTGTAAGTCATCCTTGAGTTGGCAAATGGTCTCTGTCATTTCCAATTTTTCCCGTCGGGCCTCGCCGTAGAGCTTCAAGAAGTAGTTCGCTTTGTTCACCATATCTATATAGTTCTTCTCGAGTTGCTCATTGGACTCTTGAAGGGAAACATTTTCTTTCATCAGTTTATCCCTTTCCACTTCAAGATCGGTCGAGAGAGAAGTTACCCTTTTTACTTCTTCTTCGAGATCCTGCAATCTCCCTCTCAACCCCTTGTTTTGCTTAGCCGGTTTCTTTAAATCCCGTAAAGATCTGTGATAGGCTAGAGCAAATTCTTCACCTTCCGAATCATCCAATTCGTTGTCCGTAGCTTTCTTTTCAACAGTGGAGTTGGACAACGACTCAGATGTATTTGCCATAAAGCACATGAAGGGTGAAGATACGGACGCGTGGAATGCGGTGGAGCTCTTTTCTTCATCACTCGAAGACGACTCATTTGACGTTGAGTTGTCATCCCAAGTGACGACTTGCATCGCCTTCTTCTTTGCCGGATACTTGTTAGGACATTCCGTTGCAATGTGGCCATAGCCTCGACATTTGAAGCATTGTAGTTGTCCTTCTGAACTTTTCTTATCCTTTGAGAAGTTCTCTTGCTTTCTTGACTTGTAACCTGAAGTACCCTTGCCTTTGTTCGACTTTCCGAAGGATGGAGATTTGCTTGAATTACCCCTTCGAAAGTTGCGGCGAAACTTCCTTGTCAAGAGAGCGAGCTGTTTCTCAAATTCCTCCATAGAAAGGTTCTCGTCATCGTTTGAGGAGGATGTATCCGCGTCTTCTTCCTTAGTTGTTTTCAACGCATAACCTGAAGACTTAGAAGTGGATGCCTTTCCAGAAGAATTGTTAGTAGTAAATGTCATTTCATAAGTTTGTAATGAACCAACTAATTCTTCTACACGAATTTCGTCCGGGTGTTTAATAGTTTCAATGGCAGTAACCTTTGGGCGAAATCGTTCAGGAAGAGTTCTTAAGATTTTTCTTACAATCTTAAATTCTGGAATCTTCTCTCCCAGATTAGCACATGAGTTTACGATGTCTTGCAATCGTGTATAGTAGTCCGTGAAAGATTCATTTTCTGCCATTAAGATAGAGTCAAACTTGCTCGTAAGCATTTGCAGTTTCTGAATCTTCACGAGGTTAGTTCCCTCATGTGTAACCTGAAGAACATCCCAGATTTCTTTCGCAGTCTCACATGCCGAGACGCGAGAGAATTCAGTTTGGGATAAGGCATTAAAGATAGCATTAATTCCCTTGCCATTGTAAGAAGATGAATCTAACTCTTCCTTGGTCCATTTCGACCTAGGTTTTAAGGTGCGAACATCACCAATAAATTCAGTTGGATTAGTCCATCCTAATTCAATCGATTGCCACACCCGTTCGTCGATGGAAATTAAAAAGGCTTTCATCCGTACTTTCCAGTACGCATAATTTGTTCCATCGAAGAACGGGGGTCGGTTGATGTTTCCACCTTCAACCATTGTTTACAACCCTATTCCCTCTCTGATACCACTTGTTGGGTTATATGTAATACGGATCTAAATAGGGGAAAAAACACCTAGAGGGGGGTGAATAGGTGTAAACGCATAAACACTCAAAAATCGTTGCGATAAAAACCCAATGCGGAAATAAAAATAATACGCAAGATTTTTACGTGGAAAACTCCATCACCGGAGAAAAAACCACGGGACCGATAACACGGCAGAAATCCACTAGAATTAAAACACGTACAAGGTGATTTACCGTACACACTTACGACTCAACCTTTTCCATACGCTCCTAGAGGATCTTCTCCGCTCGCTCCGCGACGCTTCTCGAATCCACGATCTGTGCCCAACGCCGAATCCACGGCGTCCAACGTCGAATCCACGACGTCTGACCGAATCCACGGTCTTCACCCAATAGCACCCTTCGAATCCACGAACGTGCCTCGCTCCGAATCCACGAGAGCGGTTGAACCTTGAATCCACAAGGACACGCGAATCCACGCGCCGATTTTTGGGGTAAATCGTTGTTTTGGGTGGTGATGATCTGCCGAATACTTAGATCAAAGATAGATCGGAAATACCATCTAAGTATTCATTAGTTTGATTCAACTCAAGATGTGAGTATGAAAACCTAGAATCAAACTAATCAATATAGATGAAGAAACATAGAGTATTCTCTAATGATTTCCTTTCTTCTCTATATGTGGATCTATAGCCGTATAAAATGATATATGAAAATGACGGCTATTGACTATGTGGATTGACCCTAGAAAAAGAGTCATAGGGTCTATTTATAGGTTAGAAACCCTAGGAAGGAGATAAGAATAAAAAACCTAACATTTCTGGAAATTTTACGGACGGCGATCCGGATCGGACTAGCTGTGATCCGGATCGTCGTAACGAGTCACCCAGTTCCAGAAAAACGAAGGTTCGGGATCCGGATCGAAGTGCATGATCCGGATCGTTCATACAGTTCACCAAACATCAACGTTCGGGATCCGGATTGCGAAGCATGATCCGGATCGTTCAAGGAAAATGGTAAACTCACTGTTCGGGATCCGGATCAAGAGACTACGATCCGGATTGAACTGGTGTATGAACGAACCACCTTCGGGATCCGGATCGAACAACCTGATCCGGATCCTGAACATGTCCCAAGTCCAGTTTTTGATTTTTATGCAATGAAAGATTCTTCCAAGTGTTTCTACACTACAAGAAGTATTCGGATCACACAAAATCTTTAGTTAAACATACCTGATCCTTTTGAATTCTTCTTTCTTGAGATTGAGTTAAATGATCCAACTTTCTTCACCTTCAATCTTCAAGACTTGAGACTTTCACGAAACTACGCCAACTCAAATTCCGTAACATTCTAAACACGCAGGCTAGGCCTGCGTGTTTTAAACACGCAGGTAGAGCCTGCGTGTTTCACTGCAACACACCGGACGCACCCGCGGCTGTGGCTCGCTGACGTGGCGGACCCGGCTGACGTGGCGTGCTGACGTGGCAGAAAGAGGGCTATTTTTGTAAATTTAAATTTTGCAGGGCCATTTTTAAAAATTTAAATTTTGATAGGGTCATTTTCAAAAAAAGCCCATATATATATATATATATATATATATATATATATATATATTATGTCCGTTGTATCGTGCGGTCTTCTACTAGTGTATAAAAAGGAGGAGGTAGGCTGGGAATTCCTTTAAGACCACAACAATTTTAAATTTCTTCGCATAAAATTTATAACGAAAATTTTCTTATGGTGTTGTACGAATGTACTTATACACCGGGTCTAGGCAAAACTTTCTACATTCTCCCGCCATTTTCCATTTTCCCCGATTCCCCAGCTCATATAACGCACTGCATCTCGTGCTCTCTCTTCGCGATGCTTCTCCACTCCCTCCTCCTCAAAACACTAACCCTAACCCCTTTCATCGTCCCCAGTCGTCTCCCCTCTCCTTAAGACCCATCCACCTCCACCGCCTCCGCGATCTCTGCCTAGAAGCGCGAGCTCTAAAGCGGCGGCGACGGCGACAGCGATGGCGATGGCGATGGCGGCGGAGGCGGCGGCGGCGGCGCGGGGCCGCGCCACCACGGTGGTGATCGTCGCGGCGTGGTACGCCTCCAACGTCGGGATCCTCCTCCTCAACAAGTACCTCCTTAGCAACTACGGCTTCAGGTACCCGATCTTCCTCACCCTGTGCCACATGACCGCGTGCTCCCTCCTCAGCTACGCCACGGTCGCGTGGGCGGGGCTCGCGCCGCTCCAGCCCCTGCAGACGCGCGCCAGGGCCGCCGGAATCGCCGTGCTCGGCCTCGTCTTCTGCATCTCCGTAGTCGGCGGCAACGTCTCGCTCCGCTACATCCCAGTCTCCTTCAACCAGGCCGTGGGCGCCACCACGCCCTTCTTCACCGCCGTCCTCTCCTACATCTTCACCAGAAGGCATGAGACGTGGTACACATACGCCTCGCTCGTCCCCGTCGTCGCTGGCGTTGTCATAGCGAGCTGGGTTAGAGCTCTTTGATCGTCTGAATTTATTAGATTGTTTTAGTTACATTTTACTAATTTAGTTGGTTAGACAGATGCTTACTTAGTGATCTGTTCAGTAATCGCGCTTAGGCATTCTAATTTATGTTGATACATTGTAGTATGTTTAGATGATAACTTAGCTATTCTGTATAAAATGTTAAAATTGCAAATTAATGTGAATTCCTAGTGTGCTGGGTGCTATGTTAGGGCTCTGCCATGCCATTTAAGTGACTATGCATTAGGTGGATGTCGATCCAAGTTCCTAGATGCCTCAAGATATTCGTAGTAACTAAGGTTGATCCAAGTGTAAGATGCATGAATAGATCTTCTTTTTTTTTTTTTTTTCATTTTTGGTTGCTCACTGATATTGTATTCTGTTGTGTTCCTCTAATGATGTCAGAAATTCAATCTGCTATGTACCTTATTTAGTGCAGAAATGTGGTGGGAAGAGATTGTTTTACAAGTAACGGTGTTTGAAAAGGCGCGAGGCACCGCAAGGCGCGTGCCTCAAGAAAGCGAGGCGCACATTTACTAAACCTAGTTTAATTTAATAATCTACATAAAAAAACAAAAAATAATCATACAAAAATAAAATAATAATAAAAAAGTAAAGAAAACACATGCATATAGGTTCTCAAATGAAAAATATATATATTTCAACTTTCAACTTAAAACTTAAAAGTGATTGTGGTGTCAATGCTCTCATTTGGTTGTTCTTCAAGTATCATCCTCATACTCATCCTCATCCTCATTCTCATCGCTTGCATCGCCGTGATCATCTTCTTCTTTTTCTTTAGATTTTTCTTCTCAAATATCTTCTTCTTTTGTATCCTCAAAATCAACCTGATCTGGCTTTTCATCAATGAATAAAGATGATCGAGATGACGACAACTTATCCTTACCTTTTTTAATTCCCTTTCCTTTTTTTCTATTTCCTTTCCCTTTTCAATTTATTTTTCTTTGTTATTTCCCTTTCCTTTTTTTTAGAGTTTTTTTGGGGTTTCTTTTAAGACGCCTTTAAGTATCTTAACGGGTTAAAGTTTAAGAATCAAATTAAAAACCCGACAACCCGATAACTTGAACGCAAAATCCATCTAAGTATAAATATTGTGAGGCGCGCGCCTCGCGCCTCACTTGAGACAGCGCCTCAGAGCCTAGGCGCGCACCTCAACAATAGTGCTGCGCCTTGCTATTGCTGAGGCGCTAAGGCACGCGCCTCGTGCCTAGGAGCCGAGGCGCACGCCTTTTCAAACAGTGACAAGTAATCGATCCAGAGGAATGTGAGGTCTGCATTTTGGAAATATTTAGTAGGATTCACTGGATTTGACTATGATATATTGAGAGTGTGGAAATCATTCCAGTGCAAATTAAATTACTAAGACTTATTAATGTGGCCTTTCTTGTAATTTCTAGGTTGGGGCTCCCAAGGATTTCAGGCTTTAAAAAACAAACTCCTGTTAATAGTTTATCCTCTTATCTGGGCACTTTCTAGTGTAAACACTTTTTTTTTTTCTCTTTCTAATGTTAGCACTTTTTTTTCTTTCCTTTCCGTGTGAGTAATCTACCGTCTTTATCCCAGTTCGCAATGTTCTGAGCCATCTAATTGTAGCGTAGTTTTCTAGAACTACTGAAGTTAAGTTTTAGGTGCTGGATTTTCTCATGAATAGAGCAAAACATGTGGATATGACAAAAGAAGCAATATCAACTGCCTCAATTGATCAAAATATTTCCAACTTCATGTTGTTAGATGAGATTCCTGTTAGAAAAATTTATCTTTTCAAATTAATTCTTTTAAATAATTTAAACTCAAAATATTATAGAACAAAGTTTAGATGAAGCCTGTGAATGTCGAGGCGTGCGTGAGCACTGTCCTAGAAGCAAGATTGCCCCTCTACGTGCGAGGCTCCGGCAATCACCCCTAGCGATACAACGACCACTGTCCACCCCGTCGGCAACGACTCCGGGATGGTGCGTAGCGAACCCAACGTCTTTCAGAGATCCAACAAAAATAGAAGCTCAAAGAGGAAAATGTAAATCACAGTGTATTGTAGCTATGTAAATTAAGAGAAGAGAATTGTAACTTATATTAACCAAGCTCTCTTGCTCTCTATATAAAGAGTCCAAAGAGACAAGCACAATAACTCACCAGGGGACAAGATCTCTCTTGGGCAGCCCACAAGCTACTTCCCAAGAAGGCTCTTGGGTAGCCCAAGATGCCACTTCCCAAGGTAGGCTTTTGGGTAGCCCAAGAAGCAAAATTCTCAAAAAAACAAAAGTCAAAACACAAGTTTAAAATCACCAAATTCAAATAAAACCTAACAATCCCCACATGATTTAAAACTTGTAAAATCGAAATACAAAATAAAATAAACGAAATACAAAAACTAAAACAGATGTTGGATCCCTTATACTACGTATTCGGCGAAGGTACCTTTTGGGTTTGAACCTTCACTTAGTACAGGTCTATGTACATCCGAGGGCACAATGGTGGACTTCGCCTTGAACCAAGGCCGGTGAATCGGATTTCCACAAACAGTACACATGGTACAGTCGTTTAGGTTCTATGCGGGTTAGCGCTTTTACGGCCATGCGCTCATATCGATTTATGTGTGTTTTTAGGGAACCGCCCTCTTCCCACAGTCGCGGCCTCACGATTACACACATATAGTAGGTCCTGATAAGGGTGCCTGCAAGGTCACACCCTGCCTCAAGGGTCTCGGAACCATTCAGGGTAAGAACCCTTACTAACCACTTGCATTGATGAGCACTGTGGCCATAGGGATGAGTATATAAAAGCAGTGCTCCGCACAACTACCAATTCGACTTGTTTCTACCCATTGAACCTCCAAGAGGTTGGGTTGCCGTCGCCGGTAGTTTTTATTGTGGGCTAAGCCCCATCCCCCTCGACGATTCTAGGATCATTGTCCTAGACAAACCTTTAGTAAGCTGATCAGCTAAGTTCTTCGCAGATCTCACAAATTCCAATGCAATTACATTTTCCTTAATATTCTGCCGAATATACTTTTGTCTTACTTTCATAAATCTATTCATCTTTGTTTCCACATTTTCTTGTGCACACTTGTTAATAGCAGATTTGCAATCACAATGTATACATACAGGCGCCAAAGGTCGCTCCATCAGTGGCAAGTCATACAGAAATTCTCTAATCCACTTAGCCTCTGCTACAGTGGTATCTAAAGCTATCAGTTCAGATTCCATTATACTTCTAGCTATCAATGATTGTTTTGATGACTTCCAAGAAACAGCTGCTCCACCAAGAAGAAAAACAAATCCAGTGGTTGACTTCACATCAGCTGTATCACTTATCCAGTTAGCATCACTAAATTCTTCTAATACAGCAGGGAATCCACAAAAATGCAATCCATAAGATACAATGCCTTTCAGATATCTCAAAACTCTTCCTAAAGCATTCCAATGTTCTTTATTTGGGTTATGGGTATATCTTCTCAATCTGTTCACAGCATAGGCTAAATCAGGTCTAGTGTAATCTACAAGATAACCTAGAGATCCTATAATCTGAGCATACCTATTCTGTCCTATAGGATCACCTTTATTCTTCTTAAGATGTACACTAGGATCATAAGGTGTTACAACAATCTTAGAATCAAAATATTCAAATTTTTTTAACACTTGTTCACTGTAGTGAGATTGGCTCATAATAATTTCATTTGATTTTCTTATGATCTTCATATTCAGAATCACATCAGCTTGCCCAAAATCCTTCATATCAAAGTTATTATTAAGCAATTTCTTAACATCCATTATCACATCCATATTTGTTCCAAAGATCAAAATATCATCAACATACAAACATAGGATTACTATCTGTCCATTGTATTTCTTAGAGTACACACATTCATCGGACATGTTTACATGAAAACCAGCTTTCACAACTAAAGAGTCAAATTTCAAATGCCATTGCTTAGGAGTTTGTTTAAGTCCACATAAAGATTTTGTCAACTTGCAAACTTTGTTTTCATGTCCAGCAACAATAAATCCCTCAGGTTGCTTCATATAAATCTCTTCCTCTAAATCACCATTTATAAAAGCAGTCTTAACATCCATCTGATGAATAATCAAATTATGGACAGAGGCTAAAGCTAGCAGAATCCTAATAGAAGTAATCCTAGCTACAGGAGCATAAACATCAAAATAATCTACACTAGGCTTCTGGGAAAAACCCTGAGCTACAAGTTTAGCCTTATACTTATCTACAGACCCATCTGATTTCAATTTCTTCTTAAAGATCCATCTACATCCTACAGGCTTACAACCTACAGGTAAATCAGATAACTCCCAAGTATGATTCTGTAGAATAGATTGTATCCCCAACTTAACAGCTTCTTTCCAAAATGATGCATCTACAGAAGTCATAGCTTGATCAAAGGTAGAAGGGGTATCTTCTATAAGAAGGACACAGAAATCATCACCAAAAGTCTTCTCAATCCTAGGACGCTTACTTCTCCTAGGTTCAGACTCTTCTATAGGTTCACTAGTGCTGGGTCTACTAGATCCACCTATAGTCTCAACAGGAACATGTCTATCTACTCTAGTTCTAAAAGGAAAGATATCCTCAAAGTATACTGCATCTCTAGCTTCAATAATTGTATTGTTAGAAATCTCATTAACCTCAGAATTTACCACCCAGAATCTATTAGCATTACTACCATCTGCATAGCCTAAGAAAACAGTATCCACAGTTTTAGGACCAATCTTTCTCTTCCTATTTTCAGGAATCTTTTCTTTAGCTAGGCACCCCCACACTTTAAAATAATTCAGATTAGGTTTCCTACCCTTCCAAATTTCATAAGGAGATACAGAAGAACTCTTGTGGGGAATCCTATTAAGAATTACACAAGCAGTCATCAAAGCTTCACCCCACAAGTTCTCGGGTGCACCAGAACTAATAATCATTGAATTTACCATATCCATCAAAGTTCTATTTTTTCTTTCAGCTACTTCATTAGATTGAGGTGTATAAGGTGCAGTCACTTGATGTACTATTCCAAATTCTTGACAGAAAACAGTCATCTCATTTGATGTATATTCACCTCCTCGATCAGATCTTAAAATCTTAATTTTCTTATCCAATTGATTTTCAACATCAGCTTTATAAATTTTAAATTTAATCAAAACTTTATCTTTATTCTTAATCAGATAAATATAACAATACTTCGAATGATTATCAATGAATGTTACAAAATATTTGATTCCACCCCTACTGGGTCTACATCCATCACAAACATCACTGTGAATAAGTTCTAGCAAATCAGAGTCTCTATCTACAGATCTAAATGGTCTTCTAGGTTCCTTAGCTTGCACACATATTCCACATCTATGATCATTTGAAACAGACTTAGGAATTAAATCAAAATTCATCAATCTCTTAATAGTATTAAAAGTCACATGTCCCAATCTTCCAAGCCAAACATCAGATGAAACAACATTCAAAATCAAACTTTCATTAATAGTAGAAGTCATCACAGAAAGTTTAAATAAACCATCACTCAAAAATTCTTTCCCAATAAAGTTCACACCTTTAGTAATTACTACCCTATGCTGGAAAGGCATCTTCTTAAAGTTCCTAAAGGGTTGAAAATTTCTACCTTTAGGTTTCGGGTTCTCTACTAGGTTGGCTTGGGTAGAAGGTTCGCTAGGCTTCTTATCTCTAGCTCGGTTGGTTTATTCTATCCTAAGAGATCTTAGGACAAAATTTAGGAAAAGTTCTCTTTGATTGTGGTTCAGATCATTGGCATGGCTAGACCAGGAAGGAGGCAACTTATCTATTAAAGTGGCAACTAGAAAACTCTCATCTAGATCTATACCACTAGATCTAAGCTGCTCAATAATGTACTTAAAATCCTGAAGCTGGTCAGACATTGGTTTGCTATCTACCAATTTAAACTTAAGCAAATCTGAAGCTTGGTATCTCTTCTTAGTAGGATCAATCTGGCCATACTTTTGTTCTAAGGAAATCCAGAGTTCCCTAGCAGTCTGACTACTACAGTAAATATCATAAAGCTTATCAGAAAGGGTGCTAAGGATCCGGTTCAGACAATGATAATTAATCATAGTAGGATCAGTAGGAGGCACAGGTAAAGGTGAAGGTGCAACACCAGGAGGAGTAGGAACACTCTGAGACTGGCTGCGAGTCTGAGGGCGATTTGCCACAGACTGAATAGCACCATCAGGTGCAGTTTCATTACCATTCTCAATAGGATCTGAGATAGCAGAAACAAGTCCCAGCGTGGTGAGCCAGAATCGCATTTGATTCTGCCACCTTCTAAAATTACGACCTTCAAAGGTAAAAGGTTTCGCCGAATACGAATCCTCCATTAATCAGAATCTGTTTAAACAATAACCTACTACAATGTCACAAAATTATTCTAAATTAAAAAAAGTTAATCTGAATTAACAGGTTTAAATTTAATCAACAATAATTATACTAATTTTTAAATAACAGTTTAACTATGTTTTAATTAACAGTGTTAAAAGAATTAAATATTAAATAGTGTAGTGGAATTTATAGTAACAGTACTATAGAAATAGTACAAATAGTAAACAGATATTCTAAACAATTATACCAACAGAGTAGTATAGATCCACAATGTAGATAAATTAATTAATTATACTAACATGCAGTTTAAATAACATAAATTATACTTAGCAATTTTTATTTAATTAATTAATACTATCCGTATTAAGTTATCACAATTAACAGAACAAACTAAATAGTTAAATATGTGATTCACAGTATAACAATAAATCAACAGTTTTCAAAAAGGTATATAAAAAAAAATATAAATAATAGTACATACACTATTTTAGTTAACAATAAAGTGTACCAAAATAATTTATGAAGTATACTAATCATGTAACGGTATACTAACAATTTTATAAAAACAGTACGTACTAACAATTATAAATACTAACAGAGTATATCTGGCCAACTATTTAATTAAATAAACTAATTAAATATTTATCTCAATCACATAGTATACTCACAGTATGTTAAAAATATAAATGAAAAGATAAATTAAATTAATCTTGCTTCTAGAATGTTAGAAAAATTTATCTTTTCAAATTAATTCTTTTAAATAATTTAAACTCAAAATATTATAGAACAAAGTTTAGATGAAGCCTGTGAATGTCGAGGCGTGCGTGAGCACTGTCCTAGAAGCAAGATTGCCCCTCTACGTGCGAGGCTCCGGCAATCACCCCTAGCGATACAACGACCACTGTCCACCCCGTCGGCAACGACTCCGGGATGGTGCGTAGCGAACCCAACGTCTTTCAGAGATCCAACAAAAATAGAAGCTCAAAGAGGAAAATGTAAATCACAGTGTATTGTAGCTATGTAAATTAAGAGAAGAGAATTGTAACTTATATTAACCAAGCTCTCTTGCTCTCTATATAAAGAGTCCAAAGAGACAAGCACAATAACTCACCAGGGGACAAGATCTCTCTTGGGCAGCCCACAAGCTACTTCCCAAGAAGGCTCTTGGGTAGCCCAAGATGCCACTTCCCAAGGTAGGCTCTTGGGTAGCCCAAGAAGCAAAATTCTCAAAAAAACAAAAGTCAAAACACAAGTTTAAAATCACCAAATTCAAATAAAACCTAACAATTCCATCATTGATACGCAGGACCAGTTTGTTGGATGCCCTTTGGTGCTTCTTAGGAAGGGTCCAACTGATCAGGACTGGTTCTAACTATGTTTGTGGGAATAGTTAGCATTCTTTTTATTTTTATTTTTTTTATTGCTTTCCATTTACAATCAGATAGGGTCAATTTACATTGGTTGCATTTCCCTTTTACTTTTTACTTTCCAGTTCTGGGTTTTCATAGTAAAACTTTATGCTGTCAAGCTAACATGGACTGTGGTTTAATGGCAAGGTGATCTTTATATGAATACCCTTGCATCACAGGCCTATATATTCTAACATCCTTGGCTTTTGTGTTGCTAATTGGCTGCATAATGTAATTTTTATAATTATTATACTGAGTTGATATGTATGTTGCAATGACACTGTTGCTTTCTTTTAAGTTGATGCATGACTAGCCTTGTTGTAATTTCTATATTTCTCTGTAGCATATATATCTTAGGGTGTGTTTGTTGGGAGAGAAAACCTAGATATTAAGATTTTAATGGAGAATAAAGCCATTTTTTGCAACTGCTTTTCACACATCAGAGCAATTATATTTGTTTCAGGGAGAAATGTAATGATGAGAAGGATAGTTGGGGATAAAGCGAGACAAGTACTATTCATGGTTCCATTAAATTAGTAATTATCATGTCTTCCTAGAATATTTCAGTTTGACCAGAGCAACTATTCCCCTATTCTTTTGTGTTGTGTAGCATAATGAGGATAACTTTTGTTACTCCCTGTCGTTACCATCAAACAGTGTTTTAGTTTTCTTCTGTGGTATTTCCATATTTAATATGTTTATTCTTGGCTATTAGTGAAAATGACTCCGCATAAGGACTATTTATTGTTCAATTACATAGGGAGATCCAAGCTTCCAAAAAAAGAAAATGACTCCGCGTAATGACTATTTGTTGTTCAATTATATAGGGAGATCCAAGCTTCCAGTTTTTTGGTTTCATCATGTGCGTAGCTGCAACTACTGCACGGGCTCTTAAGACGGTGTTGCAAGAGATTCTACTGTCTTCAGAGCGGTAATGGATGCATTTCTTAACCACATGCAGTACAGTTGTTCTACTTTATGAAACTCTCATACTTCATATTTTAACTGAGTTTTATATCTTTTCGGAGAACTGAGTTTTATATCCTTTATGTACTGGTTTATGTCTAGGGAGAAACTTGACTCTATGAATCTCCTCCTCTACATGGCTCCGGTTGCTGTGATCCTCTTGCTTCCTGCAACAATTATAATTGAGGAAAATGTGGTTGGCATCACGATAGCACTGGCTAGAGAAGATTTCAAAATTATTTGGTACCTTTTCTTCAATTCTTGCTTGGCATTCATAGTGAACTTGACCAATTTCTTGGTTACCAAACGTACCAGCGCATTGACTATTCAGGTATCATAAGAAATTCTTGAATTTCCTATGATGTATTCTTTTTTTTTTATTTTCTGATCTGGCTTTATAGTTAGATGGGTTATGTTCTATGCTTAAAATATGCACTTGACTATTAGTTTATTTACTTACTAGCAAGGAGTACCTTCTATCTGATATCCCCTTCTCCACGAGTAAGCCTCTGTTAGTATTTCATCTTAGATTTTATAATTTAGCTGAAGAATTAAGATAAAACAGATCCTATTCTGATATGCATAAATGAAAACACAGTATTAGTATGCCTCACTTAATACAATAATAAACTATAATTCTTAATTTTATTCTTTTCCCCTTTATGTAATTATTTGTCAACTCTGGATCAATGCTGTTATATAAATGCTGATAAGTTATGTTGCCTTTTCGCTTAATTCTGGTGTGCTGAATGGTTCTCAACTTTTCTTCTCCCAAAACTGTAAGAGAATATCATATTCTTGCCAAACGAGTCAGATTCCCAGTGGTAACGCTTAGTTAGGAGAAAGGTTGATCCATTGATGGCACAGGTCCAAGTACCAGTGGGGGTACTCGCATGTTCGGGTGTAGTGGGCTAAGATCCCTATTATCTAAATGTATATTCTTCTCATGATGCAAAAGCATAATTTATTTATTTATTTTTAACAAATATTAAGTAACCGTACTGTATCATTCCATGTTTTTTCAAAAATTATATCGCTATTGTTTTATCATACTTGTCCGTTGGAAAGTGGTTTACTTTTGTAGTGTTTCTTTGCAAAGGTGTTAGCAACAATTTTTTTTTTGTTTGGATATTTCTTCCATATTATCTTAACTTGCGATAACTGCTATTGTGTGAAAGACGGTCATATGCGCCACACATGGATAAAAATTATGCCCTCTATTACTTTCTCTGAATATTTTTCCGATTTGTCATTTATGCATGTCTTTAATTGGTCTTGAAACCAAGTATGTGAAGAAATATACCAACGAATTATTCGCTCAAGGGATTCACAGAACTATTGCTTAGGTGGCAAAAACCCTACCTTCATTCTAGTTATTTCTTCTTTTTTACATTTCTACTCCTGCAACTCTTCTCCACCTGAACGGCTACATATCTAATAAGATCAGCTTCTCAAATCCAACAAAATTTTCAGTATGTTCATTCTTTTTTGTTTTTCAGGTTCTTGGAAATGCTAAAGGTGCTATTGCGGTGGTCGTCTCGATCCTTATATTCAGGAACCCTGTTTCTGTGACAGGAATACTAGGCTATACTCTTGCAGTCATCGGTATCTTCCTTTATAACAAAGCTAAGAAACTCAGAAACTGAGATGCGCATATTGGAATATAGAAAAGGGAAAATAAAAAGGAAAAAAAGAAACAGAAAACAGAGTATATAAAATGCCTTTTACCTTATCAGTTTGGCGGGGTCTTGCTCAAAGCTGGATTAGCTATGCAACCTTTTTTTTTTTTTTTTCTGATTGAACAACACATTGTTTGGGCCAGCGAGGAACAAAGATTCTATGAAATCGACAGTATACGTAGTGTAGTGACATTCTAACCTTCAGCTATTACCATACTATTCGGTATAGAGAATCAGGTATTACTCTATTCCATTTTACGGTACCATTTGGTAAGCAGGTGATGAATATTCTTCGATATTTTCTTGTACATGTAATTCTTTGAATTACTTTACCCTCCTATGATTTTTCTTAATTGTGTGTAACTTCTATATCAATATGTGCGCACTGCAATTAATATGGATTCTTCTATTAATGAGTCCAATACATTTGAATTGTAGTTATGGTCCACAAAATTTAGTTGGGTATTGTTCCAGTTATTTTGATTTTATACAATTTAACTACAATTGGATACACCAGCAGGTGGATTTTTCTATTCTTGTTATTGTTTGTTAGTTTGTGATGCACTGTAGCCAAATGCGAATGATAACTTCTAGACAAGAAAAGTAAATACAAAAAAAAGAAGTGGTATGGTGATGTGCATTTTCCCATCCTATGGTTTATAAGAGGAATAGTATTTTTCTATTCTTTGTAATTGCACATTATTACGATTACAAAGAAAAACCATAAATAAAGTGCCATTTATTTTAAGTTCAAAAAAGAAATCAAGCCAAATATCATGTATATATAGAGAGAGATAGTACGGTTTGTGTAGTATTATTGAATTTTTGACTTTTAGTTCAAAAGTTTTGGTCCTTGGTCCTTGAATCATGTAGGAGATACTACTATAGTTAATTATTACGGTTTATAGATCAAGCCTTTGGACTTCAATATTAAATTTTTTTAAGAATATAATTTATTACAGATATGTGCATTAATTTTTTTAAGTACTTTTTGTCTAGGTATTGAATAATTAAAATTTAAAGCATAAAACTAAAGTATCTTTTTGTCTTCACGTCGGATAATTTAAAATTAAAGAATAAAACTATAGTATACCAAATAATGAAAATGTAATAATTGTAATTTTGAAATTTATAAAATAAAATTCAATTTGAAGTTTTTGAAAATTTGTATTTAAATGTTGAGGCCGAAAGAGAGGAGGCTAGTTTCGCAAAATGAGGATGTCTTCAATAAAACAAAAGCGCTACTTTATTGGTCCGGCAATGTCTGAGGCAGTGGTAAGCCCCGTTTTTAGATTCGATGCATCGAAATTACGGAGAAGCGTGAAATACAAAAAATGGTTAAAATTTTGTTTTGATTTTTTGGAAAAAAGCACGATATTTTATGTGTGGATTTACGTGAAATTGCACATGGAGGGGCCTTAGCGCATTTTATGACACCGTGGAGGACTAGGTTGAAAATTCTAATTATTGAAAGGTGTAGACGCAATTCTTTAAGAGACTATATGGAACCTAGGGTTTTCTCTCTTGTACGACTTTCTCGCTCCCCCTTTCTCTCTCTCTTCCTCTCTCTCTCTCTCTCTCCCCAGCCTCAACAGGGCCCTCCCTTGCGTCGCCATCGTTGATCCCTAACCGCCGATGAACTTCCCGGCCGTCAGAATCCACCAAGCCACCATCATCTTTCTCTCTCTCTCTCTCTCTCTCTCTCTCTCTCTCTCTCTCTCTCTCTCCCTCTCCTCTCTGGTATTTGGATCTCGAATCTACCACCATTCTCGGCTGCGCCGCATGAGAACCGCGCTGCTGGCATCCTTGGGCCTCGGCGCTACTACCGTGGCCAGCCCCGTGCGCCGTGGCTCCTGAACAGCTACATCTCGCGGTTGATCCCGATTTGGTGCAGATCGGGCTGCTCCTCTGAGCCAGCCACCGTCGTCGTTTCTTGTCGCCTCTGCCGTTGCCTGAGGACACCGGGGGACCCCCGGCGCCGCCCCGATGATCACTGACACCACCCCCTTGTGCCGGGCTTCATACTTGAACCCGAGCCCACCCCGGGTTGGTCGCAGCTCCTCTAGCGCCGCCGTCGCTGCATCTCATCGCCGGCAATCGACCTCGTCGGTCCTTCCTTAGCGACAACAACCCCCTCCGGCCGGTGCCCGCACCCCAAGTGTAGTATCACGACCTTTCTTGTTTTTCTTTTTATTCCTTTTGAGTAAATTAGTTATTAGGGGAAATAAATCATCGTGTTTTCTTGGGTAGATCGTCGTGGGTTGCGGATATTTTTCTGTGATAGAGCTCGTAAAACGGGGAACGACAAAGCGATCGGATCTGAAATTCGGCTTACGGATCTTCCGGATTGAGTCTTTTGTGTTAACGGGTACGATAGGATAAGTCGAACCCGTTAAGACCTTGGTGCATCAAATCCGCGCCGGCTGTTTTAGAATATGGGTTAGGTGGCACTCTTATCAAGAAGTTGGTTGGAAAACCCCTTTTATCGGAATTTTGGGATTCGTACGTAGAAGAAAAATAATGTTTTAATTAATTTAATACCTCTCATGAAACGAGAACCCTAGTTCGGAGAGAAAAAAAAAAAAGAGCGATTCTCCTTCCCTTCTTGGATCAAGCGTGTTGGAGGCGGGAAGCGGAACCGGTTTCTCATCGCCTGCGAGGGACGTGTTTTCTTCTTCAACTCCGTGAGATCGAGGTTAGCGGTGATTTTCTAGTTTCCGTGTCTTGGTTTTCTTTCCGTTTCGTGTGTTGGGGGTCTTCGCAGTTTTGCCTTGCGGGTGCCGCTCGTACCGCCGCCGCGATGCCCTCGAGCACCGCCGCCGCGATGCCCTAGAGCACCACCGCCGCGGCGTGCGGACGCGCCGCCGCTCGCGCGGGGCCGCACCGCATGCGGCGCTGTGAGGCGTGCCGCTCGGGGCCGCCGCCCGCGCGGGGCTGCTGCTGTGCGGGGTCGCACCGCATGCAGCGCGGTACGGAGCGCCGTGCGGGGCTGCTGCGCCGCACGGGGCCGCACCACATGCGGTGCGCCGCGCGGGGCTGCTGCCCGCGCGGGGCCGCACCGCATGCGGCGCGGTACGGTGCGCCGTGCGGGGCTGCTGCGTCGCGCGGGGCCGCGCCGTCCGCCGTTCCGCCGCCACCGCCGCCGCCGCTCGGTTTCCGCCTTTTCTTCGGCGCGTACGGGATCTCAGTTTTTCAGGCAAGTCTAGACTTACCAGTTGTTTTTGTTGGGGACTTTCTTTTTAGGTCCGGGAGTCGTGCGAGGGCGCGGGTCAGTTCCGAGTGTTCCGGTCGAGGCTTTTGAGTTGGGTACCTTTTTCTTGCATTTTGGTTGTGGTCTCATATGTAATACGTAAAATAGATGTGCTAATGAATCTTGACTAACCACTTTTCGCATGAGTATCCCTATTATTACACATTGACATTGGTCACTATGCTCATGGCTGCTTGCACGCACACCAGCGGTTTGGCCACCGCATCGGTGTACTTTTTCGGAAAGGTGGTACGTTGACCCGTGTACCCAACAAGGTGACGTAGTGAGGACCCCTCGCGGTTACTTAAGGTGCTGCACAAGTGCCGTGGAGGGGTTAAAAGCAACAAGGTGAGAGCAAGGTATTTTCTTTTGCATGCACTGTTTCGATTTACAGGGGGTTACTGTTGATCAATGCTGGAGAGTGTAGATGCTCTGGTTTTCGGTTTGCTTTATTTTCAGTATTTATAGCATCTTGCACATCTTATATTTACCTCTTACTCTTTGTGTCGCTGACTTCCCACACTGTGACAGGTTCGGTCGGGGGTGGGATCCGGGACGACAGTGAGGCTGCGACTAGAGGATGTTAGCCTCGTTTGGGGCTGGTGACCTCTCCGTTATTTCGTTTTTGATTATTTCGGTTAGTTAGCTTTGTGCGTGTGGTATTTATTTGTGGACGATGTGGATGTTGGAAATTTCCTGATGGACGGTTTTTCCTTTACGTTTATTTTGGGTACGACCAATTTCAAATAAAAGAAAAGGATTGCGAAAATGGTTTTGAAAAGAATAGGTGTCGTGTGGGCACTGTTTTACAAACCCGTGGATTTATCCTTTCAAAATTTAGGTGGCCGTCTTGGTTATTGCGCATGATTATCTTTTTCCCTCTACTTAACTCCTTGACTGGTGTGGTTAAAGTGTAAATTGTGTTTGTGACGCCGTGCATATGCAAAGGAGACTCTGTCCGTTTGTGGGGTGAATTTGTATGTGTGGCGGGTCTGAGCACGTACCGGAGGGTGGGAATGTTTCAAGAAAAAAAAAAAATTGTACACGTTTTTCGCTTATTTAAACCCCCAGGGCGTGACACCAAGGCGGCTAGAACATGGTCGGAGCTCTCCAAGTTCCAGATCTGTCCGAACTCGAGGCAACTTTGGCCGAGCTGCCTTTTTCGGCCACTGCGACTGCTGGTGACTCACCGGCAGGTGAGCACAATCTTCCTGAGGCCCTGTAGGTCACCGTGCTCTCTTTTACGGCCACTTGTTTGACGATGTGTGACTGTTTTGGCAATGTCACTCCCGTAGCCATTGAAATATGAAGTTCGGTTAGCCTTGACGCGCTCCTCGGCCACCGTTCACGCTTCGGATCGCAAGCACGGGCTTCGACACGTCGTGACCTATTAGCCTACGCTGCTGGTTGGTTGCTGAAGTTCACGAACTTCGGTAAAATCCATAAAACTCTTTTTATTGCATTAATTTTGCAATTAGAATACAATTATAGGACTTTTATGCAAATCGGCCATGTGGGTTGCCTCGTGCAGCGTGAACCCACCCTCTGGACTGATTGTTCGAGGTTCGATGGCCTTAGTGTAATGTAAATAGGGTTTCAGAGTCGAAATCGGTATTTTTCGGTAACCCATTATGGCATTATTATCGTTAAATTTATTTGTTAATGTCGGATCATGTGATTGCTGCCCAGACCCAAATCGGTGCGTTTTGGGGCAGCAGGTAAATTACGGTGTGGATTGGTACTTCTTAGAGCACTTTGAGGATTTTAGAAGTATTCCTGTGAGTTTTCAAAAATTCCAATGGGTTTCGAGACTGGGTTAAATAAATCTATTTTTCGATGGTTGGGATTGTGTGATTTGTGACTTTGGATCACATAGTGTTTAATTTTTGATTTAGTGGATCTTTCGTAGGTCCAGTCGACGATTAGGAGAATCTTAGAAGTTAGGTGCCTTGTCTGAGTTCAGGTGGGTACTTTGATCCGAAGTCGGTACAGTGGTGCTAGCTCAGTGACGTTCTCGTTCCCTTTCTTTTTTACTTGATGTTGGGGCCAAAATGTGGCTTGCGCGCGATCGGCCCCTGGGTGACCCTCCAAAGGTGTCGAAGTGCGTCGCGTGCCAACAATCAAGCGATCGGGCCTAGGAGGGATCCGCTCGGCCGTGTTCTTCCTCTGGTAACTCTCACGACCGCTCGGCCCGGGCAGCCAAATCGGCTTTACGAAGATAGAGAGGGATCGTCAGTTTTGACTTAGAATAGCCGAATAGGGTAAAGAGATAATGGTACAGCTAAGGATCTGATTACAACGTTAAAGCGCAAGAAGTGGGCCGGTTTACACTTTATATTGATTGGAGAAGGGGATACAAGGAAGAAGGTAGGGATAGAAGGATTACAAGTAAGCCTACTTTTAGGAAAGCAGTAAATGCAGATATGAAAAGTTAAGTTAACCTACTCCTAGATAAATGAAGAAGCTGGGGTGGTATCGGGCTTACGAGGTTGCCGGACCCCATTTTTTTTGATGGTTCGGGTATTTATACACATCCCGAACCAAATTATTGAGCGCCGATTTGAATTATCGGCGTTAATTGGGGGAAGTTATCGGATATTTAGCAACCACTTTCTTTTGAGCTGAATGCCCTCAATTAGGATAGTAGTCGTTTCTCTGTTCAGATTCATCCCCTTGTCATCGCGCCAGAGCGTGATCCTCGGCGCTTTCGAGTACTGGGCGCGGCTTGTTGTTTCGGGTCAGCTGCGAGATTTACGCCCGACTCTCGCACTCCTTCCTTCCAAGATCTTTCCTTTCTCGGCTCGAGCAGTCGAAAAGCTATCTTGGACTCTCGCCTTCCTCATCGCTTGACTGGAACGGTTTGGTAACCATCTTTGGCTGAAATATGGTCCTGGATGAGGCGATAATCTTCCTACTGACCGCTTCTTTTGTTAGCTAATTCCTCTATCGGCTGGTGCCTTCAGCCGATAGCATTTGTCGCGTCTTGTGCCTTCTCGTGACCGCTATCGGTCCGGATCGGGACGCAGACTCCTCTTCAGCCAACTCGTCCTTCCGTCGATTGGTGTCTTCGTCCGATGGCGTGCGCCTTATACTGTACTGTTACACGCCTAAGACCGGTCTGGATCCAGACGTGGGTATTTCTTTCTTCGGCTTGATCAACCGAAGGTTGATTCTGACCCCGCCTGCTTCGTCGTTTGATCGGGGAGGTCGAATACCTTCCCTCAACCGCAGTCGACCCTAAACGACGTGATAATCTTTGCGTCGGTTGTTTCTCCTATCGGTTGATGCCTTCAACCGATAGTATACCACATGCTATAAGCCTCCGTCCTCGGGGCTAGTCTCAATCGAGATGTGAGTCCCTTTTTGTCGACTCAAATCCTCGTCGGTTGATGTTTTTCAGTTGATGGTCGATGCCACGTATCACTCCCTCTCGTGGCAGAAAAATCTGGTCTCAATAATGCCCCCTCAATAATCACCTGATGTGCCGTTCGGACGATTGTCGAAATTAAGTCAACTTCTGGCACGGATAACACCGTCCAACGATCATCCTCATATCTTGGCAAGATATTTTCTCACCGCTTGAGGGATTCGTGATCAAGTGTCGATCCTTCTTGATTTTCGGTGAAACCGTCCTTCGTCGTTCTCCCTGTTAGATGTTGCTGCTTTCCGAGGGGTGACTGTCATTATGTCGCTCCTCCTCGTCGGCCTATAAGTAGGGCCACTACTTACATCTTCCTTTACATTTCTTTCTTCCCTTATGATTATTATCATGCTCCCGCTACAACGGTGCTCTGGTCATAGCTTTTTCGTCCTTGAGGGTGCTTTTCAAGGTGGCCTCTTAATCCAATCTTAGTGACATTGCGCCGTCGGGTGATGAAAGGCTCTTCTCACCTCGGGCTCGCAAAGGAGTTTCTTCTGAGGTAGCTCTTGTGCATGACCTACCGATCCGGGGTCTTACGTCCGGCGGTCTAGCCGATTTTCGGTTGCTTACGGATGATCGTCATTGAGAAGATCCCTTGGGAGGAATGTTGGCCTTTTGCCTCCATCTCTAGGAGCTGGAGGAGCTCGAGTCACTCAGCATCTAGTTCACCTACAAGGAAGGGGTGTTCTCTTGCTCCGGCTGGCTTTCCTACCAGGTAAGCCTCCCTTCTTCTCCAGATGGCACGACATGATCTTCTCCCGTCGCGTCCAGGGAGTCAAAGGATTAAAAGAGACTTTGTGTTCTCTTGCTCCCATTCCTGTCGGCTCCAAGGGTGATCAAGCGTCTCGATTTCTAGCAAGCTGCGATAGGTCGCTGTCAGCTTGAAGATGGCAGTGGATTTCATCCTCTTAATAAAGTGTTTCGCTCGCTACTCTTCCTTTTCTGAAACACTTTTGTACTTCGCTCTTTTTCGAGTTGTATAGGTGTCGGTTTATTAAATGTGAAGTTTCCTTATATTTTTGCTCCACATCCTCCAAAACTGATAGTTGTGTTTCAGGTATCTTCTTGATCAGTTGATCGCCTTCTAATCTGTTAGTTGTAAGTGCATTACATTCAATTTTGGTAGACTCGAGTGTAGTCGAGCATTTTTGGCCAAAATTCGTACATTCCTTATCTGATGCCTTTAGCTAATCAGAGGGTCTTGTTTTCTGATTCCTTCCACTGGGATCAAGATTCTCACCCTCGGTCTTTTTGACCGATTGGGTCCTTCATCCGGTTTCAGCCTTAACTGTGTTAGCCAAAAGGTTCTCCTGGTCAGCCCCTCTTGGCCGACCTCCGACCCTCAGGCTCCGATTGGGCCTGGGTTAGTGGCTCATTTGATACGACCGTAGCGGGTCTATACTCTCAGTTACCTCAACCGAGAGCTTGATAAACCTTGGCCTTTTCCAGTCGGCCTGGTATGGCCAACCCATACACACCTCTTTGTTCAAGGGGTGCAGGGACCTGGGAGCTGGCCGTATATCCGGCTTGGCCTCGGTGCCGAAGGTCTTTCGGGTTGCCCCTTCCTCTTAGGCGTGGATATTGGTGAGCCCCACTTGAGGTGCTGGGGCCGTCTGTTGCACCGGAGGGAATGACGACCTGTATTAGCCGGCCTGACTCTAAGGCGGTCCCCGTAGAAGGACCTGCCCGTTGCTCCTGCCCCCAGCCGTCTCGGTGAGCCCAGCTTGAGGCACCAGGAACGCCGACTGTACTGGCGGAGGCGGCGGCCCTTGGAGGCCATCCTGCTGCTGAGGTGGCCCTTTAGGAGGAACCGGCTCGTCGCACCTGTCCTCAGCCTGTGGCTGGATGAATGATGGAGGAGAAGGCAGATGAACCCCTATGCAACCTTTTGATTGATGGCTGATGTTCTACCCCATCGGCCCTGTTCCCGCCTGGTGCGGGGCTGCTTGCGGCTGTACTGTCCCCTGCGGTTGCACTGACAAAGGTGACGACCCTGTAGGTTTTTATATATTAGGATCCACAAGGATCTAAATAGGTACTATCAAACAACTAGAGGGGGGGTGAATAGGTGTAATACTTAAAAACAAATCTCAGTGCAAAATAAAAACCAATGCGGAAATAAAAACAGCACACCGAGATATACGTGGAAACTCCAATCCAGGAGAAAAACCACGGGACCAACACGCAATAACAATCCACTAAGAATAGAAGAATAACAAGGTGATTACCGACTCCATGGACTCAAACCCCTCATTCAACTTCTTCGGACCTTGCGCTCCACCGATTGCACGTCCACTGCACACGTTCGAATCCACGAACGCCACTCGAATCCACGAGCACACGTTTCGAATCCACGAAACGCCTTCAACACACCGAATCCACGGTGCAACGCCGAATCCACGACGCAATTCAGCCGATAAGAATATTGGCTTCGATGGTGATCCTTTGCTTAGATTATCATTGAGGAACCGTAGAAGGAATCTCTAAGCAAAGACTAGATCAATTCGACAAAAGATAGATCTTGGAAGAACCGTCGAATTGACCTAAAAGAGGCTAAAAGAAGAACGATAAAAACCAGCCTCTAGGGTTACTCTCGAGTGTTTCTGAATTGATCGGTAAGTATCGAGAAACCCTAAGTCTCTATTTATAACCCTTGGAAAAAGATAAAAGTCGGTTTAGAAATCTTATCCCGAGAAGGCATTGTGTACCGGTACCAACAAAACGTGTTCCGGTACTCAATGGTGCAAAACACAGATTTTTCTATTGTGTTCCGGTACGCAAGTCTGTGTTCCGGTACGCAATGCAAATTACAGAAAATTCTGTGTCGGGTTTGAGGAACTCAAAGTGTGGTTCCGGTACTCAATGTAAAAACTAATTTTTCCAAGATAAGTTTTATCCAAAACAGACCTAGTACCGGAATCCAAACTTAAAATAAGTTGTAAGTCAAAACCAAGTTCCTAAAACCAAGTCTAAACCGGGTTTCAATTATTTCTAGATTCCAATGATTATAAATGAACTTAAATCACCATGGTTTAATTAACCATACCTGAGTGTTATCTTGAGCTCATGTTGAATCTTCAATGAGTCTTCGAAAGCTGATTTGACAATTTGATCCTTTTAAGACTCCGACTCAACTCACGAAATATGCCAACAAAAAGCCGTAACAATCTTCCCCTTTGGCAATTTCGTGACAAAACTCAAAAATACATAAAGCACTCAAGTCACTCATCTTAAACCAAAAAATTGAAACTCAATGTTATCACCAAAACATTGATTTTCTTTGCTTGAAAGATCCAATAAATGAAAATTACATTTGAACCAAACAGTCCTAGAACATACTCTATGACTTAGGACTTGGAGTCTTAAAGTGATGTAATTCCTGCAAAACAAAACTCCAAACAAAATCAAACGTTAGTCGTTAGAAATTAAAATCCTACATTTGATTCGTCTTCCTTTTGGTTATTTGTTTTTCCGGCTCTTTTGTTTTGTGGCTCTTGTTCTCAATCTTTTCTTTATCTCCCCCTATCTTGAGCATCTATGTTCTCCCCTTTTTATGATCTTGTTCTCAATCTTTTCTTTATCTCCCCCTATCTTGAGCATCTCTGTTCTCCCCTTTTTATGATACGTGCATTATCATCTCTGTTCTCCCCCTTTTTGTCACAAATTGTCAAACAGTTAAAATAGACAAAAAGAAACATACTAGAAGGATAAGTTCTTAGTTACATGCCCATTAGAGTTCTTGTTCATCACAAAGTAAAAAGAAAATGAAAACCAAAAACAAGAAGGAAAAGAAATCACTCATCCTCATTAGAATCATCATCATCATGTGATATACTCGGTGCAGTTGCTCTAGTGACCACATCATCATGTTTGCACCCAAGGATATCGAAGATTTTCTTTAAACCATCCTCAAGTTTCTTGAAGCCTTGCTCCATTCTTTGCTTTAAGGAGCGAACATCCCGATGCAAGGTTTGAAGAGTTACGACCTCATCTGGTTCAGGAGATTCTTGACGAGGTGGTGCATTCACTGTCGCTTCACTTGCATAGCCTTTTGTATGCCCAAATGTCTTCAAAGTGCTAATTGACTTGGCTAAAGTGATTCCATCAATTGCCCCCAAGCCATAATCATATTTGGCACAAGAAATGTCCACTCCGTGATCTTCCAGAATACGAGTAATCAAGATTGGATACGGTAGAAGGTCACGTTGCCTTGATCCCTCAATGACATGTACCATCTGCTGCCAAATAAGAAATGGAATGTTGATGTTAATTCCATTTGCACTCTCCAGGTGACCAAGGAAAAAGAGAAGTAACAATCGATCCCATCGAATCCTTTTGGTCCCCAGTGTGGGCAATAGGTTGTAGCATACAATTAAGGACAAAATATGATACTCTGGTTTTAGGTCATTTGATTCAACATATGATCTGTTCGTGTGCGTCCCTGACTTGCAAATAGAGTCAACAACAATGTCCCAATGGGTGTCATGTTGGAAATCACCATCAGTGTAGTAAAGACCAGTAGTGTCAACAGCTAATCCAAGATTTGCACCGATTACTGCTGGAGTAATGTCAAACTTGACGTCCTTAAGTATTCTTCAATTTGATTCTACAAAAAAAGGAGTTTGGAAACCCTAGAATCAAATCGAACAATATAGACGAAGAAACATGAATTTAATCGTGTTTTCCTTTCTTCTCTATATTTATGGATTTTTCTCTTTCTTAAAAGAAAATCTTTTTCGAGAAATCAAAAATCACTTTTTACGATGAATAAAAAGTCTATTTATAGATTAGATACCCTTGGAAAGAGATAAGCATCAAAAACTTCCAAAACAGAATTTTTTCCGCACGGCGGTCCGGACTGGATTAAGTCTGATCCGGACTGTCGTCAATTTTCAGAAGATTTTCTGAAAAATGCAGTTCGGGGTCCGGACTGAAACAAGGGACGTCCGGACTGTTCATGCAATTTTGCAGAATTTAAGGTTCGGGGTCCGGACTGAAACAGGGGTGGTCCGGATTGGAAAATTGCATGAACCAAACAATGTTCGGGGTCTGGACTGGACGTGGCTAGTCCGGATCCTGAACTTCCAAAAAGTCCAGTTTTTGATTTTTATGCATCAAACCATATTCCAAGTGTTTCTAAACTACACAAATGTATTCGGATCACCAAAATTATTTAGTTAAACGTACCTGATTATTCCGAATCCATTTTTCTTGAGATTGATGTGTATGATCCACAATTCTTCATCTTCAATCTTCAAGACTCAAAACACTTCACGAAATACGCCAACACAAAATCCTTAACAGGAGAAGACGGGAGGCCGCCGCCGCCGTCGACGAAGTCGCAATGCCATCGCCGCTGCATCAAGCCTACAGATTTGGCTTGACAGATGTCGTGAGGTCGCCTCCGCCGCTCGCTTAGCCACGCCGCGCGCCGTCGCTGTCCGCAAGCCGTGCGCCGCACCGATGTGCGGCGCCGCAGCCCAGCCCGCAGTTGCCAGCGCCGCAGGCGCAGCACGACGCTAGCTAGCGCCCGCGCGCTGCCTGCTCTGCATTTCGCCCGCACCGCTAGTCAGCGCCCGAGCGCAGCCTGCTCCGCATGCTACCCGGGCTAGCCTACCAGCGCTGCTCTACTCCTCATGCTGTGCGCCAGCAGCGCGCAGGCCCGCCAGCACACTAGGCCACAGCCCATGCGCGTCGCCGCTTGGCCTTGCGCACTGCAAGCCGCCGCCGCTAAGTTTTTCTGCCATTAGCCGCTAAGCTTGCTCCGTCAAGCGGTTTTTCTAGCCGTTTTCACCGTCGGGATCCCGGTTTGACCTACGATTTACGGAATTGCCATCCAGTTGTGTTTTTGATGGTGATTTTTTTGTGTATTTTATCGTTAGGAGGTGTTTTTACTTATTTTTAGTTGCGGGTATCGCCGACAAAGCGGTAGGGGCCCGGACTCTTCTTTCGTCGTCGAGGGTTCCGCCGTTTTCGTCCGGACAAGGTTGAGGAGGCTTTGAAGGATTTTTTAGCTCCGTTTTCATCGCCGGTTGAGGTGGGTAACCGTACCAAGGCAGGGGATGTGTTGAGCGGTGGTGTTCAACCGTCCTTTCCCTTTTGTTATTTTTTTTGTCATTATTATTTTAAAATAAAAGGAAGGACTTCGTCTCGACCATTGTGACGGAATGGTACATTCGTGAAGGACATGGACGGATCATTGATTTATTAGTTTCATTTATTACCGTTTACTACACGATTATGAGATTGTGAGGCTCATGGCGCTGTCACGTACACCAGCGGTTTGGCCACCGCAAGGGTGTACTTTTCCGAAGAAGTGGTCTGTAGGACCCGTGATCCCTACGCGGTCAGAGCATGAGGGGACCCTCGTGGTTAGAGCGAAATCGCGGTCAGTGCGATGTGGGTTTATTGGGCACCAGGTGATATGAACAGGTTTGAGATATTTCAAGGTTTCCGTCATGGGAACCGGAATAGCGGTATGGATGACTTGGGAGTTCCGATTTTCGGTTTGATGTTCTGTTTACTTTATTGTACCTATCTTTTGCATATGATCATCATTTTATCAGTTTTCCTTCCTATGTTTTGTCACTGACTCCCACCGTGTGACAGGTTCGGGCGGGGACGGAGGAGAGGCTTCGACGCGGGAGTGACTTGGCTTTCGTCATCCCGGTGACATTTTACTCATCTCTTTTTGGTCATTACCTTTGGTTGATACTTCTGCATGAGACATAGATATTGTGAGGACCCGAATCCCTACGAGAGGATTATTGTTGGACTAGCGGCTTTTGGAGGCCTAGGCTGTGTGTTGGAGGTGTTTGTGCACATATCGGACCTCAGGATTGGACCCAGCGCGAAATTTGGATTAAGATTACTTAGCTGGGTGCCTTCGACAAATTTTAGAAGTGGAATTGGGCAAAACAGACATCGGATTTGGATTCAGCGCGCGAAAATGATGGAAATGGACTATTTACTTATATTTTTCGGAGCCTGGATGCCCAAGCACGAATTTCGAGGCAAGGGTATTGTTCCGGCGGAGTGGCGGCTGCGGGCAGGCGGCGGAGCACGGCGGCGCGGCGGCTGCGGGCAGAGGCGCGGGCCGCTCGGTCCACGGGCTTGGCGTGCATCGGGGGATGGATGCGTGGCGGCTTCCGGTTGGCCGGTTCACGAGGAACGGTCTACGGGAGAGCGCGGGGAGCCGTGGACCAGGGCGGGGCCACGTGGCGGCCGCTGGTTGGCCGGTCCACGTGCGCTCGGTCCACGCGAGGAGCAGAGCAGGCGCGGTGCAACGTGGGTGGTGTGCCACTTGGCGTCTTCCCATTGGCGCGGTGTGGACAGGTGGCGCAGACGATTGGATGGTACATTAGGCATGGTCCACGGAGTGGGTGCGGCTGGTGCCTCAGGAAGCGTGCGTGGCGTGGGCGCCGGCAGCGCGGCGTGCGCGCACGTTGGTGCGCCGACCAATATGTTGACGCGGGGAGGCGGGCGCGTGGGCGCGGCCACGTGTCGCGAGCGGATAGGCCGTGTTCGCTGTTTGCCGTGCGGGGACACGTGGCGCAACGGGGTGGATCCGGGCGCTGGATGGACGGCTACGGGTTTGGTGCGTTTTCGGCGCCCGAAGGATTCGGGCGCCCGAAACCGGGGACACAAGCGGCATTTATGGATTTGTTATGTTTGGGCTATAAATAGACTCCTTTGCTGCGCGTTTGGGCCTTTTCCCGAGCTCTTCTCCCTGTGAGGTCTTTATCAAAGTTGTTCTACCTTGTGTTCTTCATCTCGTGGTGGATTCTCGGATTTTTTGGAGGCCACAACATCGGCGTTTTCTGCGACGCGGCGCACTTCGACGCTCCTTCGTTTTTGTCTTCTACCGTCACATTTCAGTGCGCGAGGCCTCCTTGACTACCCCGATGGACTTTTGAGCTGATTTTTGCAGAAGCGCGTTCATGAGAGGTACGCCTTTGATTTCCATGTTGATGACTTTGCCTCATTTTGGGTTTTCGGCATGGTTCCCGAGGTATCTTTTGACCCCTTGTACCACTGCGAGGTATTGGACATAAGTGGAGTATTGTTGGGATTTCTCGGCCTACGGGCATCGGAACGAGACGTATGAGGACTCGATCGACATCTACGCTTCGAGAGCAACGCACCTGTGTTTTTATAGGGATTTTTGGAGGACTCTTTAAAGGTAATATTTAAGCTTCTTCGTGACTGATTTCCGCAGACTTGTGACTGTGAGGGAATTTGGCTTACCGCGATGTTTTGGGCGTATCTTGGCCTACAGGTGTTGGAATGAGGAGTTTAAATACTCGATTTGCATCTACTCGTCGCGAGGATCGCAACCATGATTTTTCTGGATTTTTCAGAGGACTGCACGCAGGTGAAAATCCCCTTTTCTATGCTGGCTTGCATAACGGCAAATGATGTTTGGGGTATTGATTGTGTTGTTGGCTGTGATGTTGGTTTGAGCAGAGGCTTGTGCGACCGAGTAACGAGGGTGCGGTTTCGGCGGTTTTCAATTGTGGTGACGGCGCACTTCACCGACTTCGCCTTTGCCTGCGGAAAGCGTTTCAGGTGGGTTGCTTCGTCTCCAGAACCGGTGGACGGTTCTCTAATTCTATTTGTTAGAATGCATGCATGTTTAGTGTACCAATATGTCGTTGAGAGATGAGCTTGGTAAATAGTATTTGTTTGAGGAATTGCAAGATATGATATTCATGTTATTCCTGATGAAACTTGCAAGATTTAGATATCCATGATTATGATCAATGAAAGCTCACCTAAGGGAAGCATTACACTATGTGATTGATAGCATCCACAATTTAATGTACAACCTATAAGATTGAGATGTAAGCATAAGAATGATATAGTTCATGTGGATTGAGGCTTACATGATTTATTGTACATGTTGGGTACCTTCGAGATATTATATATATTTAATGGTTGTATTCACCTATGCTAGTTGAGAGCATGTTTAGGGAGATGAGGCTTATTTTGATTGATTTTGGTGATCATATCTGTTAATGTTCCATACTTATGATTCAGTTTATTTAAATGCTATTATTGGAACTTGACCTAGCACCCCGTCATATGATGCATGTTGAAACCATACTAGTAGAGAACCTTCACTTGGGCTAGATTCTTTTATGTTTTAGACATACCACACTTTGCATCTTTTTCTGGACATAGATTTTCCTCGCCCGAGTAGTGGGCCGAGTGGTCAGGTTACTGTGGGACATTATTGCACTCTTGCCTGGGTGCTGAGTGGAGTCTGGTAGCTGAGATTAGACATGTGCTAGTATTGTTGGGAGTCGTTTGGGTAGATGGTGGTCCCAGGCCGTTGAGTATCTTCCGGTCAGTGTCGTTGGGAACCGTTAGGGTTGACGATGGTCCCGGGTCGTTGAGTGTTGTCCGATCAGTTTTGTTAGCCCTGAGTTGTGGGTCGATCCCGGCTGTGGAGTATCTCCAGCCTGTGTGTTTAGCGCCATGAGTTGGTTAGTTCGTTAGTGTCTTGATGTCACGCCCTGAGTGTAAACCAGAACCCGCGCTCGTCAACAGATCCGCCGTGCACACAGAATTTTTCATGTACACGAAGCGTCGGTAACCTACTCAGATATATGATATATAATAAAAGAGAATAAAATACAGAGCTGAACTAAAAATACAACATCTCAGACTGAAACTGGAAATAAAATAACTATAATAAGTACAATAAACTCCCAGCTCACCAAAATGATACATCCAGCTGGACCAAGCCAGACCTAAAATAAAAAGGAAAAATACAACAGTCTGAGTGGAGGGTACATCATCAGTCTAACCAGTCTCTCAGCCTCCCAGGAGATCTATCTACTCAGCGATCCCCTTACCTCGATCAGCCGCCGATGGCCCAGCAGCTCCCGCAGAAAACTCTGCAAAACAAAGGAAAGAAAGAGAGAAAAACAACAATGGGGGTGAGAACCATTAGTAAACCAGTAGCCTCCCCCTGTGGGTAAAGCCTCAAACTCCGACGTACCCACTAAGTCTGCCAGAGGCAAAAAGGAAAAGGAAAGTGGTAAGCTGTAAGACTGCTGGTAAAGAAACTACCAATACTATGCCTCTAAATGCAATACCGACTAAAATGACA
Organism: Tillandsia leiboldiana; assembly: GCA_029204045.2. Taxonomy (NCBI): domain Eukaryota; kingdom Viridiplantae; phylum Streptophyta; class Magnoliopsida; order Poales; family Bromeliaceae; genus Tillandsia; species Tillandsia leiboldiana. The sequence continues at coordinate 6,794,357 of CM055079.1, forward strand.
ATATGCATGCATCAGTAAACAGTATCTGTCCAAAAGAACCCAATCTAATCACCAATAAAAATCGGTACTGCCTGCTCTGCTGTCTCAAGTATCTGCTGACAGATCGGCACTCACTGACCGGAACTCGGGTCCCGGTACTCACTGGCCGCTGTGTCAATCGCCTACTCCGGAGTGGCACTCGAGGGGAGCGACCCACACGAGTAAAGTAATCATGTCACAAGTATCTCAATATAGCAGGACTGGATCACGACTATGATCAAAGTGGAAAAACCCATCCACTAATGAAACCCCGATCCCCCAATCTGATGCAAAGATAAACATCCGGTCAACCCCCCAATGTCCGCGGTCGCCGCAATACCCCACAAGTCCACAATCTGATAAAAATGATCGATATCCGGTCAACCGCCTACTATCCGCGGTTGCCGCAATCCCCCACAAATCCATAATCAAGTACAACCTGTCCCAGACTCCAAAGTCCCGACTACACTATCCCAAACCCCTGCTCGAACCCGAGCAACATGAACTAAAAGTCTATATGAGAAGGAGAAAGGAAACAATCATGGTTTTTCCTAAGTCAAATCTGAATATGATAGTGTAGCAATAAATAGTGGCCTATCTAGATGTCCATACAGGCATGCAAATATCCTCATGAAAGATGAAAGAGAGTGTATCAAATAGTAGTTCCACATGTGTATCAAATAGTAGCTCAGCATAGGTATAATCAACATGCCACAATCACTAACCAACTACACATGTCTATAATCCATGATCCCTAATAAATTACCAAAGTGGTACCCGCACATAGGGAAGATCATAATGACCCACATAGATAAGCTCATGAATAATATGCTCAAGTATGATTTCCAGCAGGGTGTCAAATCAATAATAGTTTAAGGGGTTTCTCTAATAGTCCTAGTGAGTAAATTGCAGTAAGAGGTAAGCAACAACCACCCACCTGGCTTGCAAATCCAAGTCCACAAAACTCTCCAACTGTAACAGGGCTCCTCGCTGTCCAACAACTGCCCTCGCAGCGCCTAAAATCCGTGAGTTACTGCAAAACAACTGAACTCGGCATAAACGGGCCTTCCCAGAAACAGCCTTTGCTATTTTGAAAAATAGCACAGAAAAAAAGAATTTTCACCTGTGTGCAGCCCTCAGAAAAATCCAGAAAAATTACGGCTGCAATTCTCGCGACGAGTAGATCCAAAATGAGTATTTATATGCCCTGATCTGATGCTTGTAGCCCAAGATAGAAAATAAACAAGCCTATGCTGTCCAGAAAATCCATCACAGAAAATGGGGTTAAATGATGCCTCAGGAATCGTGCCAAAAGTTCGAAAGGGAGCAAAGTGGTCAACATGAAAATCGAAGCCTTACCTATTAGGAACACGCTGCCGCAAAAATCGTCTAAACATTCCTCCTGGTTGGCGCAGGGGGTTTTTTCGACTGAAATGCGACGGAAACTGGTGGAAAATGGAAATCGCCGAAGCGCGCCGCGTCGCAGAGAACTCGCTGTCGGCAACTCCAAAAATTCCAAAACTTCCTGGAGAGATGGAGGACAGAGAGAGGAAGAAGTCTTCTTCAGGCCACACCCTCTAATTCTCTCTCTAAAACTCGAAAAAATGTAGAAGAAAAGAGTGGTGGTGGGCTATTTATAGCCCACCAGAATTCGGGCCCATTGCCCGAATTTGGGCGCCCGAAAGCGCCACGGTCCGGCCCACAGTCAGCGCTCGGATTCACCGGGGCGCAACACGTGTCCCTCGAACAGTGGACAGCGGCGCCCGCGAATCGGGTGCTGCCGCGTGGCCTGCGCAGGACAGCGCACCAGCGGCGCCGACCAGTGCCGGGATGCCACCTGGCGCACGTGGGCGGCGCCCCGCCCGCCACGACAGCGGCGCCCGCCAACCGCCGCCCGACACGCCCGCGGGTCTTCCGCTACGCGTGCGTACGGCGGCGGCGCCGCGCCCTAGCGTGCGCCGCGTGCGCGTGAGCCGGCGAATTCGAGGCCGCCACGTGGCGTGCCCCGGTCCATGCGCCGAGCCGCTCGACTTCGTGGACCACGCAGCGTAAACCCGCCAATGGGAAGCTGTCACGTGTCACCCGCCCCGGTCCACTGCGCTAGCGCCAATTCCCCGTGGACCGCGCAGCGTGCGCCGGCCAATGATAGGCCTCCACGTGTCCCTCCGCCGGTCCACTGCACCAGCGCCCAGGTTCCCTGGACTGGAAGCGTGCGCCGGCCAATCCTGGGCTGCCATGTGGCACTCCCGCCGGTCCACAACCCCCCCCCCCCCCCCCCCGTGCACCAAAACACACTGAAAACTTCTGGGTGTCCGTTTTTTAGCGTCCGGACTCCGAAAAATATAGGTAAATAGCCGTTTTCAAGCGTTTTTCCGCGCTGAATCCAAATACGGCCTCCGTTTAGCCTATATCCTTTTCAAAATTTTGGCAAAAGCCGCCGGAAGTCTTGCTTGATCCCAAATCCTCATGGGGTCCGTCCAACGTGTCCATTTGACATGTTGCGGGCCCGACACACCAATAATAGGTGTTTCATCACCACAGATCACAAAAAAACTACACGGGGATCTGGGCCACTACATCCTCACCCACTAAAAATAGTTTCGTCCTCGAAACGAAAGTCACAACTCCAGTCTGCGCCTCGAACAAGTAGTGCTAGGTATCCATCATCTTCGACTCTAGCTCCGAAGTAGTCTCGCGCTCGTCATGGTTGCTCCATAGGGTCATCACGAAGGGGACGGCCCGATTGTGCAATTCTCTCACTACCATAGTTAGTTAATTCGGATTCGGCAAAAATTCGGTACGGATATAATACGGATAAAATTCGTATCATAATTTTAAAATTCGTTGAAAAATTCGGCTAAAAAACGGGTTTGTCAATTATTCGGATACGTGATTTATACGGAAATAATACGTTCACTAATTAAAAATTCGGGATCAAAAATTCGGCTATTAAATTTTAAAAAAATAAAAAATTTATACTATTAGTATAAACAATTATAATTTTTTAAAATAATTTAATCAATTTATTTTAGAAATAAATAAAATATTCATTTAGAACAAAAAAAAAATATAATTTTAAATTATTCCCGACAAATAATTTTAATTTGGATTCTCAATAATTCGCGCATAATTCGTGAATTAACTAACTATGCTTTGAATAAGAACGAATTTTTCACCCAAAATTTCGTAATTCGTGAATAATTCGCGAATAATACTTTTTGTTTCAAAAATTCGCGAATTATTCCGAATTTTTGGAAAAAGTCGGGGACGGCACGTTTAATTCGGATTCTCAATAATTCGCGAATAATTCGCGAATAATTCGCGAATTAACTAACTATGCTCACCACTCGATCCAGAATCCGCAGTGGGTGCTTCTCATACCTCAAGTCCTCGCTGAACTCAAGAGGAGTGAAGTCGATGACGTGCGACGGGTTGTCACGCCCCGAGTTTAAAAAAAAAATCAGCGTCTAAATTTTTTTTTTTTTTTTTTTATATATATATATATATATATATATCAGAGTTACAAAATCATCTAGGGTGCAACAGACCGCCACTTATATAGAAGAGTCCCAATCCCCTTTGGAATTGAGCCTTTTCTATATATGCACGGCTAACAGGCAACAACATCAGAGTACTAACTACGTACTACAACTAAAAACAGAGATTACAAATTAACTTTTCAATTATTTACATATGTATTACAACTCTTTCCATTAACATCAAATGTAACATGAATTTTCGGCTGTCCAGGGTCAACATCTAACACGGAACCTCACCAAACACGTCCCGACACCCCAACACCCGCTCGACCTGAAAAACAGTCACCCGAGGGTGTGAGACACACCGGAGTGTATCCCAGTGGGCACGACGAGCCGAGAAATAGCAGATCGTACCTACTGGTATACAATACTAGCGGATAGTAAAGATCACATTAGGTAAGCATTTATGAAGCGAATGAATAACCAACAGGAATAATGTATAATCTTGACAGGAATATAATGAACCAAGCATGGTGAATAATTGTATAGACAGGTATCAAACAAATGAATATGTTGACTAATGATATCTTCAAACAGAAATCATGAATCATGAGATAAGACAAAAGCAGGCTAATAGCAACATATGCATCAAATAAATGATATATCAAATTACCCAATCATAAGCCACCATATTGGTCTACAAGACCTCAGGCAAAACTGCCCACCTGGCACCACCTGGTTGACTTTCCCCCCACAAGGGGTCACGGGTTGCTACTGCTAACCACTTTACCGGTAAAGTACACCGCTACGGGGGATCAGCCCGCTGGTGTACGTGAAGAACAACGGTGCGGGCGATCATAATGCAAATGCTCAAGCTCTCGGTCCACTGACCGGGTAATCGGCAACAAGCCGGGAAATCCCCACTGGGATGCAACAATGATATGATAACAACATCTCAACTCAATGCAAGATCAACAACAACAACTGAATACCAATCATGCAGACTAACCTGTCATGCAGACCAAACACATGTTTTTGAGAAAAACATTTTGAAAAGTCCAAACCTCGAAGAGCGTTGCCCTCGTTCTATCAAACAAGAACAGACTCAGGCGACCCTACGAAGCTCGGTAGGTTTTAGGTCCAAACCTCGAAGAGCGTTGCCCTTGTCCTATCAAACAAGAACAGACTCAGCTACCCTACGAAGCTCGGTAAAAACATTTATTTAATAAAATCATGTATTTAGCAGCATAACGGGTGAACAACAAGCCGAAACAATCCAATCAACGATGCAATGTCTGAATCAACTGAATCTCAACTCATATGTAGGAATAATCATCCACTCCTATAACATGGATCAGAATAATCAGGGAGTACTGATAAACAGGTATGCAAACTAGCAAATGACCAAAATCCCAATAAGGGTGCAATGCAGAGTATAATCAATAACCTCTAAAGCATAGATCAGGATATACTGATAATCAAGTATAAATGTGCAAGCTAGCTAATGACCAATCAGGCATGGCAAATGTCCAGGAATAGAGTCATTCTATCTGGGAATCAATTATGCGAATTAAAATCTTTTTAGAAAAACAATTTTGAAAACATGCTTTATATCCAAACCCCGAAGAGCAATGCCTTCGTCCTATCAAACAAGAACAGACTCTGGCGGCTCTGCGAAGCTTGAAGACAAAACATGGGTTGATTAAAAACACGTTTTCAGAAAACAAAACTGATCAAAAGGAAGGCAGGCTCAAACATCAACTAGGCTACAATAACAGGGGTCCAACCAATACCGTACACAAAAGGCCGAAAATATAAAGCCCGGACCGAAGATAAACCCACCTGACGTTTTGCAGGCGGCTGACTGTATCAACAGATTGCTCGAAAACCAGATGCAAACCGAATAGACCTGAATCAAACATACTGATCAGGGAAACAAACTCAATCTCACTAATCCCAACTTGAACCCAGATCAAACTTGAACCTTTGAACAACTTAAACCTTAGTGTTTGACAATGACACTTAGACCGACATAATCTTATATTCAATCTTTGGTAAAATTACCAAAATGCCCCTCCCGGAATTCCCTTTTGGACTTCCGGGAGACTCGGGCTTAACTCACTGCCGCTGGCTCAACTAGATTCTACTGGGACTCAACAGTCGGCTTGGTGAAACTGCCGCAATTTCTCAAATTGCGCGATTGCCACCCGGATGCCGTTAAATCGACGATTTTGCCGATTCTCGGACCGATATCCGATTTCCGCTCAACGGGAGTCGTTGGATTCCCAACGAAAAGCTTAGGAATCACCAACACACTGTACTAAACAGTGCACACTACCACTTTTGCGTTTAGACCCCTAGGGTTTCCGAAAATCGCACTTTTAGTGCCATTTGAGCACTGTTTCGCTCGTTCTTTCAACTGAAAAATCATTTTCATGAACCGTCACTTCCAGTAGGTGACAACTGACTTGCTGTACACCGTGCTTACTCATTTGTGGCAGCACGGAACCCAAGGAAAACTTCGGGCCATGAAACACTCCTCTAACATAGACTTAAACACATTTTTGTTTCTTTGGATCAACAAAACCTAATTTAAACGCGAGCATCGCGTTCAGTGACCCCAAATTAGTCAAGAACTCACTATCGCGACTTCGCAAACAACCCAGAACCAACCTTGGGCCATAAAACAAACCCTAGAGCTTGACAACTCCACATCTTAAACTCTAGTGTGCCAAAACCAAATCTGCTTTAACCACATGCTCAAAATGCCCCAAGAATCACTGGGCTTGCTCTATTTGCATCCCAGAACAGTTGGATCAAGCAGAACCAACACTTAGCCTTCAATCAACGAACATAATGCTTCAAACATCAATCCACACAGATCCACTTTGATTTGAAGTGAGCATCAAGCTCAGGGAACCATTTGAAGCATTTTTCATTTTTACATCGGAACCAAATTTCATATAAAATTTCACTGTGGCATTTTATCGAACATTAGGTGAGCACTAATCCACACAACACACATAAACCAAAGTTCAAGCTTGATCTCTGCAATTACTGGACCAAATGCACTCTAACTTGAAAGGAAATGTTTCTAAAGACTGCAGGAATGTTTCCCACCAACTTAATTTCAAGTTTGCTCCCAGGTTTGGCCGGAGTCCGAGGTTGAAGATGAAGTTAAGGCCTCGAAATTTGTGACCATTCAACCAGGGGCTCTGGGACCAAAAAAACTTGACCAATATACTGCTAAAACTCATAACAAACTCACCTGGACCCGTGCCCGGCGACAGGACACGGCGGCGACGGCGGCGGAGCAAGCTCGGATTGGAGCTTCTTCACCAACAATGGCGGATTTCCACAGAAGCAATTTGAAGCTCTCCAACATGGATGGAAGTGTTCTATGGGATCACAGGAAGCTTCCCGACCATCTTACCCCGGCCAAAGATGGCCGGAGCGCCGGCGGCCGCGTTGAAACTCGAATTCAGGTCATCCATGGCCGCACCTCTTTGGTGCTGCATGGATGCCATGCAAGTGCATGGTTGAAGTCCCCTTGGTCTCAGCAATACTTCTGGGCAAGTGGCCGGCGGTGGGGAAGCTTGTCGGCGCCGGAAAGAGGTGCTCGGCCGAAGTTCAAGAAAACCCGAAACTAGGGTTTCGATTTTCTCTCTAAATACTTAGCTATATTTATTAAAACTTTGCAGATTTAAAGTACTTGTCCTACAGTAATTTTCCTTTTTTTTTAGATTCCATTTTGGTTCAATGTTTGCAGAGATATGATGCGACGGAGCATTATTAGGTTTCCGGTGAGACTTTGCTCCCGCCGGCCAACCGACGTGCATGGAAAGCTCTGGCTTGGCAGGGAGTATACTAAAAACCTAAGAACTCTACTGCTAGGGGTCCCAGGTGCAAAGAACCATTGGTTGAAAAGTTCTCACCGTGGCCGAAGTTGGTGAAGAGAGGAAGAAGCCGGAATTGGTTCCTCTTCCACGCGCGGCCTCGGCAAGCTCCAGCAAGGTTCTCCAAGCACCAGGAACACCATAGGAACTCTCCAATTTAAACTTGAAGAAATTTGGTTCCAACCTCCTTCTCCTCTTTCTCTCTCGGTTTGGTCTCAATGGTTTAGTGTTCCTCGGCCACCAGCACTTCGGGGATTAGATCTAGGAGATACAGAGGGTCAAGTGATGCTTCGGACTCCCCCTGACCCATCGTGCATGCATCCAAGAGAATCCAAGAGTCACTTGACATTAAATGCAATATTCCTTTACAAAATAACCCCAACCCGGTTCAAACCTAAACCTCATCCTCTGGGTTCTTCACAGCAGATGCAAAATGCACCCAAGTTCCTCACATTTAAGCCCCTAAGTGTTTGGTACACAAAAGACATAGGTTTAATAGAAAAATACTGATTTTTCGGCGCTTTTTACGCATTTCGAGACAAACCGTTCTTCGAAATGCGAAACAGACTTCGCCACGACGTCCGGCTCGTCGAGACCTGTCAAGTAGCATATTTGTTTGTTCAATTTGGCACTCGTATAAAATCTCGGGCCAACTAGTTCTGTAGGTCGCAAACCGACGCACGCACTTCGATGCACCCGGATCGCCAAACGCGAAATCCGTCAGTGCCATTGCGCTCAGAACGTCGAAATTAGCCAGGTTCGACTACTCATACCCCTATGTCACGGTTCCAGATAGCGAATCGGCCGTTAGTGGTCGAAAGGGGATTTGAAATATAATAGGGTTACTATTCACAACTTAAGTTGTGGGACCCGTTCTTCTTCGCTGTTTTGCGGAAGATCCGACCGTTGGATCGTCGACAAGTGAATATGAACTTTTTATGTTTCGTCGAGACGATCGCAATTGTGATCTCGGATTTTCGAGATCAGGCCCCGATCAAAAGTCAGTATTTTAGGGCCACTATTGTACTAAAAATTCCCATTTTTTGCCAAAATTACCAATTTTATAAATTCCAAAGGTAATTATAAAGTCTTTAATTTTCTAGATTACTACACGGGTCGAATCCATCCTCCGCCGAAGTCCAAGACGCAAGCTCTCCGCATATCCTCGAGAATATGTATCATCCACTCTGACTGTCCATCTGTCTGTGGGTGAAAGGCCGTACTGAATCTAAGCTGAGTTTCTAAGGCTGTCTGTAAACTCTTCCAGAACGCAAAACACACCTCTAGCTCGAGCCGCCTCATCTCCTCCAGCATCCCTGGTACACGAACACCTCATGGTCTAGCTCTCGAAAAGTCACCATCCTCGCGGCACAATTGATCGTCGTGAAGTACCGAGCCAGCCAGTCCATCCCGAGCACCCTATCCAAGTCCCGCAGCCGCCTCAAAACCATCAGGTCTGCTGGCATAATCCAGGACTCAATCTACACCGGGCAGGACCAATAACACCCCTCCACGTGCAAGGTGTGGTCAGGAATCTGAACCTCCCGTGCACGTGGTAACTGTCCTACCCCTAACCCATGCAATGATGCAAATGCTCTACTAACAGATAAATGGGATGCTGCTATAAAACAAAGTATGAGTCCTAATGCCAAAAGGTAAAGTGATACCTGTGACCACGTGATCGGCTGCTGAATAGTCCTCCACTTGAGCGGTATACACCCGACCGCTCCGAGCTGGCGGCCGGTGGTCAGAAGGGTGGAAGGAAGGTGACCTGCTCACCGGAGCAAAAGGCTGCTGAGCTGACGACCTCTGCTGGAATGCACTAGGAGCCGAGGCTGAAGATGGTGCCGTGGAAGTCGATAGGGGGCATGAAGCTCGAACGTGGCCTGACTGTCCACACTTATAACAACGACCCCACCTCTGATCACAGGTGTGAGGCAGATAAGGTCCTCCACAGAAAATACATCTGCCACGACGTCGTGGCTGCTGCTGCTGCCTCTGGGGTCCACCAGGCTCTCGTTGCTCAGAACGCCCCTGGCCATGAGACTGAGGCCGCGACGGTCGTGGCGGTCTCCAAGAACTACCCTGTCCCCCATCATCAGGTGCTGGTCGCTTCCTCTCAGAACTCTATGCGACCAACCTGCTCCTCCTGAAAACCATTGCGTCGCCCCGCTCCACCCACAGTGCGTACTCAACGGCTTCATCAAGGGTCTGTAGCCTCCGAGCGTGCACCAGGGTATAAATCTCAGGTCGAAGACCAGTCTCGAACAACTCGACATCATGCGGTCCGTCACGGGCGACGAAAGGCACGCAGTTAAGCAACTGCACAAACTCCTGATAGTATACCTGCACCGGTCTGTCTCCCTGCTGGATATTATTCAAGTCGTCTTCCAGCTTCTGTTTCACGCTCCCAAAAAAGTACGTTCCAAGTAGCATGCGCCGGAACTCGGACCAGGGCAGCTGTCGGGTGGTCTGGAACTCCGCTAGCTCCACCCGACGCCACCAAGCGTCAGCATCCCCCTCGAGACAATGCACTGCCATAAGCACTGTGTACTTCGGGTCGATGAAGAAATCCCTAAACAGCTTCTCCATCGAAGATAACCAAGCCTCCACATCCCACGGCTGCGCATTCCTCCCCGAGAATCTAGGCGGTCCATACTGGCAGAACTTGGTGAGCTTCTTCGCGACATACTCCTCCTGAGCAGGGGTCAAAGGCTGGGTCGCTCCTCGAGCCCCACTACTCGATGATGGCGCCGTCGGCACACGAAGTGCAACAGGTGGTACAGGGGCCTCCAAAACAGTCGGGGGCGGCGCCTCTCTCTGGGCTAACAGCTGGTCAATTCTCTGCTTCTGCCAATGGGTACGCTCCACCAATTGGGCCACCAGGGCCCTCGGCTCGCTCAACTCCGAAGATCCGGTCTGCTCCGGCTCCTCAGGGGGTGTAGGGGTACCCCGAGTAGGGATCCGACGTCGGGGAGGCATCCTGCCACCAGAAACCACAGCCAATAACCCAACCACACACGACCCAATCTAGCGAAAGTCAAAGACAACGCCCTATTTCTGTAGCTTTATGTTGTCTGCAGCCAACATAACTGTCCACTGAAACAGGATATGTCGATCCCTCTTCACTCACTGGAGGAGTCAAATAACCCAATCACCGACTTTCGCCTAAGAACATCACGTCTCTCACGCCCTATCATCCTAGGGTCCAACATAAGCCTAGGGTTTCCTAAGTCCCAACTGACCTATCCCTAAGCTCTGATACCAACTTAATCTGTCACGCTCCGAGTGTAAACCAGAACCCGGGCTCGTCACTAGATCCGCCGTGCACACAGAATTTTTCATGTACACGAAGCGTTGGTAACATGCTCAAATATATGATATATAATAAAAGAGCATAAAATACAGAGCTAAAATAAAAATACAACATCTTAGACTGAAACTGGAAATAAAATAACTATAATAAGTACAATAAACTCCCAGCTTACCAAAATGATACATCCAGCTGGCCAAAGGCAGACCTAAAATAAAAGGGAAAAATACAACAGTATGAGTGGAGGGTACATCATCAGTCTAACAAGTCTCTCAGCCTCCCAGGAGATCTATCTACTCAGCGATCCTTTTACCTCGATCAGCCGCCGATGGCCCAGCAGCTCCCGCAGAAGACTCTGCAAAACAAAGGAAAGAAAGAGAGGAAAATAATAATGGGGGTGAGAACTACTAGTAAACCAGTAGCCTCCCCCTGTTGGTAAAGCCTCAAACTCCGACGTACCCACTAAGTCTACCAGAGGCAAAAAGGAAAAGGAAAGTGGTAAGCTATAAGACTGCTGGTAAAGAAACTACCAATACTATGCCTCTAAATGCAGTACCGACTAAAATGACCATATGCATGCATCAGTAAACGTTATCTGTCCAAAAGAACCCAATCTAATCACTAATAAAAATTGGTACTGCCTGCTCTGCTGTCTCAAGTATCTGCTGACAGATCGGAACTCACTGACCGGAACTCGGGTCCCGGTACTCACTGGCCGCTGTGTCAATCTCCTACTCTGGAGTGGCACTCGAGGGGAGCGACCCACACGAGTAAAGTAATCATGTCACAAGTATCTCAATATAGCAGGACTGGATCACGACTATGATCAAAGTGGAAAAACCCATCCACTAATGAAACCCCGATCCCCCAATCTGATGCAAAGATAAACATCCGGTCAACCCCCCAATGTCCGCGGTCGCCCCAATACCCCACAAGTCCACAATCTGATAAAAATGATCAATATCCGGTCAACCGCCTACTATCCGCGGTTGCCACAATCCCCCACAAATCCATAATCAAGTACAACCTGTCCCAGACTCCAAAGTCCCGACTACACTATCCCAAACCCCTGCTCGAACCCGAGCAACATGAACTAAAAGTCTATATGAGAAGGAGAAAGGAAACAATCATGGTTTCTCCTAAGTCAAATCCCAATATGATAGTGTAGCAATAAATAGTGGCCTATCTAGATGTCCATACAAGCATGCAAATGTCCTCATGAAAGATGAAAGAGAGTGTATCAAATAATAGTTCCACATGTGTATCAAATAGTAGCTCAGCATAGGTATAATCAACATGCCACAATCACTAACCAACTACACATGTCTATAATCCATGTTCCCTAATAAATTGCCAAAGTTGTACCCGCACATAGGGTAGATCATAATGACCCACATAGATAAGCTCATGAATAATATGCTCAAGTATGATTTCCAACAGGGTGTCAAATCAATAATAGTTTAAGGGGTTTCTCTAATAGTCCTAGTGAGTAAATCGCAGTAAGAGTTAAGCAACAACCACCCACCTGGCACGCAAATCCAAGTCCACAAAACTCTCCAACTGTAACAGGGCTTCTCGCTGTCCAACAACTGTTCTCGCAGTGCCTAAAATCCGCGAGTTACTGCAAAACAACTGAACTCGACATAAACGGGCCTTCCCAGAAACAGCCTTTGCTGTTTTGAAAAATAGCACAGAAAAAAGGGATTTCACCTGTGCTCAGCCCTCAGAAAAATCCAGAAAAATTACGGCTGCAATTCTCGCGACGAGTAGATCCAAAATGAGTACTTATATGCCCTGATCTGATGCTCGTAGCCCAAGATAGAAAATAAACAAGCCTATGCTGTCCAGAAAATCCATCACAGAAAATAGGGTTAAATGATGCCTCGGGAACCATGCCAAAAGTTCGAAAGAGGGCAAAGTAGTCAACATAAAAATCGAAGCCTTACCTCTTAGGAACACGCTGCCGCAAAAATCGTCCAAAAATTCCTTCTGGTTGGCGCAGGGGATTTTTCCGACTGAACTGCGACGGAAACGGGCCAAAAATGGAAATCGTCGAAGCGCGCCGCATCGCAGAGAACTCGCTGTCGGCAACTCCAAAAATTCTAAAACTTCCTGGAGAGATGGAGGACAGAGAGAGGAAGAAGTCTTCTTCAGGCCACACCCTCTAATTCTCTCTCTAAAACTCAGAAAAAGGCAGAAGAAAAGAGGGGTGGTGGGCCATTTATAGCCCACCAGAATTCGGGCGCCCGAAAGCGCCACGGCCCGGCCCACAGTCAGCGCCCGGATTCACCCAGGTGCGACACGTGTCCCTCGAACAGCGGACAGCGGTGCCCGCGAATCGGGCGCTGCCGCGTGGCCTGCACAGGACAGTGCACCAGTGGCGCCGACCAGTGGCGGGATGCCACGTGGCGCACGTGGGTGGCGCCCCGCCCGCCACGACAGCGGCGCACCCCAACTGCCGCCCGACACGCCTGCGGGTCTTCCGCCACGCGTGCGTACGGCGGCTGCGTCGCGCCCTCGCGTGTGCCACGTGCGCGTGAGCCGGCGAATTCGAGGCCGCCACGTGCTGTGCCCCGGTCCATGCACCGAGCCGCTCGACTCCGTGGACCGCACAGCGTAAACCCGCCAATGGGAAGCTGCCACGTGTCACCCGCCCCGGTCCACTGCGCCAGCGCCAATTCCCCGTGGACCGCGCAGCGTGCGCCAGCTAATGATAGGACCCCACGTGTCCCTCCGCTGGTCCACTGCACCAGCGCCTAGGTTCCCTGGACCGGAAGCGTGCCTCGGCCAATCCTGGGTTGCCACGTGGCACTCCCGCTGGTCCACAGCCCCCCCGCCCCCGTGCACCAAAACACACTGAAAACTTCCAGGTGTCCGTTTTTTGGCGTCCGGACTCTGAAAAATACAAGTAAATAGATGTTTTCAAGCGTTTTTCCACGCTAAATCCAAATACGGCCTCCGTTTAGCCTATATCCTTTTCAAAATTTTGGCAAAAGCCGCCGGAAGTCTGGTTTGATCCCAAATCCTCACTGGTTCCATCCAACGTATCCATTTGACATGTTGCGGGCCCGACACACCAATAATAGGTGTTTCATCACAACGAATCACGAAAAAACTGCACGGAGACCTGGGCCACTACACTCGAGATTCGTGAGAGCTGTTTAGCTGAGTCGTTGAGAGTACTCCGACCGTCGTGTGAGATATCTGAGGATCCTGAGTCCTTCCATTCTGAGAGTGAGCGTGGATTTTAACTATAGCCTGCATGAGCCACCTTGAGCTCGACAGAGATGCGCGGATACCTTTTTCCTCGGTGGGGTTCCGCCCCTCGAGTGCCCCGTCCGGAGTGGGCCTATTACTTTCGTATCGCGACTTGTCGATGTTGTCCCTCTGGCTGGGCCTTTTTAAGGCAGTCACGGACGCAGTCCTTCTGGCTGGGCTAGTTTTGGCAGTCACGGACGCCCTACGTAAGTCCAGTCCTCCGTGGATGTACTGGCAGTAGGTAGGCGCAGGCTTGACTGGACCCTATGAGGCAGTCAGTTCGATTGGGTCGATTGAGCACCTTGGGTGCGAGTAGTTGCATATCGTTTCATCTGTATCACCCGTTGAGCATTTAGATAGAGGCATGGTAGCTGTAGAGTATCTCCAGCTTTTCTTGTTTAGTTTTTACTGCATTGTTATCTTATGCCTCTAGTAGACTTAGTGGCCAGACCGTCGGGCTTGGTGGGGTACCCACTGAGAACTACGTGTAGATGTAGTTCTCACACCCATTGGGGGTTCTCCCCCTCATTTTTCTTTCCTCTCCTTTATTTTGCAGAGTCATCTGTGGGAGATGCTGATTCTGCTGTTGCTGTTCGAGGCGAGGGAGTCGCGAGCTAGATCCCTACCTGTCGTTGGAGAGTAGCTGTACCCCCACATTGGTGATTTGTAGTACAATCAGTAGATTAGTTTTATTCTGCTTTTGAGAGATTATTGTATTGTGAGGATCTGACTTGTATTGAGAGCCTGTACACTGATGTATTATTTCGGTTTACCTCCCTTTTGAGTTCTGGGTTATTGTATTTGAGGATATTGTATGATTATCACTTATGGGAGATGGATATTGTATCATTATTTTCAGTTGTACAGATGGTTGGTTTTGAGTTTTACAGCAGTTTTATTTTACAGCTCTGATATCTGTTTAGCTGTAGTAGTTTTTCTTTGTAGGTTGGACGCTTCGCCTATGCGAGGTTTTCGTATAGGCGGCGGATCTGTTGGCGAGCCCGGGTCGCAGTTTCGACCTCGGGGCGTGACATATATTGTGTGATGTGATCACCCTGTGATGTGGATATTGGGACATGTGAACATTTTAGACAGATAGTTGATTTTTTGGTTTTTATTTTATCTGGATACATGTGGAATATGGAGTTCTTTCAAAATGTAAAATATTTACGAAATCTGTTTTCAAAACTGAGTGTCCGGTAGGCACTGTTTTTAAATCTTGTGGTTTTATCCTTTCAACTTGGAGTATGCTGAGTGGGCGATGCTGTTGTGTATGATTCAAAAGATTAGCTTATCTCTTTATTCACACTCTGTGTATGTAAAATTGGTTGTGGTTGATGAATGTATGTTGTGTGATGCCGTGCATATACAGGGGAGACTCTATCCGTTTGTGTAGAGAAATCTTGTATATGTGGCGGGTCTGGGCACGTGGTGGGGTACATGATTATATAAAAAAAATAGGGCCGTTTTTCACTTTTAAACCACTCCCGGGGCGTAACAGATTAAGATGGTACTAGAGCGTAAAGGCATCAACCACGCAATTTCTTGTTTTAAAGTATTCATATGTCCAATATACACGGTATTTGATAATTCGTGCAGTTAACCAATATAATAACCAAAGTCCCCAGTCACGTGAGAGTGTGGGTTTTCAGGGTTGTTTTGTTGATTTTGTGCAGATTTTTGGTGACGGTCGTTTTCGTCAGTTTTGTACGGTTTTGTGTTGATCATTTTTGTTTCCTGACCCCTTTGGTTGTGTATACAGAGTATGGCTCATACTCGATCGTCGGTTGATGGCGGAGGAAAGAAGGGGGTGAAGCCTACTGCCGCCGAGGCCACTTTGGCCGCATAAAATCGGTTGCTTCGGCAACAGGTTCAGGATTTGTTGGGGCAGTTGACAGCGCTCACCGATATTGTTCAGCAGATAGCACGCCAGACGGCGACACCGGCTACTGCTACCCAGCTTCCTAATCCCAAGCCGGTTTTACCCGAGGCGCATGCGCCGATAGTGGGTGGTGACGATGGTACTCATACTCAGACTACCACGTCAAGGGCATCAGCGGTTTCGACGACAGCACCCTCGGATGTTCCTTTACCAGCAGCTCAGGGGCCGATATCGGGAGTTACTGTTAGGGATCCGGTGGGGGAGGTCGTCATCACTCCTTCTCCCACTCAGTCCGCTGCCATTGTTGGTGGAGATCCGATATTGCACACGGAATGGGCTCGAGTGAGGGCGAGTTTGGCAGAGTTCCGAAAGTACAAACTACCTATCTTTGAGGGAGAGACGACTGACCCATGGGTGGTGGAAAAATGGGTGGACACCATGAAAAAGTTATTTGAGGACTTGATGATGTAGGAGGACGAGCGAGTTCCCTTGGCGGTTCTCTTTCTGAAGGGGATAGTCCGTATTTGGTGGAAGACAGTGCGACCTACTCCTTCCAGGGGCACTGCCTTGCCTACTTGGTCAGCATTCAGGGAGATGTTATTTGGGGCATTCTTCTCGGACAGCGTAAAACAACAGCTTGAGGGCGATATGAAAAACATCAAGCAGGGCAACCGTTCAGTTATGGAATATCAAAGGAAATTTGTGAGATTGGCTGTGACACCCCCGGAATTTGGATTAGTCATCTATATAAATGATATAATAGGACTAAATCTCTAACCCGGCTATAGCATTTTGGATGGTAGCAAGATCCAAGAGGAACATGAGAGTTAAGCGTGCTAGAGCTAGAGTAGTTCTAGGATGGGTGACCCCCTGGGAAGTGTTGGTATCAGAGCCATTCACCAGCCGGAAATGTGAGATGAGTCTCGGCTGAGCCAGGGTTATATAGCGGGTAGAGCGAGGCTCCCCGGCTAATGACCGTTGTGAGTGGAGTGCAGCTCCTTACAAGGTCGGCTAAGGCTAGCGAGACGAGTCTCACATCGCCTGGTGCTTGTGAGTGTGCTTGAGCCTGACGTGGACGTCAGGGCTTAAAGGGGGAAAGAATGTGACACCCCCGGAATTTGGATTAGTCCTCTATATAAATGATATAATAGGACTAAATCTCTAACCCGGCTATAGCATTTTGGATGGTAGCAAGATCCAAGAGGAACATGAGAGTTAAGCGTGCTAGAGCTAGAGTAGTTCTAGGATGGGTGACCCCCTGGAAAGTGGGGCGTCACATTGGCAAACTGTGTTCCTTTTGTTATTCGGGATGAGTCTCACAAGGCTCGTATTTTCGTGGATGGTTTGAGAGGCGACATCTTCAGGCTTGTACAGTCGGCAGATTTACACACTTTTCAGCAGGTGGTCGGCAGGGCCACTTTGGTAGAGCGTGGAGCCGTTCTTGCTCGCACTCGGAGTGAGGGTTCCGACCGCAACCGGGATAAGAAGCGGTCTCAATCACAGTCTGGAGGGGGACAGTTAGGGGTTAGACGACCTCACAAGTATCCTCGTTCGCAGCAGGGGGCCAAGAGCCCATCGACGATAGGACAGAAGGCAGGGGATCGGCCTTGTGTTATTTGTGGTGGGGCTCATGCGGTTACAGCTTGTTCACAAAAGCAGGATCACTATTTTCGGTGTGAAAAATATGGACACTTCAGATCCAACTGCCCATTGAACCAGGGGACAACAGTGTCGACAGCATCCACACCTTCACCGTAGCGACAGGGCCGTGGTAGGTCTCCTTCAGCACAGGCAGGACGCTCTCCGACCCCTCGACGGGAGGAGAGGATACCACAGCAGCAGCAGTAGACAGGTGGGAGGGTATATTCTATGGCTCAGCAGGGTACAGATCCACCGACGGATGTGGTTGCATGTATTATTTTTATTTCAGGCATCCGTGCTAGGACACTATTTGATACCGGGGCATCATCCCTTTCGTTCATATTGTGTACCTTTGCTCGTTCTCATGGCTTTGAGAAGAGACCTCTTCCTAGTGTTTTATTAGTTTTGACCCCGGTGCCACCTATGGAAGCGGATACCTTTGTTCCTACCGACCCGGTAAAGTTGGGTAATCGAGTTTGCCTATGGGATCTTGTGGTTGTTCCAATCAGAGAGTTCGACTTGGTACTTGGCATGGATTGGTTAACCCGTTACTATGCAGTGATTGATTGTGAGAAGCGGCGGGTGCATTTGCGAGAACCTAGATACCCCGAGCTTGTTTTCCAAGCGTGTAAAAGCACGTTCTTTGCGATGTACATCTCCGATGCACGGGCAATGAGTAATTTGGTCACGCGGCCTTCACCGACACTTTCAGACGTTTCGGTTGTGAGGGAATTTTAGGTTGTGTTTCCAGATGAGTTGCCCGGGATGCCACCAGAGAGGGAGATTGAGTTCACCATTAATATTGTTCCCGGCACTTTACCGATTTCAAAGGCACCTTACCGAATGGCATTTGCGGAATTAAAGAAACTCAAGGCTCAGTTGGAGGATTTATTGGCCAAGGGTTTCGTGAGGCCAAGTGTTTCGCCTTGGGGAGCATCAGTTTTGTTTGGACGGAAGAAGAATGGCAGCTTGAGACTTTGTATTGACTACCGGGAATTGAATAAGGTCACGGTGAAGAACAAGTACCCTCTACCTCGAATTGATGATTCATTTGATCAATTGCAAGGAGCCACTGTTTTCTCAAAAATTGACTTACAATCTGGATATCACCAACTCAGGGTTGTTACGGCATTTTGGTATTGGCATATTTCGTGGGTCAAGTCAGTGAGTTGAGTCGGAGTCTTAAAGGGATCAAATTGCCAATCAGCAATCAAAGACTTAGAAAAGACTCAACAAGAGCTCAAGTTGACACTCAGTATCTTGAGTCTTGAAGATTGAAGTTGAAGAATTGTGGATCAGTTACATCAATCTCAAGAAGAAAGTATTCAAGAGGATCAGGTATGTTTAACTAAATAATTGTGGTGATCCGTATACTTTCTTATAGTGTAGAAACACTTGGATGAACTTTTATTGTCATAATAATCAAAAACTCGTGTTCGGACATGTTCAGGATCCGGATCAGAGCCAACGATCCGGATCCCGAAGGTTGTTGCTTCATACAAGACTTCGATCCGGATCCATGCAATTTCCGATCCGGATCCCGAATGTTAAGTTTTCTGATTTGTATGAACGATCCGGATCGGGCAATGCGATCCGGATCCCGAACCCTTGGTTTTCTGGAATCGTCATTCTCGTTACGACGATCCGGATCGCAGTAAATCCGATCCGGATCGCCGTCCTGAAAATTTCCAGATAAGGTATGTTTTTGATTCTTATCTCTTTCCAAAGGTTTCTAAACTATAAATAGACATTTAGGGTTTCTCAAGAACGTGGGTTCTCTACCGATTAATTTATAAAACACTTGAGAGCAACCCTAGAGGCTAGGTTTTTATCGTTCTTCTTTATAGCCTCTTTTAGGTCAATTCGATGGTTCATTCAAGAACATATCTTTGGTCGAATTGATCTAATCTTTGCTTAGAGATTTCTTCTACGGTTCTTCATTGATAATCTAAGCAAAGGATCACCATCGAAGTCAATATTCTTATCGACTGAGTTTGCGTCGTGGATTCGACGTGGCATCGTGGATTCGGTGTGCTAAAGGCGTTTCGTGGATTCGAAGCGTGCGTTCGTGGATTCGAAGCGTGCGTTCGTGTATTCGAACGTGAGCAGTGGACGGGCAAAACGGTGGAGCGCGAGGTCCAAGAAATTGAAGGAGGGGTTAAATCCGTGGAGACGGTAATCACCTTGTTATTCTTCTTTTCTTAGGGATTGTTATTGCGCGGATATCCAACCGGTCAGCGCAAGGTCCGAAGAAGCTGAAGGAGGGGTTGAGTCCGTGGAGTCGGTAATCACCTTGTTATTCTTCTATTCTTAGTGGATTGTTATTGCGTGTTGGTCCCGTGGTTTTTCTCCTGGATTGGAGTTTCCACGTAAATCTCGGTGTGCTGTTTTTATTTTCCGCATTGGTTTTTATTTTGCACTGAGATTGAGTTTTTAAGTATTACACCTATTCACCCCCCCTCTAGGTGTTTGATAGTACCTATTTAGATCCTTGTGGATCCTATAAAAACCTACAAGTGGTATCAGAGCGGGTTTTAGGTTTATCTATCATGTTGGGTGAAAGTGGTAATATTTATAGACCTCCTCTTTTTGATGGGACTAATTATGCTTATTGGAAAGTGCGGATGAGAGCTTTTCTCATCGCAATTGATGAGCGGGTATGGCAATCCGTGGAATGCGGTTGGGTGCATCCTGTTGAGGAAGTAGGAAATTCTACTACCCCAAAACCTCGCTCTAGATGGTCCAAAGAGGAATTTGAAAGATCTTCTTACAATGAGAAAGGTATGAACGCTTTATTTAATTCTCTTTCCTCGACTGAGTTCACACGAATTTCCGCGTGTGAAACCGCGAAGGAAATTTGGGATATTCTCAAAATTACACATGAGGGTACTAATCTTGTAAAAATTCAAAAGCTCCAGATGCTTACAAGTCAATTTGACTCTATTCATATGGAAGAGCATGAATTGTTTACAGATTATTACACAAGACTTCAAGATATAATCAACACTTGTGCTAATTTAGGAGAAAAGATCTCGGAGTCGAAAATTGTAAGAAAGATACTTCGGACTCTTCCGGAACGGTTTAGGGCAAAGGTTACCGCCATTGAAACCGTTAGTCATCCGGATGAGATGAGTATAGAGGAATTAGTAGGTGCTTTGCAAACTTATGAAATGACTTTTTCTACTAATCAAGTTTCTTCCAAGTCTTCTTCTAAGCTTACAGGTATTGCATTCAAATCCACAAAGGTAGAAGATAGCGAATCAAGTTCCGACGATGAAATCTCTTTTGCCGATTTTGAAGAACAATTGGCGCGGATCACAAAGAAATTTCGTCGGAAATTTTGGAAGAATCGAACCGATGGATCTTCATCCACGAAATCTTCTAAAGGATCATCGGGTTCTAAATCCTCTAAACTCAAAAGCTTAGCAAAACCTTCTAAAGAAAAAGAGAAAGATGATTTCGAAGGGGAAATCCAATGCTATCGATGCAAAGGCTACGACCATTTTTCAACGGATTGTCCTTCTCCGAAATCATATAAAAAGAGGGCTTTGCAAGCAAAAACTTGGGATGATTCTACTTCTAATGAATCGACCTCAAGTAAAGAGGAAAAAATCGTTGCTTCTCATGCCTCTCATTTTCCCTCTTCTAGTAATTGTTTATCATCTTTAGTCACTGACTCTACTCCTTTGATTTTGTATGAAACATCAACAACCGGCGGAGAGTCATCAAGTGAGGGGGAGTCGGACGAGGAAGAACTCATTGAGGCATATCAACAACTTCTTGCGGAATCTAAGAAGATGGCCAAACATATCAAGAAGTTGAGAAAGCAACGACTTGAAGGTCAAGACGAGAATCAAGCTTTAAAGATAAAACTTCAAGATCTCGAGGAGGAACAAGGACGTTTATTGGATAACAATAAAATCCTCCAAGAAAAGCTAAACCAATCGGAGACAAACGCTAAATCATATATGGACAAGATTGGTTTTCTAGAAAAACAGTTTGAGGAGATTCATGTCACCAACCAAGTATTGACCAAGCAAGTTCATGAACTCAAATCCGACATACAAAGGCTTTCAACCGTTTCCAAGAAATTTGATTGTATATCCGGATTAGGTCAAGCAAGCAAGGTTGGTTTGAGATTTAAAAAGGATCAAACTGTGCATGCTTCAAGTTCCACATTCAAATTGAAAGGAAGAACGTGTCACTTATGTGGACTTGAAGGTCATTTGGTGAAGAATTGCCCGAAAAAGAGAAAGAAGAGTTCTTCGGCAACTTCATCTACGGAGCGAACTCAACGGAATCAAAAGACACATCAAGTCAAAGGAGTTCACTCAACCCACCAAAGGTCCGAGCCACAACATCAATCATACAAGTGGATCATTGCGAGGCAAAGACCTAAGGTGGACCAACAGTCAAAGCGGACAACCCCCGGCCACAACGAATCAAGACAACCCAAAATCCAGCGATTTTGTATTCGGAAAGGTGATATCTTTCCTTGTCTTAAGTTCTAAATAGCTTATGACTGTATGTAATGCTTTGATTGGTTTTCCCTTCATATCTTTCTTAATCTTTGCATTACATGTTTTTCAATGCTCTTCGTTTTTATACTTTGTTTTTGAACAAAAGGGTTTTTACTGAACAAGTGCATTGAATAAAAAGGGCTTCATTTTTATTCACTCCAAATTAATTTTATTTGGATTATCAACTTTACTCCTTAATCATAATCTTGAAGATACTTCATTATAGGAGTTTTTGATATTATAAGCATCAAATTTTAGAAATCATGTGTAATCTTTAGATGCTTAATCTATCTCGGTTGTGTGAGTTCTTTGTGATAAACATGAGACAACCGATTGACTAAAATTTGGGATTTAATTCTTTCACGTAAGAGATTGCCTTCTTACAAGGGTAAATAATTGAATTATGAAAGATGTGGAAAGAGTTACATCCGAAAGGAGTGTGAAAACTACCACCACATGCTGGAAAGAGCTGCCACCCCGGTCGTCCGGTTTGTGTGTGAAGCTACCACATGTTATGGATGCTTGATAGTATTTTATGAGAAAATCTTAGTTGAAGCATTTGGAGATTTATATGCAAAACTCTTATATTTTGAACAATCTCCTGGTTGGTATAAGGTGGAATAGTTGAAAGATGCTCAAAGAGCCACCCTTAGGTATTTTAGTGCTTATCTCAAATTTGAAAGGGTAAAAATTCAGAATTGATGTCATTTGGAAATCTCCGTAAGTCATCTTTGTAAATCCGTTACATCTTGATAGAGTTTGGATCTCAAGATTATTTTTGATGACTTGTGTTTGATGAATATAACATGAAAAACGGTTTATAATGTTTTACCTTTATTTTTCATGATTTTGGAGTAAATCTTTTTAATTTCGTGAAATTAATTGGATTGAATGGCATCTATGTGAATTCATTGTTTTTCAAAGCACTTAAATGGATTTCTTGATGGAATACAAATCGGTATTTGAAAAGATTCCAAAATCTGGATTTGTTTCAAGAAATTATTTGATTTTTGCTTTCTGGTACAGGTACGCAATCTGCATTTTTGTTATATACCGGAACTGAGCTTTTATCTCTCTTTCTCTATGAACTAATGCTGTTAGTGATTTCCTTTTGTCTAGTATGTTCACTGTTTGACAATTTGTGACAAAAAGGGGGAGAAGAGAAATAGGGGGAGACAGAGATGAGATCATCGAGATAGGGGGAGAACGAAAAATGATGATCGTATCACAAAGGGGGAGAACATGGAGAACATGTTAGAGATGCTCAAGATAGGGGGAGACAAAGAAAAAACAAAAGAACCAAAAGGAAGACGGATCAAATGTAGGATTCTAATTTCTAACGACTAACGTTTGATTTTGTTTGGAGTTTTGGTTTTGCAGGAATTACATCACTTTAAGACTCCAAGTCCTAAGTCATAGAGTATGTTCTAGGACTGTTTGGTTCAAATGTAATTTTGTATTTATTGGATCTTTCACGCAAAGAAAATCAATGTTTTGGTGATGACATTGAGTTTTGATTTTTTGGTTTAAGATGAGTGACTTGAGCGCTTTTATGTATTTTTGGGTTTTGTCACGAAATTGCCAAAGGGGGAGATTGTTACGGCATTTTGGTATTGGCATATTTCGTGAGTCAAGTCAGTGAGTTGAGTCGGAGTCTTAAAGGGATCAAATTGCCAATCAGCAATCAAAGACTTAGAAAAGACTCAACAAGAGCTCAAGTTGACACTCAGTATCTTGAGTCTTGAAGATTGAAGTTGAAGAATTGTGGATCAGTTACATCAATCTCAAGAAGAAAGTATTCAAGAGGATCAGGTATGTTTAACTAAATAATTGTGGTGATCCGTATACTTTCTTATAGTGTAGAAACACTTGGATGAACTTTTATTGTCATAATAATCAAAAACTCGTGTTCGGACATGTTCAGGATCCGGATCAGAGCCAACGATCCGGATCCCGAAGGTTGTTGCTTCATACAAGACTTCGATCCGGATCCATGCAATTTCCGATCCGGATCCCGAATATTAAGTTTTCTGATTTGTATGAACGATCCGGATCGGGCAATGCGATCCGGATCCCGAACCCTTGGTTTTCTGGAATCGTCATTCTCGTTACGACGATCCGGATCGCAGTAAATCCGATCCGGATCGCCGTCCTGAAAATTTCCAGATAAGGTATGTTTTTGATTCTTATCTCTTTCCAAAGGTTTCTAAACTATAAATAGACATTTAGGGTTTCTCAAGAACGTGGGTTCTCTACCGATTAATTTATAAAACACTTGAGAGCAACCCTAGAGGCTAGGTTTTTATCGTTCTTCTTTATAGCCTCTTTTAGGTCAATTCGATGGTTCATTCAAGAACATATCTTTGGTCGAATTGATCTAATCTTTGCTTAGAGATTTCTTCTACGGTTCTTCATTGATAATCTAAGCAAAGGATCACCATCGAAGTCAATATTCTTATCGACTGAGTTTGCGTCGTGGATTCGACGTGGCATCGTGGATTCGGTGTGCTAAAGGCGTTTCGTGGATTCGAAGCGTGCGTTCGTGGATTCGAAGCGTGCGTTCGTGTATTCGAACGTGAGCAGTGGACGGGCAAAACGGTGGAGCGCGAGGTCCAAGAAATTGAAGGAGGGGTTAAATCCGTGGAGACGGTAATCACCTTGTTATTCTTCTTTTCTTAGGGATTGTTATTGCGCGGATATCCAACCGGTCAGCGCAAGGTCCGAAGAAGCTGAAGGAGGGGTTGAGTCCGTGGAGTCGGTAATCACCTTGTTATTCTTCTATTCTTAGTGGATTGTTATTGCGTGTTGGTCCCGTGGTTTTTCTCCTGGATTGGAGTTTCCACGTAAATCTCGGTGTGCTGTTTTTATTTTCCGCATTGGTTTTTATTTTGCACTGAGATTGAGTTTTTAAGTATTACACCTATTCACCCCCCCTCTAGGTGTTTGATAGTACCTATTTAGATCCCTTGGGATTAATAACTCTACAAGGGTTAAGTGTATGGATATTCCTAAGACAACATTTAGGACTTGGTATAGTCACTATGAGTTTACAGTTATGCCATTCGGACTTACGAAGGCGCCAACAACATTCATGGATATGATGAACAGAGTGTTTAGACCGTACTTGGATCATTTTGTAGTGGTTTTTATTGATGACATTCTGATTTACTCGCGTACCAATGAGGAGCATGAGGATCATTTGCAGATTATGCTTCAGACTCTTAAGGAGCAGGGACTTTATGCAAAACTCAAGAAGTGTGAGTTTTGGCTTCACGAGATTGCCTTTTTGGGACACATCATTACAGCATCAGGGATTGAAGTGGACCCAAAGAAGGTAGAGTCATTTTTGGATTGGCCGCGACCGACTACAGTGACAGAGATTCGCAGCCTTTTGGGTTTGGTCGGATACTGCAGGCGGTTTGTATTGGGCTTCACTAAAATCGCCTTGCCATTAAACCAGTTGACTCAAAAAGGTGAGAAGTTTATTTGGACGCCACAGTGTCAGGAGAGCTTTGAGGAGCTCAAGGCTAGGTTGACTCGAGCACCGATCTTAGCCCTACCTAGACCGGAAGAGGTTTTTGTGGTTTATTGTGATGCTTCACGAGTTGGCCTTGGTTGCGTTTTGATGCAGCAGGATAGAGTTATAGCTTATGCATCAAGGCAACTCAAGGATTATGAGCGAAGCTACCCTACCCATGATCTCGAGTTCGCGGTCGTTGTCTTTGCTTTGAAGCTTTGGAGGCATTATTTGTATGGTGCACATTGCGAGTTATGTAAGGATCACCATAGCTTGAAGTATTTGTTTACTCAAAAGGAATTAAATCTCCGACAAAGGTGTTGGTTGGAGCTACCTAAAGACTACGATTTGTCCATTCAGTATCACCCGGGAGAGGCAAACGTAGTGGCGGATGCTTTGAGCAGAAAGGTTCCAACTGAGGATTTGACAGTGGAGTCGGTTACTCCTCAGGGTAAATTGATTACGGAATTCTAAAGGATGGGATTGGAGGTTGTACCTCAGGGCACCGTGACACGGTTGTTTACCATGGAGATTAGACCAACCTTTTTGGAGCGTATCTTGAGGGATAGAGGTCGGATGTTCAGCTACGACGCATTCGCAGCAGGATTGCTTCGGGTCAGAATGGTGACTTCACCGTTGGAGAGGATGACTCGATTTGGTATCGAGGTCGGTTGTGCGTTTCGGATCAGCCGGAATTGAGAGAGAAATTTTTGACCGAAGCGCATCGGACACCTTATACCATGCACCCCGGAGGGACAAAGATGTACAAGGATCTGAAGCAAACGTTTTGGTGGCCAAAATTAAAGGAAGATGTGACACGTTTTGTAACGCATTGCTTGGTGTGCCAGCAGGTCAAAACTGAGCATCAACGGCCTGCGGGGAAATTGCACCCACTTCCTATTCCACAGTGGAAGTGGGAGTGGATCACTATGGATTTTGTTACGGGTCTCCCACGATCGCAGCTTAGGCATGATGCAATCTGAGTCGTGGTAGATTGGTTAACAAAATAGTCACATTTCTTGCCTATTCATACTACTTGGTCACGAGAGCGTTTGACACAGTTGTACATCGATGAGATAGTGAGACTATATAGGGTTCCAGTTATGAACACTTCTGACAGGGATACGCGTTTCGTGTCAAATTTCTGGAGAAGTCTTTTACAGGCAATGGGAACCAAGCTCGGCTTTAGTACGGCGTTTCATCCCCAAAGTGACGGACAGTCGGAGCGAGTGATTCAGATTTTGGAGGATATGCTCCGAGCTTGTGTACTTGACTTTGGAGGGGGATGGTATCGCTTCTTGCCTTTGGTGGAGTTTGCTTATAATAACAGTTTTTAGGCTAGCATTTAGATGGCGCTGTATGAGGCTTTATACGGGCGTAAGTTGTGGGTTATGGGATCCAAGGATCTAAATAGGGAAAAAACCACCTAGAGAGGGGGTGAATATAGGTGTAAACAATAAAACTCAGAAATCTTTGTGTAAAAATAACCTAATGCGAAAAATAAGTAAAGTATGCAAGATTTTACGTGGAAAACTCCGTCACAGGAGTAAAAAACCACGGGACCGATCACACGGTGAAATCCACTAAGATTAAACACGTACAAGGTGATATAACGTAACACTACGACTCAATCTTTTTCATACGCTCCGAGTAGATCTTCTCCGCTCGCTCCACAACGCGTCTCGATCACACGATTTGCGTCTTCAACTTTGAATCCACGAAGTCCAATTGAATCCATGGTCTTCACCAATTTTGGTACGAATCGATCACACGAACGCACCTCGCTCCGAATCCACGAAAGCGATAACACCTTGAATCCACAAGGACACGCGAATCCATGCGCCGATTATTCTTTCGAAAATCATTGTTTGTTTATTGGTGGTGATGATATTTGAATACTTAGATCAATATAGATAGATAAGAAAACACCATCTAAGTATTCATTGATTTGATTCTTCGAAAGAAAAGAGATTGAAAAAATCTCGAATCAAATCGATAAATATAGAGAAAGAAAACCTAAAATAAAACGGTGTTTACATTTTCTTCTCTATACATGGATTTATTTTTATTACCTTTGATCCCTTTTTGGATACCCTAAAAGATGAACTTTTGGGTCTATTTATAGGTTAGAACCATTTTGAAAGAGGATAATAATAAAAAACAACCTTAACAGACTTTTTTCCACACGGCGGTCTAGAGTCGAAACTGCGACCCGGAGTCGAAAATGTCACGCCCCGGAGTCGAAACTGCGACCCGGGCTTGCTAACAGATCTGCCGCCCATACGGGAAGCCCCGCATAGACGAAGCGTCTAACCTGTAAAAGACAATACTACAACTGCACATATATCAGAGCTGTAAAATAAACTACTGAAATATAAAAGTACAACTCCAAATAGTACAGATCTGAACCTCACAATACATAAGTCTCTCAAAATAAAACTCATAAAAGTAACTATCTATAATAATCCAGCAGATTGTACTACCAAACTCAAAAAGGGGGTACCACTACACTCCAAGGACGGGTAGGGAACTATCTCGCGACTCTCTTACCTCGATCAGCAGGTGCAGCAACAGGAGTAGGAACAAGGGTAGATGACTCTAAAAAATCTGTCACCAACAGAGGGCATGAGAACTACACCGTTACGTAGTTCTCAGTAGGTACCGTCTCCAAGACCAACGGTCTGCCCACTAAGTCTACTAGAGGCATAAGATAATAATGCTATAAGGAAAGGTAAGTAAGTAGGAAATAAATTCTACAGCTACCATGCCTCTATCTATAATGCTCAAAGGGTGATACAGATGAAAATGATGCATCGACTCTAACTCAAAATTCTCTGTCAACCCAATCATACTGACTGGCACATAGGGTCCAGTCAAACCTGCGCCAACCTACTACCACACATCCCCACTGGAACTGGAATTATAGGCGGTCCCACTCGGACTGCGTCGATAAGCTGCGAAAGATAAGTAACAGGCCTAGCTCCGGAGTGGCACTCGAGGGGCGCGACCCGACTGAGGAAAATATCCGCGCATCTTTATCGAGCTCACTATGGCTCATGCAGACTATAATCCAAATCCACGATCAATTAGATCGACAACAATAACTCCACACTAACAATATCTACCGGAGACACTCCACAGCTCGGGACCACCGTTAACCTAAACGGCTCCCCAAAACATATCACCCAACTCACAAATGACCCAGAACGAACCAACACCATAAGGGTTCGGGAATCTCGATAGGTCGGTGCCTAGAACCCCAATCAAACAATAACAGACTCGAGGCTCTGCCTTTCGAAGTTCTCAACCCCTTACAGTTCGGGAAAATGACTCCCTCGGTGAAACATCCGAAAAAAACCAACCAGGGTCCGAAAGTTTCGGGAGACTAACACCTACAACCCTATCAAACAAGAACAGGTTCCAGGCACAACCCCCGTAGCTTTCGTCCCAAATATGAAAACAACTCCTTGAACCCAGATCAATCAAACCCCCTTCGGGCGGGGAAGTTTGCAAGAAAAGATGACAGTTATTATCAAAAACTATTTTTATTTAAGAAGCCAAATTTAATGAATTTTAGTTGTGTAAGAAAAATCAGTTCAAACAAGTTTTATTTTCCAAACCCCGAAGAGCTAATGCCTTCGCCCAATCAAACAAGAACAGGTTCCGGCGACCCTTCGAAGTTCTGAAGGAAAACATCGATTTACTGAAATCATGTGTGTGTCCAAAATAGTCTGGGTTCAGGGTCATGCCATCACTAGTACACTACTGCCACAAATACAGTGACGACAAAAAGATTAGAGAAAATTCGACAACCCGGAATCACCGTTTACTCATTGGCTACGACACCGACATAAGACTAGCAACCGCTATCAGACTCTACTCGGTCCCCCGACACGAGTGTCAATGCATCCCACAATAACCCGACCACTCGGCCCGCTAACCGGGCGAGGAGAAACTCTAAGTCCAGAGAATAAATAATGCAAAGTGTGGGAAAACTAGAACATGAAGAAAACTAGCCCAAGTGAGGGTTTTCTATTAGTCTGGTCAAATACATGCAGACATATGACGGGGTGCTAGTTAAGTTCCAATATTTCGTTATCACAAGAGATAAACGATTTACTAATTAATCAGGCTTGTACCTTGGTCCACAAAAAAAGTGCTTATTAATCATGCATGCATACTATAACATAGAATTAGTATATTGTCCGCTAATTTTGGAAGAAATCTAACCCACCTGGAACTCGCTAATCCGAAGTCTGAAAAAACTAAAACTGAACGTGAGTGTTCCTCAGGTTCACACGGTTCCAACGCACCAAAAATCAACAGAAGACTCCTCGTGGTCACTCCTGCGGGATGCCCTCCAAAAATCCCAAGAAAAATACGGTTGCGATCATTTCGAAGTGTAGATAGAAATCGAGTCCTTAAACTCTCAGTTCCGACAACCGTAGCCCGAGAAAATGCAAGATTACTCCTCCGCTATTGCGGAAACGCTGCCGCAAAAATCGACGAAAAACTTCAAGAACTCAGCTCAGGGGAGCTCACCGACGAAGAGCCAACTGAAAAGACCGATGTCGAAGAAACGTCGTGACTCTCGAGATCAAGTAGGGAAAAATATCAAACAATCTCCAAAAATTCTCCAGAACCCCAAGAAGTGTGGAAAACTCGAAGAAGAACTCACTATCGAAAACGGCTCCTAAATCGGATCTCAGAAAAGCCCTCAAAATAAGTCCACAAATGCCAATTTATAGCCTGAAATCCAAGGAGACTCATTATTGCGGGTCAAGGGGTACTTCGGGCGCCCGGATCCGACCCGACAAGCGCCCGGACACGTGGCGGCCATCCAGCCGTCCACGTTGCGCGCCCAAAACCGCGAGATTGCGCCACGTGTCCAACTCCAACTGCTTTGTGCGCCCGGTGCACGCCCGGCGGTTGCGCCCGCCAATGGGAGAGCGCCATATGTCCCACGTGGTCCACGCGCCGGGTCTTCCGGATCTTGTCGGCCAATCAGAAGGTGACACGTGGCGCCGCCCCGCCGCCGCGTTTGACACAACCAAGCCAATCCGGTGCTACCATGTGGCGGTGCACCTTTTCCCTGGTCCCGGTGCACGCCTGGGCCGTGGACCAGCCTGCCCGCACCTTCGTGCCTGCCCGCGCCTGCCCTCGGCCGTGCCGCCGCACTCCGCCGCCTGCCCGCCGCCGCTGGCGCTGCCCCGGCCGCCGGAACAGTACCTCATGCCTCGAAATCCATTTTTGGGCATCCGGGCTCCGAAAAATACAAGTAAATAGACGTTTTTCATCATTTTCGCACACTGAGTCCAAATCCGATGTCCGTTTTGCCAAATTCCACTTCTAAAATTTGTCGAAGGCATTCAGATAAGTAATCTTAATCCAAATTTTGCGCTGGTCCAATCCTGAGGTCCGATTTGTGCACAACCATCTCCATCACACATCATAGGCCTCCAGAAGCCACAATTCACTCCGCAAGACCTTCGCGGAGATCCGGATCATCACAATAATGAAGCTCCCCTGAAGATCCTAGCACGAAATGAGAAGAAACTAAGAAGCAGGATGATCCCCTACGTGAAGGTACAATGGGAGAATCACGAGGAACGCGAAGCCACTTGGGAGCGCGAGTCAGACATGCTTGAGCGTTTTCCTCATTTATTTGATTCTTAGTTGTATTTAAGTTTCAGAGACGAAACTTCTTATAAGGTGTGAGTGATGTAATATTCGAGAAATTTGAATTCAGAATCAATAAAGAAGTCAAGTTCAAAAAGGTTTCAGTGGGCCCTGACGACTGTATAAATTGATACAGTTGAAATAGTGGATGACTTAAGGTGAATAGTAACCTTATAGATTTATCGAATTTCCGACCAACGTTGGCCAATTGACCGTTCGGAATCTGAATCCGACGATCCAAATAGTCGATCTAATCGGTCTCATCTATCTGAGTTCAATGGCGCAGTCGAAATTTACGTTTGACGGCCCTAGAACCTCGAAAAGTGTGCCAAACTGTAAATATCATTGTATAAGATGGATATACATTTTATCTGGACCTAAATTCAACGAACCAAAATGGCTACTCGATAGGTCTCGTCGAGCCGGACGTCGTGGAGAAGTCCGTTTTTCTGGTTGACAACTTTAATGCCTCGAAAAATGCGAAAAATAGCAAAAAAATAGTATTTTACACATGAAACCCTATATTTTATACACCGAAATACGTGCAATTCATGGTGAGGGACCTTGATGTAAATCACTCAACCTGTGAAGGACCCAACTCATAATATTGAGAGTAGAGGGATCTTTTGGCATTTTGTTGCAAATCCTTTATATATAGGGTTACAATTGTGAACCCTAACCCAAAAACCCTTGCACCCTACAGCCACCACGAGCTCTTCATATCCCTCCGTCTCTCTCCCAGGCGTTACGCCGCCGGCCGTCGCTTCCCCTTGCCGGAAAAAGGAGAGTAACCAAGCTTCATCGGTATCTTGGGTTTGGGTAGGGAGGAAGCACCCAGAACTTTTGGGATTGATCCAGGTTTCTCTTGAGACCTTCTCTAACTCTTCCCAAGGAGTTCCGACGCCTTGCTCCGCCGTACACTACAGGGAAGCCACCCTCTCTCATCTTCTTTCTTTCTCAAACCGAGGTAACCCGAGTTTCTTTTTTTCTCAAATTCCATGGCACCAAGTCCTTTCCCAATCTTCTTCTGACATCAAGAGGATCTCCCCTGTGAAGCCCGGACGCTGGTGTGCCTTGGTTCGCCGGTGGGAGCATCAAGGCCGCCGGAACCCTAGATCTGGTCGGATCTGCACGGGGCTTTCATCCAACCGTTGGAATTGGGATTGGGATCGTTGGGAAGCCTTTGCTGATCGCCAGAAATACCTCCACAAAGTTTGGTAAGCAACGGTCGAGAATCGAGCCTGTACGGGAATGCCCTAGCTTCGGGTCATCTTCCTCTTGGCCGAGCTCCACCGCCCGGCGCCGCCGCTGCCCCACACCGTCGGCCAACCACCTGGGAAGCTCCATCGCGCCAAGAGTAACCCTCCTGTGCACTTGCATGGGCCTAGAAGCCCGTGGTTGAGGATCCGCCATTATAGGCCTTGAGCTCGGCCGAGCTATACTACCCGCCGCCGCCGCTGCCTTCTGCAGTCGGCTGACTACCTAGGTAACTTTCTCTCGTCGAGAATAATCTCTCTGTGCTTTTGCATGGATCAGATATGCTCTGTCCACTGAGTTCTCCATAGTTGCACTTAAGGTGGCCGCGAGGGACTTCTCCGGCCAACTGCCGCACGGGGCCGCCGGAATTGGTTGGGGTGGTAACTCTACCACCTCTGGGAACCTCCCCCGATAGCTGCTTGCCTCTGGTTGAGGTTAGAATCTGAGTTGAGCCAAGCTCGGCCAAACCGAGCTCTATCAAATGTGTAATTTGGCCACCTTTCTCCGGCGACTTCTCCGGCAGTCCCGCGACACTCCGAAGGTGAGCCCTCGACTCCTCTGACCTTACTAAACATGATGCTCACTCTAGTTATTGATTTGGATGGGTAGTTAGGTCAATCTAGCAATCCAAGCTTTAATAAATTTGTAATTGTGGACCCAATGCTGTTCTCGGGCTTCGTGCCAACTCCAAACAGCGAGCACGGGTTTGGTTACGTGGAGGCCCATCTACTGGTATCTTCAGTTCAACCTGAAACCCCTCGGATATTGTAAACGAGTCGAAACGTGTATAATTGAAAGTAATTATGCAATTTTAGGAAACCATAAGGGCTTAAATGCAAATGTGACCTCATGGGCTGCTTCCGGCAGCGTGTACATTATCTCTAAACTTTTTGTTAGAGATCCAATGGCCTTCGTTGAGCGGGAATTGGTTAACGAACCGTAAATTGGCGAAATCGTTGGTTCATTGGCTTTCGACGCAAGTTCGCGTATTTCAAAATATTGGAATAGTTAATTATCATTGTTAGCTGTCCCTGGTTGTTCCCAACGCTGTCCTGGTTGGTCTAGTGACCTCCTTTTTGCGTCGGTGGCTTTCGAAGCCAAAATCAGCTTTTCCAGAAGCGTTGTTAGTAATTATGGCCCATATTAAGCACAGATATTGACAAAATAGTCTTTGGCTGTCCGGACATCTTAAATGAGTCATTTCAGGGCAGCGTGTGAAGTTTTGTCACGTTTGGAAACTTGTAGACTCTATTCGGATCAAAATTGGTCGTTTAGCAGGTTTTTGAAAATTTTGGTAAATTCCGGGACTTGGGGAAAGTTCACTGTTTAGTTATTCTGGTGTTGTAATGTTGTCAGGTTGGGCATGTGTGAGTTTTATTACTGATCTGAGTTTATTGTTCAGGCCCTAGCAGTCAGGAGCCAGCACGTGAGTAGTCCAGCTGACTTCGGGACCGCCTACATTGAGGTAGGTTTATCTTCGGTCTGGGCTTTATCATCTCGGCCCTCTGGGGTACCATTTTTGGTCGGACCCCTGTGTTTCATGCTAGCCTTGATTTTACCTTGAGCCGTACTTCCATTGATTGATT
The DNA here is from genome assembly GCA_029204045.2 of Tillandsia leiboldiana. Taxonomy (NCBI): domain Eukaryota; kingdom Viridiplantae; phylum Streptophyta; class Magnoliopsida; order Poales; family Bromeliaceae; genus Tillandsia; species Tillandsia leiboldiana. The sequence continues at coordinate 6,828,403 of CM055079.1, forward strand.
GTTACTTGCTTATACTTGGACACTCTTAATGCTGGATTGGTCATTTATGTTACGGCATTTTGGTGTTGGCATATTTCGTGAGTCAAGTCAGTGAGTTGAGTCGGAGTCTTAAAGGGATCAAATTGTCAATCAGCAATCAAAGACTTAGAGAAGATTCAACAAGAGCTCAAGTTGACACTCAGTGTCTTGAGTCTTGAAGATTGAAGTTGAAGAATTGTGGATCAGTTACATCAATCTCAAGAAGAAAGTATTCAAGAGGATCAGGTATGTTTAACTAAATAATTGTGGTGATCCGAATACTTTCTTATAGTGTAGAAACACTTGGAAGAATTTTTAATTGCATAAAAATCAAAAACTGGACATGGGACATGTTCAGGATCCGGATCAGACCTTGCAATCCGGATCCCGAAGGGTACTTGTTCATTGGCAATTTCAATCCGGATCCTAGGCCATTCCGATCCGAATCCCGAACATGGGACTTTGCTGAATTGCATGAACGATCCGGATCGGACCTTGCAATCCGGATCCCGAACCCTTGGTTTTCTGGAATCGTCAATCTCGTTACGACGATCCGGATCGCAGTAAATCCGATCCGGATCGCCGTCCTGAAAATTTCCAGATAAGGTATGTTTTTGATTCTTATCTCTTTCCAAAGGTTTCTAAACTATAAATAGACACTTAGGGTTTCTCAAAAACGTGGGAGCTACGGCCGATCTTTTTATAAAACTCTTGAGAGCAACCCTAGAGGCTAGGTTTTCATCGATCTTCTTTATAGCCTCTTTTAGGTCAATTCGATGGTTCTTTCAAGAACATATCTTTTGTCGAATTGATCTAATCTTTGCTTAGAGATTTCTTCTACGGTTCCTCAATGAGAATCTAAGCAAAGGATCACCATCGAAGTCAATATTCTTATCGACTGAGTTTGCGTCGTGGATTCGGCGTGGCATCGTGGATTCGGTGTGCTAAAGGCGTTTCGTGGATTCGAAACGTGTGCTCGTGGATTCGAGTGGCGTTCGTGGATTCGAACGTGTGCAGTGGACGAGCAAAATCGGTGGAGCGCGAGGTCCAAGAAATTGAAGGAGGGGTTAAATCCGTGGAGACGGTAATCACCTTGTTATTCTTCTTTTCTTAGGGATTGTTATTGCGTGGATATCCAACCGGTCAGCGCAAGGTCCGAAGAAGCTGAAGGAGGGGTTGAGTCCGTGGAGTCGGTAATCACCTTGTTATTCTTCTATTCTTAGTGGATTGTTATTGCGTGTTGGTCCCGTGGTTTTTCTCCTGGATTGGAGTTTCCACGTAAATCTCGGTGTGCTGTTTTTATTTTCCGCATTGGTTTTTATTTTGCACTGAGATTGAGTTTTTTAAGTATTACACCTATTCACCCCCCCTCTAGTTGTTTGATAGTACCTATTTAGATCCTTTGGGATTAATAACTCAACAATTGGTATCGGAGCGGGTTTTAGGTTTATCTATCATGTTGGGTGAAAGTGGTAATATTTATAGACCTCCTCTTTTTGATGGGACTAATTATGCTTATTGGAAAGTGCGGATGAGAGCTTTTCTCATCGCAATTGATGAGCGGGTATGGCAATCCGTGGAATACGGTTGGGTGCATCCTGTTGAGGAAGTAGGAAATTCTACTACCCCAAAACCTCGCTCTAGATGGTCCAAAGAGGAATTTGAAAGATCTTCTTACAATGGGAAAGGTATGAATGCTTTATTTAATTCTCTTTCCTCGACTGAGTTCACACGAATTTCCGCGTGTGAAACCGCGAAGGAAATTTGGGATATTCTCAAAATTACACATGAGGGTACTAATCTTGTAAAAATTCAAAAGCTCCAGATGCTTACAAGTCAATTTGACTCTATTCATATGGAAGAGCATGAATTGTTTACAGATTATTACACTAGACTTCAAGATGTAATAAATACATGTGCTAATTTAGGAGAAAAGATCCCGGAGTCGAAAATTGTAAGAAAGATACTTCGGACTCTTCCGGAACGGTTTAGGGCAAAGGTTACCGCCATTGAAACCGTTAGTCATCCGGATGAGATGAGTGTAGAGGAATTAGTAGGTGCTTTGCAAACTTATGAAATGACTTTTCCTACTAATCAAGTTTCTTCCAAGTCTTCTTCTAAGCCTACAGGTATTGCATTCAAATCAACAAAGGAAGAAGATAGCGAATCGAGTTCCGACGATGAAATCTCTTTTGTCGATTTTGAAGAACAATTGGCGCGGATCACAAAGAAATTTCGTCGGAAATTTTGGAAGAATCGAACCGATGGATCTTCATCCACGAAACCATCTAAAGGATCATCGGGTTCTAAATCCTCTAACCTCAAAGGCGTTGCAAAACCTTCTAAAGAAAAAGAAAAATATGATTTCGAAGGGGAAATCCAATGCTATCGATGCAAAGGCTACTGCCATTTTTCAACGGATTGTCCTTAAGAAATCATACAAAAAGAAGGCTTTGCAAGCGAAAACTTGGGACGATTCTACTTCTAATGAATCGACCTCAAGTAAAGAGGAAAAAGTCGTTGCCTTACATGCTTCTCAAATTCCCTCTTCTAATGTTTGTTTATCATCTTTAATCACTGACTCTATTCCTTTGATTTTGCATGAAACATCAACATCCAACGGAGAGTCATCAAGTGAGGGGGAGTCGGACGAGGAAGAACTCGTTGAGGCATATCAACAACTTCTTGCGGAATCTAAGAAGATGGCCAAGCATATCAAGAAGTTGAGGAAGCAACGACTTGAGAATCAAGACGAGAATCATGCTTTAAAGATAAAACTTCATGATCTCGAGGAGGAACAAGGACGTTTATTGAATAACAATAAAATCCTCCAAGAAAAGCTAAACCAATCGGAGACAAACGCTAAATCATATACGGACAAGATTGGTTTTCTAGAAAAACAGTTTGAGGAGATTCATGTCACCAACCAAGCCTTGACCAAGCAAGTTCATCAACTCAAATCCGATATACAAAGGCTTTCAACCGGTTTCAAAAACTTTGACGGTATGTCCTGATTAGGTCAAACAAGCAAGGTTGGTTTGGGATTTAAAAAGAACCAAACTGTGAAGGCTTCAAGTTCCACAACTAAATTGAAAGGAAGAACTTGTCACCTATGTGGACTTGAAGGACATTTGGTGAAGGATTGCCCGAAAAAGAGAAAGAAGAATTCTTCGGCAACTTCATCTACGGAGCGAACTCAACGGAATCAAAAGACACATCAAGTCAAAGGAGTTCACTCAACCCACCAAAGGTCCGAGCCACAACATCAATCATACAAGTGGATCATTGCGAGGCAAAGACCTAAGGTGGACCAACAGTCAAAGCGGACAACCCCCGGCCACAACGAATCAAGACAACCCAAAATCCAGCGATTTTGGATTCGGAAAGGTGATATCTTTCCTTGTCTTAAGTTCTAAATAGCTTATGACTGTATGTAATGCTTTGATTGGTTTTCCCTTCATATCTTTCTTAATCTTTGCATTACATGTTTTTCAATGCTCTTCGTTTTTATACTTTGTTTTTGAACAAAAGGGTTTTTACTGAACAAGTGCATTGAATAAAAAGGGCTTCACTTTTATTCACTCCAAATTAATTTTATTTGGATTATCAACTTTACTCCTTAATCATAATCTTGAAGATACTTCATTATAGGAGTTTTTGATATTATAAGCATCAAATTTTAGAAATCATGTGTGATCTTTAGATGCTTAATCTATCTCGGTTGTGTGAATTCATTGTGATAAACGTGAGACAACCGATAGACTAAAATTTGGGATATAATTCTTTCACGTAAGAGATTGCATTCTTACAAGGGTATTGAAATAATTTGCAAAAGATGTGGAAAGAGTTACATCCGAAAGGAGTGTGAAAACTACCACCACATGTTGGAAAGAGCTGCCACCCCGGTCGTCCGGTTTGTGTGTGAAGCTACCACATGTTATGGATGCTTGATAGTATTTTATGAGAAAATCTTTAGTTGAAGCATTTGGAGATTTATATGCAAAACTCTTATATTTTGAACAATCTCCTGGTTGGTATAAGGTGGGATAGTTGAAAGATGCTCAAAGAGCCACCCTTAGGTATTTTAGTGCTTATCTCAAATTTGAAAGGGTAAGAAATCAAATTGATGTCATTTGGAAATCTCTGTAAGTCATCTTTGTACATCCGTTACATCTTGATAGACTTTGGATCTCAAGATTATTTTTGATGACTTGTGTTTGATGAGTATAACATGAAAAACTGTTTATAATGTTTTATCTTTGTGTTTCATGATTTAGGAGTAAATCTTTTTAATCTTGTGAAATTAATTGGATTGAATGACATCTTGTTAATTCATTGGTTAAAGCACTTAAATTGTTTTCTTGATGGAATACAAATCGGTATTTGAAAAGATTCTAAAATTTGGATTTGTTTCAAGGAATTATTTGTTTTTTTTGCCTTCTGGTACCGGTACGCAATCTGCATTTTTGTTATATACCGGAACTGAGCTTTTATCTCTCTTTCTCTTTGAACTGATGTTGTTAGTGATTTCCTTTTGTCTAGTATGTTCACTGTTTGACAATTTGTGACAAAAAGGGGGAGAAGAGAAATGACGGAGATGAGATCATCAAGAGAGGACAAACGAAACGAAAATGGAAAAATGGGGGAGAACGGAAAATGATGATCGTACCACAAAGGGGGAGAACATAGATGCTCAAGAACATGGAGAACATGGAAAAATGGGGGAGAACGGAAAATGATGATCGTACCACAAAGGGGGAGAACATAGATGCTCAAGAACATGGAAAAATGGGGGAGAACGGAAAATGATGATCGTACCACAAAGGGGGAGAACATAAATGCTCAAGAACATGGAGAACATGGAAAACATGTTAGAGATGCTCAAGATAGGGGGAGACAAAGAAAAATTGAAAGAGCAGAAAAACAAAAGAACCAAAAGGAAGACGGATCAAATGTAGGATTTTAATTTCTAACGACTAACGTTTGATTTTGTTTGGAGTTTTGTTTTGCAGGAATTACATCACTTTAAGACTCCAAGTCCTAAGTCATAGAGTATGTTCTAGGACTGTTTGGTTCAAATGTAATTTTGTATTTATTGGATCTTTCACGCAAAGAAAATCAATGTTTTGGTGATGACATTGAATTTCGATTTTTTGGTTTAAGATGAGTGACTTGAGCGCTTTTATGTATTTTTGGGTTTTGTCACGAAATTGCCAAAGGGGGAGATTGTTACGGCATTTTGGTGTTGGCATATTTCGTGAGTCAAGTCAGTGAGTTGAGTCGGAGTCTTAAAGGGATCAAATTGTCAATCAGCAATCAAAGACTTAGAGAAGATTCAACAAGAGCTCAAGTTGACACTCAGTGTCTTGAGTCTTGAAGATTGAAGTTGAAGAATTGTGGATCAGTTACATCAATCTCAAGAAGAAAGTATTCAAGAGGATCAGGTATGTTTAACTAAATAATTGTGGTGATCCGAATACTTTCTTATAGTGTAGAAACACTTGGAAGAATTTTTAATTGCATAAAAATCAAAAACTGGACATGGGACATGTTCAGGATCCGGATCAGACCTTGCAATCCGGATCCCGAAGGGTACTTGTTCATTGGCAATTTCAATCCGGATCCTAGGCCATTCCGATCCGGATCCCGAACATGGGACTTTGCTGAATTGCATGAACGATCCGGATCGGACCTTGCAATCCGGATCCCGAACCCTTGGTTTTCTGGAATCGTCAATCTCGTTACGACGATCCGGATCGCAGTAAATCCGATCCGGATCGCCGTCCTGAAAATTTCCAGATAAGGTATGTTTTTGATTCTTATCTCTTTCCAAAGGTTTCTAAACTATAAATAGACACTTAGGGTTTCTCAAAAACGTGGGAGCTACGGCCGATCTTTTTATAAAACTCTTGAGAGCAACCCTAGAGGCTAGGTTTTCATCGATCTTCTTTATAGCCTCTTTTAGGTCAATTCGATGGTTCTTTCAAGAACATATCTTTTGTCGAATTGATCTAATCTTTGCTTAGAGATTTCTTCTACGGTTCCTCAATGAGAATCTAAGCAAAGGATCACCATCGAAGTCAATATTCTTATCGACTGAGTTTGCGTCGTGGATTCGGCGTGGCATCGTGGATTCGGTGTGCTAAAGGCGTTTCGTGGATTCGAAACGTGTGCTCGTGGATTCAAGTGGCGTTCGTGGATTCGAACGTGTGCAGTGGACGAGCAAAATCGGTGGAGCGCGAGGTCCAAGAAATTGAAGGAGGGGTTAAATCCGTGGAGACGGTAATCACCTTGTTATTCTTCTTTTCTTAGGGATTGTTATTGCGTGGATATCCAACCGGTCAGCGCAAGGTCCGAAGAAGCTGAAGGAGGGGTTGAGTCCGTGGAGTCGGTAATCACCTTGTTATTCTTCTATTCTTAGTGGATTGTTATTGCGTGTTGGTCCCGTGGTTTTTCTCCTGGATTGGAGTTTCCACGTAAATCTCGGTGTGTTGTTTTTATTTTCCGCATTGGTTTTTATTTTGCACTGAGATTGAGTTTTTTAAGTATTACACCTATTCACCCCCCCTCTAGTTGTTTGATAGTACCTATTTAGATCCTTTGGGATTAATAACTCAACAATTTAGTTAGATATCAATACAGTAGCTTATACTTGGACATATATCATGCATGATTGGTCATTAGCTAGCTATTAGTACAGTAGCTTATACTTAGACATATATATCATGCCTGTTTGGTCATTACATAGATTTACCTTTATTCAGATATACATGTTTCTTGTATTCCATATTGCATGAGATGACCTATGATTGATATACAGACATCTACATCCCTGTTGGGGTTCCGGTTTGTTGTCGATTACCCGGTCTTTAGACCGTGAGCTTGAGCATCAGCATTATGATCTCCACGCACCGCTGGACTTCACGTACACTGATGGTTTGGCCACCGTCATAGTGTTCTTTACCGGTAAAGTGGTCTACAAAAAGACCCATGAAGCCCCATGTTAGTGCCCAAGGGTGCCGGGGTATGTCAGCCAAGTTAGTGCCAGGTTTCGGCGTTTTGCCTGAGGTCCAGCAACTAAAATGGCAGCTTCGATTAGGTACTTGTTATTCTATCATTGCTGGATTGTTTACCTGCTCAGCATGCTTAGTACCTGTGCTCATATGATTGCTCAGTATCCTATTTATGACTCAGTTATCTATATCAACATGCTTTTACCCTAATAGTTTAGTACCCTTATATGCTCAGCACTGTATTCATGATTATTCAGATATCAGCCTGTTATATCAGCTTTTACCTACTGATCTTTACTATCCACTGATTATAGTATGCCAGTAGGTACGATTTACAATTTCTTGGCTCGTTGTGCCCACTGGGATACATTTATGTTGTATCTCACACCCCTGGATGACCATCTTTCAGGTCCGTCGGGTGGTAGGATGTCGGGACGAGCGAGTGAGGCGGTTACGATAGATCTGTCCCCATGATGATTATTTATGTTTATCTTTGGTTATGATATTATATGTGAACATGATTAAATGGTGATGTTATATGATGTTTAGTGGATTTTGTAGAGTACTTATCTGATGTATAGTAGTTGTTTAGAACTATTGTGGATGAGACTTCATATATCATGATTAGCTTTATCTTGAGTTAAATAGTACTCTGATTGTGCTTATTGTACTTGTCTAGCCGTGCATGTATAGGGGAGACTCTGTCCGAGTGGTTAGGGGATTTTCTATACATGTGGTGATCTGTTCATACCCTGATGTCAGCTTATACTCTGATTTTTTTTTTTTTAAATTTACCGATTTTCAAACTCGGGGTGTGTCAAGGTATTTAGCGAAATAGGAAAAAAGAAATGGGGTACAAACATTCGTCTTGCCATCGTCCAAAGTGCACAAATCACAATAAATATTTCTCTTATTCGCTCACTCTCTTTCTCTGTTTGCATGCGTCTCTCTTGATAACCATGGAGACTTCGAAGAATCCTTATACAAGACTAGGTATTTCACCCCCTTTTTTCTTGTATACATCATTATTTAATATCTCCCACAATTTGAGTAACGAATCTGCATCACGTTTACCTTCATGCGAATTGAATCGATCACCGTGGGATGCCCTGTATCCTGATCATCCATATTCCGATCATCAACAAATTCAGGTTAGTTTACAAACTTTCTTTTACTATCTTTCTATTTTTAGAGTTTCCTTATGAATTTTGGAAAGAATTATTTCTCATTATCTTTACTATTCTTCTATTTTAGGGTTTTTCATGAATTTTGAAAAGAATTTTTCCTCATTTTCATTCATTGATTTTTGGTGAAGGTCATTCAACTATTTTTATTTCGAAACACATTCATTTTAAGCGACCACAATGGAAAAATCATAATTTTCATTTATCCTAATATGATTGATAAAATATTTTACTTTTATGTCTTTTTTTTCCCATTTTTTTCTCCAATTTTAGGTTTTTTTTTTTTCTTTTTTTTTTTTTCTTCTACTTGCTTTCATTTGTAGAGGGTTTTTTTTTGTTTGTTTAATTTTCTTTCAAATGGCATATTAAAACAAAGTTTAATTTCTTATGCAAGCAAGATAAGGATGGCAATTAAATTTGCAGATAATTTATTTTATGATATTATTAATCATTATAATTTTTCATGTAGTCTTTATGAGAACTTTATTAATTACTTAATATTTTCTTTTTTATTTTTTTATAAAGTATTTGACGATAATTAAATATTGTGTTTGCAATTGACTCTTAACAAAAAAAATATTCTTTTTTTTTTTTCTAAATTCAATCATTTCATTTTTTTTGTTAGGGTGAGGAGAAATATGATGTGATGAATGAGAAATCTAACCCTGAAGGTGAAGAAGAAAAATACAATAATTTAAATCTATTTGAGAGGTATTTTATTATTAATTTTCACTCTTCTATCTTTGGTTACTACAAAAACCTATTCAATACATAATTTATTAGTACTATATTGTAGTGCTATAGAAATTATGGAAGGTCAAGAAAAACAAGAAAAGAAGGACAAGGCATCTAAAAGAAGGAAGAAGAAAGGGAAAGAGAAACCTCATATTGCATTAAGTGCAACTATCACCAAAGGAGTTTGCGAGTATAATGACAGAAAGAGATGGAAGTGTAAGGGAGAGACCCGTTCGGTGGGCTCGTTTTGCCATTATCATCTTCAACAACTCGAGCCCCACAATTCTACAAAAACTAACACAACCTTGAATACCAATTGTCTGAATAAAAATAAGAATAATAAAAAGAAAAATATGGCAAAAAAAGTTTTCGATTTTAGTTCTGAATATTATTACTACTACACTGGATTTGGACCTTGCCATGGGAAGGACAGAAGAACTTGTGGATATAGTAGTGAAAATATTGTGATAACTAAAAATACTGACAAACAGTTGGTTTGTACTATTATCGATGATGGTGGTGATCATGAAAATACAAATCAACAAAATAATGTACAATCAAATCATGACAACAAAGGAAAAGTGAATAAGAAAGGAATTGAGAGAAAAGTGAGAAAGCCTATAAAATTTCGTTCCCTCGGGTCATTTTTGTAGAATATTTTCATCGATCAATATTTTGAGAGTATAAAAATATTTTCTCATAGCCTAGTTTCAATCAGTTATCTTGAGAATATTTGTGAGATCAATTTAACTCGCAAAGAGAAACCTTTATGTATGGTTTATCCATTTAAGAAACATCATATTGTCCTATTATAAATTATTATAAGTGTAGTTTTAATTATAATGCTGAAATATTATAGACTTTTTTGAACATGGTTCATGCGTTATCTTTCTATATTTATGATTATACAGTGAATTCTATTGTTTTCTTCTTTAATAATAACTATGCAATGAAATTTCAAATGTATGAAATAATTTTATAAGATTGTTGTGTATACTCATATCTAAGATTAGTCATTAACCAAATCTATCGATTATAATTGAAAATAGGGTAGAAGTTTTTCTTCCGTAAGCAATTCTTTTAAACTAAATAATTGATAGTTAATTGATTAATTCTAAGCTAGATTGTGACTTATATATAATTGTGGCAAATGCTACTTTTAAGTTGCTATGTTATTTCAACTCAATATGAAAAGATTAAAGAAAATTTCTGATACTTCCGTGGTTTACCGACTTTTAACTTTAGTACCCTGTTGTTTCACTTAATTAGTATTCTATGATTTCTATTTTTATTTCTGTTATACCCTTTGTTAACTTCTCCCTTAAACCCATCAGGTGCGTGCACGTGCATCGGAGATGTCCCACAAAAGCTAATTAAAAAGGTATAGGACCTATTAAAGTTTAATCCTAATCGTGCTTGGTGGGACCTCGATGACAAAAGAATGATTATCCATCACGCATGTGTGTGGCACGTGACTATTTAAACGAAGAAATTAACGAAGAGTGTAACAAAAAGCAAAAATAGAACCACATGATACATTAAGTGATAGAAACCAACAAAAAATTGAGAATTTTAATTTTTCAAATAACATTTAAAGTTTGTAAAACATCATATGGCATTCGAAAACAATCAATTACAACTATTTTTACTTTTAGTTATAATTTTTTATTTCCCAAAACATACAATGCTAGTAGTATCAAAAGAATAGAGTGTGTCACCACCTAGGTTAAGCTATCTAGCATGATCCTCACTTTGCAGCACGCTTTACCGTACCGATACACCTAAAAACACATCCACAAAGGGGTGAGAACCCAATGAGTATAGGAAACCAACTAGAGCAAGCTAACCATAACCGATCAATTTGAGGGTAATAACATCATAAGATAAGTATACAACTAATAAGCAATAATGAATGTCATATATACGGATAAGTGGTGTCTACAACTGGAGTCGACGAATAGTTTATAATGTTCTCTTCTTGTATCGAATATACCAAAGTGTCAATAATTGACTCAATCATCTACTCTGACTAGGAGAAGTCCTAGATAGCTCACACTCAATGACCTATCTAGAAAGAGACTTGGGCTAATGCCAACGCCTTGTCTAGAAAGAGACCAAAGCAGTTAACACTCGAATGCTCTATTTAGAAAGAGACTCGGGTTAACGAGTCGAATTATGACCACTCTTCCAAAAGAGTTCTCCCTATCTTTGAATGGCAAAACCATCGAGGCGGCAAAAGGGAGTATAGCATTTCTAAGTGAACCATCTTACATATGATCGCAGTTAACACTCGAATGTCCTATTTAGAAAGAGACTCGGTTTAATGAGTCGAATTATGACCACTCTTCCAAAAAAGTTCTCTCTATCTTTGAATGGCAAAACCATCGAGGCGGCAAAAGGGAGTATAGCATTTCTAGGTGAACCATCTTGCATATGATCGCTATGATAGTAGAAGTCCAAAGCAACCATTACATAGGTCTGCAATAATTCAAGCAACAATCGAAGGATAATCCGGATTATACTACTACTTAGTTCACAATGCCCTTGTTTATTATATATATCCAACAACATGCTTCTACAATGTTCACATCTATATATATCCAAGAATAAAGAAATGAGGAAGAGATCTGATAGCAAGTTAGTATGCTACTAATATGTGATTATGCAAGCACTCGAAATATAGCTACAATGTAATGTACCGAACTTTGGCCAAATTCGTAAAGTGTGGAGTAAAGTTATGCTAGACATGAGTAAAATGGGTTTGGAGAAGCCTAGACTAAATTTGGATTGAATTGAAATCAATTTGGATCGAAATTGAGTTTTGAAAGAAGTGGAATCTAAGTTCTAGGCATTTTGGACACTCAAAACAAGGATTTGGGCGCCCGAAAAGGTTTTGGACGATACGACTGAGCTCTTGGGCCATGCAGACGCTATACTGAGAGTGTGGTTCGTCAATGAATAAACTTTCAGGTGACTAGATGATCTTCCAAGCACCCGAGATATTTCAAATGCTACTTGAGGGCGTTTGGACCCTCTTTTGGACTCTCAACCTGAGAGCTCGGTGCATGAGGAATTAAACCTTCGGGCATTTGAATGTTCCTGTAGGCACTCGGAACACCTTTTGGATGGTCCTCTGCAGGCGTCCGAATAAATTTTGGATGCTCAATTCAAGAACGGAGGTCGCATATCTTGTTAAATGAACGGACGCCTAGTCTCTTTTGCAGGCAGCCAAAATAGAAATAAGACGGATTGGGCGGGCGCCCGAAACCTCTTTGGGGCGTAGCAACGTAAAGTGGGCAAAGCTTCGAGTTTTTGGGTGCCCGAAAGTTTAGGCAGGTGCCCGAAACCTGGCGCAAAAGCAATGCTATGTTTAGTTACAAATAAAAAATATTAAAGGGTTTAAGTGCAAATGTAGCGCTTCTATATAAACCTTTTATCACAGCCAAACCCTACCCCTCAGCCCATTTTCTCTTTTACTCCTCTCTTCCTCATCTCTTTCTAAAACGAGTGGAACCTTAGTTTCCCTATTGTTGGATCTTATGGATTCTTCTCTTCAGAGGCTTGGACAAGACCAAGAACACTTGGAGAAAGCTCTAGAAGGGAGAAGGCAACCCTCTTAACCTATATTTCTCTTGCTAGGAGATGGAGAAGTTGGTGTTTTTAGGGTTTAATTTTGGAGTTTTAACCAAATGAGGGATTTTGGAGTTCTAACTTAGTTAGTGCTTCTTTTTAAGATTTTATTGGTTTTCTAAAGAGATCAAGAAGCATCTCTTAGGGAAGATCCCAAGCGAAGGTGGGGAATATCAACGAAATGGGTTTAATCTCTCCTTGTCTAAAGTCTTCTTTGGTTATATAGTTCTAACTTAGTTAGTGCTTCTTTTTAAGATTTTATTGGTTTTCTAAAGAGATCAAGAAGCATCTCTTAGGGAAGATCCAAGTGAAGGTGGGGAATATCAACGAAATGGGTTTAATCTCCCCTTGTCTAAAGTCTTCTTTGGTTATATATATATATATATATATATATATATATATATATATATATATATATATATATATATATATATATATATATATATATATATATATATATATATATATATATATATATATATATTATGAGTAATTAATAAAATAAAATATATTTAGTTGCATGCTAGGAGATCTAGTAGGTTAGGATGGCTTATAAGCATTGACCTAGAAAAAAATAAGGTTTCTGACGCTTTGTATGTTAAAAGAGATATATGGCATACATGTTAAAAAGATGTTGATAGCCTTTGACTCCCCATGAGGTGTGTAGTGTAAAATGGAACCAACCAAATGTGTGGTTTGAGACAGAGATTAGTTGGGGTAAACATAAGAAACCAAGGATATGATGTAGCATTGTGGCATGTTGTATATGTACTTAAGGCATTGTAGTTTCACCTTTCTTACTTGCATTTCTATTGTTATCATAGCCTTAGGTCAAAAAGCGGACCATTTTTTTTTGTATAAATTAGAGTTTGAAAACTTTTTCCCAAGACATGAGAAGATCCGCCATGTGTATAAGGTTCCCCGGTCCAAACAGATAGTCTCCCCTATACACGCATGGCTATGGCAATGTACAATGAGCAATCAATAACATAATACAGAATAACTCTATTAATCATGTGCAACAATTCAAATTAAACATAACTAATACCAAAAAGTACAAAAACTGTGGGTTCATCTAACTAATCATGCATAATAGCAGGGACGACTCTATCAATCACAACAATTAGTCCTCACGACATCGTCCTCTATACCACATCCCGAAATACCTGAAAAAAGTGTAACAACCAGGGTGTGAGACATAACTGAATGTATCCCAGTGGGTACAATGAGCTGGCGACCAGCAAGTCGTACCTACTAGTATACTATAAACGATGGAATAAAAGGCAGATAATAATCACAAGTAATAGATAAGCATAATCAGCAAATAATAATCAGATATGATCAGTAGGTAATAACGGGTATGTGATAACAGGTAGAGTCAGCAGTAATAAATAAATATGATAAGCATGATGTAAACAGGTATAATCAACTAATGATACACGGAAGTAATCAGCATACATAATCAACATGTATAAATCATAAGTGACTATCACGATCAGAAAACTGAATAAAGTAGGGTACTAAGTATAACGTGCAAGATATGAAATCACACAGATCTAGCAATTAGCATACATAGGGAGTAGCTGAAATATAACAATGCATCAAGTGAGGAAAAATCAAAGTACCCAATCGTGCCACTGTTGGCCACATGGACCTCAGGCGTACGCGACATGTGCAGTGGGTGCATGGCGATCAGAATGCGGATGCTCAATGCTCGTGTAACGACGCGACCCACTGGCAATAATAACTCGTTGGGCCCAAACCACAGCCCAAAATGCTTAAGCCCAGTTATTATTACTAGTGTCCATGTCTCATATATACTATGAAGACCCGAATCCCCACGGAGGGATTACTGTTTGATTAGCGGCTTTTGGAGCCCTATGTTGTGTGTTGGAGGCGTGTGTGCACGAATCGAAACCAAGGAATGGACTCAGTGCGTAAAATAGATCTGAGTGCCTATTCGGATGCCCTCGTCGAATTTTAGAAGTGGTTTCGCGCGAAACGGACATCGGATTTGGATTCAGCGTGAAAAAATGATAGAAATCGGCTATTTGGATGTATTTTTCTCAATCCGGACGCCCGATAACGGACACCCAAAAGTTTTCAGTGTTTTCAGGTGCACGGGGGAGCCGTGGACCGGGGGATTGGACACGTGGCGGCTCGTGAGTGGCCGGCTCACGCGGCGAGGTCCACGCAGCGCCGCGCGGAGGCGCGGTCCACGGCCCAGGCGCGTGCACCGGGAGCAGCGAGCGGTGGCGGTGGACGCGTGGCAGCTGCGGATTGGGTGGGGCATCGTGCGGGGGCAGGTGGGGCAGGTGCGCGGGTGGAGTGGCACGCACGCGGGGGCGCCACGTGACGCCCCGGGTTCGCTGGCGCCACCCGCTCCGCAGCGGCTGTGACACCCCTGGAATGTGTATTAGTCCTATATATAAATGATATAATAGGACTAAATCTCTTAACCCGGCTATAGCATTTTGGATGGTAGCAAGATCCAAGAGGTTATGAGAGTTAAGCGTGCTAGAGCTAGAGTAGTTCTAGGATGGGTGACCCCCTGGGAAGTGGGGCGTCACAGTTGGTATCAGAGACATTCACCAGTCGGAAATGTGAGATGAGTCTCGGCTAGGGTTATATAGCGGGTAGAGCGAGGCTCCCTGGCTAATGACCGTTGTGAGTGGAGCGCAGCTCCTCACAAGGTCGGCTAAGGCTAGCGAGACGAGTCTCACATCGCCTGGTGCTTGTGAGTGTGCTTGAGCCTGACGTGGACATCAGGGCTTAAAGGGGGGAAGAATGTGACACCCCCGGATTGTGTATTAGTCCTATATATAAATGATATAATAGGACTAAATCTCTTAACCCGGCTATAGCATTTTGGATGGTAGCAAGATCCAAGAGGTTATGAGAGTTAAGCGTGCTAGAGCTAGAGTAGTTCTAGGATGGGTGACCCCCTGGGAAGTGGGGCGTCACAGCGGCGGTCGGGCCACGTGGCGGGAGCCGGTTGGCCCCGCCCCCACCGTCGTGTGTGCGGGACACGCGGCGCGCCCGGATGGATCCGGGCACTGCGCGGATCAGGTCTCGTGGTGCCTGTTCGGCGCCCGAATGTTTCGGGCGCCCGAATGTTTCGGGCGCCCGAATGTTTCGGGCGCCCGAATGTTTCGGGCGCCCGAATGTTTCGGGCGCCCGAATGTTTCGGGCGCCCGAATGTTTCGGGCGCCCGATTGTTTCGGGCGCCCGATTTTTGGACTTTTCAGCCTTTGCCTATAAATAGGCCTTTTCTCCCCCTCTTCTTGGTTTTTTTGGGTGATTTCTTCGCGGGGGTTTTTGGCAGTGCTTTCTTCACCTGTGTGCTACCTTTTCGAGGATTGTGAGAATTTTTGGAGGCCACGGCATCGACGGTTTCTGTGATTTGGCGCACTGCGATGTTCCTCCTTCGGTGCCTTTTTTCGTCGCACTTTAGTCCGTGAGCTTCCTTGGGCTACTCCGAGGGTGTTTTTGGCCGATTTTTGCGGCAGCGGGCTCTCGAGGGGTAGGCCTTCGATTTCTGTGTTGATCACTTCTTTCCGTTTTGAGTTTTTGGTGGGGTTTTCGAGGCATCTTTTGACCCTATTTTTCTGCAACAATGTTTTGAATAGCGGAGCTTGTTTGATTTTTATCCTGGTGCCCGGTTGTCGGATCTTAGCCTGTGAGGACTCGATCGACATCTACACTTCACGAGGATCATAGCCGTATTTTTATTGGAATTTTTGGAGCTCATCTCGAAGGTGATATTTTGACTTCTTTCGGATTGTTTGTGCGCAGAGTTGTGTTTTGGGGGATTTGTGCTTACCGCGGTGTTTTGCTTGTATCTCAGCGATCGGGAGGAGTTTTTGGGTGTTTTTGGACTCGTTGGAATTGTGAGAACCTAAGGAGTATCCACGTTCAGTTTCGGCTCTGTTGGACTTCGGATCGACACGCGCATTCAGGTGGGCTGCTTCGTCTCCAGAACCAATGGACTGTTCTCTAATTCTATCTGATAGAATGCATACATGTTAGTGTACCAACATATGGTTGAGATGTAAGCTTGGTAAATGGTATTTGTTTGAGAAATTGCAAGATATGATATTCATGTTATGCCTAATGAAAACTTACAAGATTTAGATATCCATGTTATGGTTAATGAAAGCTTACCTAAGGAATGTATTACCCTATGTATTTGATAGCATGCATGATTTAATGTACAACCTATAGGATTGAGACGTAAGCATGAGAAATGGTTTAGATCATGTGGATTAATGCTTACTTGATTTATTGTACATGTTTGATGGATTTGAAATCTCGAAAGTTGTAAAATGGATTGTGTAGTTGAGAGCATGTTAAGGGGAGATGAGGCTTATTTTGATTGATTTTTATGATCATATCTGTTAATGTTCCCTATCTTATGATTCAGTTTATTTAAATGCTATTATTGGAACTTGACCTAGCACCCCGTCATATATTGCATGTTTAACCAGACTAGTAGAGAACCTTCACTTGGGCTTGGTTCTTTTATGTTTTAGACATCCCACACTTTGCATCTTTTCGTGGGCATAGATTTTTCTCGCCCTGGTAGTGGGCCGAGTGGTCAGGTTATTGTGGGACGTTGTTTGCACTCGTGCCTGGGGGCTGAATGGAGTCTGGTAGCTGAGATTAGACAAGTGCTAGTGTTGTTGGGAGCCGTTCGGGTAGATGGTGGTCCCGGGTCGTCGAGTATCTTCCGGTCAGTGTTGTTAGGAACCGTTTGGGTTGACGGTGGTCCCGGGTCGTTGAGTGTCGTCCGACCAGTTTTGTTAGCCCTGAGTTGTGGGTCGATCCCGGCTGTGGAGTATCTCCAGTCGGTGTGTTTTGCGTGGCGAGTTGGATGTTTCGTTTGGGAGCCGTTTGGGTCGACGGTGGTCCCGGCTGTGGAGTATCTCTAGCCAGTGAGTTTAGCGTCACGAGTTGGTTGAGTTCGCTAGTGTCTCGAGATTCGTGAGAGCTTGTTAGCTGAGTCGTTGAGAGTACTCCGGCCGTCGTGAGAGATGTTTGAGGATCTTGAGTCCTTCCGTTCTAAGAGTGAGCGTGGATTTTGATTATAGCCTGCAGTAGCCACTTTGAGCTCGACAGAGATGCGCGGATACATTTTCCTCGATAGGGTCGCGCCCCTCGAGTGCCCCGTCCGGAGTGGGCCTATTACTTTAGTATTGCGACTTGTCGACGTCGTCCGCGTGGGACGCCCTACGTAAATCCCGTCCTCTTGTGGATGTGGGGTAGTAGGTGGGCGCAGGCTTGACTGGACCCTATGTGGCAGTCAGTTCGATTGGATCGATTGAGCACCTCAGGTGCGAGTGGTTGCATATCTTTTCATCTGTATCACCAATTGAGCATTTAGATAGAGGCATGGTAGCTGTTGTGTATCTCCAGCTTTTCTTATTCAGTTTTTACGGCATTGTTATCTTATGCCTCTAGTAGACTTAGTGGGCAGACCGTCGGGCTTGGTGGCGTTACCCACTGAGAACTACGTGTTGGTGTAGTTCTCACACCCACTGGGGGTTCTCCCCCCCCCCCCCCCCCCCTCCTTTTCTTTCCTCTCATTTGTTTTGTAGAGTCTTCTGCAGGTGTTGTTGATCCTTCTGTTGCTGATCGAGGCGAGGGAGTCGCGAGCTAGATCCCTACCTGTCCTTGGAGAGTAGCTATACCCTTTTGTTGGAGATTTATAGTACAGTCAGTTAGATTTGTTTATTTTTTTCTCTTTGAGAGTTTTCTTTATTTTGAGAGACTGATGTATTGTGAGGATCTGACATGTACTGTGAGCCTGTACACTGACGTATTATTATTTTAGTTTATCTCCCCGTTTGGGTTTTTAGATATTGATCAGAGGATGATGTATGATGATTATTTTTGGGGGATGGATAGTGTATCTTTATGTTTAGCTGTACAGTGATTGGATTTTAGTTTTACAACAGTTTACTTTTCCGCTCTGATATCTATTTACCTGTAGTTTTATCCTTACAGGTTGGACGCTTCGCCTATGCGGGGTTTTTCGTATAGGTGGCGGACCTGTTGGCGAGCCCGGTTCACAGTTTCGATCCCGGGGCATGACATATACCCAATCACAATTCCATTCATATCCGATATGGGACTATTAGGGTGTCACAAACTCCCTCCATTTAGGCCTGACGTCCTTGTCAGTCCAAACACACATACAACAACCCAAGATCACTAGGCGATGCGAGACTTGTCTCGCTAGCCCTGTCATCTAGATCCAGGCTCAGCCAAGACTCGTCACAAACCTCCGGCTGGTTGTTGTCTCTGATACCATCTTAATTTGTCACGCCCCGGTGGATCCGTTTTGTAAAACTATTTTCATAATTAGGGCCAGTTTAGGAAAACAGAGTTAGCTAAAAATGCTTTTTTTTTTTTTTTTTCTTCAAACCTTTCCCCACAGAACGGACAAATCCGCCACAAATATAGGCAACCCTCTATTCACCCGGACAGAACCTCCCCTGTATTTGCACGGCGTCACACACAGTACAATTTCACAAACCACCAATTCCAACTCACACACATACATCGCATTCACAAAGGATGCACATACAGCTAAATGATCCTTAAACATGATGCTTGAATGCTCTACAGTGTCCTTACCGCAGATGATGCAATGCACAAGTCACCAAACATTCCTATCATTTTGAAAGTGTTTCCCACATGGAAACCTTATTTGAAATCTGCTGGTGCAATGAAAACCAAAAATCCATTTAAAAATAGTTTCCCCATCTTTTGAAAACTAACTCCCACGAGGGGTAGAAAATATTTTTACATAAAACCACGAAGTCATAAAGTCAAGAATCCACTTATTAGATCGTCAAGTTGTTAATCCAAACAAATAATAAGACATAACTGAACCACTACAACTAGACCCATCAACAAATGAATAAAGGGTAAAAAGAAACATAAACTGCAAGGTATTAAATGAAACTCTCAGGACTGCTAAGCTCTCTAGCTATGTCGTCGCCTCATGTACCGTCCCGACCGCCACCTCCCGCAGTACCTGCAACTTGGGGGTAGTGAGAAACCATCTAGGGTCTCCCAGTGGGTATCGCAAGCGGACGAAGGTGTGCTGCACTCACTGGTAGCCGAAAGATAATAATAAGAGGTAAATAGTAATACTATAGTAGAATGGTATAACAGGAAATGAAAGAATGTAATATAAACAACTATCGCTACCGTAATAATATGGATGCATCAACCGGACGAATAGTCCAAAAATATAACCTCAATCAACCACCATATTGGTCAAAAGACCTCAGGCAAATGTCACGCTATGCTCAACCTGGCATATAACCCTAGCAGGGACCGCATCGGGCTCACGGGTCGGAAATACGACCACTTCTCCGGAAAAGAACTCCCTCTTGCGGTGGATCAGACCGCTGGTGTACGCGAAATGCACTAAACAAGCTGTGACGATCAATGCAACATGATCAATAGCCAACCATCGGCAAATAGCCGATAACAAGTCCATAAGAAAAGTACCGACCAAGAAGGTCAGCCAATCTCATACAAGTAGGTCAAACCGACCAAATAGGTCAACCGAATATAATGATAACATCTAATCAAGTACCGCTCTACTACTAAGTCATGCTGAATACAAAAAAAAATACCAGTACAACAATCAAGTGTGAAGTCACACGGTGATATGTGCTCAACATGCAAAGTGTGTATAACGAATAAAAGGGGGGAGAAGGAACATCACTGAGCTAGCACCACTATACCGACTCCGGATCGAAGTACCCATCTAATTCGGCGAAGCACCTAACTCCTACGATGCCTCTTGTCACGCCCCGGGTGTAAACCAGAACCCGGGCTCGCCAACAGATCCACCGTGCACATAGAATTTTCCATATACACGAAGCGCTGGTAACCTGCTCAGATATAAGAGATACAATAAAAGAGCATAATACAGAGCTGAACTAAAAAGAACTACATAATAATCTCAGACTGGAAATAAGATACAAGCTGTAATAATACAATGAACTCCCAGCTCACAGAAATAAAAACAACCAGCTGGCAAAAGGCAGACCCAAAAGTAAAATGCTATAGTCTGAGATACAAAAGGGGTACAATAAAAGTCTATCCACTCTCACGGTCGGGGTAGACGATCTAGCTAGTCCGCTATCCTCTTACCTCGATCTGCCGCTGATGGCCCAGCAGCTCCCGCAGACGACTCTGCAAAACAAAGGGAAAGAGACGGAAAACAACAATGGGGGGTGAGAACTACTAGATAAACCAGTAGCCTCCCCCTAGTGGGTAAATCCTCAACTCTGACGGACCCACTAGGACTACTAGAGGCAAAAAGGAAAGAACAGTGGTAAGCTGTAAAGGCTGCTGATAAAAAGGAAACTACCACTACTATGCCTCTAAATGCCATGTCGAACGAAATGACTGAATGTATGCATCAATATCTAACATGCCTGCCTGAAATAAACCCAATCGATGAACCAGTAGGAACTGGTACTGCCTACTGTGCCTTGCCATATCGGGTATGCTGGCCGACGCATAACACCGATGAAAAGAAGGAGTCTCAAGGGCTCAAAGCCTGTCTGTCGCACACTCCGGAGTGGTACTCGAGGGGAGCGACCCACACGAGTAAAGTATCTCAGTAATAAGTATCATAAGTGTCATAAAACAGCAGGACTGGATCACGACTCTGATCAAAGTGGAAAAACCCATCCACTAAAAAAAACCCCGATCCCCAATCTGATGCACAAGTACTCAATGAGTGGGAAACTCCATCCACTAGCAAAAAGCCCGATCCCCAATCTGATGCACAAGTAAACATCCGGTCAACCGCCTAATGTCCGCGGTCGCCGCAATACCCCATAAGTCCAAAGCCTGATAAAGTAATCAACATCTGGCCAACCGCCTGATGTCCGCGGTTGCCACAATGCCCCACAACCCATAATCGAGTCTAACCTGTCCCAGAATCAATGGCCTCAACTACACTACCCCAAAAACCCTGCTCAAATCGAGCAACATGAATCAAAAGTCTAAATGAAAAGGAGAAAAGGAACAATCATGGTTTCTCCTAAGTCAAGTCCCAGTATGATAGTGTAGCAATAAATAGTGGCCTAACTAGATGTCCATACAAGCATGCAATTGTCCTCTTTTGAAACGGTAGGAAAGTGTCTGATGTTTATTTTTAAAAAGATTGATCTTGCTGTACCGACATAATCAGTAATTTGCATGCGAGATTATGATATAGCATTTGTCCCAACAACAATGTCCCAATTTAACATAATTAAGCTGTCATATAATCTGTGGGGTCAACATGTATGGTTCTCAAATAGGATATCAATTGTCACATTTAATTTAGGGGAATTCTAATAATCCTAGTGAGCAAGTCAAAAATGAGGTAAGCAACAACCACCCACCTCGAAAAGCGCAATCCACACCCAAATAGTCTCCTCGCTGTCCACAGTCCTCTAATCCCACAACTCATCGAAAACAGTGCACAACTGTACAGAACAACGCACCCGGTATAAATACAAATCCCAAAAATACAGTATTTGCTGTTTTCCAAACAGCACAGAAAAGAGGAGTTTTCACCTTTGTACAGTGCTCCGAAAAATCCAGAAAAAATACGGTTGCGATCCTTGCGACGAGTAGATCGAAATCGACTTTTAAACGCCTTGATCCGATGCTCCTAGGACAAGATATAAATTGAACAAGTTGGTGCTATCCAGAATTCATCACAGAAAAAGAGGAGTCAAAGGTGCCTCGAGAACCATACCAAAAGTGCGAAACGTGTAGGTTTTTATATATTAAGGATCCACAAGGATCTAAATAGGTACTATCAAACAACTAGAGGGTGGGTGAATAGGTGTAATACTTATAAAACCAATCTCAGTGCAAAATAAAAACCAATGCGGAAAATAAAAATAGCACACCGAGATATACGTGGAAACTCCAATCCAGGAGAAAAACCACGGGACCAACACACAATAACAATCCACTAAGAAAAGAAGAATAACAAGGTGATTACCGACTCCACGGACTCAACCCCTCCTTCAACTTCTTCGTACCTTGCGCTCCACCGATTGCACGTCCACTGCACACGTTCGAATCCACGAACGCCACTCGAATCCACGAGCACACGTTTCGAATCCACGAAACGCCTTCAACACATCGAATCCACGATCCTACGTCGAATCCACGACGTAAACGGCCGATATAGAATATAGGCTTCGATGGTGATCCTTTGCTTAGAATATCATTGAAGAACCGTAGAAGAAATCTCTAAGCAAAGACTAGATCAATTCGACAAAAGATAGATCTTGGAAGAATCATCGAATTGACCTAAAAGAGGCCATAAAGAAGAACGATAAAAACCTAGCCTCTAGGGTTGCTCTCAAGTGTTTTTTTTTAATTAATCGGTAGTTCTTGAGAAACCCTAAGTGCCTATTTATAGGTTAGAAACCTTTGGAAAGAGATAAGCATCAAAAACTGACTTAACAGAATTTTTCCCGCACGACGGCCCGGACTGGTTAAGGACTGTCGTCTTTTTTCAGAGAATTCCTGAAAAAATAAGGTTCGGGGTCCGGACCGTGGATTTCAGTCCGGACTGGAATTCTGATCCGGACTGGTTCAGGACTGTCGTCTTTTTTTCAGCAATTTTCGTGAAAAAACAGTTCGGGGTCCGGACTGGAATTCTGATCCGGACTGGTTCAGGATTGGAATTCTGATCCGGACTCTGAACATCCAATTTGTCCAGTTTTTGATTTTTAAGCAAAGAAAACTTATCCAAGTGTTTCTAAACTACACAAATGTATTCGGATCACCAAAATTATTTAGTTAACCGTACCTGATCATTCCGAATCCATTTTCCTTAAGATTGATGTATATGATTCACAATTCTTCAACTTCAATCTTCAAGACTCAAAACACTGAGTGTCAACTTGAGCTCTTGTTGAATCTCCTCTGAGTCTTCAATTGCTGATTGACAATTTGATCACTTCAAGACTCCGACTCAACTCACGAAATATGCCAACACAAAAAGCCGTAACAATCTCCCCCTTTGGCAATTTCGTGACAAAACCCAAAAATACATAAAACGCTCAAGACACTCATCTTAAACCAAAAAATCGAAACTCAATGTCATCACCAAAACATTGACTTTCTTTGCGTGAAAGATCCAATAAACAAAAATTACATTTGAACCAGTCTTAGAACAAACTCTATGACTTAGGACTTGGAGTCTTAAAGTGATGTAGATCCTGTAAAACAAAACTCCAAACAAATCAAATGTCAGTTGTCAGAAATTAAAGTTATATCCTACATTTGATTCGTCCTTTTGGTTCTTTTTGTTTTTCGGCTCATTTTTCATCATCTCTTTTCTTTTTCTCCCCCTATCTTGAGCATCTCTGTTCTCCCCCTATCTCTGTTCTCCCCCTTTTTGTCACAAATTGTCAAACAGTGAATATAGGCAAAAAGAAATCACTAACAGTATTAGTTCATAGAGAAAGAGAGATAAAAGCTCAGTTCCGGTATATAACAAAAATGCAGATTTCGTACCGGTCCTCGAAGGCAAAAATCACAAAAATTCTTGAAACAAATCCAAATTTTGAAATCTTTCAAATACCGATTTGCATTCCATCAAGAAAATAATTTAAGTGCTTGAAAATAATATGAGATCACATAGATGTCATTCAATCCAATTAATTTTACAAAAATTAAAAAAAATTTACTCCGAAATCATGAAAAACAAAGATAAGACATTATAAACCGTTTTTCATATTATATACGTCAAACACAAGTCATCAAAAATAATCTTGAGATCCAAAGTCTATCAAGATGTAACGGATTTACAAAGATGACTTACAGAGATTTCCAAATGACATCAATTTTGAATTTTACCCTTTCAAATTTGAGATAAGCACTAAAATACCTAAGGGTGGCTCTTTGAGCATCTTTCAACTATCCCACCTTATACCAACCAGGAGATTAATCAAAATAAGAACATTGAATATAAATCTCCGAATGCTTCAACTAAAAAATTTTAAAAATATTTTCCTAGCATTCAAAACATGTGGTAGCTTCGCACACAAACAGGACGACCGGGGTGGCAGCTCTTTCCAACATGTGGTGGTAGTTTTCACACTCCTTTCGGATGTAACTCTTTCCACATCTTTTGCAATTCATTTCATTACCCTTGTAAGAAAATATAATCTCTTATGTGAAAGAATTAAATTCCAAATTTTAGTCTATCGGTTGTCTCATGTTTATCACAAAGAACTCACACAACCGAGATAGATTAATCATCTAAAGATCACACATGATTACTAAAATTTGATGAATATAATTATCAAAAACTCTTATAATGAAGTATCTTCAAGAATTATGATTATGGAGTAAAGTTGATAATTCATATAAAATTAAATTGGAGTGATTGAAAGTGAAACCCTTTTTGTTCAAAGCACTTGTTCGTTAAAACCCTTTTGTTCAAAAACAAAACATAAAAACAAAGAGCATTGAAAACATGTAATGCAGAGATTCAGAAAAATATGAAAGGAAAACCAATCAAAGCATTACATACAGTCATAAGCTATTTAGAACTTAAGACAAGGAAAGATATCACCTTTCCGAATCCAAAATCGTCGGATTTTGGGTTGTCTTGATTCATTGTGGTTGGGAGATGATAGCTTTGACTGTTGATCCACCTTAGGTCTTTGCCTCGCAATGATCCACTTGAATGATTGATGTTGTGGCTCGGACCTTTGGTGGGTTGAGTGAACTCCTTTGACTTGATGTGTCTTTTGATTCCGTTGAGTTCGCTCCGTAGATGAAGTTGCCGAAAAATTCCTCTTTCTCTTTTTTCGGGCACGACTTCATCAAGTGTCCTTCAAGTCCACATTGGTGACAAGTTCTTCCTTTCAATTTAGTTGTGGAACTTGAAGCCTTCACAGTTTGGTTCTTTTTAAATCCCAAACCAACCTTGCTCGTTTGACCTAATCCGGACATACAATCAAGTTTCTTCGAACCGGTTGAAATCCTTTGTATGTCGGATTTAAGTTGATGAACTTGCTTGGTCAAGGCTTGGTTGGTGACATGAATCTCCTCAAACTGTTTTTCTAGAAAACCAATCTTGTTAATGTGGGAATTAACGATCGTTTCCGATTGATTTATCTTTTCTTGGAGGATTTTATTATTATCCAATAAAAGCTCTCGTTCCTCCTCGAGATCATGAAGTTTGATCTTTAAAGCATGATTCTCGTCTTGAATCTCAAGTCGTTGCTTCCTCAACTTCTTAATATGCTTGGCCATCTTCTTTGATTCCGTAAGAAGTTGTTGATATGCCTCAACGAGTTCTTCTTCGTCCGACTCCCCCTCACTTGATGACTCTCCGCCGGATGTTGATGTTTCATACAAAATCAAAGGAATAGAGTCAGTGATTAAAGATGATAAGCAAACATTAGAAGAGGGAATTTGAGAGGCATGAAAGGCAACGACTTTTTCTTCTTTACTTGAGGTCGATTCATTAGAAGTAGAATCGTCCCAAGTTTTCGCTTGCAAAGCCTTCTTTTTATATGATTTCGGAGAAGGACAATCCGTTGAAATATGGCTGTAGCCTTTGCATCTATAACATTGGATTTCCCCTTCGAATTCATCTTTTTCCTTAGAAGGTTTTGCAGAGCTTTTGAGGTTAGAGGATTTAGAACCCGATGATCCTTTAGATGGTTTCGAGGACGAAAATCCATCGGTTCGATTCTTCCAAAACTTCCGACGAAATTTCTTTACAATCCGCGCCAATTGTTCTTCAAAATCGGCAAAAGTGATTTCATCGTCGGAACTTGATTCGCCATCTTCTTCCTTTGTAGATTTGAATGCAACACCTGTAAGCTTAGAAGAAGACTTGGAAGAAACTTGATTAGTAGGAAAAGTCATCTCATAAGTTTGTAAAGCACCTACTAATTCCTCTACTCTCATCTCATCCGGATGACTAACGGTTTCAATGGCGGTAACCTTTGCCCTAAACCGTTCCGGAAGAGTCCGAAGTATCTTTCTTACAATTCTCGACTCCGGGATCTTTTCTCCTAAATTAGCACAAGTATTGATTACATCTTGAAGTCTAGTGTAATAATCTGTAAATAATTCATGCTTTTCCATATGAATAGAGTCAAATTGACTTGTAAGCATCTGGAGCTTTTGAATTTTTACTAGATTAGTACCCTCATGTGTAATTTCGAGAATATCCTAAATCTCCTTCGCGGTTTCACACGCGGAAATTCGTGTGAACTCAGTCGAGGAAAGAGAATTAAATAAAGCGTTCATACCTTTCCCATTGTAAGAAGATCTTTCGAATTCCTCTTTGGACCATCTAGAGCGAGGTTTTGGGTAGTAGAATTTCCTACTTCCTCAACAGGATGCACCCAACCGTATTCCACGGATTGCCATACCCGCTCATCAATTGCGATGAGAAAAGCTCTCATCCGCACTTTCCAATACGCATAATTAGTCCCATAAAAAAGAGGAGGTCTATAAATATTACCACTTACACCCGACATGATAGATAAACCTAAAACCCGCTCTGATACCACTTGTAGGTTTTTATATATTAAGGATCCACAAGGATCTAAATAGGTACTATCAAACAACTAGAGGGGGGGTGAATAGGTGTAATACTTATAAAACCAATCTCAGTGTAAAATAAAAACCAATGCGGAAAATAAAAATAGCACACCGAGATATACGTGGAATCTCCAATCCAGGAGAAAAACCACGGGACCAACACGCAATAACAATCCACTAAGAAAAGAAGAATAACAAGGTGATTACCGACTCCACGGACTCAACCCTTCCTTCAACTTCTTCGGACCTTGCGCTCCACCGATTGCACGTCCACTGCACACGTTCGAATCCACGAACGCCACTCGAATCCACGAGCACACGTTTCGAATCCACGAAACGCCTTCAACACATCGAATCCACGATGCTACGTCGAATCCATGACGTAAACGGCCGATATAGAATATAGGCTTCGATGGTGATCCTTTGCTTAGAATATCATTGAAGAACCGTAGAAGAAATCTCTAAGCAAAGACTAGATCAATTCGACAAAAGATAGATCTTGGAAGAACCATCGAATTGACCTAAAAGAGGCTATAAAGAAGAACGATAAAAACCTAGCCTCTAGGGTTGCTCTCAAGTGTTTTTTTTAATTAATCGGTAGTTCTTGAGAAACCCTAAGTGTCTATTTATAGGTTAGAAACCTTTGGAAAGAGATAAGCATAAAAAACAGACTTAACAGAATTTTTCCCGCACGACGGTCCGGACTGGTTCAGGACTGTCGTCTTTTTTCAGAGAATTCCTGAAAAAACAAGGTTCGGGGTCCGGATCGTGGATTTCAGTCCGGACTGGAATTCTGATCCGGACTGGTTCAGGACTGTCGTCTTTTTTTCAGCAATTTTCCTGAAAAAATAGTTCGGGGTCCGGACTGGAATTCTGATCCGGACTCTGAACATCCAATTTGTCCAGTTTTTGATTTTTAAGCAAAGAAAACTTATCCAAGTGTTTCTAAACTACACAAATGTATTCGGATCACAAAAATTATTTAGTTAAACGTACCTCATCATTCCGAATCCATTTTCCTTAAGATTGATGTATATGATTCACAATTCTTCAACTTCAATTTTCAAGACTCAAAACACTGAGTGTTAACTTGAGCTCTTGTTGAATCTCCTCTGAGTCTTCAATTGCTGATTGACAATTTGATCACTTCAAGACTCCAACTCAACTCACGAAATATGCCAACACAAAAAGCCGTAACAAAACAGAGCAAAGTGATCAACACAAAAAATGAAGCCTTACCTCTTAGGAACGCGCTGCCGCAGAAATCGCTCAAAAATTCCTCCTGGTTTGCCCACAGTGAATTTTTGACTGAATTGCGACGGTAACGGGCCGAAATGGGGAAAAAACTGAGGCGTACTGTAAAATCGGTATCGCCGTTGGCGAGCCTCCAAAAATTCTGGAAATCCACCAAGAGATCAAAAATAACTAGAGGAACAACTTTTTTAAAGGACTCTCCCTCTCATTCTCTCTCTATGCTTCGGAAAAAGGAGAGAAAGATAGGAAGGTGGAGGTGTATATATAGGCCCAACAAACAATTGCCAAAATTCCCTCCATGTCCCATCTTTCGGGCGCCCGGGAGGAGTGGGCCGCTACAGTGCGGTCCAATTAGTGGATACTGTGCGTGCCCGGAAGAGCCCGGGCGCGACACGTGTCCGCAAAACAGCGGACAGCGGCGCCCGCCTATCGGGCGCCGCCGCATGTCCAATCCTTGGCTCGGCGCCAGCCGCGGGCGTGCCGCCATGTGGGGCGGCGCCGCCCCGCCCGACACGGCGGTCGGCGCGGCAGCGCACCTCCCGCGCGCCTGCGCCCGCGTGCGCGTACGGCCGCAGCCGCGCGCCCCCGCGTGCACCGCGTGCAGCTGAGTCGCCCAATCCGGGGCCGCCACGTGGCGTGCCCCGGTCCATGCACCAGCTGCGTCGCCCCGTGGACTGCGCAGCGCAGACCCGCCAATGGGCGGTCCTGCCACGTGTACTAGGCCGGTCCACGGCTCCCCCATGCACCATTTTGCACCGAAAACTTCCAGGTGTCCGTTTTTGGGTGTCCGGACTCAGAAAAATACAAGTAAATAGCCGTTTTCAAGCATTTTTCCGCGCTGAATCCAAATACGGCCTCCAAACATCCTGAAACCACTTCTAAAATTCGGCAAACACAGCCGAAAGGCAGGCTCGACTCCAAACCCTCTCTGAGTCCATCCAACGCATCCCTTTGACGTGTTGTTGCCCCAACACACCACTAACAGGTGTTCCATACCCCGAAACATAGGAAAAAGCTACACGGGGATCTGGGTTACTACACCCCTGATCACCGACTGGACCTGTAAAAGGTTTACCGAGTCAACACTAGACTCTACGACTCAAGATCACCTATCTCTCAACCCCAAAACCGTCGGAAGAAAAGGATCTTTAAACCGAACTTCTGAAGCCCACCGAAAATATTTGGAACACCCCTAGAACCCCCAAACCGCTCCGGAAGGTCGCAAACAATTAATTAAGTCACCCGCTGTCCCAAAACGCACTAAAACAGGTGCACAGACAGCAAACACTAAAATCACAATTATAAAACTGAGCTTAAGCATTTTTGGTTGTGGTGTGGGCCCCAATGAGTTATTATTGCTAATGGGCCGGGTCGTTACATTATATATACCCAATCACAATCCCATTCGCATCCGATATGGGACTATTGGGGTGTCACAACACCACCGTCGTCGGAGATCGGAGTCGCACCGTCTTCCCCGTCGGAGCAAGGTTGGTTTTTGTTTCCTTCGTTTTTGTCATTTTATGTGTTCTCTTTCGTTTCCTCATGTTTACCGTCGGAGCGGAAAAGAGGTTAGCGGAGGTTCTTGGCGGAATCGCTTGACGGAGTTTCGGCCGTCGTCTAGATGCCGTAGCACGCCACCGCCGGGATGCCCTAGCGGCACCGCTACCAGGATGCCTGAGCCGCTGCCGCACGCGCGCTTCCAGACGCTCCCACCGTGCGCTATCAGGTGCGCTGTTTGCGCGCCATTGAGGCCACGCGGCTGCGCATGCTGCCAAGCGCGCTGCCGGGATGCCCTAGCGGCGTCGCCGCTAGGATGCCCGAGCCGCTGCCGCACGCGCGGTACCAGGCGCTCCCGCCGTGCGCTGTCAGGCGCGCTGCTTGTGCGCCGTTGAGGCCCGGCCGCTACGGATGCTGCCAAACGCGCTGCCTGCGCACTACTCCGGCGTGCCGCCAGGGCCGCCGCCACGTCGTGCCACCCGCACGGACGTGCCCCGCCATGCCAGGCCGCCACCGCTAGATGCGCTACCTGCACGCGCGCCGCTCTGCAGAGGGCTGCCCATGCACGCCACTCTACAGAGGCCGCCCGCGCGCTGCTTGTGCGCTGCCAGGGGGCCGCCATGGGCCGCGCCTGCCAGGCCGCGTCGCTTTGCTGTGCTGTTCGCACGCGCGCGTCGCGCCCTGCTATGTAGTAACCGTGAATTTTGAAAACTAAAATTTGAATTAAAATATATTTCTGGAATATTTATATATCAAAAAGTGTAAATTAATAGTATTTTCGGGACACTATCTTCCGCCTGTCAAATCTTAGTTTGATCTTGAAAATTTGAAATCGCCAGTGCGAACGTCTCGTCAAACCGATTAAAATGATATAGACCGATTTTCGATCCGACGGTCGGATCGTCTCGAAAACAGCGAAGAAGCTAGTGGGGCCCACAACTTAAGTTGTGAATAGTAACCTCCGATTAAAATCCCCCGCCAACCAACGTCGGCCGATCGACGGTCTGGGGTCCGAATCTAGCGGTCTAGGTAGTCGATTTTAACCGCTTCATCGTTCTGAGCATAGTGGTGCTGACGAAATCTGTGTTTGACGACTCTAAAGTATCGGGATGCGTGCCACGCAATATAAATTTATTATATTAAATGGATCGAGAATTTATCGGGGCGCCAAATCGAGAAACCAAATAAGCTTCTTGATAGGTTTCGTCGAGCCGGACGTCATGACGAAGTTCGTTTTCTATTTCGACGACTTGAGTGCCTCGAAATACGTGAAAAATAGTGAAAAAGAGGGTATTTTCTCAATAAGGTCCATATTGTATGCACCGAATTGCTTGGAACTTTCTGGAGAAGGATCTGGGTGCAATTGTTACCTACAGTAGGGACATTGGGGTTGGAGGCAAGTGGTACAGGGACCTAAGAGCAATTTTTGCAAAAATACACGTTTATAATAGGTGGCTCTTGGGTTGCCTTGTGAGATGCGTTTATGCATCCCATGGACTCCTTGTAACTGAAATGCTTCCTCTTAAGTCCTCCAAGCGCCAGAGCTCCTCCTGAAACCGAGGTTGCCGAAGAAGAGCCATGCATGGATGGCCGAGCTCGGGTGAGGAGAGGAGAAGACAACACCTAGGACCCTCAAAACTCTCCCTGTGCATGTTGATGAGCTCCTCTGCTTCCTGGGAGTGCAGTTGAGGGTGTGCCGTGGCCGCATGACACCGGGGAAGAAACCTAGCTTCATCCTTCTTCTCCAACTCCAGCCAAGGTGAGTTCTCTTGATCCACTGGTTCTTTGGACCCGAGACCTTTGGAAGTAACTTCCTCATGACTTGGGGACTCCTTCCAGCCCAGTCCCGAAATAGGAAAAGACTCGGTTTGCCGGCGGTGAAGTTGCACCGCCGGAAACCCAAGTTGCTCCGCCTCGAGATATCTTTGCTCTCGGCGACTTTTGACGCTAAATAAAAAGGCCAGATTCTTCTTCTTGATGATTACAAGGCTCCTACCAAATTTGGGGTGTTTTGGTGCACTGTGGACGTCGGGGTGGCAAGCCCTAGTTTCGGGAAAAAGTGGACTTGGCCGAGCTACTTGCTCCGGCGCCGCCGCTGCTCCCCGACACCGGCGATGGCCATGGTTAGCTTCATGGTACTGAGAGGGACCCTTCCATGCCCTTTCATGCGGCCCATGCAGATCGGACCAAGATCCGCCATTAATGGACCTTGGTTGGCCACGTTAATAGCAGCCGGCCATACGCCGGTCGCTGGCGGTGTAGACATGCCCAGACCTTCCTAGAATTTCGTTATAAAGCTTCGGGTGCTGTCCCTTGCACCTAGAAACCCTTGATAGAGATTTGCCATTGTTGAAGCTCCAAGTTGGCCGCACGGCCTAGCTCCGGCCACCGCACGCCGTCGACTGACCTGGTTGCATGCATGGTGATTCTTTCGAGTCTCTGAGTCTGGTGCTTGCATCAGTCAGCCACCAAAACCAATGTTTTGTCAAGTGGCCATTTCCAAGCTCTTTAGTGCATGAGCTCATGGCCGAGCATGCCTTCTGCACTGTTCCAGCCAGCCTGCACCACCTAGATGGTGAGCCTCTGACTCCACATGTTCCCCTGAGCTTGATGCTCACTTCAGTTTCAAATATGACTGAGTGGATGTGTGGGTGGAGTCACCTTGGGCCATCTTGAGTGAGCGCTCTGGTTTCTTTGATCTAGCAGGTGTGAGGATGCACTAGAGTGAGCCCTCGAACCCCTGTGGCATGCTGAACAAGATGCTCGACTTAGTTTTCAGTTGGCACAGTCAAAATAGAAGCTCTAGCAACTATGGGCTCAAAGTGGCTTAGTTGCTTCCTTAAGCTGTTCCAGGAGTTTTGTAACTTCGCGACTGTGAGCCCTAGCCTCTACTACATCCCCTGAGCTTGATGCTCACCTCTGTCCAAAAGATGACTGATGGGATTGTGAGTTCTCGAGTGTCAAGCCTTAAAATGGCATTTGTTGGCCCTTAAGCTGTTCCAGCAGCTTCGCAGCTTCGCGGTAGTGAGTCTGTGGATTTGGGTATGTGTGAGTCATTCCTGATCATTGTTCATGATTCAGGTCTTTGCAGTCTGACTCCGGCCCACGAGCCTTCTGTTGGAGTCGTTGTTCCGCCTACACACAGGTGGGTTTATCTTCGGTCCGGGCTTTATCTCTTCGGCTCTCTGGGGTACCATAATTGGTTGGACCCCTGTGTTTCATATTAAGCCCAGATTATATCCCTGACCCTTTGCCATTATTTATTTATTTCCAACTTATACTCATGCTTTTAGTATACCTGTTGCATATGGACATTTGCCATGCTTGATTGGACATTAGGTAGCTATCAGTTTATATCTAGTCATTCATTATGCTCTGCTTTTATCTGGACATATGCCATGTGTATGATTAGCCATTCACATATTCAAATAGCTAGTATATCTTGCATTCAGTATTGAACAGGTTTGGGTGATTGCATCCCCATTGGGATTTCCGGCTTAGTGCCGACTTTCCGGTCTGTGGACCGTGGGCTTGGAACATTAGCATTGTCGTCATCGTGCACCTGCTGTTCTCTCGCATACACCGATGGTTTGGCCACCATCATGGTGTTCTTTACCGGTAAAGGGTTCGGTTGACCCGTGAGCTGCCCCTTTTGCGTATCACTGGGTACGGGGAGCCCCGCGGCTGTACTGATATAGGGAAACTCTCGGCTGTACCTTTAGGTACGGGGATGCTCGCGGCTATATCAATGGTACGGGGTTGCTGTCAGTTCGGCTAGGTGGAATCCAGTATGGTTGTGATTGGTTCTGCTTTGATATCTTCGCCTGAGGTCCAGCGACCAAAATGGGAGCATCGGTTGGGTACATGGGTTCATACCTTTGCTATATCTTTTATATATATATCTATTTTGCATACATGCTTAGTATCATGACTAGATCTTATTCAGTATGCTTAGCCCTAATTGTTGTACCTATATACATGCTTAGCCTTGTTTACAGTTATCTGTTTGTTATACCTGCCTTACCTACTGATCTTTTACTATCTCATAATTATTGTATGCCGGTAGGTACGATTAGCTATTTCTCGGCCCGTCGTGCCCAGATACATTGTATGTTGTATCTCACACCCTTTGGGTGACCACCATTTCAGGTCCGTCGGGTGGTGAGATGTCGGGACGTGTTGGTGAGGCTGTCGTGCCCACTGGGATACATTGTATGTTGTATCTCACACCCTTTAGGTGACCACCATTTCAGGTCCGTCGGGTGGTGAGATGTCGGAACGTGTTGGTGAGGCTGTCGTGATAGCGCTGACCCAATATCGTCGTTTACTTTATTTTCCGCAGATCATATATTCATGTAAATGTTAATTGTAATAATGTTTTAAATTGGTTGATTATTTGTATAGTTGGATGCGTAGTTTAGACTCCTCTGATATTTGTTGTAAGTGCTTAGCCGTGTATGTATAGAAAAAGCTCAGTCCAAGGGGATTGGAAATTTTCTATACATGTGGCGATCTGCTCATGCCCTGGATTGCTTTTAAACTCTGATATTTTAAAAAAAATAAATTTAGTCTGCTTTTCGAAACTCGGGGCGTGACATGCTAGGCCGCCGCCGTTCGGCGTTGCCAGCCCGCGCACGCGCCACCCTGTCTGCACCGCTGCCGCTGCCGATGAGGTGTTTGGGCTGGGTTTTTCGTTGACGGAGTTGGTTTGTTTTTCCGTCAGGTGACCTTCCGCTTGATCATTTTTCATCGCAAACTTCGTAAGGGCAACGGTAGGGTCCCAATTTTTCATTCGATGACTCGTCGACGATAGGTCCGCATCGGGAGATAGTTTTTGCGACGCGGGGTTTCATCAGTTAGTTGTTTTGGGACAGCGGAGTATTATTTTTGGGCCCGGTCTTTTCCTTCGTCACTGGGGTGTCGTCTGTTGCTCACGGTACACTTGTAATTTTTTTGTTTCGTATTTTAGTGTTTTTACACGTTATTCCCTATCGGTGTGTGTTAGGGGTAATTTTTACAGTGCTTTATCCTCTGGGTTATTGTTTATCGCGGTGACGGATTTTGTGGACTGTTTGTCCACATCCGAACAACAGTAAAATTGTTCGGGGCATAGTTTTGATCGGTTTGACGATCGGTGCGACAAATCGGACTCCGGAGGTGGTTCCGATAATTCGGAACGGAATGAATTTTTGGCACAGTGGTCGGGACCATTGAAATTGCCTGTCGGGAAAAAAATGTTGATTTATTTATTTTGGACTTTGGTTAAGTCCGGGTGTTTTTTCTAGAGGCGTAGGAGAGCGACGAGCGTAGTGGGTCGTTCCGTTTGAGGTAAGTACCCTGATCCGAAGAAGAGAACTCCGTTGAATGGGCTTTCGATTCAACCCTTCTCTTCTTCTGTATATTTGGTTAACTATATTTGTTTTGATAGTAGGATATAAACTTGGTCACGAATAGTGTGACGGTATGATACACCAAATAGGACGAAAATTGGCTTGATTAACCCTTTTGCATCATTATTTATTATTTACTACATTTAGGCGATTGGTTGTCGTAGGAGAGTTATATACATAGTTATGAGGTCGTCATGCTCTTGGCGCTTCCACGTACACCAGCGGTTTGGCCACCACATCGGTGTACTTTTCCGGAGAGGTGGTCTGTTTGACCCGTGATCCCTACGCGGCGATTTGCGTAAGGAAGCCCTTGCGGACATTGCGGTATCGCGGCCATTGCGATAGGGGTTGTACTGCACCGGTTTGATGAGCGGGATTATTTTTATGCCTGAGGTCGCTGGACCAAGATGGCAGGTGCGTTAGGATTCCTTATTCGTTGTCCGAATGGTTGCGGTATGGAGATATGGGTGACTCAGTTTACAGTTTCGTGTTCTCTTTTACTTACTGCAATTTATATTGTAGTCAACATTATTATTCAGTCATTCTATTATCCTAGTATATGTCACTGACTCCCACTGTGTGACAGGTTCAGTCGGGGGTGGGGAGTAGGACGGAGGTGAGACCATGTAACACCCCAATAGTCCCACATTGGATGGGGATGTGGTTGTGCTTGGGTATATAAGAGACATTAACACTAGTAATAATAACTGGGCTTAAATATTTTGGGTTGTAGTTTAGGCCCAACGAGTTATTATTACTAGTGGGCCAGGTCGTTTCATTTGGTATCAGAGCCAATAATCAGTCGAAAGTGTTTGGTGAGTCTCGGCTAAGTCTGGGTCTAGATGATAGAGCTAGCGAGACAAGTCTCACATCGCCTGGTGATCTTGGGCTGCTGTGTGTGTGTTTGGGCTGACGAGGACGTCAAGCCTAAACGGGGGGAGTCTGTAATACCCTAATAGTCCTACATCAGATGGGGATGTGGTTGTGCTTGGGTATATAAGAGACATTGACACTAGTAATAATAACTGGGCTTAAGCATTTTGGGCTGTAGTTTAGGCCCAACGAGTTATTATTATTAGTGGGTCGGGTCGTTACAGACCATGCCTAGGGAGTGATTGTGTTTCTACAGTCTTGTGATATTCTTTTACCTTTTCTTTAGGATATTTCATCGTAGTTCATATTTTTGCGTGTGGGTTGAGATATTATGGATTGTGTGGATGATTGGACGGACTTGCGTTTTTACTGGTTAGATAGTTACATACTTTTGAGACTATGTTTGGTTACTGGTTCTTTTGGATGCGTCCAGTGGACGTGGTTTTTTAAATAACAAAAAGAATTTGCAAAAATAATTTTTGAAAAGCTAAGTGTCGTGTGGGCACTGTTTTTAAAATATTGTGGATTTATCCTTTCAAATTATATACGCCGGGTGGGCATGGTTTCCCTGTTAACGTTATTTTAAACATTATTACTCTGAGTAAGAAAATGTGTGTGTGGTTGATGTATTTTGTGAATGTGACGCCTTGCATATATAGGAGAGACTCTGTCCGTGTGTACCGGGGGATCTTATATATATGGCGGGTCTGTGCATGTGCCAAAGCGAGAGAAAAAAACATGTGTTTCCTAAAAATCGAGCAGTTTTCGCTTTTAAATAGCTCCCGGGGCGTGACACGCACTAGTGCCTGTGCCTGCGCGTTGACACACACGTCAACGACGCAACGTGTTCGCATCGCGTCGTGTGGCACGCCAAATAGGGTGTCGCCATGTGGCTGCTCAACGCCGCGCCCCCCCCGCCCCCCGCTTCCCCATGCGCTCGACTCGGTCGCCACACTACCTCACGAAGCGTGCCCACACACACACGCCATCTCTCTTTCTCTCTCTCTCTTACTAAAGACTCCCAAAAAAGCACCTCGAGCTCTATTTTTCGCTCCAATTGCACTAAAATGGTTTCGACTCGATCCTGTGCTCCCTCAACGTTCAAAAAGACCAATCTGACTACAACTTTGCAATTTGCAAAAGTCCAGTACCTCACATTCTTTTCCCTACAAAGAGTTTCGTCCCCGAAACTCAAACAACACCCATAGCTCACGCACAAACCCAAACCGAGAGGCTACAACCTCAAAACACGAACTCTCAAAACCAAGGTTGAAAAGATACCTGCTGCCGCGTCGGCAGCCGATATGTCCGTCATCTGGCCCACTAAAATCCATTTCTCGGTGGTGGTTGCTGTTTCCTAGGCACTTGTGCTACTGGCGCTCTGTCCATCCAGGAAGAAGGTGGTGATGCTCCAATTGTATGACGCGGAGTCAAAGGGGTGGAAGCTACTGACGGGGCTGGAGCAACTCCTCGGGGGCAATCTGTCCATCTGTGCCCCATCTGACCACAACAGTAACATCTCCCCCGTCGCTGTGCACACTCATAAGGGAGGTGTTGTCTACCGCAAATTACACATCCCCTCAATCCCTGCCGTTGCCGATACTATCCCTGTCCTCCTGGGCCCTGTCCTGTAAAGGATTTCCTATCCTGCAATCGCGAAGGCTGTCTCGGAGGTCCCCTAACACTAAACAATCTAGCATCATCCTCAGCAGGTCTCTTTCTATCAAGCCCTCGCCTGAACGCCTCTCCACCATATATTGGTACTACCGCTGTGGAAAAAGTCGTCACAAAAGGAACCTCTACCGGGGGAACTGTTAAGGAATTTGTTTTGGCGCATTTCGTGAAAGTATTAAGTCTTGAAGATTGAAGATGAAGAAGTTTGGATCATATAACTCAATCTCAAGAAAGAAGAATTCAAAAGGATCAGGTATGTTTAACTAATTATTTTTGGTGATCCGAATACTTCTTATAGTGTAGAAGCACTTGGATGAATTTTTAATTGCATAAAAATCAAAAACTGGACATGTGACATGTTCAGGATCCGGATCAGACACGGCAGTCCGGATCCCGAAGGGTGTTGGTTCATACGCAAATCCAATCCGGATCCAAGCCATTTCTGATCCGGATCCCGAACATTGGTTTTTGCTGAAATGTATGAACAGTCCGGGTCAGGCATTTCAATCCAGATCCCGAACCTTTGTTTTTCTGGAAATTGTCTGTTTCGTTACGACAGTTCGGATCGCCGTAAATCCGATCCGGATCGTCGTCCTGTAAAATTCCAGAAAAGGTTAGTTTTTGATTCTTATCCTCTTCCAACGGTTTCTAACCTATAAATAAACCCTATGATTCTTTTTCTAGGGCAAGCCGCATAAGCCATAAAAGCCGAATAAATCAAAAGGCGGCCATATAAATCCACCTATAGAGATGAAAGGAAATCAATAGATTTAATCCTATGTTTCTTCATCTATATTGATTGAATTGATTCTAGGGTTTCATACTCAGATTTTGAGTAGAATCAAATCAATGAATACTTAGATGGTATTTCCGATCTATTTCTAATCTAAGTATTCGGCGGATCATCACCACCCAAAAAACAACGATTTCCCAAATCGGTGCGTGGACTCGCGTGGCCTTGTGGATTCAAGGTGCTACCGCTTTCGTGGATTCGGAGTGAGGTACGTTCGTGGATTCGAGACGTACTACTGGGTGAAGACCGTTGATTCGGTCGGACGTCGTGGATTCGACGTTGGACGCCGTGGACTCGGCGTTGGACGCTAATCGTGGATTTGAGCAGCGTTGCGGAGCGAGCGGAGAAGATCTACTAGGAGCGTATGGAAAAAGGTCGAGTCGTCTATCACGCCCCGGGGTCGAAACTGCGACCCGGGCTCGCCAACAGATCCGCCACCTATGCCAAACCCGCATAGGCGAAGCGTCCTACCTGCAAAAAGAACTACAGTTAACAGATATCAGAGCTAAAAGATAAAAACTGCTGTAGAATAAAATCAACCACTGTACAACTGAAGATAAAACAACAAGGCCCATCTCCCAAAAATGATAATCATACATTAACCTCGAGTACAAAACTCATAGCTCAACAGGGAGATATCTCAAATAAAACATCAGTGTACAAGCTCTCAATACATCATATCCTCACTACATCAGTCTCTCAAAAGAGGAAATAAATACCAATCTACCGCCTATACTGAAGATCTCCTCCAAAGGGGGGTACCGCTACTCTCCAAAGATGGGTCTGGATCTAGCTCGCTACTCCCTCACCACGCACAGCAACCACAGAACGGCAACACCCGCCAAGACTCTGCAAAACAAAGAGGAGAAAGGACAAAAGGGGGAAAACCCCCAACGGGCGTGAGAACTACGCAATAAGGGAGTTCTCAGTGGGTATCGCCACAAGGCCCGACGATCTGCCCACCAAGACTACTAGAGGCAAAAGATAACCGATGCAGTAAAACTGAAAGAAGAAGCTGGAAACACTCTACAGCTACCATGCCTCTATTCAAATGCTCAAATGGGGAAACTCTGATGAAGATATGCAACACTCGCACACGAGGTGCTCAATTGACCCAATCGAGCTGACTGCCACATC
Source organism: Tillandsia leiboldiana (assembly GCA_029204045.2). Taxonomy (NCBI): domain Eukaryota; kingdom Viridiplantae; phylum Streptophyta; class Magnoliopsida; order Poales; family Bromeliaceae; genus Tillandsia; species Tillandsia leiboldiana. Next base: position 6,868,220 of record CM055079.1, read on the forward strand.
GGGTCCAGTCAAACCTGCGCCCACCTACAACCACCTCCCGCTGACGGGCAGGAATTACGTAGGGCGTCCAAACGGACTAACTCGCTATTGAGTAGTGGCTCATGCAGGCTATAGTCATATCCATGCCCTCTCTCTCTCAGAACGGAACGACTCAAGATGCTCAACCTCTCACACAATGGTCAAAGAACTCACAACGACCACGGGACCACCGTCAAACCCCGAACGGTTCCCAACAATACTAGCACTGGTCTAACACAGCTACTAGACTCCACTCGGTCCCCCAGGCACGAGTGTGACAAAAAGTATCTGCCTGAATAAACCCAATCGATATACTAGTAATCACTGGTACTGCCTGCTCTGCTGTCGAACTCAAGAACCCTGCCTGGTGCCCGGCGCTCTCACCGTGGAAAGCCTACTCCGGAGTGGCACTCGAGGGGAGCGACCCACACGAGTAAAGTATCACTGTATCAAGCATCACTGTATCGAGTATCTCTATAACCACTGTCTCATAATAGCAGGACTGGATCAAGACTATGATCAAAGTGGGAAACTCCGTCCACTAACAAAACCCCGATCTGATGCAATAGTACTCAAAAAGTGGGAAACACCATCCACTAGAACAATCTGATACCCAATCTGATGCAATAGTCAACATCCGGTCAACCGCCCAAAGTCCGCGGTCACCGCAATAACCCACAACCCACAATTGGGTAAATTAATCAAGATCCGGTCAACCGCCTACTGTCCGCGGTTGCCGCAATAACCCACAATCCAACATCAAGCACACCCTGTCTCTGACCCTAAGGTCCCAGCTACACTATCCCAAACCTCTGCTCGAACCCGAGCAACATGACTCAAAAGTCTAAATAAAAAGGAGAAAGAAAGCAATCATTATTTCTCCTAAGTCAAATTCCAATATGTAGTGCAGCAGTAAAAGATGGCCTAACTATATGTCCATACACATATGTCCATACAAGCAGGCATTTGTCCTCAAGAAGAATAAAGAAAATAAACCTCATGCCAAAATTATCAATGACCATACCTGTCCATAATTCTCAATCCATAATGGCTCCTCAGAGTAGAACCTGCACATAACTACATAATCCTATCCCAATGCATAAACCATCCTCATAAAAGGTTATGTGCTAATATGGCATGATAATTAATCATATAGGGTATCCTTGCCTTAGATAAGCTTTCACTAATCATCAACATGACTATTTGATTAATACCATTGTCATACTGTGAATAATTCACTTGCAATTTCCATAAATCCTCATTGTTAAACTTACCGATCAATCCCAGCTATTGTACCATTCACCTGCATGCAATGCTAACAGATGAAAATTTAGAGAACTGTCCACCGGTTCCGGGAATAAGGCACCCACCTGAAAAGCTGACTGTCCAAAGCCCAACAGCTGAAAACACCAAAACTCCAAATCCTTGCTCCCACAATTTAGCACACCCGAAATATTCCTGGTACAACACAAAGCTCACTAATTACACTTAGGCTCCCAATTATTGCTCTTATAACCACCTACAACCTCGGATTCAAAACTGTTAAATTATCACCTGCAGAAAGTGCCCAGGAAATTCCAAGAAAAATATCACAGCGATCCTCGCGTCGATAGCTTCGCAACGGTACCTTGCACGCCCAAATCCGAGTTCGGTAAGTCAAGATAAAAATTCGGCAAGGGGATACACTCATACAAAAATCTGTGTTAAAACTGTGCACTGTTCACGGAGAAAACAGTAATTTTCACCTCGAAATAAATCTCAAAAAAATCCAAGAAAAATACGAGCGTGTTCCTTGCGATCCGTAGATGAAAAAGTTGTATAAGCTCGTTTCCGTCTGATGCTCGTGCGCGAAGATATGGCCAAAATACCCCGCTGCTGTCAAGGAAGTCCACACAGAAAATGGGGTCACTGTTTGCCTCGGGATCCGTGCCAAAACCTTGAAACGAGAAAGCGCGACCAAAACGAAAGATGAAGTCCTACCTCTTAGGAGTCTGCCGGCGCAAGAATCACAGCAAAATGATCTCGGGGTAGCCCAGGGGAGCTAAAACACTGTCGCTGCGCCGAAGAAGAACCCAGGAATGCAACGTTGCGCCGCGCCGTAAAATGGGGAACCTCGGGATTCGAGCCTCCTAAAATCCTAGAACTTGGCAGGAAGATCAAGAATTAAGAGTTGAACAAGTCTTCTTCAAGGTGCTCGGGCAGATGGTGCGTGGGCTGAGAGAAAAGAGCCAAAGAAGAGGGCTCGGGCTGCCTATTTATAGGCTGAGGAAACAATTGGAAAAATTCCCATTGTGTCCCAACTTTCGGGCGCCCGGTCCGGTCCGCCCGAATTCGGGCGCGCACAGTGCGGCCCGGCCCGCCAAGTTTCGGGCGCGCACAGTGCGGCCTGGTCCACCACACAGCCCAGCCCACTACTCCCCCGGGCCCCACTGCACCCGGTGCACCTGCGCCCGCCAATGGCGACGCGACACGTGGCCCGGCAACCCGTGCACCACGCACGTCGCGCTGTGGACCGCGCACGTCGCGGCTGACCCGGGCCGTACGGCCACCTGCCCTGCCGTACGGCCACCTGCCCCGGTCACCCACTCCGCCGGTTGCGTGGACCGGGAGCACAACACCGAACCAATCACCTCACGCCACGTGTCCACCCGGTCTACCGTGCACCCGGGCCCAATTTCAGTGGACCGCTCCCGCTGAACCGGCCAACCGAAGAGCGCCACGTGGCCCGCCCCCGGTGCACGACCTCCGCGGTGGACCGCGCGCCTGCCCGCGCCCTCAGCCGCCTGCACGCGCCCTCAGCCGCCTGCCCGCGGCCGCCAAACGCCTGCCCGAGGCTGCGCCGCCGCCCGCCGACGCCGCCCGCCGCCGCCGGCCGCCGCCGGCGACCGCCGGAAATACTGTTCCGGCATGAACAGTACCCGCAAGCTCAAAAACAGTAAGTAAATAGCCCATCTTGACCGTTTTCGCGCGCTGATTCCAAATCGGGCGTCCATTTTGCCAAATTCCAATCCTAAAATTTGTCGGAGGCTCCCGGAAAGGTATTTTTAATCCGAATTCCGCGCCGAGCCTAAATTTGATATCCACTCCACGCGTAAACTCTTCTAAACATCCGATGGGGTCCCCCGATTACCTACGAGATCCATTTTAAGCTCCGAGTCCATCTCTTGTGTCCAAACTGGCGCGCGAACACCGCCGACATGCCACGTAGGCTTCCAGAAGCTGCTGGTCACACTGTAGAAGCCCTGCAAAGATCCGGGTCACCACATCCTCCCCCACTAGAAGAAAGTTTCGTCCTCGAAACTAAGGCAACTCCCAAGGAGTCCCAGAAACCAGGGGTCAATACTCAACACCGCCGTCTCCAGCTCCCAAGTCACCTATCACTCCCCGTGATTACTCCTCAGCAACAACAACAGCAACAACCAGTACGGCATAGCCCGATTGCGCAATTCCCTCACTTCACGAGTTGGAATTCGCAACGGCGTCCCTCGTACTCCAAACTCTCACAGACCCCAAAAGGAACGAGTCAAACACGGGCGAGGGGTCCAAAACATGACACTCCAGAGCTGAGACGTAGAAAAACCTCAAAAACTCCAACAAAAGGCGGGGGGAAAAGGAACAAACAGCCTGAGTAACACGCTCTAAAAACACTCCCAAGAGCCAGCTCAACCAAAGCGACCCGAATCACATCCACACAAACACCTGCACAGCAAAGGGGCCCAAACAAGCAGGGGTTCACACTCGGTCGCCCTCAACACTTAACCACCTAAGTGGATTGCTCAGCCGCAGCCTCTCATCAAAAGGGATCCTCAGGGACTCAACTCAAACCCTGCACACAAGGATGGCCCCACACAGTGCCAGCTATGGAACCGTCAAACTCGACTCCAAATAGCTCTTCTGCTCCAGGCATCCGCCACCACAGTGGCTCTGTCGGGGTGATACTGGATGCTCACAAAATCCAATGGTGGCTCTACAGCCACTACGGGAGGTATCACTATAACTCACAAATCCATCTCCCACCACTGACTAGGTTAGAATCGGCGCTGGTACCAATCTCATCACCCAGTCATCAAGCTCTGCTGGCACTATCCGGTCCAAAAACTCCTCACCCCAACAATGACCGTCGATCTCGGCCAGTCTTAAATAGCATCCACTTTGGCCGAATTTCCACCGCCGCCCCTTCGGCTAGAAGAAGTAATCTAGGAAGATATGCTCTCGAAGCTAAAACTTGCACCACAACGACATGGCAAAAAGCTTCTTCCCCACAGATCTTGTCACACCATATACAAATGCTGCACAAGCTCTAAACACTCAGGGAGGGGGTAAAACCAAAATATCCTGGAGGGTGCCGCTATCAAACCGTTCAAGGCCAACTGAAACACAGAATTCCTCAATCTAGAGGCAACAGGGCATTAGTCAATCCATTGGCTTCACTGTACTCGTAATGCCCCTACTGTGTCCTGAACACCATCTAGACAATGCCCTCAGCTGAAATTCCAAATTGGCGCAGGCATCAAACAATAACTGCCGGAATATAGCTCCTTCAAAAGGTTCTAAATAATACCTGGACCTGCCTGGACTCCAATCCCAAAGGGCTCTCACCATCGTGTATCAACGACGTGGCACTAGGTCAAACAGACCCTCTATCCAACAGATCCCTGCACCGGTGCGATCAACTCTCCCAGCTCTTACCGATAATCCAAGTGGTGCTACTGAGGTTGGCGCGGTTTCCAGAACCACGTCAACCGTAATCAAACTTTCCCTAACAGGCGGCATAATCATCAACTCGAGTGGACTCACACCCGGGATTTCGCAGCAATAGAAATATCCTTTGGTCCCGGCGCCACCATAAGCTCCTCTCACACAGTCGCTAAACCCTGTGTGCTCGAACAATCTCCCCATAACAAGCCTCCTTTGTCTGCCTCGCAAAAGTCACAATCAGCACCCTCTCTGCACTTAGCCATCCAGTGGTGCCGTGCCAACCAAACCCAAGCACTGGGTCAAAACATCGAACCGCCACCCATAGCAAGAGGTCTGCTGGTATAACTCATGGTCTCAACGACACTGAACAAAACCCACAAGCCTCCTTCACATGCATAACACCGATGGTATTCTGTACCTCTAGTGCACGTGGTAATAACTCTGCCTTTTGTCCATGCCGGAAAGCAAAGTGCACTAACTCCGACTGCTGTGATGAAATCACCCATGCAACAACCCGATCCACTGCCGTGGCGCCCTCCAACCAGGCGGCACAAACTCATCCACACGATGCAAGCGGTTGTCGCTTAGTCCATCAGAAAATATCCAATCAATCACAAGGGAGCACGACCTCTGTTTCTGCTCACGCTGAGGCAACAGATACGATCCTCCGCAGACAACAAAACCACGCTACCGTTGCGCTACTCTGATATAGACACTGATACTGCCATCGGGGTCCACCCGATCCCCAACATCTCAGAAAACCATCATTGCAACCGTCATAAGACAAAACACCATTAATCCATGCAATTCCCTATACACTTATCCTTTCTAAGCTCACCCCTCAATCCCATATGATATAATCAAAATATGCAAGTTGTCAATCACAAAGGGTAGAATTCCCTTGGGTAAGCTTTGCATTAACCATCCACAAGGATATCCACCACCCAGGAAAGCAAAACGAAAATGCCTCTGCCTGCCGATCTGTCCTCCATCACCTAGCGCCAAGCGCCTCCCTCCAGAACTCGCCTCTAGCGGCAGATCCCCATCCAAGGAACTGCAGTGTCCAGCTCCAAACACAATGCCTACTCCGACGAGGCATCCACAGTCCAAAACCCGAACATGAGGGACCAAAAAGAAACTAAAGAGTATCCTGGTGCAATCCACTTCCAATCTCACTTATCCTATGTGCCTCGTCCCTCGAAACCTGGAGCACCAGTTCAACAACTGCATAAACTCTCTAGCACAGGGAGGCTCTCAATTGATCACTCCATCACCCCCAACCACGACTCTGCCTCCCAAGGCTCCAAGCTCAATCTTACGAGTCGGGGTGGTTCATCTGCCAAATCTGGCTCACTAAATCAAACATGCCCCACAGCTCCTCTGCCGTCAACCATCCACCCTACCTCAGTGCCTTGGCACTAAACATTGGCACGGAGGGGGCCACTCGCTCTATTGGCACTACAAAAATCCCTGCCGCAGAGGGTACTACATCCTAGTGGTCTCAGAAGGAAGGTACAGTCGGGCTGCCCACTGCTCTGACAACTGCGTCACCAACCTAGCTGCTCACTCTGCCGCTGATATGCCTCTGACAATCCTGTCATCTGGGTTCGGAGTTCTCTGACCTCAATCCGGGTATCCGGCCCAAAACCAACCGCTCAAGCTCAACTGCCGTGACAGGATGCACAAAGGTCCCAAACCCAGCGTCGGGGAGACACCGCTCGCCACGACGAAACCACAAATCAGCACACAACAACGCTCGACCCAATCCAGCGAAAGTCTAGAGCATGTCACCCATTCCATAGCGTTATGTTGTCTGCAGCCAACATAACTACTTAGGAGAATAAACATGCCAATCACTCATCCCGTCCCTCGGGAGAGGTGCAAAACTCAATCAGGACTCTCGCTACAAATCACGACTCTCACGAAGTCATCCTAGGGTCCAACCACAAGCCTAGGGTTTCTAAGTCCACCATGACCTACAACCTAGGCTCTGATACCACCTAATCTATCACGCCCCGGGGTCGAAACTGCGACCCGGGCTCGCCAACAGATCCGCCACCTATGCCAAACCCGCATAGGCGAAGCGTCCTACCTGCAAAAAGAACTACAGTTAACAGATATCAGAGCTAAAAGATAAAAACTGCTGTAGAATAAAATCAACCACTGTACAACTGAAGATAAAACAACAAGGCCCATCTCCCAAAAATGATAATCATACATTAACCTCGAGTACAAAACTCATAGCTCAACAGGGAGATATCTCAAATAAAACATCAGTGTACAAGCTCTCAATACATCATATCCTCACTACATCAGTCTCTCAAAAGAGGAAATAAATACCAATCTACCGCCTATACTGAAGATCTCCTCCAAAGGGGGGTACCGCTACTCTCCAAAGATGGGTCTGGATCTAGCTCGCTACTCCCTCACCACGCACAGCAACCACAGAACGGCAACACCCGCCAAGACTCTGCAAAACAAAGAGGAGAAAGGACAAAAGGGGGAAAACCCCCAACGGGCGTGAGAACTACGCAATAAGGGAGTTCTCAGTGGGTATCGCCACAAGGCCCGACGATCTGCCCACCAAGACTACTAGAGGCAAAAGATAACCGATGCAGTAAAACTGAAAGAAGAAGCTGGAAACACTCTACAGCTACCATGCCTCTATCCAAATGCTCAAATGGGGAAACTCTGATGAAGATATGCAACACTCGCACACGAGGTGCTCAATTGACCCAATCGAGCTGACTGCCACATCGGGTCCAGTCAAACCTGCGCCCACCTACAACCACCTCCCGCTGACGGGCAGGAATTACGTAGGGCGTCCAAACGGACTAACTCGCTATTGAGTAGTGGCTCATGCAGGCTATAGTCATATCCATGCCCTCTCTCTCTCAGAACGGAACGACTCAAGATGCTCAACCTCTCACACAATGGTGAAAGAACTCACAACGACCACGGGACCACCGTCAAACCCCGAACGGTTCCCAACAATACTAGCACTGGTCTAACACAGCTACTAGACTCCACTCGGTCCCCCAGGCACGAGTGTAACAAAAAGTATCTGCCTGAATAAACCCAATCGATATACCAGTAATCACTGGTACTGCCTGCTCTGCTGTCGAACTCAAGAACCCTGCCTGGTGCCCGGCGCTCACACCGTGGAAAGCCTACTCCAGAGTGGCACTCGAGGGGAGCGACCCACACGAGTAAAGTATCACTGTATCAAGCATCACTGTATCGAGTATCTCTGTAACCACTGTCTCATAATAGCAGGACTGGATCAAGACTATGATCAAAGTGGGAAACTCCGTCCACTAACAAAACCCCGATCTGATGCAATAGTACTCAAAAAGTGGGAAACACCATCCACTAGAACAATCTGATACCCAATCTGATGCAATAGTCAACATCCGGTCAACCGCCCAAAGTCCGCGGTCACCGCAATAACCCACAACCCACAATTGGGTAAATTAATCAAGATCCGGTCAACCGCCTACTGTCCGCGGTTGCCGCAATAACCCACAATCCAACATCAAGCACACCCTGTCTCTGACCCTAAGGTCCCAGCTACACTATCCCAAACCTCTGCTCGAACCCGAGCAACATGACTCAAAAGTCTAAATAAAAAGGAGAAAGAAAGCAATCAAGGTTTCTCCTAAGTCAAATTCCAATATGTAGTGCAGCAGTAAAAGATGGCCTAACTATATGTCCATACACATATGTCCATACAAGCATGCATTTGTCCTCAAGAAGAATAAAGAAAATAAACCTCATGCCAAAATTATCAATGACCATACCTGTCCATAATTCTCAATCCATAATGGCTCCTCAGAGTAGAACCTGCACATAACTACATAATCCTATCCCAATGCATAAACCATCCTCATAAAAGGTTATGTGCTAATATGGCATGATAATTAATCATATAGGGTATCCTTGCCTTAGATAAGCTTTCACTAATCATCAACATGACTATTTGATTAATACCATTGTCATACTGTGAATAATTCACTTGCAATTTCCATAAATCCTCATTGTTAAACTTACCGATCAATCCCAGCTATTGTACCATTCACCTGCATGCAATGCTAACAGATGAAAATTTAGAGAACCGTCCACCGGTTCCGGGAATAAGGCACCCACCTGAAAAGCTGACTGTCCAAAGCCCAACAGCTGAAAACACCAAAACTCCAAATCCTTGCTCCCATAATTTAGCACACCCGAAATATTCCTGGTACAACACAAAGCTCACTAATTACACTTAGGCTCCCAATTATTGCTCTTATAACCACCTACAACCTCGGATTCAAAACTGTTAAATTATCACCTGCATAAAGTGCCCAGAAAATTCCAAGAAAAATATCACAGCGATCCTCGTGTCGATAGCTTCGCAACGGTACCTTGCACGCCCAAATCCGAGTTCGGTAAGTCAAGATAAAAATTCGGCAAGGGGATACACTCATACAAAAATCTGTGTTAAAACTGTGCACTGTTCACGGAGAAAACAGTAATTTTCACCTCGAAATAAATCTCACAAAAATCCAAGAAAAATACAAGCGTGTTCCTTGCGATCCGTAGATGAAAAAGTTGTATAAGCTCATTTCCGTCTGATGCTCGTGCGCGAAGATATGGCCAAAATACCCCGCTGCTGTCAAGGAAGTCCACACAGAAAATGGGGTCACTGTTTGCCTGGGGATCCGTGCCAAAACCTCGAAACGAGAAAGCGCGACCAAAACGAAAGATGAAGTCCTACCTCTTAGGAGTCTGTCGGCGCAAGAATCACAGCAAAATGATCTCGGGGTAGCCCAGGGGAGCTAAAACACTGTCGCTGCGCCGGAGAAGAACCCAGGAATGCAACGTTGCGCCGCGCCGTAAAATGGGGAACCTCGGGATTCGAGCCTCCTAAAATCCTAGAACTTGGCAGGAAGATCAAGAATTAAGAGTTGAACAAGTCTTCTTCAAGGTGCTCGGGCAGATGGTGCGTGGGCTGAGAGAAAAGAGCCAAAGAATAGGGCTCGGGCTGCCTATTTATAGGCTGAGGAAACAATTGGAAAAATTCCCATTGTGTCCCAACTTTCGGGCGCCCGGTCCGGTCCGCCCGAATTCGGGCGCGCACAGTGCGGCCCGGCCCGCCAAGTTTCGGGCGCGCACAGTGCGGCCCGGTCCACCACACAGCCCAGCCCACTACTCCCCCGGGCCCTACTGCACCCGGTGCACCTGCGCCCGCCAATGGCGACGCGACACGTGGCCCGGCAACCCGTGCACCACGCACGTCGCGCCGTGGACCGCGCACGTCGCGGCTGACCCGGGCCGTACGGCCACCTGCCCTGCCGTACGGTCACCTGCCCCGGTCACCCACTCCGCCGGTTGCGTGGACCGGGAGCACAACACCGAACCAATCACCTCACGCCACGTGTCCACCCGGTCTACCGTGCACCCGGGCCCAATTTCAGTGGACCGCTCCCGCTGAACCGGCCAACCGGAGAGCGCCACGTGGCCCGCCCCCGGTGCACGACCTCCGCGGTGGACCGCGCGCCTGCCCGCGCGCTCAGCCGCCTGCCCGCGCCCTCAGCCGCCTGCCCGCGGCCGCCAAACGCCTGCCCGAGGCTGCGCCGCCGCCCGCCGACGCCGCCCGCCGCCGCCGGCGACCGCCGAAAATACTGTTCCGGCATGAACAGTACCCGCAAGCTCAAAAACAGTAAGTAAATAGCCCATCTTGACCGTTTTCGCGCGCTGATTCCAAATCCGGCGTCCATTTTGCCAAATTCCAATCCTAAAATTTGCCGGAGGCTCCCGGAAAGGTATTTTTAATCCGAATTCCGCGCCGAGCCTAAATTTGATATCCACTCCACGCGTAAACTCTTCTAAACATCCGATGGGGTCCCCCGATTACCTACGAGATCCATTTTAAGCTCCGAGTCCATCTCTTGTGTCCAAACTGGCGCGCGAACACCGCCGACATGCCACGTAGGCTTCCAGAAGCTGCTCGTCACACTGTAGAAGCCCTGCAAAGATCCGGGTCACCACATCGTCTGTGAGTACGGTATATCACCTTTGTACGTGTTATAATTCTAGTGGATTTCGTTGTGTTATCGATCCCGTGGTTTTTTACTCCGGTGTTGAAGTTTTCCACGTAAAAATCTTGCGTGTTATATTTTCATTTCCGCATTGGGTTTTATTATGCAACGATTTTTGAGTGTTTATTGTTTACACCTATTCACCCCCCTCTAGGTGTTTTTTCCCTATTTAGATCATTATTTACATAACCCGACAGGAACACCTGTGGCGCCTAGGATCTAGGGGTCTGCTGCGCCCACAAAAATGTCAACAGATGTATGGTCTCTCCTTGCCGTCGAATCATCTCGATCAAATGGGCCAACTATGCCTGTATCTCCAGTATTACATTGGGTCCCGACTGAACCGGCTCCTCGTGGGGTCTCTCCTGGACTACTGTAATGACCACGAAGATCCGGGTCTTCACAGGTACGACGGGCCGAAAAATAACAAATTGTACCCACTGGCATACAATAATCAGTGGATAGTAAATGATTAGTAGGTAAGGGCAGATATAGATAAGCAGATAACTGAATGGATCATAATCACAATACTGAGCATGTAAGGGTACAGAAATACAAGTGCTAGAGCATGCTGAAATAGAGATCTGAATCATAATCATAATACTGAGCACATAAGAGTACAGGTGCTAAAACATGCTGAAATAAAGATCTGAAACATAATCATGACACTGAGCATATATAAGAGTACAGGTGCTAAAGCATGCTCAATAGATATATAAAGGATGCATCAATAATATAAACCCAAGTACCCAATTGATGCTACCATTTTTATCACTGGGATCTCAGGCAAAATATTATAACAGAAACACCTAGCAGAAACTGACAGTAATCCCTGTACTAAGGATACAGCCGAAAGGGCTTCCCAACGATACCAACGAAGGGGGTTTCCCCGTATCCAACGGTACTGCAGAAAGGGCCCCCTATACCCATGGTACTGCAAAAAGGGGCTCACAGGTCATGTTGACCACTCTATCGGTAAAGAACATCATGACGGTGGCCAAACCGTCGATGTATGCGAGTGTACAGTATGTGTACGGCGATCACAATGCTGATGATCAAAGCTCACGGTCGAAAGACCGGCAAATCGGCAACAAGCCGAAAATTCCAATAGGGGATGCAAGTATCTGTATTCCAATCCTGTGTCATATCATGCAATACTGAATGCAAGGAGTAATGAACTGTTTGAATAAGAGTAATTAAAGTAATGACCAAACACACATGGCATATGTTCATATAAAATCAAAGCACACTGATATCCAGCGAATGACCAATCAAGCATGATAAATGTCCAAATAAAATTAAGGTATACTGATGAGCAATCAAGCATGGAAATGTCCAGATATAATCCAAGTATACTATCGACCAATCAAGCATGGTAAAGGTCCAGATATAATCAAAGCATGCTGATATCGAATGAATGAGTAATCAAGTATGATAAATGTCCAAATATAATCTGATATCTAACTAATGACCAATCAAGCATGGTAAATGTCCAGGTATAATCGAGTATACTGGTAGCCAATCAAGCATGATAAATATTTAAGTATAAGCTGCTAATGATCAATCAATGTAAAAAGGCTCAAGAATATAATCTGGGCTATCATGAAGCACAGGGGTCCGACCAATTACAGTACCCTAGAGGGCCGAGATGATAAAACTCAGACCGAAGAAAACCCACCTCAGTGTAGGCGGTCCTAAACTCCGCTAGAAGGCTCGCGGGCTGGAGTCTGACTGCTGGGACCTGGATCAAATACGCTAATCAGAGATAGACTCACACATACCCAATCCACTGACTCACTATGCACAAAAGGCTTAAACCTGGACGCTTTTTCGGATTCCCGGAATCTGCCGAAAATCCGCCGATCGGTCAACTATGACCTGATCCGTGCCTACGGGTTTCTGCATTCAGCGAAACTCGTCGTGCTGCCCCGGAATGCTTCACTGAAGACGTTCGGGCAAAGACAACACTGGGTGCAACTCTAAACTCAGCCGGTGCCATAATTACCAAAATACCCTTGGAAAAACCCTTTTTGGTTTCGGGAGTCGCCAACATTAAACCAAGGCCACTGTATCCACCAGAACAATGCTAGGAACAGTCAGGAACATCTGGCAACAATAATTAATCTCACAATTTCTCGAATTGCGTGATTAATGTCGAGCCGCCGATAAACCGGCGATTTTGTCGATTTACGATTCGATATCCAAATTCTGCTCAATAGAAGCCGTCGGATCTCTAATGAAAGATTTAGCGATCATGGGTACACAGCCCAAGACAGCCCATAAGGCTACAATTGCATTTAGACCCCTAGAGTTTATTATAATTGCATAATTACATGTATTTTAATACTTTTTAAGCTAGTATTTCTTTTCTGGACACTTTTGAACTGAACTGAGGCCACCAGTAGGTTGGCCTCGACGTGTTAAGAAATTTATTTTGGCGTATTTCATGAAGTGGTTAAGTCTTGAAGATTGAAGATGAAGATGTTTGGATCATATACCTTAATCTCAAGAAAGAAGAATTCAAAAGGATCAGGTACGTTTAACTAAATAATCTTGGTGATCCGAATACTTCTTATAGTGTAGAAACACTTGGATGGATTTTTAATTGCATAAAAATCAGAAAACTGGACTGTTATATGTTCAGGATCCGGATCAGGATACTTCAGTCCGGACCCCAAACGTAGGTAAGTTCATGCGGAATTTCAGTCCGGATCGCCCTTGGTTCAGTCCGGACCCCGAACGTGGATTCTGCAGAAATCGCATGAACAGTCCGGACCGTGTATCTTTTAGTCCGGATCCCGAACATGATTTTTCAAGAATTCTCTAAAAAATAACGACAGTCCGGATCAAGCCAAATCCAGTCTGGACCGTCGTGCGGGAAAAAGTTTGTTAAAGTCAGTTTTTGATTCTTATCCTGTAATAACCTTGAATTTAATAGCCTAATAATTACTTTAGATAATATGTAGATTTATTTAAATGGCAAAAATGGATTATTAGTAGTGCAATTTTGGCCCAAAAATATCGACTTTTGATCAGAGCCTAATCTCAAAAATCTGAGATCACCAGTGCAACCATCTCGTCGAAACATGAAAGATTGATATTCATATGTTTTCGATCCGATGGTCGGATCTTCCGCAAAACAGCGACGAAGAATTGGGCCCCACAACTTAAGTTGTAAATAGTAACCCCTGATTTAATTCCCCTCTCGCCCAACGTCGGCCATTTCGCCGTCTGGACTCCAAACATAGTAGTATGAGTAGTCAATTCTAGCTAATTTCGATATTCTAAGCGCAATGGCACTGACGGAATTCGTGTTTGGCGATTCTGGTGCATCGAAATGCGTGCATTACAGTATAGCCTACAGTACTTTATGGTTCGAGAATTTATATGAGCACCGAATCAAGAAAACAAATACGCTACTTGAAAGGTTTCGACGAGCCGGACGTCGCGGCGAAGTCCGTTTTTCATTTCGACGGCCTGTTCGTCTCGAAATGCGTGAAAAGCATCGGAAAATTAAGTATTTTTTCAAAAACTTGAATATTTTATGGACCAAATTATTTGGGGCTTATTGGTGACGGTCCTTACAGCATTTTGGACATACAGTAGGGACCTAAGGGCTTAGGGTTTGTTGTGTAGGGACTAGGTAGCATTTTGTAGCAAAATAGGATATTTTGGCTTGGGTCTCTTGGGCTACTCGGGGGGGGGGGGGGGGGGGGGGGGGGGGGGTTACAGGCATCCGAGGGGCTTTTAAACTCTGGAGTGTAATGCAGCAAAGCAAAACGCTCCTCCCCATTTGCTCTGGGACACTGAGGAGGCACACCCCCATCAAGCTTGGCCGAGCTCGGGTGAGGAGGAGAAGGAGTGCACCAAAGGATCTCCAAGTTGGTCCCTGACTTTGCTGAGGAGTTCTCCTGCTTCCTGGGAGTGAGCTCGAGAGAGGTTGGTGGCTGCGCGCCGCAGTGGAGAGGAACCGGCTTCTACATTTTCTTCCCCAACTCCGGCGAGGTAAGCCCTCTTCATCCTTTGAGTTTTAGAGGTCGAGACCTTTGGAAGTGGTCTCTGTAGGTTCTAAGGATGCTCCACGCCAAGCCCCGAACCTCCATGCACGGTTGTTTGCCGGCGGTGAAGTTGCACCACCGAAAAAGCCGCGTTGCTCCGCCTCGAGTTCTCTTCACTCCGGGCGGCTAAGGACAAGAACTAAAATCATGGGTAGAAACTGTAGGACTAGAGGATCATCTCTACCAAATTTGGTGGAGTTTGGTTGGCCCTGTGAGTCGCAGATCGAAACCCTAATTTTTTGGGTTTTGAAACTTCGGCCGAGCACTTTGCTCCGGCGCCGGCGTTGCTCCCCACCGTCGGCCACTTGCCGGGAAGCTTACTGGGATCAAAGGGATCCCATCCATGCGCTTGCATGGAGTCCATGCAGCCTTGGTGGAAATGCACCATTAGAGGTGGGAAGCTCGAAACCGAGTTTTGGACGCCGCCGCCGCCGCCGTGTCCTGTCGCCGGGCATGGGTTCAGGTAAGTTCGTGGGGTGTTGTAGCACCTGTTGGTGCAAGTGGATGAGGCCCAGAACCTGCAGATGTGTAGTCACCATTTTCGAGGCTTATGCCTCATCTTCCTCCTCAAGCCGCGGCCTAACCGAGAGTTTAAGCTTGATCCAAGTTGCATGGAAAAGTTTCTGCAACTTGGAGGAGCATTTCTCTCCATCTTAGGTGCTCCCAGGTGGCCTCTCTGCTGAGAACAAGCTCGGGCAAAAGCTTAGTTAGTTGTTTACAAAGTGTGCCCACCAAGTGTTTGTAGTAATGCCTCAAAGAAGAAAAATGTAGATTTTGGCAACCAGCAGAATATAAAAGTTGTTCCATACCTTCCCCTGAGCTTGATGCTCACTTCAGACCCGAATTTCGGGCTGTGTGGCATGGTGTGGAGCAATGTCAAAAGTTAGAGAGCAAATGTTTGGATCTCTTTGATCCAGCAATTTCTGGGCTGTCCAATGGTGAGCCTGTGTGTCCTGGTGTTGTCCAGAGACAAATGCTCCAATTTATATTAAATTTGCACAAGTAGGTTTAAAGTTATTATATTATGAAGCTCTTTAATTAGTGAATGACCATGGGACTGTATGGGGCAATTTGCGAGGTCGCGACAGTGAGCTCCTAGTTGTTTTGGGGTCACTGAACGCGATGCTCACTTTAGATATTGATTTGGTCGCGTAGAAAATTAAATAATGCAAAAACAAAGTGATTAGGTCAAATAGTAGGTATTTTTGGGCCGAAGTTTTCCCCGGATTCCGTGCCACTGCAAATTGGTGAGCACGGTGTCCAGCAAGTCGAGTGTCACCTACTGGAGGTTACGGTTCGTAAAAATAATGTCCCGATAAAGAGATCGAGTGAAAACGGCTCTCAAATTGCTATAAAAGTGCAATTTTTGGAAACCCTAGGGGTCAAAATGCAATTGCAGCCTCACGTGCTGTCTCGGGAAGTGTGTATATAATCTCTATGTTTTTTGCTAGTGATCCGTTGGCTCCCGTTGAGCGGAAATTGATAATCGGTCCGTAAATCGGCAAAATTGTCGGTTTAACGGCGCCCCGGTGGCAATCGCGCAATTCGGGAAATTGCGGCGGTTCCGCTTAGCCGTCTGTTGAGTCCCAGTAGAATCTGGTTGAGCCAGCGGCAAAAAGTCATAGCACGTGTCTCCGGGAAATTCAAATGAAATTTTCGGGAGGGGCATTTTGGTAATTATGCTAATATTTGATTAAAAGGTTGAGTTTAGCGATGTTAACTGACAGATGTTAGTGTCCCGAAGCTGCACGTCAGGTTTCGTTAGTTTCGGAAATCTAAAGTTATTGTTCGGGCCAAAGTGGGCCGAACGGCGGATTTCCGGCGAGTCGCGTAAGTCTGGAAAAGATACAGATTTAGTGGTTAGAGAGTCAGTGGTTTGATTGTGAGAGTTTCCCTGATCAGTGTTCTTGATTCAGGTTGGAACGGTTTGGTTCTAGTCTTCGAGCATTCCGTTGGAGTTGTCAGATCGCCTGCAGACAGGTGGGTTTATCTTCGGTCCGGGCTTTATCATCTCGGCCCTCTGGGGTATCGTAATTGGTCGGACCCCTGTTCTTGTGATAGCCTAGATTTCCTTGTTGAGCCTGCCATTTTATTGATCAGCATCACTTTATATTGCTATATCTACTTGATTCATTGATCATTATCAGTTATCAGCCTATATGTTGCCGTGCTTGATTGATCCTTAGTTTGCTAGCTTATATGTTGCCATGCTCGATTGATCTTTAGCTTGCTATCAGACATTATGATCCTTATCAGTTATCTGATTATATGATGCCTTGCATGATTGATCTTAGATGCTTCCAGATATCATGATTTTATTCTCGGACATTTGCCATGCTTGATTGGTCATTAGCTAGCTTGTACACCTTATTGATTATCAGTATATCCTGATCCATGTTCTAGTAGTTGTTGATTATATTCTGCATATGATGAGATTCAGTTGGCATTCTGTTGTTGCATCCCTTTGGAATTTTTCCGGCTTGTTGTTGATTACTTGAGTTGAGATTCTGTTGGCATTCTACTGTTGCATCCCAGAGGGGATTTTCCCGGCTTGTTGCCGATTACCCGGTCTGTGGACCGTGAGCTTGAGCATTCGCATGATTGATCGCCCGCACTGCTATACTTCACGAACATCAGCGGAGTAGCTACCCGTGTGGATGTTCTTTACCGGTGAAGTAGTTTGTTGAAAGACCCGTGACCCCCAAGAGGGGAATGTCAGCCAGGTTGGTGCCAGGTTGGGCAGTTTCCCTGAGGTCTTGTAGACCAATATGGTGGCTTTTGATTGGGTATTTTGTTATTCTACCATTGATGCATTGCTTGCCTGTTTATCATTATCATCTTATGATTTCTCAGTTCTTGTTCAATATCTATATCAGCATGCTCTTATTATGATAGTTCGGTACCCTGATATGCTCTGCACTGTATTCATGATTATTCGGCGTTTTTCCCTGAGGTCTTGTTGACCAACATGGTGGTTTCGATTGGGTATTTGGTTATTCTACCTTTGATGCAATGATTACCTTCTTAGCATGCTTAATCATTATACTCTTATGATTTCTCAGTTCTTGTTCAATATCTATATCAGCATGCTTTTACTTCAGTAGTTCAGTACCTATTTATGTTCAGAATCATGATTATGCTTCCTTCCAGTATCTGCTTATGATATCTGCCTTACCTAATGACTCTTACTATCCGCTAGTTATTGTATACCAGTAGGTACGATTTGCTATTTCTCGGCTCGTCGTGCCCACTGGGATACACTGTCGATGTATCTCACACCCCCTGGGTGACCATTTTTCAGGTCGATCGGGTGTTGGGATGTCGGGACGTGTTGGTGAGATGTCGCGATAGATTTGACCCTGGACAGCCGTTTATCATGTCTATCAGTTTATTAAATTTTGTAATATAAATTGTAATAAGTTGTTGTAATATTTTAAATTGTTTAATTGTTGAGTTGTACGTAGTTAGACTACTCTGGTGTGGTTTGCCATTGTTGAGCCGAGCATGTATAGAAAAGGCTCAATCCAATGGGGATTGAGAATTTTCTATATATGTGGCGGTCTGTCGCGCCCTGGCTGTTTTCAAACTCTGATTTAAAAAAAAATAAAAAATTAAGAGGCTGTTTTTCGAACTCGGGGCGTGACATATCCTCTTCCAAAGGTTTTTAACCTATAAGTAAACCCGAACTTCATCTTTTAGGGTAATCCAAAATAAGTTTTGTATTCCGTAAATGACCGAGAAAAATTAACGGAGAAAAAACTTAGAAAAATCCACATATAGAGAAGAAAAGAAAAACTAGATCTATTCTATGTTTCTTCATCTATATTGATTAATTTGATTCTAGGATTTCAAACTCAGATTTTGAGTAGAATCAAATTAATGAATACTTAGATGGTATTTCCGATCTATCTTTGATCTAAGTATTCGGCGGATTTTCACCACCAACAAAACAACGATTTTCCCAAAAATCGGCGCGTGGATTCGCGTGGCCTTGTGGACTCAAGGTGCTACCGCTCTCGTGGATTCGGAGCGAGGTACGTTCGTGTGATCGAGACGTACTACTTGGTGGAGACCGTTGATTCGGTTGGACGTCGTGGACTCGACGTTGGACGCCGTGGATTCGGTGTTGGACGCAAATCGTGGATTCGAGGCGCGTTGCGGAGCGAGCGGAGAAGATCAACTAGGAGCGTATGGAAAAAGGTTGAGTCGTGTGTGAGTACGTTATATCACCTTTGTACGTGTTTAATCTTAGTGGATTTCACCGTGTGATCGGTCCCGTGGTTTTTTACTCCTAGTTTGGAGTTTTCCACGTAAAATCTCTGCGTGTTATTTACTTTTCCGCATTGGGTTTTTGTTACGAAAAGATTTTTGAATGTTTATTGTTTACACCTATTCACCCCCCTCTAGGTATTTTTTCCCCTATTCAGATCCATTTATAACATAACCCACAAGTGGTATCAGAGCGGGAATAGGATTGTAAACAATGGTTGAAGGTGGAAACATCAACAGACCACCGTTCTTCGATGGAACAAATTATGCTTATTGGAAAGTACGCATGATAGCGTTTTTAATTTCCATCGATGAACGGGTGTGGCAATCAATCGAGTTTGGATAGTCAAATCCGACTGAAATTATTGCTGATGTTCGCACCATCAAACCTAGGTCGAAATGGACCAAGGAAGAAATTGATGCATCTTCTTACAACGGCAAAGGAATTAACGCCTTATTTAATGCTTTGTCGCAAACCGAATTCTCTCGCGTCTCGGCATGTGAGACCGCGAAAGAAATCTGGGATGTTCTGCAAGTTACACATGAGGGAACAAGCCTTGTGAAGATTCAAAAACTGCAAATGCTTACGAGCAAATTTGACTCAATTTTTATGGCAGAAAATGAATCTTTCACAGATTATTATACACGATTGCAAGATATCGTAAATACATGTGCTAACTTGGGAGAGAAAATTCCAGAATCTAAAGTTGTAAGAAAGATTTTAATGACTCTTCCCGAAAGATTTCGCCCTAAGGTTGCGGCCATTGAAACAGTTAAACACCCGGACGAAATCCGTGTAGAAGAATTAGTTGGTGCACTTCAAACGTATGAAATGACTTTTCCTACTAACTATTCTTCTGGAAAGCCATCTTCTTCTAAGTCTTCAGGTTTTGCGTTGAAATCAACAAATGAAGAAGACACGGATTCATCCTCCTCAGACGATGATGAGAATCTATCAGTGGAGGATTTAGAGAAGCAACTTGCACTCTTGACAAGGAAATTTCGCCGAAACTTTCGAATGGGTAATTCAAGTAAAACCTCATCCTTCGTAAAGTCGAAGAAAGGCAAAGGAACTTCAAGTTTTAAGTCAAGAAAGCAAGAGAGTTTTTCAAAGGACAAGAAGAACTCGGAGGGACAAATCCGATGCTTCAAGTGCCGAGGCTACGGTCACATTTCAACGGAATGTCCCAACGAGAATCCGTCGAAGAAGAAGGCAATGCAAGCCGTCACTTGGGATGACACCTCAACTTCCAATGAGTCATCTTCTAGTGATGAGGATAATAACGCAATGGCATTCCACGCGTCCACAACTTCACCTTACGTGTGCTTTATGGCAAGTACATCCGGTTCATTATCCAACTCCTCCCAAGTTGAAAAGAATGCAACGGACGATGAACCGAGTAATTCCGAAGGTGAAGACTTTGCTTTTGCCTACCATAAGCTTTTAAAGGATTCAAAGAAATTGGCAAAGCAAAACAAGAGTTTGAGAAGAAGATTGCTGGATCTCGAAGAAGAAGCACAAAGGGCAACTTCTCTCTCAAATGCTCTTGAAGTGGAAAGGGACAACTTGATCAAAGTAAATATTTCTCTTCAAGAGAAGAATGAGCATTTCGAGAAGGAACACATTAAACTGGTGGATAAAGCTAATTACTTCTTGAAGCTCTACTCTGAGGCTCGACAAGAGAAGATGAAAATGACGAAGACCATATTCCAACTTAAGGATGAATTGAAGCGATTTTCTTCAGGAAGGAGCAAGTTGGATAAGATGCTTGGTCTTGGTCAAACGAATCGTTTGGGCCTTGGATACAATCGAACTGGAGATAGTCCTAGTTCGAGTGAGACAATTTTTGTGCCCCAGTCGGCGTCTCCTCCTCCGACGGAATTCACTGCATACAACGACAACAAGCCTACCTCACCTACTTCGGGTTCAACAAGTACAAAGGTATGTTTTCGTTGTGGTTTTGCAGGGCACATAAGAAGAGACTGCAAGATTGGAGGAAAACGATCAAATCAAGCACCTCTTGCAACAACTACCAACGAGTTCATTCCACGGAAATCAAAGAATAATCTCTCAAAAGAAAAGAATATTGGTAGTTCACCCCACAAGACGACGTCATCAAAGAAAAGCGATCAATCAAACAAGACGCTTTCACCAAGGAGAATAACTTCATAATCATTGCCGACGTACTCCAAAACTCAAAAGGTTTGGGTGCGCAAAGGTGAAATCTTCCCTTGTCTTATTGTTCATACTTCATTACATGCTTATGACAACTCGTCTTGGTATCTGGATAGTGGATGTTCCTGTCACATGACCTGTGACAAAAATTATTTTTAAACTTTAGAGAAAACCTCCGGAGAACTTGTAGTTTTCAGAGACGGTCGTTCTTCTAAATTTGTTGGAAAATGGACAATCACTATTCCAGAAGGCCCGGTTTTGAACAATATTTTATTTGTTGAAGGCCTTAAGACTAACCTCATTAGCATTAGTCAATTATGTGATAATGGCTTTTCAGTTAATTTTTCTTCTGCAGAATGTATTGTAACTGATAAGGACCATTTATTCTTTTTGAAAGGGGTTAGGTCTGAAAATAATTGCTATGTAGTTCCTAACAAAATTTCTTAACATTGTAACCTAGTGTCACTTGATAACGAAACACTTTGGCATGAAAGACTAGGTCACATCAATTTTAAGGAACTGGGTAGAATTTCTAATAAAGACGTGGTTAAGGGAGTTCCTAAACTTTCTTTTAAAGAAAACATTGTGTGTAGAGGTTGTCAAAAGAGAAAACAATCAAGGGACGTGCACAAGAATTTAAACCACGTGGGAACTAAACGGCCATTAGAATTACTGCACATGGACTTAATGGGGCCGACTCGTCAACCAAGTTTGGGAGGTAAATGGTACATTTTTCTTTTGGTTGATGATTTCTCTAGATATTCATGAGTAACATTTTTAAAAGAGAAAGCGGATACTTTCGATTCTTTTCATGAGATATGTCATCGTGTTATGATTGAGAAAAATAAAAAGATCGTTCGTGTTCGGAGTGATAGAGGTGGAGAATTTATCAATTCTAAATTCATTGATTTTTGCACTTCCAATGGCATAAAACATGAATTCTCTGCACCCTATACACCTCAACAGAATGGTGTAGTCGAGCGCAAAAACAGGGTAGTACAAGAGATGGCGCGGGTTATGCTTCACAGCCGGAAACTCCCGTTACATTTTTGGGCTGAAGCAGTTAACACCGCGGTCTATGTAATTAATCGAGTTTATTTGCGCCCGGGTACCTTAAATACACCATATGAGCTATGGTTTTGTAGAAAACCAAATATCAAATATTTTCGAATCTTTGGGAGTCGCTGTTACATTTTACGTGATCGCGAAAATCTTAGAAAATTCGACTCTCGAAGTGACGAAGAAATTTTCATGGGTTATTCTACAAACAGTAGAGCATATCGGGTTTTTAATGTCACGCCCCGAGTTTAAAAATCAGGTCTGAAATTTTTTTTTTTTTTTTTTGAATAAGTCAGAGTTTGCAAAACGGGCGTAACAGACCGCCACACATATAGGGAATCCCCTATCCGAAAGGATAGGGTCTCTCCTATACATGCACGGCTAGGCTAATCCAATCATCCATCAGAGAGCAAGGAATATCTCATCTGCTACAGTACTAATCATCAGGGATAATCCAAATATCATACTATCATCAACCTGAAATAACATAAATGAAAGTCAACTACAGATAATCGGGGATCTCAATCACCGATCTATGTCATCAGGGGGGACAGCTCTATCGCGACAGGCTCACTGGATCGTCCCGACATCTCACCACCCGACAGACCTGCAACAGTCACCCGAGGGTGTGAGACACACCGGAGTGTATCCCAGTGGGCACGACGAGCCGAGAAGTAGCTAATCGTACCTACTGGGTACTAAAATCTGCGGATAGTAAAAATCATAGGGTAAAGCTGAAAACAACTAAGATCCACTGATAATCAATAAAAATCCACAGATAACTGAATAGGCAGGTAATCAAGGGTAATGAAACCGCAAGTAGTAAATGCTGGAAATCAATAACTGTATAAAATCGAGCAGACAACTGAGTGATCAATAACAGGTCTATTAACAATCAAATAGTAGATACGTAAAACAACTGGCAAGACGCATAATCATAATACTGTATATAACGAGTATAGAGAATATCAGAATCAATCAGGGTGGTAATCAAGTCTAACTGAAGTAAAGCATGCTAGAACATGGAAGTATAAAAGCTATGCATCAATCACAAGAATATCAAGTACCCAATCATAAGCCACCATATTGGTCCCACAAGACCTCAGGCAAAATTGCCCACCTGGCACCACCTGGTTGACATTCCCTCCACTGAGGGTCACGGGTTGCAACTGCTAACCACTTTACCGGTAAAGTACACCACTGCGGGTAGCAAATCCGCTAGTGTACGTGAAGTACAACGGTGCGGGCGATCATAATGCAAATGCTCAAGCTCTCGGTCCACTGACCGGATAATCGGCAACATGCCGAGATCCCAACAGGGAAATCATCTATCATATCGATCAGAATCTATCATGCATATCGTAATATCGAATAGTATCCAACAATCAGGATCAATCAATCATGCATATCGGAATATCAACAATAAATCGGCTGACAGGAATCAACAAGTGCCATCAAATCATGTAGATCTATATACTGAAAAAGCTGATGAACAGACATGTATATGGTATGTCTCATGAAGATCAAGGTCTATCAGAAATATAACAACTGATAAACAGGTACGTAAGATATGTCTCACGTAGATCAAGATCTATCAGGACTAATCATAGGGCATGTCAATACAATCATCAAGGCTAATCTAGATAAAATCAGCAGGTATATATGATGAGTCTAATCAAGTCAGTGTCAATCGGTGAAATCATGATATGTCAAGATAGGTCATATATATAATCAGCAGGGCAATCAAAAACAGGTGTCCGACTGGACTAAAGCAACCAGAGGGCCGAATAGATCAAACCCGGACCGAAGATAACCCACCTGGATGAAGGCAGACCCTCGAACTCCCGCACAGCGACTGGGAGGCTGGTGCTGAACAACTGGGCCCTGAATAAAAGCTATAATCAATAATAGACTCGCACATACCCATCATGACGACACAACAGTAACGCGACGCTAATACGGGTCGATACAGCCGTTTTATCGAACGAAACCCGATTCCCGATCAACGAGAGTCCACGGGACTAACAAAATGTCCAGTAAGTGTATAATTACTGTCTAAAGGTCATTATCGTGTCCAAATCTCATTTTGATCCATAACATTTTCTAAATTGCATAATTATCTTATTTTATTATCCGTTTCGACTCGTTCTTGCAATCCGGGGGTCCAAAATCGACGCCGTAAGTTTCAGCGCGTCCGTTACAACGAGACCCAGGCCGTGCTCACAAGAAATGGGCCGAGACCAGGCCCATTTACAAGTTGGCCCAACAATTATTAAGTCCAAATAGCAACTAAGCCCAAACTTAAATTATGTACGATTAATCTGTAAGTTAACTGGAGCATGCTACTACATGATGACCAAGAAGAGTGGTGGTCACCTGCGGGTTGCCGGAGGTCGGCCGGAAGGCTTGCCGGTGCAAGGTGATGCACCAACCAAGGCTCGGGCTTGGGCAATTTCACAAACCCATGGTCAATCTGCAAATCCGAGGTGAGCACGGGTTAGTTCCGGATCCCAGAAAGTGTTCTGGTCAGGTCGAGTCAGGTACCGGCGGCCGGAGGCGGCGGCGGCCGGAGATAAGCCTGAAACTGGCATTTCGGGTGCAAGAGTTGAGACTCAGTTGCAGGGGCTAACTAGGCCCAAACTAAAATGATGGGACTCCTATAAATGATAATTAGGGCTTACCTGCACTGGTGGCCGGAGCCCTGAGCGCCGACGATGGCCGGAGAGGAGGTCGAAGTCGAGCTCGGGTGCAACTCTGGAGCCAAAAGTTTCGACGTTAGGGGGGCCATGCAAGGTGATGGGGCAGCTCTAGAAGGTCCAGGGATCTTACCTGGGCGGTTCCCGGTGACTGAGGAACGCCGGAGAGGCGGCGCGGAGGAGCTCGGTCAAGCTTCAAAGGCCTCTAATGGCGGTTTCCGATGAGGTGGCTCCGGGCCGGTGGGACTTGGACCAGAAGATCCCTCTCGGGTCCAGGAGTTCTCTGGTGGCGATTCCCGGCGGTGGGAGGCATCGCCGGCGACGGACGGCGATGGTCGGCGAAATTGCCAATTATCCGGTTTCTAGGGCTTCGCCGATCGGGCTCGATCTTAATCCGATCAGCCTCAAACCTTGTGGGGGTGTTGCAGTCTTCCAGGGGAGGTGATCCAACGGTGCTGATCTCCGGTTCAGCGATCGAATGGCCGCGACCCCGAAGATCGGTCAAAGAAACGATAATCCGGTGGGGTGGCTCCCGCCGGCGATCGAGTCGGCGGCGAAGGCTGGGGCTGCACCCGGAGGGTCGCCTCGGTGTCAGGAGTAAATTGGACATGCCCAAAAGCCATAGGTAGGATAAAGGTTGCAATAACTCACCTTCGCCGGAAAATGAAGGAAGAGAGATGGTTCCGCGGCGGCGCACGGCGGCGGTTGGGGCCGGGACCACTCGGGCTCGGATGCGGCTTCACAGAGGAGTCCTCAGACTAGGTCCCGATCGGGTTGAGTCCCTCCCAACCTTCCTCCTCAAGAACCCGAGAGAATGATGGATCTTGAAACCTTTCTTCACCGGCGGCGGGGAGGCGGCGGCCGGTGCGGGCTACCTCCTATGGGTGCGGCCGAGGGAGGGAGTTGAGGGGAGCGGCTAGGTCAAGAGGCTAAGGTTTTAGGGTTTGTAGAACCCTAGCTCGGAACACATACACCTATATAGGGTTTTCATATTTTCTTCAAAGACCCTCTCAAGCTTTATCATTTCACCCCAGTCCTTCACAGCAGTTTCTAATCACAATTAGGTCCTTTTCCCAGGGAAGGCACGCCGTTCGAGGCAACTTCTTTAGGATTTCATGTGCAAAATCATATTTTTCGCCTCATTTCACGCTTTTCGAGGCGATCCGGTCGTCGAAACGGAAAATGGACTGCGCCATGACGTCCGGCTCGACGAGACCTATCAGGTAGCGATTTTGGTTCGCTAAAATTTTGCTCCACAATTTTTAAATTCCATCTTATACTGTACCGAAACACAGTTATCGCGCGTTTCGAGGCTCTAGGACCGTCAAACAGAAATTCCGTCAGTGCCATTGTGTCCAGAACGATGAAACCGTTCGAAATGACTACCTGGATCACTATATTCGGATTCCGGACAGTGAATTAGTCAACATTGTATTCGTCGGGGTCCGAAAACCAGGGTTACTGTTCATCTACAGTAACTCACTAAAGTGCACTGTGCACAGAGGGCACTGTTACATTGGTCGCGAGATTCGTCCACTTCTTCGCTGAATTCTGGAAGATCCGACCGTCAGATCGAAAAGTGCTGAATATGAATCTCGCTCGGTTCGACGAGACGATCGCAACGGTCAACTCGGATTTCCAAGATCATGTCCGGATTGGAAAATAGCCTTTTTGTCTCGTAAATCGTGCAACTCGCACACTGGCAATTGACTAAATAAATCAACATAGGTCTTTTGAACCCGAAATCGACTACAATTCTGCTTTTAATCTATTTATTAAAAATAAAATATTTTGAGTTTCTACATTTAATCTCGAATCTAAAACGATGATAGAATCTTTTAATATTAAAGTAGATGAAGCTTTTCATTTTTCATCTGATAAATCTACCCCTGATATGTCTCTTGATGATGAATCTCCTGTAAATGATAATGCATATTCTCATAATAATTCTTCTGATAATGTTGATGCATCTAATGGTTCTTCTAGTTTATCTGATATGCAGGAATCATCACACAAACCTCCGAGCACTCCGTTACCTCAAACGCTACGTATCTCCAAGGATCATCCAGAGTCAAATATTATTGGAGACCCACAAGAAGGAGTCAGGACTCGGAGACAGTTGGTTTGTGGAGTTGCGTGTTACGTCTCCATGTTAGAACCAAAGAACGTTGATGAAGCTCTTCAGGATGATTATTGGATTGAAGCAATGCAAGAAGAGCTCCATCAATTCGAAAGAAACAAAGTCTGGGAACTAACGAAGCCTCCAAAGCAATACAACGTAATTGGTACTAAGTGGATTTTCAAGAACAAGAAAAACGAGGATGGCACCATTATTAGTAACAAAGCACGCCTAGTTGCTCAGGGCTATTCACAAATTGAAGGTATAAACTTTGATGAGACGTTCGCCCCGGTTGCTCGTCTCGAGTCAATTCGCATCCTTTTCGCCATTGCTTGTCATTTCAAAATTAAACTTTTTCAAATGGACGTTAAGGGCGCATTTTTAAATGATTTTCTAAATGAGGAAGTTTATGTGGCTCAACCGAAAGGTTTCATTGACCATAAACTACCCAACCATGTTTTTCGATTAAAAAAGGCTCTTTACGGTCTAAAATAAGCACCGCGAGCATGGTACGAAAGGTTGACAAAGCACCTTTTGAAAAAGGGCTACACTTGAGGGGGAGCGGATCGGACACTCTTTGTGAAGCATATTCAGGAAAACTTGATTGTGGCACAAATCTATGTCGATGACATTATATTCGGTGCAACAAGGAATAACGATGCTTCAAAATTCGCTGAAACCATGAAAAACGAATTTGAGATGTCCATGATGGACGAGCTAACATACTTTCTTGGATTGCAAGTCAAACAAAGTGAAGAAGGCATTCATCTCTGCCAATCCAAGTATGCTAAGGAGTTGGTGAAGAAATTCGATTTAGAAAACTCTAAAGACTTTCCGACTCCAATGGGAACTAGCAACAAGGGATTAGGAAGTGAATCTCTCAGTGAAAGTGTAGACGAGAAGCTTTATCGCAGCATGATTGGAAGTCTACTCTATCTCACGGCTAGTCGCCCGGATATATCCTTTAGTGTTGGGATCTGCGTGAGATATCAATCAGCACCAAAGGAGGTTCACCTGAAAGCGGTGAAAAGGATCATCCGGTACGTCAAAGGTACATTAAATTTCGGAATTTGGTATCCTATGGGCAAACCTCTCGACATAATAGGATACTCGGATGCCGATTGGGCAGGATCAGTGGATGATCGGAAAAGTACGAGTGGTGCATGTTTTTACCTTGGCCATTGTCTTGTCGCATGGCATAGTAAAAAGCAAAACTACATTGCACTCTCGACTGCCGAAGCGGAATATATTTCAGCAGGTAGTTGTTCAACCCAATTGATTTGGATGAAAAGCGTGTTGAGCGACTTCCGAATTCTTGCAACTTCGGTAACTATTCTTTGTGACAACATTAGTGCTATAAATATTTCTAAAAACCCTGTGTTGCACTCAAGAACAAAACACATTGAACTTAGATATCATTTTCTAAGAGAGCTAGTTGAATCAAGTATTCTTCAAATTTCTTATATTTCAACTGAAGATCAATTAGCCGACATTTTAACAAAACCTTTGGATCAAAAACATTTTATTCATTTGCGTAAAGCAATTGGAATGCTTTCTTGAAATAACCTTTTTTGAACCATTGCTTAGGTTAGGTTTTGTTTTGTGTTTCTGTTCTTTATCTATGCTTGTACATAGAACATTAACTGAGCATATGTTATTGACTTTAATTGCATCCTTTTATGCTTTAAGAAATCTATTATGATTTGGATATCATGATAATTCATTTGATGCAATGATCATTTATATCAATTAGTTCATCTTTAATTGATCAAAGTCAATTTCTCTCTCAAATGATCTCTTGGTATAGTTTTTATCATATTTGAAAATTGAGTTAAGTATGAACACGAGATCAATTTTTGGTTGAATACTTTATATATTAAATAATTGATAGCCAATTGAGGGGGAGTTTATTAAAATTTTTATGCTCAAAAGATGTGGAAAGAGTTACATCCCAATGAGGAGTGTGAAAACTACCACCACATGGAGGAAAGAGCTACCACCTCGGTCGTCCGAGTACTGTGTGCAGCTACCACATGGATACCAAGCATGGTTTTTCTTGTTGATTAAATAAAATGCTTTTTGGAATACTTGACTCTGTCGAATTCCAAGGTTGGTATAAGGTGGGATTTTATTGAAAGATGCTCAAAGAGCCACTCCCTACAATAAATTGACTAGTTACATTATCTAACTTATTTGGAATTTCAAACATCTATCGATCTATGTGCTTCATTTTCTTTGCTAAATTAAAGACTTGATAAACGCATTACTCATTAGATCGTGATTGATGTTATTGAACTTGTTCAACTTTAAAGGATTTATTTTTTATAAATTTTCGTTTCATTACTTGGATATTATTGATAGATTTAGCATAATCTATTTCTTTTGATATGAAACGATGACTTTTGTTTAAAGTTGACATACAAAAGTGCTTACATACTTTTTCTGGAATTTCTGGAATTTTTCTAAATTTTTCTGAAGAAAAAGTTGAAGCCGATCCAGACTGAAAAGTCTGTTCCGGATCCTGAGCGCAGAAATTGTCTGCGGGTAGCCGATCCGGACTGAATTCTTGAGCCGATCCGGACCGCGGCTAGGGTTTATAAGAAACGAAATGGTATTTTATTTCTTTTTATCTCAAGCTTTTGTTTCTAGCATCCCAGAGCTTCTCTCTCTAGATTATAACTGATTTGGAGCATTTCAAACTCAAGTTCTTCCGATTCAAGTAAGTTTCTTTGATCAAAACTTAGGTTCTTCACAGTTTTTGCCCTGTTTTTCAAAACGTGCATGAAAATCATGACTCTTTTTCGTTTTTGAATGGTTTTTGGTCAAATTTCTTTTGAAATAAGAACTCTGGGTAGATTAGTTTTGATTCTATGCCTTGTATTCATTTGATTAATGAATTTTTGAGCTTCGATTTCTAAAAATTCGGTTTTAGGGCATATTATGAGAATTTTTGAAAATCATGGAATTGATCTATATTTAAAATTCTTTTTGCAAAACTAACTTGATTCCTAGTCTCTATGCACGATAATGATTGTTTGGGTACAATTTTTCAAATTTTTGAAAATTAAACAATTTTTCGTGTTCTTGAGTTCTTGCTCGCAGGTTCTTCATTTACTAACGCGCTAGCAAAGATGGTTTTTGCATGGATCCTAGTGCTCATTGTAGCAATGGTACACACTCGAGCGACAAACAAGCTAAAAAGAGCTAAGAAAACTCAGGACAAGGGTGAGTATGTCTCTGTGGATGACTCGGACACGGAATCTGACACAGAATCAGTTGATTGGGACGAGCTTTTGGAAGAAGGCACAGTGCATGCTACGGCGACTACCTCAAAGGGGAAAGCCTCTGCAGCAACTTCAAAGGCGAAGACACCGCCAACCGCCGCAGAGAAAGGGAAAGCCCCAATTGAACCAACCCCGGTTAAAATGAAAAGAAAGAGCGTTGCTCGGAAGAGAGGTAGTGCTCGAGGTATCTCAATCGAAGAGCCACTCGCAAGCGAGCCTCCTCCACATGAATTTGTGCACATAAGCTCCGAAAGGATAAAGGACTTTGAAAAGAGAGAATGCATCGGGGAAAGACATGTGAATGTCAAAGCTCTTAAGGAGCGATCTGCATTGTTTGTCACTCTTTTTGACCAAGCGGGATTTGCACCTATTAGCAACTTCCCGGAATCAACAGGCTACTGTCTCCACATGGTGAGAATGTTCTATCAAAATGCATCTAGATTAGTAGACCTTGAAGAAGGACCAAGAGAATTTCTAACAACGGTTAGAAATGTCAAACTAAAGATCACACCTCAGTTGATTGGAGAGGTGTTGGGAATGAAGGCCCGGGTTGAAGGGACTCATTACCTAAAAGGTCATCTGTTTACCAACACAACCTGGAGAGTGGTTGTCGATGGAATCTGTCTCCCGGATACTCAGTCGACGGGGAACTCAATTTTCTCAAAAGAACTTCGACCTGAGTACCGGTACTTGAACTTCATCGTCTGCTACAACATTTTGCCAAACATGCAAACAAATGTGCTTAGATGGGATAGAATGTTATTTCTTTATCTTTTTGGGAACCCTACAGCAGCCTTGGGATCCAACTACAGCATTCCCTATCTGATTTGGTCAAGGATGGCGCGATATGTGAAAAATGCCCATCCTACAGAGCGACTTCCGTTCCCAATGATCATTATGCGCATCTTTCGCAAGTTCAAGATCGACACAAGCTCGAGCGCATATATGCATAGTTTGGGAACTATCAATGATACAACTATTGTGAAGTCCCTCTCCACAAGACAGGATGAGCCTCCCACACCTCCTCGCAGCAAGAGACAAGCAGCCCCTTCAGCACCAGCAGCACCTACAGCACAACCAGCAGCAGCAGCAGGAACTTCTACTTCAGAGGATGATGCCTCTGTTACTTCGATTTATTGAGAACAACAACGGCTCTCATCGGAACAAGAGCGAATGTCTTTTGAATTTGTCAAGATGACCTCCGACATAGGAGACTTAAAGAAGAAACAAAAGTCTCTGGCCAAGTTAGTCAAGAAGATCTTTCAAAAACTTGGTTGCAGCAGCTCAGAGGATTCCGACTGAGATTTTTTTTTATTATTATGTTCTACTTATCTTTTTGTTTTGCAGGTTTTTAAGTCTTAGTTCTTACACTTTTTGAACTTTTTAACTCCCTTAATTTTTGTAAATTTTGGCTAACTTCAGTGACAAAAAGGGGGAGAGAGATATGAACAATGGTTTGTACAATGGTTTGTGAGAACTTTGGACAATTTCAAACTTGGAAGATAAGTATGACAACAACTTTGCTTTGTATTGTGAATGAATGCATGCCTCGACTAACTATTTGGGCATGTAATATTACTAACAAGTTGTTTGATGACTAACATACTTATGACATTTGGAATTTAATGCTTAGAAGATATGTCTATCTCTGATTAGTATTTTAATACATATCTGATTTTGTAAATGTCATGGTGAGTATAAACTCCATCTCTCTGTTTGGTTTTTGAATGTTAAATTCTTGAGGTATCTAACGATTTCTTTTGTCAAGAATTATTTCTTTTGCAGAGAGTATAAACGTCTAAGTTTAGAGTCTGTTTTAGGAGTTTATCTCATGTATTTGGATCTTATTTGTAACTTTTTGTTGTATGGTGATAACAACAAAAATATCTTTTTAAATTTTCTTTAATTGGATTTTTGTTTTGTCACG
Organism: Tillandsia leiboldiana; assembly: GCA_029204045.2. NCBI lineage: Eukaryota > Viridiplantae > Streptophyta > Magnoliopsida > Poales > Bromeliaceae > Tillandsia > Tillandsia leiboldiana. Next base: position 6,900,604 of record CM055079.1, read on the forward strand.
AAACCGCCAAAGCGGGAGATTGTTAAGGAATTTATTTTGGCATATTTCGTGAAGTGGTTAAGTCTTAAAGATTGAAGATGAAGATGTTTGGATCATATACCTCAATCTCAAGAAAGAAGAATTCAAAAGGATCAGGTACGTTTAACTAAATAATCTTGGTGATCCGAATACTTCTTATAGTGTAGAAACACTTGGATGGATTTTTAATTACATAAAAATTAGAAAACTGGACTGTTATATGTTCAGGATCCGGATCAGGATACTTTAGTCCGGACCCCGAACGTAGGTAAGTTCATGTGGAATTTCAGTCCGGATCGCCCTTGGTTCAGTCCGGACCCCGAACGTAGATTCTGCAGAAATCGCATGAACAGTCCGGACCGTGTATCTTTCAGTCCGGACCCCGAACATGATTTTTCAGGAATTCTCTGAAAAATGACGACAGTCCGGATCAAGCCAAATCCAGTCCGGACCGTCGTGCGGGAAAAAGTTTGTTAAAGTCAGTTTTTGATTCTTATCCTCTTCCAAAGGTTTCTAACCTATAAGTAAACCCTAACTTCATCTTTTAGGGTAATCCAAAATAAGTTTTGTATTTCGTAAATGACCGAGAAAAATTAACGGAGAAAAACTTAGAAAAATCCACATATAGAGAAGAAAGGAAAAACTAGATCTATTCTATGTTTCTTCATCTATATTGATTAATTTGATTCTAGGATTTCAAACTCAGATTTTGAGTAGAATCAAATTAATGAATACTTAGATGGTATTTCCGATCTATCTTTGATCTAAGTATTCGGCGGATTTTCACCACCAACAAAACAACGATTTTCCCAAAAATCGGCGCGTGGATTCGCGTGGCCTTGTGGACTCAAGGTGCTACCGCTCTCGTGGATTCGGAGCGAGGTACGTTCGTGTGATCGAGACGTACTACTTGGTGGAGACCGTGGATTCGGTTGGACGTCGTGGACTCGACGTTGGACGCCGTGGATTCGGTGGACGCAAATCGTGGATTCGAGGCGCGTTGCGGACCGAGTGGAGAAGATCAACTAGGAGCATATGGAAAAAGGTTGAGTCGTGTGTGAGTACGTTATATCACCTTTGTACGTGTTTAATCTTAGTGGATTTCACCGTGTGATCGGTCCCGTGGTTTTTTACTCCTGGTTTGGAGTTTTCCACGTAAAATCTCTGCGTGTTATTTACTTTTCCGCATTGGGTTTTTGTTACGCAAAGATTTTTGAGTGTTTATTGTTTACACCTATTCACCCCCCTCTAGGTATTTTTTTTCCTATTCAGATCCATTTATAACATAACCCACACGACGTACTAAACATCGTGCTCACCATTTGGGACAGCACGAGACCCGAGGACAACTCCGGGTCAACTTGCACTAAGCTCGAAGGCTTATGTTGCCACTGTGACTTAACCACTCGACCAATCTCAGATCTGAGATGAGCACCATATTCAGGAGGTCGAAGGAACTCAAAAGCTCACTTTGGAGAAGCAGCAAAGCTATTGGAACAAGAGATGGGGCAAGCAAGGTCTCCAAGGTCTTAGGTTGCTAGAACTAACTAACCACTCAGCCAAACTCATCTCTGAGGTGAGCATCAAGCTCAGGGGGTTGAGTGGAGTCGAGGGCTCACCATCTGAAGGTTGCTGGATGGTCGGAACAGTCGCCGAAGCAACCTCGGCCAACCCACAAGCACTGAGAGCCCGCATTGGAGCAACTTGACACAACTCGGGTTCTTGATGGTTCCAAGGGCAAGCAGCAGCTTGAGGAGGGTGAGGGGAATGCTCTGGGTGCAACCAGCACCAGCGCCGGCAAGCAGAGGCGGCGGATGGCCGGAGCCCGAGCTTGCGACCAAGTTTGAAACCCAGCAATGGTGGAGTTCCAAACAAGGCCTTGTAGCTCCATGCAAGTGTCCCACTGGGTATGTCTCGACCAGGGGAAGATAGTTGGGTGCATGGCCGCAGCGGGAAGCGGCGGCGGCGGCGATGGGGGAAGCTCGGCCAAACAGCAATAGCACGAAACTAGGGCTAAGCACCACTCTCTCCACAATGGTCCAAACTCCACCAAACTTGGTGGAGAGCTTCAGCAGGTCCAGATGAAGCTACTGAGCATCTTAGTTCCAGTCCCAAGCCGCCGGCTGCAACACAGGCTTGAGGCGGAGCAAATTTAGGGTTCCGGCGGTGCAATTCCACTGCCAGTAACCCGGCGCTTTTCCCGTCACAAGGCCGGGTAGGGGGAAGTCCCCTAATCCCCAGGAAGCTTCTGCATGAGCTTCTAGGCAAGAAAAACTGAAAAGAGGAGAGAACTCACCTCGCCAGAGTTGGAGAAGAAAGGGAAGAAGCAGGGTTGCTCCACCGGCGTCGTGCGGCCACAGCAGGTCACGGGCTTCCTTGGCTTGCCTTCTGGGAGTAGGAAGAGGCCTCAGGATGTTCTGGAGGAAATCCACAAGTGTTTGGTGCGCTCTTCTTCAACCCAACCTGAGAGCAAGTGTTAACTTGCTTAGGGCCTCATTTTTCGGCGACCGGGCCATTGGGAGGTGGCGGCGACTCTTGGGGAAGGTTGTGGGAGATGGAAAGACAGAGTGATGCCTCTGGTCCGAGGCCTTAATGTCCAGGCCCGAGTTCCCAAGAGTTGATGGCATTAATGGAGTATTTTGGCATAATTTGCAATTTGGTCCTTGTACAAAGCACCCAAAGCCATGCACTCCTCACTGTAGATGAAAAATGCATAAAATCCCCTCCCCAAGAAATCCCAATCAATTTGGTCCATAGAATAATTGTATTCATGCAAAAATACCCACTTTTTCACTATTTTTCACATATTTTGAGACTCTAGGGTCGTCAAACTGAAAAACAGACTTCGCCACGACGTCCGTCTCGACGAGACCTATCAAGTAGCAATTTTGGTTTGTTGAGTTTGAGCCTCGATAGTTTCTCGATCCATCTTGAACAGTGTATTTTACTATTTTGCATGCTTTTCGATGATCTAGGCTCGTCAAACATAAAAACGGACCGTGCCATTGCGTTCAGAACAACGAGACCGATCAGATTGAGTATTTGGAGCGTCGGATTTGGATTCCGAACGGTCGATTGGCCAACGTTGGTCGAAAAATCGGAAAACTTACAGGGTTACTATTCATAGCTTAAGTTATGACCCCTTCTCCATTTTGCACTATTTTCGAGGCGATAGGCTCGCCAAACTGAAAATTGGATCGTGCCATCTCGTTCAATTCGACGAGACGAATCAAGTGACGATTTTATTTTGCTGAGTTCGGGTCCGGATAAGTAAATCAGAAGACAGTTTTGCGAAAACTTCAAAAATATTGGCTTTTAACTTACAGAAATTCCAAAAAAAAAAAATTTAAATTTAAATTTCATATTTAAAATTCTTGGTTACTACAATTCGAATAGAATCAAATTGGCTTATAAGTATTTGGAGCTTTTGTATTTTAACTAGACAAGTACACTCATGTGTAGTTTGTAATGTATCCCAAATCTCTTTCGCTGTTTCACACGCTGAGACACGTGTGAACTCAGTCGGAGAGAGTGCGTTAAATAAAGCATTAATATCTTTCCCATTTTAAGAAGATTTTTCGATCTCATCTTTTGACCACTTAGTCCGAAGTTTAGGAATAGTATCATTATTAACAATTTCAGAAGGATGCGCCCAGCCGAATTCAACGGCTTGCCATACACGCTCATCAATTGCGATGAGAAATGCTCTCATCCGGACTTTCAATAAGCATAATTATTCCCTTCAAAAATAAGAGGCCGATTAATATTACCACTTTCACCCATCATGATAGAAAAAATTTAAGTCCCGCTCTAATGCTACTTGTAAGTTATGAAAATCCTAGGATCTAAATAGTATCTATCAAATACCCAGAGGGGGGGGGGTGAATAGGTATAATGGTCAAAAACATAAATCTCAATGCAATAAAAAGAAATGCGAAAAATAAAATAGCACACTGAGATTTTACGTAAAAAAATTTCAACTGGGAGTAAAAAAACCCACGGGACCAACACGCGATAACAATCCACTAAGAAATAAAAGATTATAAGGTGATTACCGACTTTACGGACTCAAACCTCTCCTTTAACTTCTTTAGATCATGTGCTCTTCAACGGGTAGCCCACGTCCACGTTCGAATCCATAAACACCATGTTCCAAATCCACGAAACGTTCACACTTCGAATCCACGAAGCCTTCAACACGCCGAATCCACGACGCACACTCGAATCCGCGAGCACACTCCATCCGAAGCAAAACGAATAACGTTGGTGGTGATTTCTTGCTTAGAGGATCATGAAAGAATCGTAGAAGATGTCTCTAAGTAACAACTAGATCAATTCTCCAAATAAAAGAGAAATTAAGGTTCCATGAATTGATCCGGTAGAAACCTGTTATAGATGATGAAAGAGAAAGTAACCAACAAGTTTCTAGAGTTTCTAAAAGATAAAATATTCTTTCCCACCTTTTAGAAGAGCCCCCACATCATATTTATATGTTTAGAAGTAATTAGAATCAAAATAGAAATTAAAAACTGCATATTTGGAAGTTTTTATCAGGTCAGGGTCTGCACTTTTTTGACAGGGTCTGGACCTTGAAGTTGGACAGTAACTCCAAAGTTCGAATTCCTCTCCCACGGTCCGGACCTCCCCTGCGTAAACGCTAGGAGTCGTTCAAGATCCGGACCTTTCCTCAAGGGTCCGGACTTTCTCTGCGCAAGAAGATTTTAACGTTCGGGGTCCGGACTTTTCTCTAAAGGTCCGAACCTTCAGCGTCGAAGAAGTTAGACAACCTTCGGTGTCTGGACTTTTCTTCAAGGGTCCAGACCCTAAGCACTTGAAGTGTGCAGTTTTGTTTTTTATTCAATTGTAATCTATTCTAAATGCTTCTAAACATATAAATATGTATTTAAATCATCATCAACATTATTTAAACTTACCAAGTATCGTTAATTCATATTTCTAGTTTTAAATTCTTCAGTTGTTGATTTAACAATCCGGACTCTTCAAGACTCCGGCTCCAATCACGAAATATGTCAACTAAAAATCCATAACAAGCTCCGATTCTCGCCTTGCCGATAGCGGGATAGGGATTCATAGTGTATAGTAATGCATCCCGATCGAAATGGTTTTGGATATATCTTAATGCTGGAGGTGAAGGTGATAGCCTATATGCGAGCCAGCGTCAGCGGCGATGTAGGCTAGGTAGGAGAAAGAAGGGGCAGTAGAGGAGGAGGAGGAGGAGAAGGATGATGAGGGATTGAAAGTGAGAGGAGAAAAAGAGAAAAAAAAAATAGTGAGCAGGAAGGAGACGAACTAAGAAAAAAAACAAACAATAGAAAAAAAACAAACAATAGAAAAAAAAAAAAAAGTAAGGACGCATTTGGTTCAAAATGAAAAATGGAATAGAAATGAAAATCGAAATGGACAGAAATTAGAAATAGAATGATAAAACCTCCTAATATGTTTGGTTTAGAATAACAATCGAAATTTGTATGATTGATTTATATTTTCAATATTTAAAAAATTTTGATTATCAAAAAATAATTAAAATACAAATAAAATTAAAATGTGAAATATAAAAGTAATTTAAAATTTACATTTCACTTCAAAACATAGATTAAATTTATAATTTAAATTCAAACTAAAAATAAATAGTAAAAATTTACATCAAAATATTGAAATGATAATCAAAATTTTAAATATGATTTTTTTAAAAAATTAAAAATTTAAATATATGTGGACAATTCAAAATTTAAAACTAAATTTTGATTTGATTCAAATTCAAACTAATAATTAAATTTAAATTTAAATTTACAAATCAAATTTAAAATACTTGATTGAATTCATATGTTAATTTAATTTGTAAATCAAAATCTAGAATTAAAAGTTTAATTTCTAAATTTATATTTATATTTTAATTAAAAATTAAAGTCAACAAAATTAATTTAATTTTAAATAAAAAATATAATATGTAATTGAGATATCTTGGTAAATGCATTATTTTCATCAAAATTCAAGTTTCAATTCGACCACTTGAACCGGATTGAAAAAAAAAAAATGTTGAAAAATTTTTCATTCATAAAAAAAACAGAATTAAAATATAACTCCAGCACTCACAAAGGAATTCGTCTATTGCGGTTATGATTTTCAGATTTAAAAAAAAAAAAAAAACCCAAACTAAATATGCCTAAAAATATTTTAGTTGGTTTCTAAAAAATTCAAATTACATTAATAAAATTCTGAAAGGTGCTATATTTTTACAAAAGTGTAAAATTGGTAAAACAAAATTTTTTTTTTTTTTTGATTAAACTGGGATGAACCCTATTTGGGAGAGGTATAGGGGAAAGGTTAAGGAAAGGGTGACCCAATACAAGGAGCTGGGTCCGCGCCCATGCACAAGGCTGTAACCCGACAAAACAGAAGGAGACGGACCCCCCCTCCCATAAGGAAACCAGTTGCTACCCGACTGAAAGAGAATAGCCCAATATTACAACAAACTCAAGAAAAGATCAGTCAAAAAAAATCATCCAGTGTCTGAGGTAGTCGGAGTAGACGAACCGGCCACAGGTCTAGAGGATGATTGAGAGACACAGTACACCGAGCATCAACAAGAGGCAGTAAAGGTTGAAAAAATTGTTGAATGCATAAACCCAAAGTACTGATCTCTACCCGCGAGTAAAGCTGGTGGCTCATGATTCTCGAGTGTCAACCAGAGTTAAGTAATATCCAAGACACCTCTGTTAGGGAGTAGAAAAATGGATAAAATAAACTATTAACCTAGCCAATCCCCTCCTGCAGAAGCGGGAACCCACCAAGTCTGAATCACGACCACTGTGGTCGCACCCCAACCAGGGCCCGCTCCCCAGCGTGTTTACCCTCCCAGGTTCCTGCTCCAAAAATTAATTAAGGACACAACTCTCTTGCCGCATTCCTCAGAACTTGTGGGACGGTCGTCAAAGATCCTGTGATTCCGCTCCATCCAGAGTTCCCAACAAGTGGCAGCTATGCATAGATCGAGGGAAGCAGGATCACGCCCCTCCAGTTTGATTCTTGAACGTCCCCATCTGGTCGCAAGGTCTCCCGGTTCGTCAAGGAGAGTCGTACGCAAGCGGCGGTAGCCATATAGAATCTAGTTCCAGACTGAGCGAGCGAAAGGGCAACGGAACAGAAGGTGTTCCAAGCGTTCTTCGTCGCGACTGCATAAGAGGCATATCGACGGTCCGAACCATCCCGTTTGACTAATAAATCAGCCGTTAGTAATCTATTTCTAGCGGCCAGCCATAAGAAAATTTTAGTGCGGAGCGGTATCTTGATCTTCCAGAGATGAGGGATTCTACGATCGTCCACGCCGTCGAAAACGAGTAAGTTGTAAGCGCTCCGTGCGCTAAAACGCCCATTGCTATTCCATCTCCAGCAAATGTCGTCTGAGGTAGCAGACAGAGATAAGTTCCTCACCACACTATCAAGATGCTCCAGTTCGGGCAATAAATCATGTGCGGTTTGATCGCCAAAACCAAGGGAGCGGCAGTTGGCGAAGCGAACCAACCATTGTTTTACCGACAGATGTTTATGGGTGGCCGCAGTGAACAAAGAAGGGAAGCCATTGCGCAGTAGCGTTTCCCCGAACCACCTCGCATGCCAAAATGACGCCGCCGCATCGTTGCCGAGCATGGAAGTGACTGAGATGTGGAAAGGTTCCGTGGTGGTAAGGACGGCCTTCCAGAGTGGTGAGCACTTCATCGGAGGGGCTCCGCCCGCATATGGTGATCTCCGTCTGTAGTGCTTGTGTTGTATTAAGCTCACCCAAGGGAGGGGTTTTGCACTGTAAAAATTCCATAAATTCTTCATAAGCAATGCGGAATTCGTCGCTCTGAGATCCCGAATACCGAGGCCGCCTTAGCAAAGTGGACGACAGACTTGATCCCATTTTACCAGGCAGTGAAAGCCGCTAGTATGGTCCTTGCCTTTCCATAGAAAATCCCGGCGAATCCTGTCGACTGCTTTAAGGACCCAGGCGGGAATCTTGAACGCCGAACAGAAAAATGAAGGAATGCTAGAAAGAACATAATTCAGCAGTACCAATCGTCCGGCTCTAGACAACAGCCGACCCTTCCATCCCGCCAAACGTCTGTCCAGTTTTTCGATTAGCGGCAAGTAGTCATTTTTGCGCAGCGCCTTCGGGGAGAGGGGAAGGCCTAGGTAAGTGAACGGGAAGTCGTCGGTGGAGCAACCAAAGAAGCTTGCAAGTCTGTCGGCCTGGGAGGTCTCCAAATTAATAGGGATAATGAAGCTCTTAGTAAAATTAATTTTTAAACCTGAAGCCGCTGAGAATGCGTCGAGGATGATCTTGATGACTTCGGCCGATCTCAAGTTGCCATCGAAGAAAAGGAGGACATCATCCGCGAATTGCATGGTATGGATCGAGACATCGCCAGCTCCCACCGGAGGCAACAGGGAATGCGAGACCGCCAGATGAAACATCCTGAAAAGAGCGTCAATGCAAAGGATAAACAGCATTGGGGAGAGAGGGTCCCCCTGCCTGTCACGCCCCGAGTTCAGAAACCAGCGTCTAAATTTTTTTTTTTTTTTTTTTTTTTTTGAAATCAGAGTTTAAAACCAGCCAGGGCGCAACAGACCGCCACATATATAGAAGAGTCCCAATCCCGCTGGGGATTGAGCCTTTTCTATATATGCACGGCTCTCTTAGCATACAACCAGAGTACTAACTACGTACTTCTACTAAGCAAGATTAAATTACAATATCCATAACTTCTCAATTACATTGCATTACATTTGATACACAAATAAATACTAGATCTTATCGGCTGTCCAGGGTCAAGCTCTATCTCGTGATCTCACCAACTCGTCCCGACATCTCAACACCCGCTCGACCTGAAAAACAGTCACCCGAGGGTGTGAGACACACCGGAGTGTATCCCAGTGGGCACGACGAGCCGAGAAATAGCAGATCGTACCTACTGGTATACAATGCTAGAGGATAGTAATAGATCAGGGGTTAGGGTAAAGCAGATATATAACTGGTGCTGTAAAGAAAGCAAAACTCATAATCTGGGTACAAGCATAGGAGATAATTTTAGCAGAATTTAAAACATGTATCAGGATAATCAACACATCAAGGAGTTAGGACAATCAGCAAGATAACAATGGAACTATAATCAGAGGCATCACATAGAATCATAAAAGAAGTAGATAACTAGAAGCCGGATCAAAGAATCAAAGAATCAACACATGCATCAAATAGATGAAAACGCAAAGACCCAATCACAAGCTACCATTTTGGTCTTCGCAAAGACCTCAGGCGAGGCTGCCCTCTTGGCACCACCTGGTTGACATTCCCCAAACTAGGGTCACGGGTTGCCTCAGCTAACCACTTTACCGGTAAAGAACATCGCTACGGGTAGCAAATCCGCTGATATTCGTGAAGTACAACGGTGCGGGCGAATCATATGCAAATGCTCAAGCTCACGGTCCACTGACCGGGTAATCGGCAATAAGCCGGGAAATCCCCACTGGGATGCAATGACAAGATCAACTGAAACTCAACACTTATGCAGGAACACTCAGCAATAAATCTCAACTCATATGCAAGATCAAGGCAAATATCTCTCAACAGAAGCTCACAGATAAACTCAACTCAACCACACACACCAACCAAATGATACAAAACTTAAACACATATTTTAAGAAAACTATTTTGAAAAGTCCAAACCTCGAAGAGCATTGCCCTTGTCCTATCAAACAAGAACAGACTCAGGCGACACTACGAAGCTTGGATTTAAGTCCAAACCTCGCAGAGCAGTGCCTTTGTCCTATCAAACAAGAACAGACTCCGGCGACCCTACGAAGCGGGGTAAAACCTCAGTTAAATAAATCTATGTGCTCAGAGATGTATCATTTGATCAGCAGAACAAACAGGCTCACTAATCAACCATGAAAATGTCCGAGTAAAAGTATAAATGCTAGAGGTGCTATGGACAATCATGTAAGGCAAAATAGAACAGATAATAGGCATAGATCAGGCAGATAGCAGATATAATATAATCAAAGAAAGGCAGGCTCAAAGTAATGTTTAAGCTATCAAAAACAGGGGTCCAACCAGTATCGCACCCCAGAGGGCCGAACTGATAAAACCCGGACCGAAGATAACCCACCTGTCAATGCGCAGGCAATTAATCTGTAATCCTCTAAATGCTCAACTCCAGGTGCAAACTGAATCAACCTGGATCAAAAATCACCAATCAGGGATCAATTCAGTCCCGCTAACTCTAACCTAAGCCCAGATCAATTTAAAACCTTCTTAGTTATTTTAATTGTAACCTAGACACCGTAAAATCGACGATTTTGCCGATTCTCGGACTGTTATCCGATTTCCGCTCAACGAAAGCCGATGGATTCCCAACGAAAAGCTTAGGAATCATTTAAACATTTTACTAACCAGTACACATTGTCTATTTTGCATTTAAACCCTTAAAGTTTTCAGAAATTACATTTTAGTGCCATTTGAGCACTGTTTTCACTCGTTCTTTCAACTGGAAAACAATTTTGACGAACCGTCACTTCCAGCAGGTGACATTTTTCATGCTGAACACCGTGCTCACTAATTTGTAGCAGCACGGAACCCGAGGCAAACTTCGGGCCATAAAAACCCTCTCTAACATAGCCCAAATGAATTTTTGTTTCTCCGGGACTTCAAACACTGTTTCTAACGGGAGCATCGCGTTCAGTGACCCCAAATTAGCCTAGGGCACACTATCGAGGCTTCGCAAACAGCCCGGAACCATGTTTTATTTAAACATTTCACTAAAAGGTTGATTCAACTACATCTTTTAATTTAAACTTCAAACCAGCAAACTTTGTATATGAAAAGGTCTTTAAATATTGCAAGGATCACAGGGCTCACCCTAGTTGCAGCCCAGATCTGCTGGTTCAACCAGAACCAAAGCCATGCACTCAAACAAGTTCATAAAGCACCAAACTTCAATCCACACAAAATCACTTTGATTTGAAGTGAGCACTAAGCTCAGGGGATACGTTTGAGCATCTTTTATATTCACTATTTTGTCAAATTCAGTTTCAAAGTTCATTGTGGCATTTTCACAAACAGGTGGTGTGCAATATTTGTATACAAGTACATAACCAATTCCCGAGCTCATTCTCTGCAAAGGGAGCACCAGAGGCTATATAACTTGAATGGAACTTCTTCTCCAGGTTGAAGGAACCTTTCCCTGCAACCTGGGCCCTTGCCCAGCCTCGGATAAGCCGAAGCTAGAGGTTGAAGATGACCTCAATACATTGAAATTCGTGACTACTCATCCAGGGCATTTGAGGCTCAACAACTTGATCAATTGGATGCTAAATACCATAACATACTCACCCGGACCCGTGCCCGGCGACAGGACACGGCGGCGACACGGCGGCCACAAGCTCGGTTTGGAGCTTCAACTCCATTAATGGCGGATTTTGATAGAAGCATTATGAAGCTCTCTAACTTGCATGGATAGACTCCTTGTGGTCCCAGCAACCTTCCCGTCCAACTCTCCCCGGCCGGAGATGGCCTGAGCGCCGGCGGCCGCAACTTGGTGCAAATTCGAACCCAACTCGGCCGCGCCTTCCTCGGCTTGCATGGGTGCCATGCAACAGCATGGTTGGGATCCTCTTGGTCCCAACAAGGATTCTGGGCAGGTGGCCGGCGTCGGAGAGGCCCGCCGGCGCCGGAGCATCAAGCTCGGCCGAGTGCAACAAAAAGCCCGAACTAGGGCATAAAACTGCCATTAATTGGTTCAACCATACTCCACCAAATTTGGTGGATTTGGTCCTCTCCTCCTACAGTCCAAGCACACCAATTTTGGTGCGTTTATATTCAGTGGTTGCCGAGTTCTTTAGGGGCGGAGCTAGGTTAGGTTTCCGGCGACCCATTGTGGCCGCCGGCTAACCATGCTGCATGGGACCTCGGGGCTTTGCAGGGAGGATGCTAAGGACCTAAGAAGTCCACTGCTAATGGTCCGGGGTGCTAGAAACCGTTGGTTAAGGACCCTCACCTTAGCCGAGCTCGGGGAAGAAGGAGGAAGCCGGATTCTTGGTTCCCTCACTACGCGCGGCCAAGGCTTGCTCCAGCAGGGTCCTCCAAGCACCAGGAACTCCTCAGACACCTCCCAATCCAACTTTGAAGAGATCCCGTCCAACTTCACACCTCGTCGGAGAAGGGAAGAAAGAGGAAGGTGGCTGCGGCGGCACTCGGCGGCGGCTGGGGTCGGGTACACCAGGGCTCGGTTGCGACCTCTCTATGAAGCTCTCAGAAGAAGGTTGGCTAAATCTAAAAGCTCTGGTTGATCTCTCCTTCACGCACTTAAGGGAAACTCCAATATAGGCTTCTAACCTTTAACTCCGGCGACCCGAACGGCCGGAGGTTACGGCAACCGAGGGGACGCGTCGGTTACAGCCTAAAGATGCTGGTGGAACTTCAGTTACCGAAGAGGAAGAGGCAGGGTACTCGGGATTACTCCAACACGTGTATAAATGCACATTTGCACAAAACCCCCTACACAAAGATCCTAAAACTCTAAGGTCCCTCAGTAGGTGACAAATGCACCCAGCACCCCAACTTATAAGCCTCATAATTTTTGGTACATAAAATATTAGGGTTTCTTCAAAAATACCCACTTTTTCAATGTATTTCACGCTTTTCGAGGCACTCGAGTCACCGAAACTGAAAATGGACTTCGCCACGACGTCCGGCTCGTCGAGACCTTCAAAATAGGCTAATCATTTGTTTGATTTGGTGCTCGTATGAAATCTCGGGCCATCTTGTTCTGTATGTCACAAATCGACGCACGCACTTCGATGCACACGGGTCGCCAAACGCGAAATCCGTCAGTGCCATTGCGCTCAGAACGTCGAAATTAGCTAGGATCCGTTACTCATACTCCTATGTTAAAATTCTAGATAGTGGTTCGACCATTCATGATCACAAGGGGTTAAAAATTCAAAGGTTACTATTCACTTAAGTCGCGGGCCCACTTTTTGATTTCTGATTTCTGGAAGATCCGACCGTCGGATCGAAAACATATGAATATGAAACTTCTATGTTTCGACGAGACGATCGCAATGGTGATCTCAGATTTTCCAGATCAGACCCCGATCAAAAGTCGATATTTCTGGGCCCACTATTGGCCCACTAACACTCCACTTTTGCCAAAATGACAAATTTTAAACATTTAAAGCAAATAGAGGTTTTCAAATTCTAGATTTCTACATCACCCACAACTTTTAAAAAGTTTCGTCCCCGAAACTTAACAAAACATACTTTAAAAGTTTTCTAAATATTAACTTATTACATCGTTGCTTCAACATTTCAAGCTCCCGATGGGCCTTCCCCTGACGGCTCGCCATGCTGGGTCAGAGCATAGACCCGTCCTCCCGTCACTTGGCGGGGTCCCTCAGTTTGGCGCGATGAAGGACGACTTGAGGCAGCCACGCTCTGGGTTGGCGCTGGAGGCCGAGCAGCAAGAGGTGGCACAGCCAATGCTGGTGGATTTGCAGCAGATCTCCGCGGGCAGTTAGCAGAGACATGGCCAGGCTGACCACAATTATAGCATCTTCCGTGGCGCAGGTCGCAAGTCATGGGTTGGTGATCTGCCCCGCAGAAGACGCAAGGCCTCGCCTTATGTTGACGATTGAAGGTCCTAGAACCACTTGCTTGGTTCTGATTTCCTGGGGGTCTAGGGGGTCTTCTATTTGATCCAGATGATCCCTCCCCATTTCCAGCGAACTGTCGCTTCATCCCTTTTCCTCTATCCATTGCTGCCCGCTCAGCCCGGGAGATTTTTAATTCAGCCTCAATGGCAAGGCAGCGTTCGATGCATTCGTCGTAGTCGGTGATCAAATGTGAAGACAACTGACGACGGATCTCGGGTCGCAGGCCTTGAGTGAATAATCTAACCTTGCGACGCTCGTCCTGCACCGCTTGTGGCACCAGGTCAGCAATTTTCGTAAATTCTTCTTCGTACTCCCTCAGGGTGTGGTCTCCTTGGCGCATGTTTTCCAAGTCCCGCTCCAATGCTTCTCGTGCTGTCTCCTTTAGGTAGCGGTGGTACAGAGCCACCCTAAATTGCTCCCAGGTAGGCTTAGGTGCATCAGAAGCAAAATTGTGGCGTTGGTAGCGCAGCCACCACATGCTTGCGCTGACACCGAGGCAATGTACCCCCAGTGTCACCTTGTCTTGCTCCTCAGTGTCCAAATCTCTAAACAGCTTTTCCACGTGGTTAAGCCATTCTTCAAGGGCCCAAGGGTCCTTTTCACGGCCTGAGAATTCTTGGGGCTTGAATTTATTTTAGTACAGTCGAACCACAACTTCTGTTTTGACCTATCAGACTTAGAACACTACCCAGCGCTCTCACGTAACACGAGTCATCCTAGGGTTCGTTCCTAGCCAAACCTAGACACTTGCGTTTCCTATTGCTCTGATACCATCTAATCTGTCACGCCCCGAGTTCAGAAACCAGCGTCTAAAATTTTTTTTTTTTTTTTTTTTTTTTGAAATCAGAGTTTAAAACCAGCCAGGGCGCAACAGACCGCCACATATATAGAAGAGTCCCAATCCCGCTGGGGATTGAGCCTTTTCTATATATGCACGGCTCTCTTAGCATACAACCAGAGTACTAACTACGTACTTCTACTAAGCAAGATTAAATTACAATATCCATAACTTCTCAATTACATTGCATTACATTTGATACACAAATAAATACTAGATCTTATCGGCTGTCCAGGGTCAAGCTCTATCTCGTGATCTCACCAACTCGTCCCGACATCTCAACACCCGCTCGACCTGAAAAACAGTCACCCGAGGGTGTGAGACACACCGGAGTGTATCCCAGTGGGCACGACGAGCCGAGAAATAGCAGATCGTACCTACTGGTATACAATGCTAGAGGATAGTAATAGATCAGGGGTTAGGGTAAAGCAGATATATAACTGGTGCTGTAAAGAAAGCAAAACTCATAATCTGGGTACAAGCATAGGAGATAATTTTAGCAGAATTTAAAACATGTATCAGGATAATCAACACATCAAGGAGTTAGGACAATCAGCAAGATAACAATGGAACTATAATCAGAGGCATCACATAGAATCATAAAAGAAGTAGATAACTAGAAGCCGGATCAAAGAATCAAAGAATCAACACATGCATCAAATAGATGAAAACGCAAAGACCCAATCACAAGCTACCATTTTGGTCTTCGCAAAGACCTCAGGCGAGGCTGCCCTCTTGGCACCACCTGGTTGACATTCCCCAAACTAGGGTCACGGGTTGCCTCAGCTAACCACTTTACCGGTAAAGAACATCGCTACGGGTAGCAAATCCGCTGATATTCGTGAAGTACAACGGTGCGGGCGAATCATATGCAAATGCTCAAGCTCACGGTCCACTGACCGGGTAATCGGCAATAAGCCGGGAAATCCCCACTGGGATGCAATGACAAGATCAACTGAAACTCAACACTTATGCAGGAACACTCAGCAATAAATCTCAACTCATATGCAAGATCAAGGCAAATATCTCTCAACAGAAGCTCACAGATAAACTCAACTCAACCACACACACCAACCAAATGATACAAAACTTAAACACATATTTTAAGAAAACTATTTTGAAAAGTCCAAACCTCGAAGAGCATTGCCCTTGTCCTATCAAACAAGAACAGACTCAGGCGACACTACGAAGCTTGGATTTAAGTCCAAACCTCGCAGAGCAGTGCCTTTGTCCTATCAAACAAGAACAGACTCCGGCGACCCTACGAAGCGGGGTAAAACCTCAGTTAAATAAATCTATGTGCTCAGAGATGTATCATTTGATCAGCAGAACAAACAGGCTCACTAATCAACCATGAAAATGTCCGAGTAAAAGTATAAATGCTAGAGGTGCTATGGACAATCATGTAAGGCAAAATAGAACAGATAACAGGCATAGATCAGGCAGATAGCAGATATAATATAATCAAAGAAAGGCAGGCTCAAAGTAATGTTTAAGCTATCAAAAACAGGGGTCCAACCAGTATCGCACCCCAGAGGGCCGAACTGATAAAACCCGGACCGAAGATAACCCATCTGTCAATGCGCAGGCAATTAATCTGTAATCCTCTAAATGCTCAACTCCAGGTGCAAACTGAATCAACCTGGATCAAAAATCACCAATCAGGGATCAATTCAGTCCCGCTAACTCTAACCTAAGCCCAGATCAATTTAAAACCTTCTTAGTTATTTTAATTGTAACCTAGACACCGTAAAATCGACGATTTTGCCGATTCTCGGACTGTTATCCGATTTCCGCTCAACGAAAGCCGATGGATTCCCAACGAAAAGCTTAGGAATCATTTAAACATTTTACTAACCAGTACACATTGTCTATTTTGCATTTAAACCCTTAAAGTTTTCAGAAATTACATTTTAGTGCCATTTGAGCACTGTTTTCACTCGTTCTTTCAACTGGAAAACAATTTTGACGAACCGTCACTTCCAGCAGGTGACATTTTTCATGCTGAACACCGTGCTCACTAATTTGTAGCAGCACGGAACCCGAGGCAAACTTCGGGCCATAAAAACCCTCTCTAACATAGCCCAAATGAATTTTTGTTTCTCCGGGACTTCAAACACTGTTTCTAACGGGAGCATCGCGTTCAGTGACCCCAAATTAGCCTAGGGCACACTATCGCGGCTTCGCAAACAGCCCGGAACCATGTTTTATTTAAACATTTCACTAAAAGGTTGATTCAACTACATCTTTTAATTTAAACTTCAAACCAGCAAACTTTGTATATGAAAAGGTCTTTAAATATTGCAAGGATCACAGGGCTCACCCTAGTTGCAGCCCAGATCTGCTGGTTCAACCAGAACCAAAGCCATGCACTCAAACAAGTTCATAAAGCACCAAACTTCAATCCACACAAAATCACTTTGATTTGAAGTGAGCACTAAGCTCAGGGGATACGTTTGAGCATCTTTTATATTCACTATTTTGTCAAATTCAGTTTCAAAGTTCATTGTGGCATTTTCACAAACAGGTGGTGTGCAATATTTGTATACAAGTACATAACCAATTCCCGAGCTCATTCTCTGCAAAGGGAGCACCAGAGGCTATATAACTTGAATGGAACTTCTTCTCCAGGTTGAAGGAACCTTTCCCTGCAACCTGGGCCCTTGCCCAGCCTCGGATAAGCCGAAGCTAGAGGTTGAAGATGACCTCAATACATTGAAATTCGTGACTACTCATCCAGGGCATTTGAGGCTCAACAACTTGATCAATTGGATGCTAAATACCATAACATACTCACCCGGACCCGTGCCCGGCGACAGGACACGGCGGCGACACGGCGGCCACAAGCTCGGTTTGGAGCTTCAACTCCATTAATGGCGGATTTTGATAGAAGCATTATGAAGCTCTCTAACTTGCATGGATAGACTCCTTGTGGTCCCAGCAACCTTCCCGTCCAACTCTCCCCGGCCGGAGATGGCCTGAGCGCCGGCGGCCGCAACTTGGTGCAAATTCGAACCCAACTCGGCCGCGCCTTCCTCGGCTTGCATGGGTGCCATGCAACAGCATGGTTGGGATCCTCTTGGTCCCAACAAGGATTCTGGGCAGGTGGCCGGCGTCGGAGAGGCCCGCCGGCGCCGGAGCATCAAGCTCGGCCGAGTGCAACAAAAAGCCCGAACTAGGGCATAAAACTGCCATTAATTGGTTCAACCATACTCCACCAAATTTGGTGGATTTGGTCCTCTCCTCCTACAGTCCAAGCACACCAATTTTGGTGCGTTTATATTCAGTGGTTGCCGAGTTCTTTAGGGGCGGAGCTAGGTTAGGTTTCCGGCGACCCATTGTGGCCGCCGGCTAACCATGCTGCATGGGACCTCGGGGCTTTGCAGGGAGGATGCTAAGGACCTAAGAAGTCCACTGCTAATGGTCCGGGGTGCTAGAAACCGTTGGTTAAGGACCCTCACCTTAGCCGAGCTCGGGGAAGAAGGAGGAAGCCGGATTCTTGGTTCCCTCACTACGCGCGGCCAAGGCTTGCTCCAGCAGGGTCCTCCAAGCACCAGGAACTCCTCAGACACCTCCCAATCCAACTTTGAAGAGATCCCGTCCAACTTCACACCTCGTCGGAGAAGGGAAGAAAGAGGAAGGTGGCTGCGGCGGCACTCGGCGGCGGCTGGGGTCGGGTACACCAGGGCTCGGTTGCGACCTCTCTATGAAGCTCTCAGAAGAAGGTTGGCTAAATCTAAAAGCTCTGGTTGATCTCTCCTTCACGCACTTAAGGGAAACTCCAATATAGGCTTCTAACCTTTAACTCCGGCGACCCGAACGGCCGGAGGTTACGGCAACCGAGGGGACGCGTCGGTTACAGCCTAAAGATGCTGGTGGAACTTCAGTTACCGAAGAGGAAGAGGCAGGGTACTCGGGATTACTCCAACACGTGTATAAATGCACATTTGCACAAAACCCCCTACACAAAGATCCTAAAACTCTAAGGTCCCTCAGTAGGTGACAAATGCACCCAGCACCCCAACTTATAAGCCTCATAATTTTTGGTACATAAAATATTAGGGTTTCTTCAAAAATACCCACTTTTTCAATGTATTTCACGCTTTTCGAGGCACTCGAGTCACCGAAACTGAAAATGGACTTCGCCACGACGTCCGGCTCGTCGAGACCTTCAAAATAGGCTAATCATTTGTTTGATTTGGTGCTCGTATGAAATCTCGGGCCATCTTGTTCTGTATGTCACAAATCGACGCACGCACTTCGATGCACACGGGTCGCCAAACGCGAAATCCGTCAGTGCCATTGCGCTCAGAACGTCGAAATTAGCTAGGATCCATTACTCATACTCCTATGTTAAAATTCTAGATAGTGGTTCGACCATTCATGATCACAAGGGGTTAAAAATTCAAAGGTTACTATTCACTTAAGTCGCGGACCCACTTTTTGATTTCTGATTTCTGGAAGATCCGACCGTCGGATCGAAAACATATGAATATGAAACTTCTATGTTTCGACGAGACGATCGCAATGGTGATCTCAGATTTTCCAGATCAGACCCCGATCAAAAGTCGATATTTCTGGGCCCACTATTGGCCCACTAACACTCCACTTTTGCCAAAATGACAAATTTTAAACATTTAAAGCAAATAGAGGTTTTCAAATTCTAGATTTCTACACTGCCGGATCCCCCGTTTACAAAGAAAATAATCACCCGGGATACCGTTGAGTAGCACCACATTGGATGAAGATTGTAACAAAGCCGTGATCCAACCAATCCACTTGCTGCCGAAACCTCTCGTCTGTAGTAGATCAACCAAGAAGAGCCAGTTAATGTGATCGAAGGCGCGTTCGAAATCAATCTTGAAAAGTGCCGCTTGCTTCTTAGTAGAGAGTAAGTGGTGTGACAGGATGTGTGCCGTGAAGAAGTTGTCGAGAATCGAGCAGCCTTTGATGAAGGCGGTTTGGAAGGGATTGATGAGCGCCTCGAGGAAGCCTTGTAGACGAGTCGCCAGCACCTTCGAGATGATTTTAATTAATCCATTAATCAGGCAGATCGAACGGAAGTCTCTCACATCTACTGCCTCAGCCTTCTTCGGGATAAGGCAAAGCCAGCCGCGGTTGAGCGCCTGAAGTTCAAGCCTTCCACGGGACAAATCGTGGAAGACCTCCATTAGGTCGTCTTTAATTACCCCCCAAAAACGCTGGTAAAAGAGTAATGGTAAGCCGTCGGGTCCCGGTGCATTATCTGGAGCACAAGAGAAAACGGAGCACCTAACCTCGTGTATCGAGAAAGGATCCTGTAAACTGTGTAGGTCACAACTCTCATTAGCATAAAGCGTCTGGAGGTTTAAGTGCCGGGTCCGGCTGGACACAGAACCCAGTTGTTTTGTGAAGAACGAAAACAACAGGTTAGCCATGGATGCGTGGTCTGAGTGAACGTTCGCCCCATCAACCAGCCTAGAAATGTAATTCTTATTCCTGCGGGCATTAGCATAAAGGTGGAAAAAGTTGGTATTCGCATCTCCGACCTTCAACCAATTAACTCTCGATCTTTGTTTCTATTTCATCTCCTCTTGTACACACAGCTCCTCGTATCTTAACTTGAGTCTGGGTCTGATCAGCCACTCCCGCTCTGAAAGGGGTCTAATC
Source organism: Tillandsia leiboldiana (assembly GCA_029204045.2). Classification (NCBI taxonomy): domain Eukaryota; kingdom Viridiplantae; phylum Streptophyta; class Magnoliopsida; order Poales; family Bromeliaceae; genus Tillandsia; species Tillandsia leiboldiana. The sequence goes on from CM055079.1 coordinate 6,920,822, forward strand.
TCCTCCGCTCTGTCGATCCAGCTGATCCAGAAAAAATAGAGGTCGGCTTGTTTCTTCAAGGTCACCGACAAACCTGCACTTTGAAATTAAATTCGAAAGACCATGGATTTTTATTTTTATTTTTATTTTTATTTTTTGGTGCGTGTTTGTGTGTTTTTGAGTGATGATGTATGAGATATAAAATGAGCAGGCAATCATTTCTCCACGCCTCCACCTGCCCTCTTCGCTTCCTCCGTCACTTCCTTCTTTCTCGCCAACAGCTGGGTAAAGCAGGTGTGTGTGAGTGCGTGTTTAAGAGAGAAATAATAAGAGTGAAAAATAAGAGAGAGAGAGAGAGAGAGAGAGAGAGAGAGAGAGCGCGCGCAATGGGTTGTTTTTTTTGCGCCGGCGAGCCCAGGGAGAATCCCAAAACCGAGGATCAGATCAAACTTTTCTCTGCAGGTATTCCCATTTCCTTTCTTGTTGATCACCTCCTCCCAATTTCCTTTTTTTTTTTCTTTTCAGTGTTGGTGTTTTCTTCATGCTGGTTCTAGAGTTATTTAGAATCGTTTCAATCGATGTTTTGAGGCCTCCCCTCCCAATTTCCTCTTCTGGGTATTTGATATTCGGTCGGTTTGGTTCGGATTCAAGCTAAAAGATTGGATTTTTCAGTGATTTTCTTTTTCTCTTTTTTCTTTGTAATCACAAATTGGATTTTTTTTCTTCCCCTTATTTATAAACATGTATCCAGTAAGGAAGAAAAATAGAAACTTCCTTACTGGATTTGATTGTAGATAGATAAACTTTACATACAATATTAAGTTCTAATTGTGGTAGAACTTGCGAATCAAATGGTGAGGAATGAAATATTGGTCATTGTAATTTTTTTTTTTTTTTTTTTTTTTTTTTTTTTTTTTTTTTTTTCTAGAGGCTAGAACGAGTAATGCACACTAACTCTCTGAAACTCAAGTATGTAATTGCTTTAGCAGCCTGTAAAGGCTTTCTTGTAATTCTTTGTTCTTCTTCTATTTTAGAAGAGAAGTCCAAATCAAATTTCCAGCTGAATGTGAAGAAGCAGAATTCATCAGAGCTGAAGAAAGGGCCTTCAAATAATGGATCGGAGCGCGCGGTGCAGACATTTACTTTTCGTGAATTGGCGGCGGCAACTCGGAATTTCAGGGCTGATTGCCTTATCGGAGAGGGCGGGTTTGGGCGAGTTTACAAAGGCCGCTTAGAAAGTATAAGCCAGGTTAGATTGTTCAACTCTTTCTTTTGGCCTTCCATAGTGATTATCGTATTGCGCCTGTCTGGCTTGATTCCTGAAACAACAACTTCTCAGCACTAAGAAGCATAAGCTTCTAGAAACAAGGTGTTAGGCTAGCTAATAGTATGAAACTTTTGCTTTTCCGGGAAAGCTGATAACATGAGCTTTTGGGCCTTGAAAGCTGTTAGTTCCAATTTGAAGCCTTTCTGTTCTGTTGTAGCGAGAAGTTGCAGAGGAGATTTTGAATGAAGAAGCCTGTAGATCTTCTTCAAACAGCTCTCTATCTAGTTGTTGTTGTCTTCGGCAGCTCACGTTTTTTGTGTTCGATTATATCTTCATATGTTTTAATATATGGAAACTAGAATTGATTAGCAAGAGTATTTCTCATGTAATTTTGCTACATTTTCTTAACATTTGCCCCACCAACGGTTCTTCGTTACTGAGATTGCTTTACAATTCACATATGCTCGCGCTTGAAGCGGCAGATAATCAAAATTTGAAAATCTAGTGCTGTAGAAAGAGAAGCTCTGAAAAATATCTGTCATTTTGTAACACATAACGTGCTAACGGCGATTTGTTTGTTTCTTGCCATCTTGAATAGATTGTTGCCATAAAACAGCTCGATCGAAATGGGTTGCAAGGGAATAGGGAGTTCCTTGTGAAGTCCTAATGTTGAGTTTACTCCACCATCCTAATCTCGTTAATCTAATTGGTTATTGTGCTGACGGAGATCAAAGGCTTTTGGTCTATGAGTACATGCCGTTAGGATCATTAGAAGATCATCTTCATGGTATGATTCTCATAGCCCTCTTTGTTGTTACCAATTTTCCAACATAATATTTTCCCTATAAGGGCTTTTACACGTATATATGTACCCCTTGAAAGTGCATCTTCTTATAAAAATAGCTTTAAGTTAGGGAATCATCCAATTTGCGGGGAGATGTTGGTTTTGTATTACTATAAGATTTTTCAAAGAGGAGCAATTTTAGATGCAAGAATATGTATAAGAATTAACAATTTTGTCAGCAGGCATATATGTTTTGAAGATAATTTTGTATGCCTAAATATGCTTTTGTTTACCAATTACATCATTATATATGCTGTATTACCTACTTACTAATTTTGTTGGTTGCAGACTCTTCTCCAGATAAAAAGAGTGTCGACTGGAATACTAAAATGCAAATAGCTGCCGGTGCAGCTAAAGGATTGGAGTATCTCCATGACAAAGCCAATCCACCCGTTATATACCGTGACCTAAAGTGCTCAAATATTTTGCTCGGAGAGGGATATCATCCCAAACTATCGGATTTTGGTTTGGCGAAGCTCGGTCCTGTTGGGGATAATACCCATGTATCCACTAGGGTCATACCCATGTATCCACTAGGGTCATGGGCACGTATGGCTATTGTGCACCAGAGTATGCTATGACCGGACAGTTAACCCTAAAGTCCGATGTTTATAGCTTTGGGGTTGTTCTGTTGGAGCTTATCACTGGGAGAAAAGCAATTGATAATTCTAGGGCTGCAGGGGAACACAACCTTGTTGCATGGGTACGAAAACCTTCTATTATTTTCTCTCTTATGTTAGTTTGAAATCATTTAAGTATGTTATTCATGGAGGAAAGCAGTTTTGGGAGGTTACTTAAGTCTCCTTTGAGTGGTTTATTCTACTATAAGATACAAATTAAAATAAAATTCTTCGGTATTCTATACTTGTTGGCATATATAGTTTTAACTGCCTAGTTGGCTTATGGAGTGGCTTCTCTACTGCAGCAGGAAGCAGAGATTAAGTGCTAGGCGAACAAAAGCATAAGCTCCAATTCGAAATTTCTATTTTTGCTGTTGTAAGAAGCTGTGAAGAAAATTTTAATGGACAAGCTATTAAGTGCGGCTTCTCTGAGTAGTTCTAGCCTAAACAGAAAATTTGCACGAGTTCCAGACAGGCCGAACTGGCCCTAATCAGTGGCTTGTTTTGTTTCTGTTTTACAGATGGGCATCACATTGCTGAAAATATGTTTTTCACTAGGCTTATAATAGTTTTGCACAGGTTAATGCAATTAAAAAAGAGTCATCTTGTTCAATCAAATGCACTGTATCCCTAATGCAATAGCTCTTGAAATTCTTTCTTGTTTACTTGTACATTATGTGTATGACAATATGAATGTATTACAACTTTAAATTGCAGGCACGGCCTTTATTCAAAGATCGAAGAAAATTTCCTCAAATGGCTGATCCAAACCTTCAGGGCCAATACCCGATTAGGGGATTATACCAAGCCCTGGCCATCGCAGCCATGTGCCTTCAAGAGGACCCCACGCTGAGACCTCTAATAGTCGATGTCGTTACCGCACTTACTTATCTTGCTTCGCAAACTTACAACCCGGAAACCCAACCCAACCCAAATGCTTCCCATCTCTCGTGGCCGGGTACTCCCCCGGAGGCGAGGAGGTGCGTCGAAAAGAAAATGAGCAGTGGATCAGAGAGACAGCAAAGTCGAGTGGATTAAATGAGAATAGAATTTTGGAGCACAGCGAGGCATAAAATTTCGGTCTTTTGGCTATCAATCTGGTGTCTGGGTGATCAACATTGGTATTCTTCTCTGGAAAGACACTTTAAGAATGTTCTGTAGTTCTTTTTATTTTTCACTTTTGTATATGTTGCTGTAGTCTTTGTATTTAAGTTGTGTTACAACTCTGAATCTAAATTCATATTATTATTACTATAATTACTTATTATTTAATTTATTTTCTAAACTCATAGCATATGTTGCTTGTTTTTATTTTTGTGATATTTTCCGGAGGTTTTATATTTCAAATTTGTACTGCATGCGGCACTTTGAGAAATGCCCATCGATTGGCACTTATGCAAACAATGCTGTAGACAAAGCACCTGTTCTGCTTTAAAGAAGATAATCATCCAAACCAATTTTGTTAAAAACTATCTCAATTATAAAAGAACCGGATAATGGCGCTAGGGATATAGAATCTGGTAAGTTTTTATAGGAAAATGCTATGTGTACACCCCTTTCGGGGTGTACATCATACACCCCACCCATCTAAGGGTGGGGGTGTGATGATGGATCACTTGATGTGACCCGTAAAAAGTATCGCCACCATTAAAATGGTGGAGGTGTATGATGTACACCCCTTCGGGGTGTACAGGTAGCATTGCTCGTTTTTATATTATAAATTTGAGCAGGTTCAATTTATTGCTAGTAATTTATGCTCTTTTAATTTCTTTGGAATTTGTATCTATGGGTAAGATCAAGTAGCTTGACTACTTTTGCAGTGCTCCAAAAGTGGAGAAAATCTTTTTTGTCACACTTTTATTCTATATATGTGAATAACAATATTTAATTAAATATTTCAATATAATAAATAAATACAATAATAAAAATTTAAAAGCTATCATTAAAATATACAATGCATATAGATGTATAAATTCCAAAATAAATGCTACGTGGTATTGTGTTCTTCGCCTACTTTGAGCTGAACTTATTTTGATACATATATACTCTGTATTAAATAGAAATGGCTCAATTATTATCAAATTTTTTTTTTTTTAACCGAACTGCCCTACCTTATCTATTGAACCGGTCAATTTACCGAACCGACTGGCCTACTTTATTATTTTATATTGAACTGAACCTACTCAATATTTTTTTCTACCGAATCGGCCTGTCTTATTTGTTGAAGTGACCAATTTGTTATGTTATATATTCTGTATTGAACCGAGCTGCTGTTTTGTTATATATTCTATATTGAACCAAACTATTTCAATCTGGATGTGTTTTTTTTTTCTTCAGCGGTTAATTTTTTTGTTCCATCGATGCATCCTTCGATACACGATGTCCCTTCCCCTTTTCTTCGCGTCATTTTTTCTCCCCTATCCGTTGCAGTATTTCATCTCTCCAACAATAACATTAACTCATCCGCTACAGCATTTTATCTGCCCAACAGTAACAACAACAATAAGTGTAATACACTCTTATAAAAAATATAACCAAACAATATCGAGTAGTAATGAAGGAGAGAAGGGGTACTTAGCTTTTCCCCAAAGGGTTGGAAGTATTCGCCCTCCGCTCTTCAGGAACTCCGGCGAACATCAACTAGGCAGCTTCGGATGTGATGAATGGAAACCCTAGAAGGGGCAAGAAGACTGTAGAGCGTTTGAGAGAAAATCGGAGGGGAGAACTAGTAAGGGTTCCGAAGGATTCTGAGAAAAGTAATGCATGCTTGCGGATTCAACACCAACGGCAGAAGTAGATCCGACCCGTTACGCCCTACCTTCAAGAGCCCAAGCCCAAGCGGGATTCAGTCCAAGTGGCCCAAGGAGCTAATAATGGAGTAGGCGTAATTCTAAAGTAGTATAGCAACTTTTCCATATTTGCAAGTTAGTCCTTAAGATATATACCCTCTTATAAAGGGCGATGCTAGGTGTACATAGGTGGTTGTAACTGAAAACAGTTAACGAGAATAATACAATTCATTTCTCTACAAACTCCTCTTCCTCACCTCTCTCCCCTCCCTCGCTCTATCTCACTTCTCTCTCTCTTCTCCCATCGCAACCTCCAATTCCATTTCTCTTCTTCTACAATCTCATTGTCAAAGATCAAGATTCTGGAGGAGGATCTGTAGCGCCACGGCGTCAATAGCTCCCAATCTTTAGGTCTCGATCTTCATCGACGCCGTCACCCTCAGCTCCTTCGACATCATCGGGTGTGCGCCTCCGAATCGAGCCTTTTGATCGTGATTTCTCATCATCGTCGCCATCCTAGATCCGAGTAGAACTCAGATCGGTTGCGACTCAAGAGGTGAATTACAATAAGGCATCAAGAAAGTAAGTAGTAGAAAATGATAGTTGCTTTAACGAGGATCAAGAAATAGGTGAGGTATCAAGAAGATGACGATCTAATGCCAACGACATAGGAAGCATCCTTTCATGCAAAAGTTGAGCCTCTTCTAAGGTTGTAATCTTCGTCATCATCATCATCACCATTATGAATGACTATCACTACATTTTCGGAGTAATGACTACAGGGCAGATTACTCTCTCTCATTATGTTGTGATATGATTTATATTTATAAAAAAATTTATTTGTATTCTTGTCGAATCCTTTTTGATCTTTAGTTGTTTTCTTTTCTTCTTTTTTTGTGGTGTTGTTTACACATGATCCAAAGAAAAAAAAAAAAAAAAAAAAAAAAAAAAAGTTATACTCAGGTACTTACTTTTATAAAAAATAAAAAAAAAAAATTAACTCTTTAGATAAAAATATAATTTTATATATTAATAGGTTAAAAGATAACTTCATAAAGATGACATTTTCGTAATTAAATATAATAAAATTTTAAAAAATAATAATTAAAATACATTTCATAAATTTACCCATTAATTTTGCACTAATTTAAAATTTTAATTTAAAAAGTTTTTGAATTACAATTTGCACATTAATTTTGAAAAAAAAAATTAGAATTAAAATTTAGACATTAATTTAAAAAGTTTAATTTAAAAAAATATATAATTACAATTTAGGCATTAATTTAAAAAGTTTTATAATTATAATTTAAACATTAATTATCACGTCCCGAAATCGGAACTGCGACCTGGGCCCGCCAACAGATGCGCCGCCCATACGGGAAACCCCGTATAACCGAAGCGTCTAACCTACAAAAGATAATATTACAGCTATACAGATATCAGAGCTAAAAAGTAAACTACTGAAATATAAAAATACAACTCCAAATAGTATAAGCCTGAACCTCACAACATAAGTCTCTCGAAATAAAACTCTCAAAAACAACTATCTACAATAATCCAGCAGACTGTACTACAAGCTCCAAAAAGGGGGTACAGCTATACTCCAAAGACGGGTAGGGAACTAGTTCGCGACTCTCTTACCTCGATCAGCTGGTGCAGCAACGGGAGTAGGAACAGGGGTAGATGTCTCTGAAAAATTTGTCACCAACAGAGGGTGTGAGAACTACACCGTCACGTAGTTCTCAGTGGGTACCGTCTCCAAGATCAACGGTCTGCCCACTAAGTCTACTAGAGGCATAAGATAAGAAGAAAACTGTAATAATGTAAAGATAAGCTGGAAAGAAATCTACAGCTATCATGCCTCTATCTACAATGCTCAATGGGTGATACAGATGAAAATGATGCATCGACTCTAACCCAATATACTTAATCAACCCAATCACATGACTGCCACATAGGGTCCAGTCAAATCTGCTCCCACCTACTGCCATTACATCCACGGAGGACTGGATTTACCGTAGGGCGTCCCACACGGACTGCGTCGACAAGTCGCGATAGTAAAGTAACAGGTCCAACTCCGGAGTGGCACTCGAGGGGCGCGACCCCACCAAGGAAAGTATTCGCGCATCTCTGTTGAGCTCAATATGGCTCATGCAGGCTATAGTCCAAATCCACGATCAATTAGATCGGAAATAATAACTCAACACTAACAACATCTACCGGAGACACTCCACAGCTCGGGACCACCGTCAACCCAAACAACTCCCAGAACAAACCACTCGACTCACAGACGAGAAGAATCCAACTGACACAACAAGGGTCCGAGAATTCCGAAAGGCCGGTTCCTAAAACCCCAATCAAACAAAAACAAGTTCCAAGCTCAACCTTTCGAAGTTCTCGATCCCCGGGGAAATCAGCTCTCTCAGGTAAAACATCCGGAGGGAACCAATCAAGGTCCGAAAGTTTCGGGAGACTAACACCTACAACCCTATCAAACAAGAATAGGTTCTAGGCACAGCCCCCGTAACTTTCGTCCCCAAAATAAGGAAACGGCCCCTATAACCCAGATCACTCAACCCTCTCGGGCGAGAAAGTTTGTAAGAAGAAATGACAGTTATTTTCGAAAATCATTTTGATTTGAGAAGCCCAATTTAATGAATTTTAGTTCTTTAAAAAAATTAGTTAAAATAAGTTTTATTTTCCAAAGCCCGAAGGGCTAATGCCTTCACCCTATCAAACAAGAACAGGCTCCGACGACCCTTCGAAATTTGGAAGGAAAACCTTTGTTTACTGAAATTATGTGTGTCCAAAAATAATCTGGATTTAGGATGTGAAAACCGGAATCTTTGTGAGTTGAGTTACTAGTGGATTGGTAGTTTGTTCGCACATTTTGGGTGTGTTAGAGTTGTCGGCGCGCGAAGAGGACGCGAAATTTAGATCCAGTGCGAAAAACCACATCAAGGGGATGTACGGAAGTGCGGTGGTTGTATATTTAAGGTTTGGAGAGCTTTGATTATACATTTTCGGTGTGTCGGGATCCTCAGTTCGCCAAATGGACGAGAAAAATGGACTCTGTGCGAAAAACTGTGCGAAATACACTATTTCTGGGCTTTTTGGAGTTAAAATAGTGTTTTGGGTGTACGGATGGGGGTGGACCGGGCTCACGGGCGGCCGGCACACGGCAGGAGGACCGGCCGGTGCAGCGCGGTGCACGGCACCGCTGCACCTGGTCCAGCTGTCCGGGCGCGCGGCCGGTGCACGCGCGGTGCACCGGGCACCGCACGCGCTGCGCATGCGCGCGCCCGCGTGTGGGCCGGGTTGCGCTGTCTCCGCGCCCGCGTGACCCCTGGCGGTCGGACCATTTGGTCCGACCCCCCTTGCACCGGATCGGGTGCAAGGGGGATTGGTGTGAGAGGGGGAATTGGTGAGGTGTTTTGGTGTACCTCAAGCTCACTTTTGGAGCTTGTTAAGTCTATTTAAGAGGGCTATTTGACTTGGGACACCCCTTTTGGACTTCATCTCCCTCTTAGCTACTAAGGAGTCCAAGAAGCAGCCTTCATCTTCTTCTTCTTCATCAAGGAAACACCATTGTTGGAGCTTGGTCATTGCTGGTTTTTTGTTCCACTTCGTCGCATTGTCTTCCAGGTGGCCTCCAAAGCTATAGGAGAGGAATTTCGGCATTATTTTTGTGGGGTTCTCTTCACAACTTCAAGATCTACAACTTTAATATTGAAGAGAAGACCTAATTGGAGCTCTAAACCAGGTAAATATAGTAATCTTTGAGACACTTATTTTCTGTGGAGGATTCTGAATAGAGGTTAATGTTTTTACTTCCTTGGGATGTACAAATGGAATTTTAAGTTGGTTTTTACTGGAAAATTTCCAGGACTTAAAGAGCTTCAAATTTTGTATTTTCTAGAACTTCAAATTTGGACTCTAAAATAGGTAAATTAAATCATTTCTGGGACTCTTGTGTACAGCTGAGATGTTGGACCTAGTTCTGAGTCATGCATAGTGTTTTTGCTCCCTAGGACTGAATAAGTGGAGTTTTGGGCTCTTTTTTGTGGGGAATTCACCAGGACTCAGAGCCCTACATTTTTCGTGTTGAAGAGGAGGGCTAAATCTTGCTACAAACTAGGTAAATTTTATCATCTTTGAAGCCCTTTGTTCAGATTGCAGTTTTGGACAGTCTGTGGTAATTGTAGGTTTTCTCCTTTCTCCCTGGGTGAAATATCGAAATTTAAGTTGGGTTTTCTTCTAGACTTCAAGAGGAACAAATTGATATGTTAATCATAAAATTTGGATAAGAATTGATCCACCATCTCTAAGTTATTTTCAGTCCCATTATTGCTGGAAATCTGCATGTGAGTTGGGAATGGCTTATGTAGTTAATTGAAGGTTGGCTATAATTTCGTGGTTAATATTGGTTGTGGGTGTGACACCCCCGGAATTTGGATTAGTCCTCTATATAAATGATATAATAGGACTAAATCTCTAACCCGGCTATAGCATTTTGGATGGTAGCAAGATCCAAGAGGAACATGAGAGTTAAGCGTGCTAGAGCTAGAGTAGTTCTAGGATGGGTGACCCCCTGGGAAGTGGGGCGTCACAGTTGGTATCAGAGCCATTCACCAGCCGGAAATGTGAGATGAGTCTCGGCTGAGCCAGGGTTATATAGCGGGTAGAGCGAGGCTCCCCGGCTAATGACCGTTGTGAGTGGAGTGCAGCTCCTCACAAGGTCGGCTAAGGCTAGCGAGACGAGTCTCACATCGCCTGGTGCTTGTGAGTGTGCTTGAGCCTGACGTGGACGTCAGGGCTTAAAGGGGGGAAGAATGTGACACCCCCGGAATTTGGATTAGTCCTCTATATAAATGATATAATAGGACTAAATCTCTAACCCGGCTATAGCATTTTGGATGGTAGCAAGATCCAAGAGGAACATGAGAGTTAAGCGTGCTAGAGCTAGAGTAGTTCTAGGATGGGTGACCCCCTGGGAAGTGGGGCGTCACAGTGGGGGTTAACTCAAATGGATAATTATAATCTCAAAAGCATGATGAACCATTTCTCTTTTGGTTTCAACTAGTAATTATGTTTAAATTGGGATGTATAACAAGTTGAATTTCAGCTTAGGATTATGTTGGAATTTTGGGACAACATTGATGCAATTGTGGGATGAGCTTATTTGAAAGAGTTAAGTTTGGCTTTTTGTAAACCTATTGGCATTTCTATGTTAATTGGGAACTTAGAAATCAAGTTTGGGCTGTGGTATTAGAGATTCATGAGACATACATAGCAGATTTTGAGTTCTTTCACTATCGGTTCGAGTTGCTAAAATTCTACACAACTAGTAATGTTTTCGCAAATTTAACATGTTCAACTTATTTAATATAAATTTAATTTCTAAATTAAAATGCAGGCCGACACACTACGACAGGTTCATACTATTGTCGGCCAGTTATTGCATGACCGACCGCCGCCTGAGTTCACATTTGGGACTCTGACAGAAATGAACGAGAATATTCAGATGGTACTACAGCATGTACCATCTGTACCTATGGCCAGAGTTTCAGGCGGATCTTCATATGAGGGAGCGTTCTCGAGTCAACAGGTATCATTTAGCATAGAATTCAAATTAAGTTTTTTAAATTCAAATTAACAAACTATTTACACTCTTTCAGGTGCCACGATCTCCATCTCCTACCATCCAGGCCCCGACGATATTTCCTTCGACGTCAGCGTCGCTCCCACCACCAGTATCACGGACTTCATATACTTCTACATATTCACGCCGCCATCCCTCGTCATCATCGCCACAGGAGATCCAGCATATTGCTGAGCAGGATGAGGGTGGTATCATCGAGGAGCTCGATCAGTTGGCAGCAATCGAGCATGTGGTGACCTTATGTGACGCCCCACTTCCCAGGGGGTCACCCATCCTAGAACTACTCTAGCTCTAGCACGCTTAACACTCATGTTCCTCTTGGATGTTGCCACCATCCAAAATGCTATAGCCGGGTTAGAGATTTAGTCCTATTATATCATTTATATAGAGGACTAATCCAAATTCCGGGGGTGTCACATTCTTCCCCCCTTTAAGCCCTGACGTCCACGTCAGGCTCAAGCACATTCACAAGCACCAGGCGATGTGAGACTCGTCTCGCTAGCCTTAGCCGACCTTGTGAGGAGCTGCACTCCACTCACAACGGTCATTAGCCGGGGAGCCTCGCTCAACCCGCTATATAACCCTGGCTCAGCCGAGACTCATCTCACATTTCCGGTTGGTGAATGGCTCTGATACCAACTGTGATGCCCCACTTCCCAGGGGGTCACCCATCCTAGAACTACTCTAGCTCTAGCACGCTTAACACTCATGTTCCTCTTGGATGTTGCCACCATCCAAAATGCTATAGCCGGGTTAGAGATTTAGTCCTATTATATCATTTATATAGAGGACTAATCCAAATTCCGGGGGTGTCACACCTTAAACCCCATGCAGTTTTCTGGGTGAATCCATAGTTTAGAACACCTATTAGTGGTGTATCAGGCCCATAGTGCATCAAGGAGATGCCACAGATGGACCCTGTGTGTTATCTTTTACTGTTCTGGCCTTCGGCTATGTTTGTCGAAATTTTTAAAGGGTTTTTGGCCAAACAGAGATTGGAATTGGATTCAGCATGGAAAAACACTTGAAAACGGCTATTTGCTTGTTAAATTTGGAGTCCGGATGACCAAAAACGGGCTACCGAAAGTTTTGGGTGAAAACTGGTGCATGGGGGGGTGACCGTGGACCGGCGGGAGCCACGTGGCGGCCTGTCATTGGCCGGCTCACGCCGCTCGGTCCACAGGGATAGGGCGCTATTGCATAGACCGCGGGGCGGGCCACGTGGCGCGTCTGGACTGGCGGGTGCACGCAGCGCGGCTCAGGGAGAAAACGGCGCTGCATGGTGGACCGGGAGCACGACACGTGGCGGCGCGGCATTGGCGGGCTCACGTGGTCGCGGTCCACGGCGCCAGCGGCAGTGCACGGGGCAGCGCTGCGGCCGACGCGTGGCGTCCCGCACTCGAGTGCGCCACACGTCGCTCCGCCAGCGTTCCGCCCCACTTACCCCACCGCCCGCGGGGGAGGTGACGTGGCGCGCGGAGAGGGCCCCCGCACGGCTGTCTCCTGCTTTGCGGTGACGTGGCCGCACCAGAAACTTTCGGGCGGTCGGACGGTGGCGCGTCCGACCCATTCTGGCGGATTCGGGCGCCAGAAAAGAGGGCCCGAATCCGCCAGGCCCATTTGAGGGATGTGGGCCTATAAATAGGGCCCTTAGGTGTTTCTTTTCAGGTTTTTTGGACTTCTCCTGGTGGGCCCTTAAGGAGACTTCATTATTTTTCAGTCCAGCATACTTCAGAAGATTTTGGGGATTTTTGGAGTTCATCTGCTCGACTTCATCTGCGACGCGGCGCACAGTGACGCTTCTACTTCGACGACCCGTTTCGTCGCGTTTTAGTGCGCGGACTCCCCCGACTCACCCCGATCTCCGTTTTTAGCGATTTTCACACCGTCGGACTCACGACTGGTAGGACTCCAACTTTGATGTTCAGAGTTTTCACTGATTCCTTACGGATTTTGAAGGTTTTTGAGCTTTCTTTTGCCCCTTTTTTCTTTGCGGATTTTTGGACAGCATTGCAGAGTTTTAGCCATGACTTTGCGTACCAACATCGGATCGAGGTGATTCAAAAGGCAAACTTCATCTACATCTCGCGAGGAATCTCCTGGATTTTTCTCAGAATTTTATGAGTTGGCTTCGAAGGTGAGAATCTTTCTTCTTCCCGAGTTCTTATCTGTGAAATCTGGTACAGTTTTGTATGGGGTGTTTCTCTTGCCGATTTTCTATCTCAGCGTAGAAAACTCGGAATTGGACATGCAGGTATTCGTTTCGAAGCTATCGACGCGTAGATCGCAGGGATATTTTATTTGGATTTTTCCGAGGACTTTCAGCAGGTGATTTTTGCACATCTTCACAGCTGGATTTCAGTGTAAAAATTCTGACAGTTTTGGGGGGAATGTAAGTGTATCGACAGCTCTGTTTTTGTACCCAGGAGCAGTTGTGGACAGTGCTGGACCCGTTGGACTCTGTGTAGCTATTTTTCTGGTATTATCAGCTGTAGGACTTTTGACAGTTCGACTGGTCAGGTGGGTGGCCTCACTTTCAAGATTTACGATCTGTACACTAATTCTAGCTGTATAGGGATATAGCATGTTAGAGAGCATGAGTTGGGATTCCTTGTTTATTCAGTTATCATGTGTTTCTTATTATTTCCCCCACATCCTTATTTATTGCTATCTTCGGACTTGACCTAGCACCCCTGTCATATGCAGCATGTTCAACCAGACTAGTAAAAAAACTCCAACTTGGGCTAGGTTACTTTATTGCTTTAGACACTTCCACTGTCATCACTATTTCATCTGGACTTCGTTTCTTCCTCGCCCAGATAGGGGGCCGAGGGGTCGGGTTATTAGTAGGGTGCATTTACACTCGTGTTGGGGGACCGAGTGGAGTCAGATAGTGGGTTATTGATCAAGGTGTCTTTTGATTACTGTCTGAGGGACAGGGGGTCTCGGCTGTGTAGTGTTCCAGCCAGTGAATGAGACAGGGTTCTTTTGATTACAGCCGATCTTGTTGATCGTGGACTTGGATTATAGCCTGCATGGGCCACATTGAGCTCGACATAGATGCGCAGATACTTTGCTCGGTGGGGTCGCGCCCCTCGAGTGCCACTCCGGAGCTAGGCGGGTTACTTGCTATCGCGACTTATCGACACAGTCCCTCTGGCTGGCCAGTTTGGCAGTCACGGACGCCCTACGTAAGTCCGCTCCTCCGTGGACGTTCGGCAGTAGGTAGGCGCAGGTTTGACTGGACCCGATGTGGCAGTCATTGTAGATTGGGTGATTTGAGTTGAGAGTTGGTAGTGGTACCAGGTTACTTTCTGTTTCACTCTTGAGCATCTAGATAAAGGCATAGTAGCTGTAGTGTTAGTTTACCAGCTTTTCTTTCCCATATTGCATCTGTTACTTTATGCCTCTAGTAGACTTAGTGGGCAGACCGTCGGGCTTGTTGGCGGCACCCACTGAGAACTACTTTGGGATGTAGTTCTCACACCCGTCGTGGTGTCTTTTTCCCTAGGGACCTCTACTTCTGTTCCTGCTGCACCGGTTGCTGATCCAGCTGATCGAGGTAAGGGAGTCGCGAGTTAGATCCCTACCAGATGTCATCCTGAGAGTAGCTGTACCCTTCACATTTTGAGAGTTTCTCGTTGAGCGATCTTGTAGTGAGGATCGAGTTGTACTCTTCTTTCTTTTGAGAGACTTATGTATTTATGGTGAGGACTTGGTCTGTTTATACCCAGAGTTGTATTTATTTCGTTTCAGCTTTTACTTTTCAGCTCTGATATCTGTTTAGTATAGATGATTTTATGCAGGTTAGACGCTACGTTCATACGGGGCTTCCCGTATGGGCGGCGGATCTGTTGGCGAGCCCGGATCGCAGTTTCGACTCGGGGCGTGACAGATTAGAGTGGTATCAGAGCCTAGGATGTAGGTCAGTGAGGACATAGAAACCCTAGGCTTGTGGTTGGACCCTAGGATGACTTACGTGAGAGTCGTAACTCTGTTGCGAGAGTCTTGATTGGGTTTTAAACTTCCCCAGTGGATGGGGTGAGAGATTGACATATCTTCCTTCGGTGGCGACTATGTTGGCTGCAGACAACATAGTGCTATTGGGAAGGGGGATATGCCTGTGGACTTTCGCAAGATTGGGTCGAGTTTTGTTTGGGGGTTCTGACTGTTCTTCTCTTTCTCCTCAGGGGAGTGATGCCTTCGCGACGCGGGATGTCTACGCGTTCGCAGCCTTCTTTCTCGGTGCCCGAGCAGGAGGACTCGGGACAGGGACATCAGGATGAGGTGCAGGAGCTCCGTGACCAGATGGCACAGATGTCTGAGGTTGTTCAGCGTCAGGAGGAGACCTCTCAGCGGCAGGAGGAGACCTTGCGACGTCAGGAGGAGGCTTCTCACCGTCAGGAGGAGGCTTCTCGCCGTCAGGAGGAGGCCTTGAGTCGGATGATGGTTCTGTTAGAGCAGAGGCCGCAGCCAGCGGTAGCACCCCATGATAGTTTGCCTGTACCTTCTCCCCCAGCTGCAGCGCCCCCTGTTGTTCCTCTAGTGCCGGCAGTTCCGGTTGAGCCGGTTCTTTGCAGACCACCATCTGGATCGACGGGACCTCTGTCTTCAGCTGAGCAGCGGGTGGTGGTGGATTTGTTGATGAGGTTTCGCCAGTTTGATCCCCCTCGATTTTCTGGTATGGAAGCTGAGCCGTGGGAGGCCGAGACTTGGGTCACGGCCATGGAGCGTCATTTTGAGAGTTTATTTATCGAGGATCGCTTCCGGGTTCTCTTGGCTTCCCATTTCTTGGAGAGCAACGCCGAGGCTTGGTGGCGGCGTGTGCGACCGGCTGGGCCGCCGGGGACGCAGCTTCTCACTTGGATTGAGTTCCGCAGTCTTCTCCTAGGAGCCTTTTTTCCTGAGAGTGTCCGTCAGAGATTGGAGGAGCAGTTGAGGAGTCTCCACCAGGGAGATCGGCCCGTGCACGTGTACATAGCGGAATTCAATCAGTTGTTGGCTAGTATGCCTCACGTGGCCAGGGATGAGGCTCATCAGATTTACATGTTCGAGCGAGGATTGCGCCGGGATATTTATCAGCTTGTTCGCTCCCACAGACTGCAGACTTTGGAGGCCTCGATGGAGCAAGCATTATATGTTGAGTCAGGAGAGGCAGTGATGGCAGAGGTGGCGCCAGCCACTGTAGTGACTCTAGGGGCGAAGCGCCCGGCACCGTCAGATGAGGGGCAGTCTAGTCGACAGGGACCCCCGAGACCTCCACGACCTCATTCTCAGGGTCGTGGGTATCAGGGGAACCAGAGACCAGGAGCACCCCGTCCATGGCAGCAGCAGCGTCGACCACCTCGACAGCAGCATTCGCAGCAGCAGTCTCAGCAGCAGTAGCAGCCACGGCGGCAGCCACGGCCAGACCGATGTGTTATTTGTGGAGGGCCGCACTCACCGATGCAGTGTTCCTAGAGTCAGGGTCATTGTTTCCGATGTGGACAGACTGGTCATTTGCAGAGGTGGTGTCCCAGAGCAGGTCCTCCAGCTCCTTCCTCAGCTTCGGCACCCATTGTTCCGTATCAGCCTGCAGGACCTTCTGTGGCCTATGGTAGGCCTGATCATGCTTCATCCTCCTCACGACAGCCAGATCGACGACCACCAGCACCGAGCGGGCGAGTTTATGCAGCGCAGGTAGAGGACGCTACAGCCGCTGACCATGTCGTCGCAGGTATTATTTTGATTTCTTGTCACGCCCCGAGTTTAAAAATCAAGTCTGAATTTTTTTTTTTTTTTTTATACATCAGAGTTTGCAAAACAGGCGTAACAGACCGCCACACATATAGGAAACTCTCTATTCCGTGAACAGAGACTCCCCTATATATGCACGGCTAGGCTAGTAATCAGCGACAGATATCTCAGTACAACTACTAATCTAGTCAGCAGGAATAATTCGAAATCGATAATCACATCAATATTTTAAATGTCTAAATCAAATAGAACTGTAATAAATGCGGAAATAACAGTCTGCGTAAATCATCAAGGTTCTCAGTCATCTCTGTCTAGAATCATGGGGACAGCTCTATCGTGACAGGCTCACTGGATCGTCCCGACAACTCACCGCCCGACGGACCTGCAACAGTCACCCGAGGGTGTGAGACACACCGGAGTGTATCCCAGTGGGCACGACGAGCCGAGGATCAGCTAATCGTACCTACTGGGTACTAAAATCTGCGGATAGTAAAGATCTGTAGGAAAAACTGGAAACATAGATGTCTACTAATAATCAGAATTAAAACTGCAGGTAAGTATGCTGAACAATCAGGGTATCTCAGAGATAACTATCATGAAAACTGTAGAGCATGCATGCCGGAAATCAAAGTCAACTACAAGGATCATGTATAAAGAACTACGAATGATACAAGCATGTCTACAGATAATAGTGCTGGAAACAACTGAGCAACAGTACGAGTAAAAGTAATGCGTCAAAGGTAGAAAACCCAATATCCAATCATGTGCCAATATTGGTCTCAGAGAACCTCAGGCAATGCCACTGTTCGGCACCTTTTTCGGCTGACATAACCTTGTCGAGGGCTCACGGGTCTATCATCAGACCACTTTACCGGTAAAGAACAATCTCCACGGGGAGCTACCCCGGCCATGTTCGTGAAGTACAGCAGTGCATGGCAAGTCATAATGATCAAACTCACGGTCTAGTGACCGGGTAGTCGGCAACATGCCGAGATCCCAACAGGGAATCATCTGTCTATATCTATCCATCGGAATCAATCAATCATGCATATCGAGTAGTGTCTATCAATCAGGATCAATCAATCATGCATATCGAGTGGTATCTATCAATCAGGATCAATCAATCATGCATATCAATAATATCGAATAGTATCCAACAATCAGGATCAATCAATCATGCATATCGGAATATCAACAATAAATCGGCTGACAGGAATCAACAAGTGCCATCAAATCATGCAGATCTATATACTGAAAAAGCTGATGAACAGATATGTATATGGTATGTCTCATGAAGATCAAGGTCTATCAGAAATATAAAAACTGATAAACAGGTACGTAAGATATGTCTCACGTAGATCAAGATCTATCAGGACTAATCATAGGGCATGTCAATACAATCATCAAGGCTAATCTAGATAAAATCAGCAGGTATATATATATGATGAGTCTAAAAGAATCAATGTCTATCAGGGGATCATGTGATATATATGCAGTCATCATAGGTCGTATCGATATAATTCGCAGGCTGGTCAAAAAAAAGGGTGTCCGACTGGACTAAAGCAACCAGAGGGCCGAATAGATCAAGCCCGGACCGAAGCTAACCCACCTTATCTCTAACGAGTGCAAGATATTTTGCACGGATTTCGATGCACGACTAATCACCGTATCACTTTGAATTCCGTTCCGGAAGATCCCGATATCGGATTTCAGATCCGATCGCGCCGTCGGCTTTCTTTTTCCGCGCTCTATCGCAGAAAAATACTAGCACCTCACAATGGCCAACTTTGGCGCGAAGGGGACTCGAAAATAGGGTTTACTGTTCACTTGTACCCGCGACTTAAGTCGCGGGTCCCGCCGGCTTCAACGCCGATTTCTGGGAGATCCGACCGTCAGATCTGAACAAGTTCAATATGGTTTTCACTCAGTTCGACGAGACGGTCGCACTCGTGGTCTCGGATCTTCGAGATCAGGTTCGGATTGAAAGGTGATATTTCTGGCCCACTAACTGTGCAAATTACACTGCAGAAAAGGGGCACTGTCGCTATCTGAGCCATTTATGATCCAAATTCAACTTGACTTCTATCGATTTCATTTATTTAATTATTTACAAAAATTCGAATTCTTACATTTCTGCAGTTCATACTCGAGCTCTTTTTGATACTGGCGCATCGCATTCATTCATTAGTAGAGCATTTGCATCCCTACATGGTATAGAGGTAGTGTCATTATCGCATGCATTAGAGGTTTAGATTCCAGACTATGTCTTGCATGTCGAGGAGTATTGTAGGGATTGCCCTGTACAGTTGGGACCATAGATACTGCCGGCAGACTTGCTTGTCTTGCGGCAGCTCCGGGATTTCGACGTTGTACTTGGTATGGATTGGTTATCTTGGTACTGCGCCACTATAGACTACAGAGAGAGGAGTGTGACTCTTCGTGAGCCTGGGCAGGAGGAGTTCGTTTTTAGAGGTCGTCAGAGTACCTTGTTTGCGATGACTATCTCGTCGTCGAGAGCTCGGCGGATGATGAGTAGGGGCTGCATCGCTTTCCTGGCGACTGTTGTAGAGGTGCCTACGGCGGCACTGGGACTCGAGGATATCCCTATCGTCCGTGAGTTCCCAGATGTGTTTCCCTCAGAGTTGTCAACCCTGCCGCCGGAGAGGGAGATTGAGTTTGTGATTGATGTGGTTCCAGGGACCGCACCAATCTCGAAGGCACCGTATAGGATGGCCCCGGCTGAGCTGAGGGAGTTGAAGGCCCAGTTGCAGGATTTGATGGTTGTGGGCTTTGTGAGGCCCAGTGTATCTCCGTGGGGAGCACCAGTTTTATTCGTGAAGAAGAAGGATGGGTCACTTCGTTTGTGTGTGGACTACAGGGAGCTGAATAAAGTGACCATCCGGAATAAGTACCCCCTCCCACGGATTGATGATCTGTTTGATCAGTTGCAGGGTGCATCCGTGTTCTCAAAGATTGACCTCCAGTCAGGTTACCACCAGTTGAGGGTGAGGGCCGAGAACATCCCCAAGACGGCTTTTAGAACCCGGTACGGGCATTATGAGTTCACGGTTATGCCTTTTGGTTTAACTAATGCCCCTGCTGCATTTATGGATATGATGAACCGGGTATTTCAGTCGTACTTGGATCGGTTTGTCGTTGTATTCATTGACGACATTCTGATTTACTCCCGAAGTGACTTGGAGCATGATGAGCACTTGAGGATTGTGCTACAGCTTCTGCGAGAGAAGAAGTTGTATGCCAAGCTTAAAAAGTGTGAATTTTGGCTTCGGGAGGTTGCTTTTCTAGGCCACGTTATTTCAGCCGCAGGAGTGGCAGTGGACCCGACGAAGATTGATGCAGTTCGGGATTGGCCTAGACCGACGACGGTTACTGAGGTCCGTAGCTTTTTGGGATTAGCCGGATATTACCGTCGATTTATAGAGGGTTTTGCGAAGCTCTCTACTCCCCTAACCAGCTTGACTAGAAAGGGGGTGAGGTTTGTTTGGTCTGAGCGGTGCCAAGAGAGTTTCGAGGAGCTGAAGAGGAGATTGATTTCGGCACCAGTTCTAGCACTACCAGTGATGGGCGACGGATTTGTGATCTATAGTGACGCCTCTCACAGCGGCTTAGGTTGTGTCCTGATGCAGCATGGTAGGGTAATTGCTTATGCTTCATGGCAATTAAAGGATTATGAGAAGAATTACCCTACTCATGATTTGGAGCTTGCAGCTGTGGTGTTCGCCCTGAAGTTATGGCGGCATTATCTTTACGGGGAGCACTGCGAGATTTATACTGATCACAAGAGCTTAAAGTACTTGTTTACTCAAAAGGAGCTGAATCTGAGGCAACGCCGGTGGTTGGAGTTATTAAAGGACTATGATGTGAGCATTCTTTATCATCCCGGCAAGGCCAATGTTGTAGCAGACGCTTTGAGTAGGAGGCCAGCGCAGAGCTTGAGCATGTTGATCACTCAGCAGGCACCGCTTGTGGAGCAGTTGAGACGTCTACAGATTGAGGTGGTATCCCCTGGGGTCTCTGCTAGACTCATGTCCATGGTCTTGCAGCCCACTCTGTTGGACAGGATTAGGGAGACACAGAGTGAGGACCCCTACTTGATGAGGATTAGATCGCAGATTCAGGCAGATCAGATAGGGGATTTTTCAGTGGATAGCTCGGGAGTACTGCGGTACAGGGACCGAGTGTGTGTGCCTACAGATCCTGAGATCAGGGACCAGATTTTGAGAGAGGCCCATTATACACCTTATACCATCTACCCTGGGGGTACTAAGATGTATAGGGACCTCAAGGCACACTTTTGGTGGTCTGGAATGAAGCGGGATATTGGAAGATTCGTGGCTCGATGTTTAACTTGTCAGCAAGTGAAGGCAGAGCACCGGGTACCTGCTGGCAAATTACAAAGTCTTCCAATTCCCGAGTGGAAGTAGGACCACAACACCATGGACTTTGTAGTTGGACTACCGAGGGCGCAGAGTGGAGCTGATGCGATTTGGGTTATCGTGGATAGACTCACCAAGTCTGCTCACTTTTTGCCTGTACAGATGACCTGGTCGTTGGAGCGTCTTGCACAGTTATATCTGGATGAGGTGGTGAGACTGCACGGTGTACCCGCCTCGATTGTATCAGATAGGGACCCGAGGTTTGTGTCGCACTTTTGGAGGAGTCTACAGTCAGCTTTGGGGACCCAGCTCCGATTCAGCACAGCGTTCCACCCACAGACCGATGGACAGTCCGAGCGCACCATACAGACCTTGGAGGATATGCTTAGAGCATGCGTTATGGATTTTGGAGGAGGGTGGTACCAGCACTTAGCATTGATTGAGTTTGCGTACAACAACAGTGTAGTAGCCGCGGGTTTAAAATGTTTTTGGGTCTACTTTTGGTTTTCGTTTATTTCGCAATTCGTTTCGGGGGGCTGGAGGGTGATCGAATAATTCCTTGTTTTCGGACAGACCGTCGGGGCTCGCGGGTATTTTTAGTTAATAGAGCTCGCGAAACGGAGAACGGCGGCGAAATCGGTTTTGAATTCCGACGCCGGAATCTCCCGGAATAAATTCCGGAAGGTAGCTAGCGGTTGAGGAGGTCAACGCGGTTTTTCAGGCAGACCGGACCCTGGTTCGCACCCGACTTGTTACCCGCTTTTGACTTGAATTGGGTTCATTCCCATTCCCCAACTTAACCGCTCCCGCCATCTTAACCGCTCCCGCCTTTTCCCGGTCGTACAACTCCCCACGAACCGCCCCAACTTCCCACCACTCCCCCCTGTTACGGAATTTGAGTTGGCGTAGTTTCGTGAAAGTCTCAAGTCTTGAAGATTGAAGGTGAAGAAAGTTGGATCGTTTAACTCAATCTCAAGAAAGAAGAATTCAAAAGGATCAGGTATGTTTAACCTAAGATTTTGTGTGATCCGAATACTTCTTGTAGTGTAGAAACACTTGGAAGAATCTTTCATTGCATAAAAATCAAAAACTGGACTTGGGACATGTTCAGGATCCGGATCAGGTTGTTCGATCCGGATCCCGAAGGTGGTTCGTTCATACACCAGTTCAATCCGGATCGTAGCCTCTTGATCCGGATCCCGAACACTTAGTTTACCATCTTCCTTGAACGATCCGGATCAGGCTTCGCAATCCGGATCCCGAACGTTGATGTTTGGTGAACTGTATGAACGATCCGGATCCCGAACCTTCGTTTTTCTGGAACTGGCTGACTCGTTACGACGATCCGGATCACAGCTAGTCCGATCCGGATCGCCGTCCGTAAAATTTCCAGAAATGTTAGGTTTTTGATTCTTATCTCCTTCCTAGGGTTTCTAACCTATAAATAGACCCTATGACTCTTTTTCTAGGGTTAATCCACATAGTCAATAGCCGTCATTTTCATATATCATTTTATACGGCTATAGATCCACATATAGAGAAGAAAGGAAATCATTAGAGAATACTCTATGTTTCTTCATCTATATTGATTAGTTTGATTCTAGGTTTTCATACTCACATCTTGAGTTGAATCAAACTAATGAATACTTAGATGGTATTTCCGATCTATCTTTGATCTAAGTATTCGGCGGATCATCACCACCCAAAACAACGATTTACCCCAAAAATCGGCGCGTGGATTCGCGTGTCCTTGTGGATTCAAGGTTCAACCGCTCTCGTGGATTCGGAGCGAGGCACGTTTGTGGATTCGAAGGGTGCTATTGGGTGAAGACCGTGGATTCGGTCAGACGTCGTGGATTCGACGTTGGACGCCGTGGATTCGGCGTTGGGCGCAGATCGTGGATTCGAGAAGCGTCGCGGAGCGAGCGGAGAAGATCCTCTAGGAGCGTATGGAAAAGGTTGAGTCGTAAGTGTGTACGGTAAATCACCTTGTACGTGTTTTAATTCTAGTGGATTTCTGCCATGTTATCGGTCCCGTGGTTTTTTCTCCGGTGATGGAGTTTTCCACGTAAAAATCTTGCGTATTATTTTTATTTCCGCATTGGGTTTTTATCGCAACGATTTTTTGAGTGTTTATGCGTTTACACCTATTCACCCCCCTCTAGGTGTTTTTTTCCCCTATTTAGATCCGTATTCCATATAACCCAACAAGTGGTATCAGAGCGGGAATAGGGTTGTAAACAATGGTTGAAGGTGGAAACATCAATCGACCCCCGTTCTTCGATGGAACAAATTATGCGTACTGGAAAGTACGGATGAAAGCCTTTTTAATTTTCATCGACGAACGGGTGTGGCAATCGATTGAATTAGGATGGACTAATCCAACTGAATTTATTGGTGATGTTCGCACCTTAAAACCTAGGTCGAAATGGACCAAGGAAGAGTTAGATTCATCTTCTTACAATGGCAAGGGAATTAATGCTATCTTTAATGCCTTATTCCAAACTGAATTCTCTCGCGTCTCGGCATGTGAGACTGCGAAAGAAATCTGGGATGTTCTTCAGGTTACACATGAGGGAACTAACCTCGTGAAGATTCAGAAACTGCAAATGCTTACGAGCAAGTTTGACTCTATCTTAATGGCAGAAAATGAATCTTTCACGGACTACTATACACGATTGCAAGACATCGTAAACTCATGTGCTAATCTGGGAGAGAAGATTCCAGAATTTAAGATTGTAAGAAAAATCTTAAGAACTCTTCCTGAACGATTTCGCCCAAAGGTTACTGCCATTGAAACTATTAAACACCCGGACGAAATTCGTGTAGAAGAATTAGTTGGTTCATTACAAACTTATGAAATGACATTTACTACTAACAATTCTTCTGGAAAGGCATCCACTTCTAAGTCTTCAGGTTATGCGTTGAAAACAACTAAGGAAGAAGACGCGGATACATCCTCCTCAGACGATGACGAGAACCTTTCTATGGAGGAATTTGAGAAACAGCTCGCTCTCTTGACAAGGAAGTTTCGCCGCAACTTTCGAAGGGGTAATTCAAGCAAATCTCCATCCTTCGGAAAGTCGAACAAAGGCAAGGGTACTTCAGGTTACAAGTCAAGAAAGCAAGAGAACTTCTCAAAGGATAAGAAAAGTTCAGAAGGACAACTACAATGCTTCAAATGTCGAGGCTATGGCCACATTGCAACGGAATGTCCTAACAAGTATCCGGCAAAGAAGAAGGCGATGCAAGTCGTCACTTGGGATGACAACTCAACGTCAAATGAGTCGTCTTCGAGTGATGAAGAAAAGAGCTCCACCGCATTCCACGCGTCCGTATCTTCACCCTTCATGTGCTTTATGGCAAGTACATCTGAGTCGTTGTCCAATTCCACTGTTGAAAAGAATGCTACGGACAACGAATCGGATGATTCGGAAGGTGAAGACTTTGCTCTAGCCTACCACAGACTTTTGAGGGACTCAAAGAAAGTGGCTAAGCAAAACAAGAGTTTGAGAGGGAGAGTGCATGATCTCGAAGAAGAAGCAAAAAGAGCGACTTCTCTCTCAAACGCTCTTGAAGTGGAAAGGGAAAACCTGATAAAGGCAAATGCTTCCCTTCAAGAGTCCAATGAGCAACTTGAGAAGGAACATACAAATCTGGTGGATAACGCGAATCACTTCTCAAAGCTCTACAACGAGGCTCGACAGGATAACCTGGAAATGACAAAGACCATTTTCCAACTCAAGAATGACTTACAGCGATTCTCTTCAGGAAGGAGTAAGTTGGATAGACTTCTTGGTCTTGGTCAATCAAATAGGTTCGGCCTCGGATACACTCAAACTGGAAACAGTCCAAGTTCGAGTGAGACAGTTTTTGTGCCTCAGTCGGCATCTCCTCCTCCGACACCGGAATTCAAGACAAACAACGACAACAAACCTACTTCATCCTCTTTGGGATCGTCAAGATCTAAGGTATGTTTTCGTTGTGGTGTTTCAGGGCACATAAGAAGATATTGCAAGACGGGAGTCGAACGCTCATCTCAAGGACCTCTTGCAACAACTACCAAAATGGCTCCTCCCCGAAAATCAAAGCAAAACTTTTCAAATGAAAAGAGATTTGGTAGTTCATCGCGCAAGACGATTTCATCAAGGAACAACAATCGCTATAACAAGACGCCTTCACCTAGGCATATAACTTCACGACCATTACCGACGCACTCCAAAAGGGTTTGGGTGCGCAAAGGTGAAATTTTCCCTTGTCTTGTTTCCAATGTTTCCTTGCATGCATATGATAGTTCGTCTTGGTATCTGGATAGCGGGTGTTCCCATCACATGACCGGTGACAAAAATAGTTTTCAAAATCTTGAGAAAATCTCCGGAGGACACGTTGTTTTCGGAGACGGTCGATCTTCCAAAATTGTTGGAAAAGGGACGGTAGTTATTCCAGATGGCCCAATTTTGAAAAACGTCTTATTTGTTGATGGCCTTAAGACTAACCTCATAAGCATAAGTCAACTTTGCGACAATGGTTTTTCAGTTAACTTTTCATCTGTTGAATGCATTGTAACTGATAAGGACCATGTCTTCTTTTTAAAAGGGGTTAGATCTGAAAACAATTGTTATGTTGTTCCTAATAAATTTTCTGAAAATTGTAACTTAGCTGCTTTGAATAATGAAACTCTTTGGCATGAAAGGCTAGGTCACTTAAATTTTAAGGAACTTACTAGAATCTCAAACAAGGACGTGGTCAAGGGGGTTCCAAAGCTTTTATTTAAACAAAACGTTGTGTGTGGTGGTTGCCAAAAGGGAAAACAGTCTAGGACTGCACACAAGAACTTGAACCACGTTGGTACAAAACGGCCCTTGGAACTTTTGCACATGGACCTAATGGGGCCGACCCGTCAACCATCTTTGGGAGGTAAATGGTACATCTTTTTATTGGTTGATGATTTCTCTCGGTTTTCTTGGGTAGCATTTTTAAAAGAGAAAGCTGATACGTTTGACTCTTTTCATGAGATTTGCCATCGTATTATGATTGAAAAGAATGAAAAGATCATTCGTGTTAGAAGTGATAGAGGTGGAGAATTCATAAATTCAAAATTCATTGATTTTTGCACTTCAAATGGAATTAAACATGAATTCTCGGCACCCTATACACCTCAGCAGAATGGTGTTGTTGAGCGCAAGAACAGGGTTGTTCAAGAGATGGCGCGTGTGATGCTTCATAGCCGGATTTTACCGCTACATTTTTGGGCTGAAGCTGTGAACACCGCTGTCTATGTCATAAATAGAGTTTACTTGCGCCCAGGAACTTTAAATACACCATATGAGCTGTGGTTTAGTAGAAAACCCAATATCAAATATTTTCGTGTCTTCGGGAGTCGATGTTACATTTTACGTGACCGTGAAAATCTTGGAAAGTTCGACTCTCGAAGTGATGAAGGGATCTTTCTGGGTTATTCTACGAATAGCAGAGCATATCGAGTATTTAACATTGAATCTAAGACGATCGTAGAATCTATAAATGTTAAAGTAGATGAAGCTTTTCACTTTGAAACTGGAAAATCTACCCTCGATATCTCTCTAGATGATGATTCTCCTGCTAGTGCATCTTCTCATAATAATACTTCCAATATTAATGATGCATCTAATGGTTCTTCTAGTTTATCTGATGTGCAGGAATCATCTCATATATCTCCGAGTACTCCGTTTCAACAAACGTTACGAATCTCCAAGGATCATCCGGAATCGAATATTATTGGAGATCCACAAGAAGGAGTCAGAACTCGGAGGCAGTTGGTTTGTGGATTCGCTTGCTACGTATCTTTAATCGAACCAAAGAACATAGATGAAGCTCTTCAGGATGACTACTGGATTAAAGCAATGCAGGAAGAGCTCCATCAATTTGAGCGAAACAAAGTCTGGGAATTAACGAAGCCTCCAAAGCAACACAATGTGATAGGTACCAAATGGATCTTCAAGAACAAGAAAAATGAGGATGGTACTATCATCAGGAACAAGGCACGATTAGTTGCTCAAGGCTACTCTCAAGTAGAAGGTATAGACTTTGATGAAACCTTCGCCCCTGTAGCTAGACTCGAGTCCATTCGTATACTATTCGCTATTGCTTGTCATTTTAAAATTAAATTATTTCAAATGGACGTTAAGAGCGCATTTCTAAATGGGTTTTTAAATGAGGAAGTTTATGTGGCTCAACCGAAAGGTTTTGTAGATCATAAACAATCTGACCATGTTTTTCGTTTGAAAAAGGCTCTTTACGGTCTGAAACAAGCACCGCGAGCATGGTACGAAAGGTTAACAAAGCACCTTTTGGAGAAGGGCTATACTCGAGGGGGAGCTGATAGGACTCTCTTTGTGAAGCATTATCAAAGTAATTTCATTGTAGCACAAATCTATGTCGATGACATTGTATTTGGCGCAACAAGAGATAACGATGCTTCTAAATTCGCGGAGACCATGGAAAGCGAATTTGAGATGTCCATGATGGGCGAATTGACTTATTTCCTTGGATTGCAAATTAAACAAAATGATGAAGATATTCACTTGAGTCAATCCAAGTATGCAATGGAGTTGGTCAAAAAGTTTGATCTAGAAAATTGTAAAGATTTTCCGACTCCAATGGGAACTAGCCACAAGGGACTTGGAAGTGAATCACATAGTGAGAATGTAGACGAGAAACTGTATCGAAGTATGATTGGAAGTCTACTTTACCTCACGGCTAGTCGCCCGGATATATCTTTTGGTGTTGGGATTTGCGCGAGATATCAATCAGCACCAAAGGAGGTTCACCTGAAAGCGGTGAAAAGGATCATCCGGTATATCAAAGGATCAATTAATTTCGGAATTTGGTATCCTATGGGAACAAGTTTGGATATTGTTGGATACTCAGATGCCGATTGGGCAGGATCAGTGGATGATCGGAAAAGCACGAGTGGTGCATGCTTCTATCTTGGCCATTGCCTTGTTGCATGGCACAGTAAAAAGCAGAACTGCATAGCACTCTCGACTGCCGAAGCGGAATACATTTCAGCTGGAAGTTGCTCAACTCAACTCATTTGGATGAAAAGCGTATTGAGCGACTTCCACATTTCAGCATCTTCGGTAACAATACTTTGTGACAACACTAGTGCTATTAACATTTCTAAAAACCCTGTGTTGCACTCTAGAACAAAACATATTGAACTTAGATATCATTTTCTTAGAGAGCTAGTTGAATCAAATACTCTTCAACTTTCATATATTTCAACTGAGGATCAATTAGCTGACATTCTAACAAAACCTTTGGATCAAAAACGTTTATTCATTTACGAAAAGCAATTGGGATGCTTTCCTTGAAATAATCTTCTTTTGAAATCTTTGCTTAGGATAGGTTTTGTATTTGTTTTTGTTTTGTTCATTATCTATGTTTGTACATAGGACATTAATTGAGCATAGATCATAATTGACTTTAATTGCATCTTTTCGCACATTTAGAAATTTATTATGCTTTTGCCATCATAATATTTCACTGTTGCAATGATCATTTATGTTAATTAAATCATCTTCTAAAGTGATCAAAGTCAATTTCACTCTCTCTATGATCTCTTGGTATAGTCATTATCTTATTTGACTGCTTAGTCGAGTATGAAATCGAGATCAATATTTGGTTGAATACTTTATATCTTAAATAATTGATAGCCAATTGAGGGGGAGTCTTAGAAAAGGTAAAATGCTCAAAAGATGTGGAAAGAGTTACATCCCAATGAGGAGTGTGAAAACTACCACCACATGGAGGAAAGAGCTACCAACTCGGTCGTCCGAGTATTGTGTGCAGCTACCACATGTATACCAAGCATGGTTGTTCAAATTTTTGATTAAGTAAAATGCATGTTGAAATACTTGACTCTGTCAATTTCAAGGTTGGTATAAGGTGGGTTTTTAATGAAAGATGCTCAAAGAGCCACTCTCTTCAACAGATTGTCTAGATACATTATCTACTATATTTGGGATTTCAAACATCTATTGATCTTTGTATTTCATTTTCTTTACTGAATTGATGATTTGATAAAGGCATTACTCATAAGATCAAGTTAGATGTGATTGAAGGTGTTCAACTTTAAGGGATTTAATTTTTGTAAATTTTCGTTTCATTTTTGGATATTATTGATAGATTTGGCATAATCTAATTCTTGTTGTATGAAACGATGATTTTTGTTTAAAGTTGATACACATTTGCGCTTACAATCTTTTCTGGTTTTTCTTGAATTTCTCTGAAATTTTCTAAAGAAAAGTTGGGGGCCGATCCGGATCGGGCTAGATGATCCGGATCCCGAACGCAGGAATTCTTCTGCGGGCTGACGATCCGGATTGTATCTGCCGATCCGGATCCCGAACGCAGTTTCTCACTGCGGGTAGCCGATCCGGATCGCAGTTATGAACTGATCCGGATCGCGGCTAGGTTTTATAAGGAACGAAAAGGGTTTTTGATTTCTTTACTCCAATCTTTTGTTCCAAAGTTTCCAGAGCCTCTCTCTCTAGATTTCATCCTTCCTGGAAGCTTTCAAACTCAAGTTCTTCAACTCCAAGTAAGTTTTATTGATCAAATCTCGGTTTTTCACCGCTTTTCTCTTTTCCTCCTCAAACGTGATGAATTTCTTGGATCAACTTTGTTTGTGGATGGTTTTTGATCAAATTTCTTTTGAAATAAGAACTCTGGGTAGATTAGTTTTGTTTATATGCTAGGTATTCTCCTGATTAACGGATTTTTAGGCTTCGATTTCTAAAATTTCGGTTTTAGGGCATATAATAAGGTTTTTCGAAAATCATGCAATTGATCTATTTTTAAAAGTCCTTTTGCAAAACTAATTTGATTCTTAGTCTCTCTACATGATTATGATTGTTTGGGTACAATTTTTTCAATCTTTGAAAATTAACAATTTTTTTTTTGTGTTCTTGAGTTGGTCTACACAGGATTCCTTTTCTCAAGAAACCATTAGCAATGGTGATCACTTGGGTTGTTTTCTACTTGCGGCTATGGTTCATACAAGAGACACCGTCAAGCCCAAGAGGGCTAAGAAGGCTAAGAAAGCGAAGAAAGCTAAGATGATTCCGATACAGAATCTGAAACGGAATCAATTAATTGGGATGAACTGCAAGTTGAAGCAACAACTGTTCCGACTGCTTCAAAGGGAAAAGCACCTGCAGAAACATCAAAGGCTCCGCCCACTGCTGCTGAGAAAGGCAAAGCTCCAATGGAAGAAACTTCTGGGAAGACAAGAAGAAAAAGTATTGCTCGCAAAAGAGGGAGTGCACAAGGAATCTCCATTGAGCAACCAGCTGATAGGCAAGCACCTCCTCAAGACTTTGTCAGCTCGGCAAGAATAAAGGATTTTGAAAACAGAGAATGCAATTGGAGAAGGCATGTTGATGTAAAAGCCTTAAAGCAGCGTTCTCAGACGTTGGGACTTTGTTTGACCAGAGAGGTCTTGCTTCCATTTGCGAGTTCCCGGAGACCACTGGGTATTGTCTTCACTCAGTGAGGATGTTTTATCAGAATGCCTGCTATCTAGTTGATCAGGAAAGCGGGCGTCGGGATTTTCAAACATTAGTCAAGAATGTCAGAATCAAAGTAACGCCTCAGCTAATTGGTGAAGTACTAGGGATGGACGCCCGAGCCGATGGCACTCATTACCTGAAGAATCAAGTCTTCAACACCTTCTCCTGGAGAGTGGTAGTTGATGGAATCTGTGTTCCAGATACTCGGTCGACAGGAAACTCCGTTTTCCTCGAAAGAACTACGACCAGAGTACCGTATCTTAAATCTCATTGTTTGTTACAATATTATTCCAAACATGAACACAAAGGTTCTTCGGTGGGAAAGAATGATATTCCTTTATCTACTTGGAAACCCCGCAGCAGCAATGGGAGCTAACTTAAACATTCCCTACGTCATCTGGTCAAGGATGGCACGATATGTGGAGCAAGCTCATCCGTCAGAGAGACTACCTTTTCCAATGATCATCATGCGCATTCTTCGCAAATTTAAAGCTGACACAAATGCGAGTTCCTATCGCACAGTTTAGGAACGATCAATGACACAACAATTGTAAAGTCTCTTTCGACGAAGCCAGATGAACCTTTCATACCTCTTCACCGGCAACGAGAACAACGACAACAAGCAACAACCTCTACACCGGCAGCAGCTCCTCCAGTTCAACCAGCACCTCTGGCACAAGAAGCACCACAATCACTTCTGATGATGATGCATCTGTTACCTCAATCTATAAAGAACAACAAAGGCTCTCCAACGGCAAGAACGTATATCAAATGAACTAATTGAGGTAAAGGAAGAAATAAAGAAGGTAAATAAAAATCAATCAGCAATGAACAAGCGAATAAAGAAGATTTTCCAAATCCTCGGCTGTATCAGTTCAGACGAGTCTGAATAATCCGTATCCTTCTAATTTCTGTTTATTATGCATATGCTTAATCCTTCTGTTGTGCAGGTTTTTAAGTTTTAATTGAGTTTTTAGTTCTCGAACTTAAACTGTTAACCATTCTCTCCACTTCTGTAATCTTTGGCTTTATTTGTGACAAAAAGGGGGAGAGAGTTAGAGAGAACTTTAAACAATGAATTGTGAAATTTCAAATATGACACAATGAATGATGAATCAAGGTACATGATGATGTGATGAACATCAAGGTAAGAACTTGAATGATTGTGAAAACTTGATGATGAAGATTTTGATACATCAAGGAAGTATCTCTTCAACTTCAACTTTGGTTTTCATCTTGTGATTGTTTGCATGTCTCGACTAACTATTCGACTAACTATTTGGGCATGTAATATAACTAACAAGTTGATGTTGGACTAACATTTTGACATTTGGTTTTTAATGCATAGAAGATATGTTTGTTTTTGACTATGATTCTCTTACATATCTGAATTCTCAAATGTCATGATGATTAGATAAACTCTATCTCTGTACTAGGTTTGTATGCTAAATATTCTTGAGTATCTAACGATCTCTTTTTGTCAAGAATGATTTCTTTGTGCAGAGAGTACAGATGTCTAAGTCTAGAGTCTGTTTTAGGAGTTTATCTCATGTTTTTAAATTTTTGGATCTCCATTGTAAATTTTTGTTGTATGGTGATAGCAACAAATATCTTTTTGAATTTTCTTTAGTGGATCTGTGTTTTGTCACGAAACCGCCAAAGGGGGAGATTGTTACGGAATTTGAGTTGGCGTAGTTTCGTGAAAGTCTCAAGTCTTGAAGATTGAAGGTGAAGAAAGTTGGATCATTTAACTCAATCTCAAGAAAGAAGAATTCAAAAGGATCAGGTATGTTTAACTAAAGATTTTGTGTGATCCGAATACTTCTTGTAGTGTAGAAACACTTGGAAGAATCTTTCATTGCATAAAAATCAAAAACTGGACTTGGGACATGTTCAGGATCCGGATCAGGTTGTTCGATCCGGATCCCGAAGGTGGTTCGTTCATACACCAGTTCAATCCGGATCGTT
>CM055079.1:6953683-7082216 GCA_029204045.2 Tillandsia leiboldiana
AATTTTCTTTAGTGGATCTGTGTTTTGTCACGAAACCGCCAAAGGGGGAGATTGTTACGGAATTTGAGTTGGCGTAGTTTCGTGAAAGTCTCAAGTCTTGAAGATTGAAGGTGAAGAAAGTTGGATCATTTAACTCAATCTCAAGAAAGAAGAATTCAAAAGGATCAGGTATGTTTAACTAAAGATTTTGTGTGATCCGAATACTTCTTGTAGTGTAGAAACACTTGGAAGAATCTTTCATTGCATAAAAATCAAAAACTGGACTTGGGACATGTTCAGGATCCGGATCAGGTTGTTCGATCCGGATCCCGAAGGTGGTGCGTTCATACACCATTCAATCCGGATCGTAGCCTCTTGATCCGGATCCCGAACACTTAGTTTACCATCTTCCTTGAACGATCCGGATCAGGCTTCGCAATTCCGGATCCCGAACGTTGATGTTGGTGAACTGTATGAACGATCCGGATCCCGACCTTCGTTTTTCTGGAACTTGGCTGACTCGTTACGACGATCCGGATCACAGCTAGTCCGATCCGGATCGCCGTCCGTAAAATTTCCAGAAATGTTAGGTTTTGATTCTTATCTCCTTCCTAGGGTTTCTAACCTATAAATAGACCCTATGACTCTTTTCTAGGGTTAATCCACATAGTCAATAGCCGTCATTTTCATATATCATTTTATACGGCTATAGATCCACATATAGAGAAGAAAGGAAATCATTAGAGAATACTCTATGTTTCTTCATCTATATTGATTAGTTTGATTCTAGGTTTTCATACTCACATCTTGAGTTGAATCAAACTAATGAATACTTAGATGGTATTTCCGATCTATCTTTGATCTAAGTATTCGGCGGATCATCACCACCCAAAACAACGATTTACCCCAAAAATCGGCGCGTGGATTCGCGTGTCCTTGTGGATTCAAGGTTCAACCGCTCTCGTGGATTCGGAGCGAGGCACGTTTGTGGATTCGAAGGTGTGCTATTGGGTGAAGACCGTGGATTCGGTCAGACGTCGTGGATTCGACGTTGGACGCCGTGGATTCGGCGTTGGGCGCAGATCGTGGATTCGAGAAGCGTCGCGGAGCGAGCGGAGAAGATCCTCTAGGAGCGTATGGAAAAGGTTGAGTCGTAAGTGTGTACGGTAAATCACCTTGTACGTGTTTTAATTCTAGTGGATTTCTGCCATGTTATCGGTCCCGTGGTTTTTTTTCTCCGGTGATGGAGTTTTCCACGTAAAAATCTTGCGTATTATTTTTATTTCCGCATTGGGTTTTTATCGCAACGATTTTTTGAGTGTTTATGCGTTTACACCTATTCACCCCCCTCTAGGTGTTTTTTTTCCCCTATTTAGATCCGTATTCCATATAACCCAACAAGTGGTATCAGAGCGGGAATAGGGTTGTAAACAATGGTTGAAGGTGGAAACATCAATCGACCCCCGTTCTTCGATGGAACAAATTATGCGTACTGGAAAGTACGGATGAAAGCCTTTTTAATTTTCATCGACGAACGGGTGTGGCAATCGATTGAATTAGGATGGACTAATCCAACTGAATTTATTGGTGATGTTTCGCACCTTAAAACCTAGGTCGAAATGGACCAAGGAAGAGTTAGATTCATCTTCTTACAATGGCAAGGGAATTAATGCTATCTTTAATGCCTTATTCCAAACTGAATTCTCTCGCGTCTCGGCATGTGAGACTGCGAAAGAAATCTGGGATGTTCTTCAGGTTACACATGAGGGAACTAACCTCGTGAAGATTCAGAAACTGCAAATGCTTACGAGCAAGTTTGACTCTATCTTAATGGCAGAAAATGAATCTTTCACGGACTACTATACACGATTGCAAGACATCGTAAAACTCATGTGCTAATCTGGGAGAGAAGATTCCAGAATTTAAGATTGTAAGAAAAATCTTAAGAACTCTTCCTGAACGATTTCGCCCAAAGGTTACTGCCATTGAAACTATTAAAACACCCGGACGAAATTCGTGTAGAAGAATTAGTTGGTTCATTACAAACTTATGAAATGACATTTACTACTAACAATTCTTCTGGAAAGGCATCCACTTCTAAGTCTTCAGGTTATGCGTTGAAAACAACTAAGGAAGAAGACGCGGATACATCCTCCTCAGACGATGACGAGAACCTTTCTATGGAGGAATTTGAGAAACAGCTCGCTCTCTTGACAAGGAAGTTTCGCCGCAACTTTCGAAGGGGTAATTCAAGCAAATCTCCATCCTTCGGAAAGTCGAACAAAGGCAAGGGTACTTCAGGTTACAAGTCAAGAAAGCAAGAGAACTTCTCAAAGGATAAGAAAAGTTCAGAAGGACAACTACAATGCTTCAAATGTCGAGGCTATGGCCACATTGCAACGGAATGTCCTAACAAGTATCCGGCAAAGAAGAAGGCGATGCAAGTCGTCACTTGGGATGACAACTCAACGTCAAATGAGTCGTCTTCGAGTGATGAAGAAAAGAGCTCCACCGCATTCCACGCGTCCGTATCTTCACCCTTCATGTGCTTTATGGCAAGTACATCTGAGTCGTTGTCCAATTCCACTGTTGAAAAGAATGCTACGGACAACGAATCGGATGATTCGGAAGGTGAAGACTTTGCTCTAGCCTACCACAGACTTTTGAGGGACTCAAAGAAAGTGGCTAAGCAAAACAAGAGTTTGAGAGGGAGAGTGCATGATCTCGAAGAAGAAGCAAAAAGAGCGACTTCTCTCTCAAACGCTCTTGAAGTGGAAAGGGAAAACCTGATAAAGGCAAATGCTTCCCTTCAAGAGTCCAATGAGCAACTTGAGAAGGAACATACAAATCTGGTGGATAACGCGAATCACTTCTCAAAGCTCTACAACGAGGCTCGACAGGATAACCTGGAAATGACAAAGACCATTTTCCAACTCAAGAATGACTTACAGCGATTCTCTTCAGGAAGGAGTAAGTTGGATAGACTTCTTGGTCTTGGTCAATCAAATAGGTTCGGCCTCGGATACACTCAAACTGGAAACAGTCCAAGTTCGAGTGAGACAGTTTTTGTGCCTCAGTCGGCATCTCCTCCTCCGACACCGGAATTCAAGACAAACAACGACAACAAACCTACTTCATCCTCTTTGGGATCGTCAAGATCTAAGGTATGTTTTCGTTGTGGTGTTTCAGGGCACATAAGAAGATATTGCAAGACGGGAGTCGAACGCTCATCTCAAGGACCTCTTGCAACAACTACCAAAATGGCTCCTCCCCGAAAATCAAAGCAAAACTTTTCAAATGAAAAGAGATTTGGTAGTTCATCGCGCAAGACGATTTCATCAAGGAACAACAATCGCTATAACAAGACGCCTTCACCTAGGCATATAACTTCACGACCATTACCGACGCACTCCAAAAGGGTTTGGGTGCGCAAAGGTGAAATTTTCCCTTGTCTTGTTTCCAATGTTTCCTTGCATGCATATGATAGTTCGTCTTGGTATCTGGATAGCGGGTGTTCCCATCACATGACCGGTGACAAAAATAGTTTTCAAAATCTTGAGAAAATCTCCGGAGGACACGTTGTTTTCGGAGACGGTCGATCTTCCAAAATTGTTGGAAAAGGGACGGTAGTTATTCCAGATGGCCCAATTTTGAAAAACGTCTTATTTGTTGATGGCCTTAAGACTAACCTCATAAGCATAAGTCAACTTTGCGACAATGGTTTTTTCAGTTAACTTTTCATCTGTTGAATGCATTGTAACTGATAAGGACCATGTCTTCTTTTTAAAAGGGGTTAGATCTGAAAACAATTGTTATGTTGTTCCTAATAAATTTTCTGAAAATTGTAACTTAGCTGCTTTGAATAATGAAACTCTTTGGCATGAAAGGCTAGGTCACTTAAATTTTAAGGAACTTACTAGAATCTCAAACAAGGACGTGGTCAAGGGGGTTCCAAAGCTTTTATTTAAACAAAACGTTGTGTGTGGTGGTTGCCAAAAGGGAAAACAGTCTAGGACTGCACACAAGAACTTGAACCACGTTGGTACAAAACGGCCCTTGGAACTTTTGCACATGGACCTAATGGGGCCGACCCGTCAACCATCTTTGGGAGGTAAATGGTACATCTTTTTATTGGTTGATGATTTCTCTCGGTTTTCTTGGGTAGCATTTTTAAAAGAGAAAGCTGATACGTTTGACTCTTTTCATGAGATTTGCCATCGTATTATGATTGAAAAGAATGAAAAGATCATTCGTGTTAGAAGTGATAGAGGTGGAGAATTCATAAATTCAAAATTCATTGATTTTTGCACTTCAAATGGAATTAAACATGAATTCTCGGCACCCTATACACCTCAGCAGAATGGTGTTGTTGAGCGCAAGAACAGGGTTGTTCAAGAGATGGCGCGTGTGATGCTTCATAGCCGGATTTTACCGCTACATTTTTGGGCTGAAGCTGTGAACACCGCTGTCTATGTCATAAATAGAGTTTACTTGCGCCCAGGAACTTTAAATACACCATATGAGCTGTGGTTTAGTAGAAAACCCAATATCAAATATTTTCGTGTCTTCGGGAGTCGATGTTACATTTTACGTGACCGTGAAAATCTTGGAAAGTTCGACTCTCGAAGTGATGAAGGGATCTTTCTGGGTTATTCTACGAATAGCAGAGCATATCGAGTATTTAACATTGAATCTAAGACGATCGTAGAATCTATAAATGTTAAAGTAGATGAAGCTTTTCACTTTGAAACTGGAAAATCTACCCTCGATATCTCTCTAGATGATGATTCTCCTGCTAGTGCATCTTCTCATAATAATACTTCCAATATTAATGATGCATCTAATGGTTCTTCTAGTTTATCTGATGTGCAGGAATCATCTCATATATCTCCGAGTACTCCGTTTCAACAAACGTTACGAATCTCCAAGGATCATCCGGAATCGAATATTATTGGAGATCCACAAGAAGGAGTCAGAACTCGGAGGCAGTTGGTTTGTGGATTCGCTTGCTACGTATCTTTAATCGAACCAAAGAACATAGATGAAGCTCTTCAGGATGACTACTGGATTAAAGCAATGCAGGAAGAGCTCCATCAATTTGAGCGAAACAAAGTCTGGGAATTAACGAAGCCTCCAAAGCAACACAATGTGATAGGTACCAAATGGATCTTCAAGAACAAGAAAAATGAGGATGGTACTATCATCAGGAACAAGGCACGATTAGTTGCTCAAGGCTACTCTCAAGTAGAAGGTATAGACTTTGATGAAACCTTCGCCCCTGTAGCTAGACTCGAGTCCATTCGTATACTATTCGCTATTGCTTGTCATTTTAAAATTAAATTATTTCAAATGGACGTTAAGAGCGCATTTCTAAATGGGTTTTTAAATGAGGAAGTTTATGTGGCTCAACCGAAAGGTTTTGTAGATCATAAACAATCTGACCATGTTTTTCGTTTGAAAAAGGCTCTTTACGGTCTGAAACAAGCACCGCGAGCATGGTACGAAAGGTTAACAAAGCACCTTTTGGAGAAGGGCTATACTCGAGGGGGAGCTGATAGGACTCTCTTTGTGAAGCATTATCAAAGTAATTTCATTGTAGCACAAATCTATGTCGATGACATTGTATTTGGCGCAACAAGAGATAACGATGCTTCTAAATTCGCGGAGACCATGGAAAGCGAATTTGAGATGTCCATGATGGGCGAATTGACTTATTTCCTTGGATTGCAAATTAAACAAAATGATGAAGATATTCACTTGAGTCAATCCAAGTATGCAATGGAGTTGGTCAAAAAGTTTGATCTAGAAAATTGTAAAGATTTTCCGACTCCAATGGGAACTAGCCACAAGGGACTTGGAAGTGAATCACATAGTGAGAATGTAGACGAGAAACTGTATCGAAGTATGATTGGAAGTCTACTTTACCTCACGGCTAGTCGCCCGGATATATCTTTTGGTGTTGGGATTTGCGCGAGATATCAATCAGCACCAAAGGAGGTTCACCTGAAAGCGGTGAAAAGGATCATCCGGTATATCAAAGGATCAATTAATTTCGGAATTTGGTATCCTATGGGAACAAGTTTGGATATTGTTGGATACTCAGATGCCGATTGGGCAGGATCAGTGGATGATCGGAAAAGCACGAGTGGTGCATGCTTCTATCTTGGCCATTGCCTTGTTGCATGGCACAGTAAAAAGCAGAACTGCATAGCACTCTCGACTGCCGAAGCGGAATACATTTCAGCTGGAAGTTGCTCAACTCAACTCATTTGGATGAAAAGCGTATTGAGCGACTTCCACATTTCAGCATCTTCGGTAACAATACTTTGTGACAACACTAGTGCTATTAACATTTCTAAAAACCCTGTGTTGCACTCTAGAACAAAACATATTGAACTTAGATATCATTTTCTTAGAGAGCTAGTTGAATCAAATACTCTTCAACTTTCATATATTTCAACTGAGGATCAATTAGCTGACATTCTAACAAAACCTTTGGATCAAAAACGTTTTATTCATTTACGAAAAGCAATTGGGATGCTTTCCTTGAAATAATCTTCTTTTTGAAATCTTTGCTTAGGATAGGTTTTGTATTTGTTTTTGTTTTGTTCATTATCTATGTTTGTACATAGGACATTAATTGAGCATAGATCATAATTGACTTTAATTGCATCTTTTCGCACATTTAGAAATTTATTATGCTTTTGCCATCATAATATTTCACTGTTGCAATGATCATTTATGTTAATTAAATCATCTTCTAAAGTGATCAAAGTCAATTTCACTCTCTCTATGATCTCTTGGTATAGTCATTATCTTATTTGACTGCTTAGTCGAGTATGAAATCGAGATCAATATTTGGTTGAATACTTTATATCTTAAATAATTGATAGCCAATTGAGGGGGAGTCTTAGAAAAGGTAAAATGCTCAAAAGATGTGGAAAGAGTTACATCCCAATGAGGAGTGTGAAAACTACCACCACATGGAGGAAAGAGCTACCAACTCGGTCGTCCGAGTATTGTGTGCAGCTACCACATGTATACCAAGCATGGTTGTTCAAATTTTTGATTAAGTAAAATGCATGTTGAAATACTTGACTCTGTCAAATTTCAAGGTTGGTATAAGGTGGGTTTTTAATGAAAGATGCTCAAAGAGCCACTCTCTTCAACAGATTGTCTAGATACATTATCTACTATATTTGGGATTTCAAACATCTATTGATCTTTGTATTTCATTTTCTTTACTGAATTGATGATTTGATAAAGGCATTACTCATAAGATCAAGTTAGATGTGATTGAAGGTGTTCAACTTTAAGGGATTTAATTTTTGTAAATTTTCGTTTCATTTTTGGATATTATTGATAGATTTGGCATAATCTAATTCTTGTTGTATGAAACGATGATTTTTGTTTAAAGTTGATACACATTTGCGCTTACAATCTTTTTCTGGTTTTTCTTGAATTTCTCTGAAATTTTCTAAAGAAAAAGTTGGGGGCCGATCCGGATCGGGCTAGATGATCCGGATCCCGAACGCAGGAATTCTTCTGCGGGCTGACGATCCGGATTGTATCTGCCGATCCGGATCCCGAACGCAGTTTCTCACTGCGGGTAGCCGATCCGGATCGCAGTTATGAACTGATCCGGATCGCGGCTAGGTTTTATAAGGAACGAAAAGGGTTTTTGATTTCTTTACTCCAATCTTTTGTTCCAAAGTTTCCAGAGCCTCTCTCTCTAGATTTCATCCTTCCTGGAAGCTTTCAAACTCAAGTTCTTCAACTCCAAGTA
This sequence comes from Tillandsia leiboldiana, assembly GCA_029204045.2. Lineage (NCBI taxonomy): Eukaryota > Viridiplantae > Streptophyta > Magnoliopsida > Poales > Bromeliaceae > Tillandsia > Tillandsia leiboldiana. The sequence goes on from CM055079.1 coordinate 6,961,449, forward strand.
AGTTTTATTGATCAAAATCTCGGTTTTTCACCGCTTTTCTCTTTTCCTCCTCAAACGTGATGAATTTCTTGGATCAACTTTGTTTGTGGATGGTTTTTGATCAAATTTCTTTTGAAATAAGAACTCTGGGTAGATTAGTTTTGTTTATATGCTAGGTATTCTCCTGATTAACGGATTTTTAGGCTTCGATTTCTAAAATTTCGGTTTTAGGGCATATAATAAGGTTTTTCGAAAATCATGCAATTGATCTATTTTTAAAAGTCCTTTTGCAAAACTAATTTGATTCTTAGTCTCTCTACATGATTATGATTGTTTGGGTACAATTTTTTCAATCTTTGAAAATTAACAATTTTTTTTTGTGTTCTTGAGTTGGTCTACACAGGATTCCTTTTCTCAAGAAACCATTAGCAATGGTGATCACTTGGGTTGTTTTTCTACTTGCGGCTATGGTTCATACAAGAGACACCGTCAAGCCCAAGAGGGCTAAGAAGGCTAAGAAAGCGAAGAAAGCTAAAGATGATTCCGATACAGAATCTGAAACGGAATCAATTAATTGGGATGAACTGCAAGTTGAAGCAACAACTGTTCCGACTGCTTCAAAGGGAAAAGCACCTGCAGAAACATCAAAGGCTCCGCCCACTGCTGCTGAGAAAGGCAAAGCTCCAATGGAAGAAACTTCTGGGAAGACAAGAAGAAAAAGTATTGCTCGCAAAAGAGGGAGTGCACAAGGAATCTCCATTGAGCAACCAGCTGATAGGCAAGCACCTCCTCAAGACTTTGTCAGCTCGGCAAGAATAAAGGATTTTGAAAACAGAGAATGCATTGGAGAAAGGCATGTTGATGTAAAAGCCTTAAAGCAGCGTTCTCAGACGTTTGGGACTTTGTTTGACCAGAGAGGTCTTGCTTCCATTTGCGAGTTCCCGGAGACCACTGGGTATTGTCTTCACTCAGTGAGGATGTTTTATCAGAATGCCTGCTATCTAGTTGATCAGGAAAGCGGGCGTCGGGATTTTCAAACATTAGTCAAGAATGTCAGAATCAAAGTAACGCCTCAGCTAATTGGTGAAGTACTAGGGATGGACGCCCGAGCCGATGGCACTCATTACCTGAAGAATCAAGTCTTCAACACCTTCTCCTGGAGAGTGGTAGTTGATGGAATCTGTGTTCCAGATACTCGGTCGACAGGAAACTCCGTTTTCTCGAAAGAACTACGACCAGAGTACCGTATCTTAAATCTCATTGTTTGTTACAATATTATTCCAAACATGAACACAAAGGTTCTTCGGTGGGAAAGAATGATATTCCTTTATCTACTTGGAAACCCCGCAGCAGCAATGGGAGCTAACTTAAACATTCCCTACGTCATCTGGTCAAGGATGGCACGATATGTGGAGCAAGCTCATCCGTCAGAGAGACTACCTTTTCCAATGATCATCATGCGCATTCTTCGCAAATTTAAAGCTGACACAAATGCGAGTTCCTATCTGCACAGTTTAGGAACGATCAATGACACAACAATTGTAAAGTCTCTTTCGACGAAGCCAGATGAACCTTTCATACCTCTTCACCGGCAACGAGAACAACGACAACAAGCAACAACCTCTACACCGGCAGCAGCTCCTCCAGTTCAACCAGCACCTCTGGCACAAGAAGCACCACAATCAACTTCTGATGATGATGCATCTGTTACCTCAATCTATAAAGAACAACAAAGGCTCTCCAACGAGCAAGAACGTATATCAAATGAACTAATTGAGGTAAAGGAAGAAATAAAGAAGGTAAATAAAAATCAATCAGCAATGAACAAGCGAATAAAGAAGATTTTCCAAATCCTCGGCTGTATCAGTTCAGACGAGTCTGAATAATCCGTATCCTTCTAATTTCTGTTTATTATGCATATGCTTAAATCCTTCTGTTGTGCAGGTTTTTAAGTTTTAATTTGAGTTTTTAGTTCTCGAACTTAAACTGTTAACCATTCTCTCCACTTCTGTAATCTTTGGCTTTATTTGTGACAAAAAGGGGGAGAGAGTTAGAGAGAACTTTGAACAATGAATGATGAAATATCAAGGTAAGTATGATCTCTACAATGAATGATGAAATATCAAGGTACAATGATGATGTGAATGAACATCAAGGTAAGGGAACTTGAACAATGATTGTGAAAATCTTGATGATGAAGATTTTGTATACATCAAGGTAAGTATCTCTTCAACTTCAACTTTGGTTTTCATCTTGTGATTGTTTGCATGTCTCGACTAATTATTCGACTAACTATTTGGACATGTATTATTACTAACAAGTTGATGTTGGACTAACATTTTGACATTTGGTTTTTGAATGCATAGAAGATATGTTGGTTTTTAACTATGATTCTCTTACATATCTGAATTCTCAAATGTCATGATGATTAGATAAACTCTATCTCTGTACTAGGTTTTGTATGCTAAATATTCTTGAGGTATCTAACGATCTCTTTTTGTCAAGAATGATTTCTTTGTGCAGAGAGTACAGATGTCTAAGTCTAGAGTCTGTTTTAGGAGTTTATCTCATGTTTTTAAATTTTTGAATCTCCATTGTAAATTTTTGTTGTATGGTGATAGCAACAAAAATATCTTTTTGAATTTTCTTTAGTGGATCTGTGTTTTGTCACGAAACCGCCAAAGGGGGAGATTGTTACGGAATTTGAGTTGGCGTAGTTTCGTGAAAGTCTCAAGTCTTGAAGATTGAAGGTGAAGAAAGTTGGATCGTTTAACTCAATCTCAAGAAAGAAGAATTCAAAAGGATCAGGTATGTTTAACCTAAGATTTTGTGTGATCCGAATACTTCTTGTAGTGTAGAAACACTTGGAAGAATCTTTCATTGCATAAAAATCAAAAACTGGACTTGGGACATGTTCAGGATCCGGATCAGGTTGTTCGATCCGGATCCCGAAGGTGGTTCGTTCATACACCAGTTCAATCCGGATCGTAGCCTCTTGATCCGGATCCCGAACACTTAGTTTACCATCTTCCTTGAACGATCCGGATCAGGCTTCACAATCCGGATCCCGAACGTTGATGTTTGGTGAACTGTATGAACGATCCGGATCATGCACTTCGATCCGGATCCCGAACCTTCGTTTTTCTGGAACTGGCTGACTCGTTACGACGATCCGGATCACAGCTAGTCCGATCCGGATCGCCGTCCGTAAAATTTCCAGAAATGTTAGGTTTTTTATTCTTATCTCCTTCCTAGGGTTTCTAACCTATAAATAGACCCTATGACTCTTTTTCTAGGGTTAATCCACATAGTCAATAGCCGTCATTTTCATATATCATTTTATACGGCTATAGATCCACATATAGAGAAGAAAGGAAATCATTAGAGAATACTCTATGTTTCTTCATCTATATTGATTAGTTTGATTCTAGGTTTTCATACTCACATCTTGAGTTGAATCAAACTAATGAATACTTAGATGGTATTTCCGATCTATCTTTGATCTAAGTATTCGGCGGATCATCACCACCCAAAACAACGATTTACCCCAAAAATCGGCGCGTGGATTCGCGTGTCCTTGTGGATTCAAGGTTCAACCGCTCTCGTGGATTCGGAGCGAGGCACGTTCGTGGATTCGAAGGGTGCTATTGGGTGAAGACCGTGGATTCGGTCAGACGTCGTGGATTCGACGTTGGACGCCGTGGATTCGGCGTTGGGCGCAGATCGTGGATTCGAGAAGCGTCGCGGAGCGAGCGGAGAAGATCCTCTAGGAGCGTATGGAAAAGGTTGAGTCGTAAGTGTGTACGGTAAATCACCTTGTACGTGTTTTAATTCTAGTGGATTTCTGCCGTGTTATCGGTCCCGTGGTTTTTTCTCCGGTGATGGAGTTTTCCACGTAAAAATCTTGCGTATTATTTTTATTTCCGCATTGGGTTTTTATCGCAACGATTTTTTGAGTGTTTATGCGTTTACACCTATTCACCCCCCTCTAGGTATTTTTTTCCCCTATTTAGATCCGTATTCCATATAACCCAACACCCCCAACTTCCCACAACCCCACAACTCCCCACGAACCGCCCCAACTTCCCGCCACTCCCCACAACTCCCCTTAACTCCCCTGCGTACGAAACCCCAAGGGCAACGAGAACCCACTTCCCCAACCTTTCAGTTTCCCAACCGAACCTTACTGTTTTCCCAACCGATCGAGTGGAGAAGCAAGGCGGAGCGGGTGAGGAGAAGGAAGATCGCTGGCATACCCTTCACGCAAGAACAGGACGATCATCCCCTAGATCAACCCTAGTCGACGAAACCAAGGTAAGCATGGCTTAGGGTTCTTGATTTGGGCGTTTCTTGGTTCTCTTAGGAAAAAGGGAGGAGGGGAGTCGGCGCCATCACCGGAGCCACGCATGCGGGCGGCGCCGCATGAGGGCGGCGCCGCGTGCATCCGCATGCGGGCGGCGCCGCATGCGGGTGGCGCCGCATGCGGGCGGCGCCGCATGCCCCCGCATGCGGGCAGCGCCGCATGCGGGCGGCACCGCATGCGGGCGGCACCGCATGCGGATGCGGGCGCCGCATGTGGGCGCCGCATGTGGGCGGCACCGCATGCGGATGCGGGCGCCGCATGCGGGCGGTACCGCATGCGGATGCGGGCGCCGCCGCATGCGGGCGGCTCCGCATGCGGGTGCGGGCGGCACCGCATGCGGGCGGTGCCGCATACGGGCGGCGCCGCATGCGGGCGGCTCCGCATGCGGGTGCGGGCGGCACCGCATGCGGGCGGCGCCGCACGCGGGCGGCTCCGCATGCGGGTGCGGGCGGCACCGCATGCGGGCGGCACCGCATGCGGGTGCGGGCGGCACCGCATGCGGGCGGCGCCGCGTGCGGGCGGCACCGCATGCGGGCGGCGCCGCGTGCGGGTGGCGCCGCATGCCCCCGCATGCGGACAGCGCCGCATGCGGGCTGCACCGCACGCGGGCGGCACCGCATGCGGGCGGCGCCGCGTGCGGGCGGCACCGCGTGCGGGCGGCGCCGCATACGGGCGGCGCCGCATGCGGGCTGCGCCGCATGTGGGCAGCGCCGCGCGCACCCACAAGTGGGAAGCGCCGCATGTGGGTGACGCCGTGTGCGGACGGCGCCGCACGCAGTTAGTACGCCGCCCAGCCGTGCGGGGCCGGGCGCGTACGTGTACGAATTGTGCGCAAGGTGGGGGGGCGCCGGGTGTTCTAGTCGTTAATCTTACTGAGTCTTAAATTTCTGACTCCTGTATGACAGGTTCTTGTAGGTCCGGGCGGGCACCCGAGACGCGGGAGAACCTAGCATCGGTCAGGAGCGCGACAACAAGGTGGGTTGTCTTTTGAGGCTTAGTATAGTGTTACTACTCCGAAAATGATGATTAATTACATGTTAATCGGTACTAACGCTGACGGTTTCTATGATTTACTATATTACCCCGTGTCTTGGTTACTATGCTCGAGTTGCGACACGCGCACCCGCGGTCTGGCCACCGCAAAGGGTGCTCTTTTCCGGAAAGGCGGTCTTCGACCCGTGTTACCCACGAGGGGATGTAGTGGGGCCCCCGTAGGTGTGGGGTTTGAGGCACCAAGGTGTGAGCGGTGCGACCTGTCGGGATTGGTGCCCGACGAGGTCAGGTGTGCGACCCGCCGGGATTGGTGCCCGACGAGGTCAGGTGTGCGACCCGCCGGGATTGGTGCCCGACGAGGTCAGGTGTTGCAGGTGTTACCGGGGTTACAGGGGTCTCAGGTGGTACAGGTGGTTGCGAGTTACCGTTACGAGTAGAGTGGTTGCTCCGGCTAGTCTTACTTTTGTGGCTTGGTATTACTTTACTGCTTTAGTATTATTATTATGACAGTGTCGCTGACTACCCACTCTGTGACAGGTACCTCCAGGGGGTAGAGGTAGGCGACGGTGAGGCCGAGGTGGGAGCAGTCGGGCTGTGGGAGCCCCAGTATGCTGTTTTCTTTACTTTCTCTGCATTTCATTTGGTATTGTAGGTTACTGTGTGGTTCTCGATACCCTTGTGGGGTCGCGTGGATGTTGATTACTTTCGTTTCAGTTATGCACTATTGTTTCCTTTATCTTTCCTGCTTGGCCGTTTTCTAAACAAACCAACTGGTAACAAGAGGAAAAGGACTTCGAAAACCGTTTTCAAAACCTAAGGCCGTGTGGGCCTGTTTTCAAAACGGTGAGTTTATCCTTTCAACTTGACTGGCCATGGCATTGTTTAGTCTTCATGTACAGTTAGACTCCGAACTGTTGTGATTAAATGGAAAATGATTGCTTGTGTTCGACTATTGTAACAGCCGCGACGCCGTGCATATACAGAGGAGACTCTGCCCGATTTTTGAGTAAATCTGTATATGTGGCGGGTCTGGGCACGCGCCGGGGAAGGAGGTTTTTAAACAGAAAAATTGTACGCACCTTACGCTTACTTTGGTGTATCGTTTCCGCTAAAATAACACCCCCGGGGCGTGACAGATTAAGATGGTATCAGAGACTTTGCTTTAATCACAACAGTAATGGCCCAACATCCACCGAGATATCACACTTAACTACGAATAAATGAAATGTGTGGGACGTAAGGGTGTAGGACGTGAGTGAACGTGGGGGGAGGGGGATTTGTGTGATTTATTTACGCATGGTTTTTCCTGGTATGCTGGGACTAATGTGTTTCCTTGGTGTGCACAGATAGAAGCCCGATTTTGGGTGGGTAACTGCTGCCGGACATGGACCTTGCGGCAGAGGCGAACCGCTTACTACGCAACCAGCTGCGCGACGTGGCTGGGCAACTGCTAACTCTCGCGGAGCACGTGGGTATACTGACCCAGGAGCTTGAGGGTGTCGACCACGCCCAGCACGGCACCGGTGGTGTTAACCCCCGTGGGATACCACCGACTGGCGTTTCCACCTTTCAGGGAGCGGTCAACCTGGCCGTGCGCACGGAGCTAGAGCGTACGCGGTGGGCACACCCCTACCCCCGCCCGACAGGGGACCCCTACCAGTGCGGCAGAGCGACCAAGCGCCAGAGGAACGGGCCGAAACCCGGGCAGGCGATGAGGGAGGGACCTGCACCACCAACGCCATGCGTCATTTGTGACGGTGCGCATCCAATGATGGATTGCCCTTGGCGGGACGAACATTGCTTCTGGTGTGGCAGGCCGGGCCACACACGTTACGAGTGCCCCCGGAAGCCGGGCGTCACCAGACCCCCGGCACCGAGACCTGACGACCCACGCCTGACGGACTCTTCCGATACCGAGTCCCCACCCCGCCACGCCGAACGTAGCTGGCCCAGAGGTTGTGGACGGACCTCCCCAGCCGCCCCGGGGAGCAGTGATGCAGAATCCTAGAACCGGAAATCACAGGTATATATATTTTTTTTTTTCTCCCTTTACCTCTTTTTGGTTAGGCATCGATTTCCATCTTCCGTTTTTGTCTTTTTCTTTCTCCGCGTACTGTGCGGTTGTGCCGGGGGGGGGGGGGGGTTTATATAGGATAGGAGTGGGGTTACTCCCCTAGTCCGCCTTAGGAGTTGTGAACGGAAATCACAGAGTGGGAAGGCGGGTCGGGCGCCAGGTAGGAACCCTTTACAAATGGTTCTGAGGAGAGAACCCTACCTAGTTTGTTGGTCTGTTCAAACCCCCGGAGGGGGAACTTCGCGGAAGTGGCCACTGCCGCGACTGTAGCAGACAAGGTGTCACCACCCCCCGACGACGACATCAGAGGCGGTGTCTTGAGTTACGGAAGGATTACGACCTAACGATCCAATATCACCCCGGGAAAGCAAACGTGGTAGCGGACGCTCTGAGCAGGAAGGGGCGATTGGAGGGAGGATCGGTGGGTGCGATAACTGAGCAGAGCAACTTGATCGCGGAATTTTCGCGACTAGGGTTGGAAGTAGTGCCAGCAGGCACGGTTGCACAACTTCTAACTTTAGTGGTCAAGCCAACACTGCTAGAAAAGATTCGAGAGGGACAGCAGGCGTACTCGCACTTACAGCTCGTAAGAGACAAGATCTCATCGGATCAGGAAGGTGACTTTTCATTGGAAGGCGATGGCACTCTACGGTTCCGCGGGCGGATTTGCGTACCGGATACCCCGGAATTGAAGAAGGAAATTCTGTCTGAGGCACACAGTGCCCCTTATGCAGCGCATCCAGGAGGCACAAAGATGTACAGGGACCTCAAGCAGACCTTCTGGTGGCCCAAGATGAAGAGGGATGTAACTCGATTTGTAGCTCATTGCCTAGTGTGTCAACAGATAAAGGCGGAACATCAACGACCGGCAGGAAAGTTGCAACCCTTACCGGTACCGGAGTGGAAGTGGGATCATATCACCGTGGACTTTGTCACCGGGTTCCCACGTTCACCACAAGGACACGACACAATATGGGTTGTGGTGGACCGGCTAACTAAATCAGCGCACTTCCTGCCGATTCACACAACCTGGACCAGAGAGCGGTTGGCTCAAGTCTACCTCAGCGAGATTGTAAGACTGCATGGGGTACCGGCATCGATCACATCAGACAGAGACACGCGTTTTGTCTCAAAGTTTTGGCAGAGTCTGCAACAAGCCTTGGGGACTAAATTGCACTTCAGCACAGCCTTCCACCCTCAGACAGACGGGCAGTCGGAGCGAGTGATACAGACGCTAGAGGACCTGCTTCGGGCCTGTGTACTCGATTGGGGAGTCGGTTGGGAGCGTTACCTACCACTTGTAGAATTCGCTTACAACAATAGCCACTAGGCCAGCATCCTGATGGCACCCTACGAAGCCTTATACGGGAGACGCTGCCGATCCCCGATCTGTTGGGACGACTTGGGAGAACGGAAGTTCTTGGGACCCGACTTGGTGAAAGAAACAGAAGAGAAGGTGCGCCTCATCAGACAGCGCTTACTAACCGCCCAGAGTCGACAAAAGAGCTACGCGGATCGAAGACGCCGCGACTTAAAGTTCCAGGTGGGAGAACACGTGTTTTTGCGGGTCTCGCCGTCCAGGGGAATCAAGCGATTCGGGTTAAAAGGCAAGCTAAGCCCGCGGTTCGTGGGGCCATTCGAGATCCTGGAGCGGATTGGCCCAGTGGCTTACCGCCTTGCCCTACCACCGAACCTCAACCGGATTCATGACGTGTTCCACGTTTCGATGCTCAAGAAATACCTCCCCGACCCGTCGCATGTTCTGGACGTCTCGACACTCGAACTAAAGGAGGACCTAAGCTTCGAGGAAACCCCTGTGCGAATACTAGCAAGAGAAAGCAAGACGCTTCGAAACCGAGACATCCCCTATGTGAAGGTGCACTGGAACAACCACGAGGAGCGGGAAGCGACGTGGGAACTAGAATCGAAGATGAGGGAGGGCTACCCCTATCTCTTTACCGCGAACCAGGATTGAGTTTCGAGGATGAAACTCGTTTTAAGAGGTGAGTGGTGTAGTAGCCGTGGGTTTAAAATGTTTTTGGGTCTACTTTTGGTTTTCGTTTATTTCGCAATTCGTTTCGGGGGGCTGGAGGGTGATCGAATAATTCCTTGTTTCCGGACAGACCGTCGGGGCTCGCAGGTATTTTTAGTTAATAGAGCTCGCGAAACGGAGAACGGCGGCGAAATCGGTTTTGAATTCCGACGCCGGAATCTCCCGGAATAAATTCCGGAAGGTAGCTAGCGGTTGAGGAGGTCAACGCGGTTTTTCAGGCAGACCGGACCCTGGTTCGCACCCGACTTGTTACCCGCTTTTGACTTGAATTGGGTTCATTCCCATTCCCCAACTTAACCGCTCCCGCCATCTTAACCGCTCCCGCCTTTTCCCGGTCGTACAACTCCCCACTAACCGCCCCAACTTCCCACCACTCCCCCCAACTTCCCACAACCCCACAACTCCCCACGAACCGCCCCAACTTCCTGCCACTCCCCACAACTCCCCTTAACTCCCCTGCGTACGAAACCCCAAGGGCAACGAGAACCCACTTCCCCAACCTTTCAGTTTCCCAACCGAACCTTACTGTTTTCCCAACCGATCGAGTGGAGAAGCAAGGCGGAGCGGGTGAGGAGAAGGAAGATCGCCGGCATACCCTTCACGCAAGAACAGGACGATCATCCCCAAGATCAACCCTAGCCGACGAAACCAAGGTAAGCATGGCTTAGGGTTCTTGATTTGGGCGTTTCTTGGTTCTCTTAGGAAAAAGGGAGGAGGGGAGTCGGCGCCATCACCGGAGCCACGCATGCGGGCGGCGCCGCATGAGGGCGGCGCCGCGTGCATCCGCATGCGGGCGGCGCCGCATGCGGGTGGCGCCGCATGCGGGCGGCACCGCATGCGGGTGGCGCCGCATGCGGGCGGCGCCGCATGCCCCCGCATGCGGGCAGCGCCGCATGCGGGCGGCGCCGCATGCGGGCGGCGCCGCATGCGGGCGGCACCGCATGCGGATGCGGGCGCCGCATGCGGGCGGCACCGCATGCGGATGCGGGCGGCTCCGCATGCGGGCGGCTCCGCATGCGGGTGCGGGCGGCACCGCATGCGGGCGGCGCCGCACGCGGGCGGCTCCGCATGCGGGTGCGGGCGGCACCGCATGCGGGCGGCACCGCATGCGGGTGCGGGCGGCACCGCATGCGGGCGGCGCCGCGTGCGGGCGGCATCGCATGCGGGCGGCGCCGCGTGCGGGCGGCGCCGCATGCCCCCGCATGCGGACAGCGCCGCATGCGGGCTGCACCGCACGCGGGCGGCACCGCACGCGGGCGGCGCCGCGTGCGGGCGGCACCGCATGCGGGCGGCAACGCATGCGGGCGGCGCCGCATGCGGGCAGCGCCGCATGTGGGCAGCGCCGCGCGCACCCACAAGTGGGAAGCGCCGCATGTGGGTGACGCCGTGTGCGGACGGCGCCGCACGCAGTTAGTACGCCGCCCAGCCGTGCGGGGCCGGGCGCGTACGTGTACGAATTGTGCGCAAGGTGGGGGGGCGCCGGGTGTTCTAGTCATTAATCTTACAGAGTCTTAAATTTCTGACTCCTGTATGACAGGTTCTTGTAGGTCCGGGCGGGCACCCGAGACGCGGGAGAACCTAGCATCGGTCAGGAGCGCGACAACAAGGTGGGTTGTCTTTTGAGGCTTAGTATAGTGTTACTACTCCGGAAATGATGATTAATTACATGTTAATCGGTACTAACGCTGACGGTTTCTATGATTTACTATATTACCCCGTGTCTTGGTTACTATGCTCGAGTTGCGACACGCGCACCCGCGGTCTGGCCACCGCAAAGGGTGCTCTTTTCCGGAAAGGCGGTCTTCGACCCGTGTTACCCACGAGGGTATGTAGTGGGGCCCCCGTAGGTGTGGGGTTTGAGGCACCAAGGTGTGAGCGGTGCGACCTGTCGGGATTGGTGCCCGACGAGGTCAGGTGTGCGACCCGCCGGGATTGGTGCCCGACGAGGTCAGGTGTGCGACCCGCCGGGATTGGTGCCCGACGAGGTCAGGTGTTGCAGGTGTTACCGGGGTTACAGGGGTCTCAGGTGGTACAGGTGGTTGCGAGTTACCGTTACGAGTAGAGTGGTTGCTCCGGCTAGTCTTACTTTTGTGGCTTGGTATTACTTTACTGCTTTAATATTATTATTATGATAGTGTCGCTGACTACCCACTCTGTGACAGGTACCTCCAGGGGGTAGAGGTAGGCGACGGTGAGGCCGAGGTGGGAGCAGTCGGGCTGTGGGAGCCCTAGTATGCTGTTTTCTTTACTTTCTCTGCATTTCATTTGGTATTGTAGGTTACTGTGTGGTTCTCGATACCCTTGTGGGGTCGCGTGGATGTTGATTACTTTCGTTTCAGTTATGCACTATTGTTTCCTTTATCTTTCCTGCTTGGCCGTTTTCTAAACAAACCAACTGGTAACAAGAGGAAAAGGACTTCGAAAACCGTTTTCAAAACCTAAGGCCGTGTGGGCCTGTTTTCAAAACGGTGAGTTTATCCTTTCAACTTGACTGGCCATGGCATTGTTTAGTCTTCATGTACAGTTAGACTCCGAACTGTTGTGATTAAATAGAAAATGATTGCTTGTGTTCGACTATTGTAACAGCCGCGACGCCGTGCATATACAGAGGAGACTCTGCCCGATTTTCGAGTAAATCTGTATATGTGGCGGGTCTGGGCACGCGCCGGGGAAGGAGGTTTTTAAACAGAAAAATTGTACGCACGCTACGCTTACTTTGGTGTATCGTTTCCGCTAAAATAACACCCCCGGGGCGTGACAAACAGCTATCAAGCGAGCATCCAGATGGCTCCGTTTGAGGCGTTGTATGGATGCAAGTGTCGGTCGCCCTTATATTGGAGTGACGTGGGTGAGAGGAGGACTTTGGGACCGGATTTATTGTTGGAGGCAGAGGAGAAAATCAGATTAGTTCGCCGATATCTTGAGACAGCCCAGAGTCGTCAGAGGAGCTACACTGATACTCGGCGGTGAGACCTAGAGTTTCAGATTGGGGATCATGTCTTTTTGAAGGTCTCGCCTTCGAAAGGGGTCTAGAGATTTGGAGTCCGGGGAAAGCTCAGTCCCCGCTTTATTGGACCCTTCGAGGTATAGAGAGGATTGGCCCTGTGGCCTATAGAGTTGCACTTCCACCGCGCCTGGCCGGAGTCCATGATGTTTTCCATGTCTCGGCTCTGAGGAGATACGTCTTCGACCCTTCGCATGTGATCGACTTCCCTTCCTTAGAGATTGGCGAGGATCTTGGGTATGAGGAGCGCCCGTTGCGAATCCTGGCTCGTGAGGTGAGAGAATTGCGCAACCGGGCCATTCCGTATGTGAAGATCCTGTGGAGCAATCACGGGGAGCGGGAGGCTACTTGGGAGCTGGAGTCGGTGATGCGGGATACCTACCCTTTTCTATTCGAGACTCCTGATTGAGGTTTGCTTTCCTTTTGTTTCGAGGACGAAACTCCCTTTTAGTGGGGGAGGATGTGGTGACCTTAAACCCCATGCAGTTTTCCGGGTGAATCCATAGTTTAGAGCACCTATTAGTGGTGTATCAGGCCCATAGTGCATCAAGGAGATGCCACAGATGGACCCTGTGTGTTATCTTTTACTGTTCTGGCCTTCGGCTGTGTTTGCCAAAATTTTTAAAAGGTTTTTGGCCAAACAGAGGTTGGAATTGGATTCAGCACGGAAAAACACTTGAAAAAGGCTATTTGCTTGTTAAATTTGGAGTCCGGATGACCAAAAACGGGCTACCGGAAGTTTTGGGTGAAAACTGGTGCATGGGGGGGTGACCGTGGACCGGCGGGAGCCACGTGGCGGCCTGTCATTGGCCGGCTCACGCCGCTCGGTCCACGGGGATAGTGCGCTGGTGCATAGACCGCGGGGCGGGCCACGTGGCGCGTCCGGACTGGCGGGTGCACGCAGCGCGGCTCAGGGAGAAAACGGCGCTGCATGGTGGACCGGGAGCACGACATGTGGCGGCGCGGCATTGGCGGGCTCACGTGGTCGCGGTCCACGGCGCCAGCGGCAGTGCACGGGGCAGCGCTGCGGCCGACGCGTGGCGCCCCGCACTCGAGTGCGCCACGCGTCGCTCCGCCAGCGTTCCGCCCCACTTACCCCACCGCCCGCGGGGGATGCGACGTGGCGCGCGGAGAGGGCCCCCGCACGGCTGTCTCCTGTTTTGCAGTGACGTGGCCGCACCAGAAACTTTCAGGCGGTCGGACGGTGGCGCGTCCGACCCATTCTGGCGGATTCGGGCGCCAGAAAAGAGGGCCCGAATCCGCCAGGCCCATTTGAGGGATGTGGGCCTATAAATAGGGCCCTTAGGTGTTTCATTTCAGGTTTTTTGGACTTCTCCTGGTGGGCCCTTAAGGAGACTTCATCCTTTTTCAGTCCAGCATACTTCAGAAGATTTTGGGGATTTTTGGAGTTCATCTGCTCGACTTCATCTGCGAGCGGCGCACACTGACGCTTCTACTTCGACGACCCGTTTCGTCGTGTTTTAGTGCGCGGACTCCCCCGACTCACCCCGATCTCCGTTTTTAGCGATTTTCATGCCGTTGGACTCACGACTGGTAGGACTCCAACTTTGATGTTCTGAGTTTTCACTGATTCCTTACGGATTTTGAAGGTTTTTGAGCTTTCTTTTGCCCCTTTTTTCTTTGCGGATTTTTGGACAGCATTGCAGAGTTTTAGCCATAACTTTGCGTACCGACATCGGATCGAGGTGATTCAAAAGGGAAACTTCATCTACTTCTCGCGAGGAATCTCCTGGATTTTTCTCAGAATTTTCTGAGTTGGCTTCGAAGGTGAGAATCTTTCTTCTTCCCGAGTTCTTATCTGTGAAATCTGGTACAGTTTTTTATGGGGTGTTTCTCTTGCCGATTTTCTATCTCAGCGTAGAAAACTCGGAATTGGACATGCAGGTATTCGTTTCGAAGCTATCGACGCGTAGATCGCAGGAATATTTTATTTGGATTTAAAGTAAGGTAAAATGTTGGATGGTGTGCCAGCTAAAGGCGCTGAGCGAGTCAGCGCCTTTAGTGTAGAACACTAAAGGCGCTGACTCGCTCAGCGCCTTTAATGTTTTTTGTGAAGGCGCTGAGTTGCTCGGCGCCTTTAGTGTAAAGCACTAAAGGCGCCGAGCGACTCAGCGCCTTTTGTGACGCCCCACTTCCCAGGGGGTCACCCATTCTAGAACTACTCTAGCTCTAGCACGCTTAACTCTCATGTTCCTCTTGGATCTTGCTACCATCCAAAATGCTATAGCCGGGTTAGAGATTTAGTCCTATTATATCATTTATATAGAGGACTAATTCAAATTCCGGGGGTGTAACATTCTTCCCCCCTTTAAGCCCTGACGTCCACGTCAGGCTCAAGCACACTCACAAGCACCAGGCGATGTGAGACTCGTCTCGCTAGCCTTAGCCGACCTTGTGAGGAGCTGCACTCCACTCACAACGGTCATTAGCCGGGGAGCCTCGCTCTACCCGCTATATAACCCTGGCTCAGCCGAGACTCATCTCACATTTCCGGCTGGTGAATGGCTCTGATACCAACTGTGACGCCCCACTTCCCAGGGGGTCACCCATCCTAGAACTACTCTAGCTCTAGCACGCTTAACTCTCATGTTCCTCTTGGATTTTGCTACCATCCAAAATGCTATAGCCGGGTTAGAGATTTAGTCCTATTATATCATTTATATAGAGGACTAATCCAAATTCCGGGGGTGTCACATTCTTCCCCCCTTTAAGCCCTGACGTCCACGTCAGGCTCAAGCACACTCACAAGCACCAGGCGATGTGAGACTCGTCTCGCTAGCCTTAGCCGACCTTGTGAGGAGCTGCACTCCACTCACAACGGTCATTAGCCGGGGAGCCTCGCTCTACCCGCTATATAACCCTGGCTCAGCCGAGACTCATCTCACATTTCCGGCTGGTGAATGGCTCTGATACCAACTGTGACGCCCCACTTCCCAGGGGGTCACCCATCCTAGAACTACTCTAGCTCTAGCACGCTTAACTCTCATGTTCCTCTTGGATCTTGCTACCATCCAAAATGCTATAGCCGGGTTAGAGATTTAGTCCTATTATATCATTTATATAGAGGACTAATTCAAATTCCGGGGGTGTAACACCTTTAGTGCAACATTTCAAGCGCATATGTGTCCTGAAGACTCGGTCAATTTTCAGAAAATTTGGTCAAGTCTCCAGCTGCACTGAAGGCGCCGAGCGACTCAGCGCCTTCACAGAAATTTTGTGAAGGCACTGAGTTGCTCGGCGCCTTTAGTGTTTTACACTAAAGGCGCTGAGCGACTCAGCGCCTTTATTGCAATATTATAACCGCAAACGTGTCCTGAGGAGTCGGCCAATTTTCAAAAAATTTGGTAAGTCCTCAGCCGCACTGAAGGCGCCGAGCGACTCAGCGCCTTCACAGATTCTGTGAAGGCGCTGAGTCGCTCGGCGCTTTCAAGGTGGACACCCGACGTGGCGCCCGCGTGGCGAAAGCAGGGTTATTTTTACAAAAAAAAAAATTGAAAGGGTTATTTCGTAAATTTTAAAAATTTGGAGGGTTAGTTCAAAAAAATGTCCTGGTGAGAGCTTAATTGAGTGGTTATACAAAAAAATCTTTGCATATCTATGCCTTCTTTCCAATGTTAAAGAGAAATCGTGATCTTTATCAAAATATATAATACTAAAATGTAGTTCCTTTGAGATCAATTTTCACTTGCTTCCGTGCCACTGCATTTAAGATCATGCCTAAGAGTAGCTGAATCAAAATCTTGTTGTTTGTTTAGACTCCGTTTGGTTGGGATATAAAAGTGAACTAGTAGCTTCAGAGATAAGTATAATTTTTGGAACAATCGTGAACTATTACAAATTTGTGTTTGGTTGGATATTAGGTTACTATCAGGTATAAGAAAAATAGTGTTTGGTAGGAAATGAAGAATAAAAAGAATAGAGAGTGTATTTTGTGTATAATGACTAATATGCCTTTCCTCTTAGTTTTTTTTTTAAAAAAATTAAAATTTAAAAATTTGTATAAATTTTAATTTTTATTAATTTTAATTTTTATAAAAAATTTAAGTTTGAGCAAAAAAAATTTAATTTTAAAATTTTAAGTGGGAGCAAAAGTTTTAATTTTTAACTTTGCATAAATTTTAAAAATTTTATAAAAAATTTGTATAAATTTTAAATTTTAAAATTTTATAATTTTAAATTTAATAAATTTTTAAAAATTTAAAATAAAAATAAAATTTTAGATTTATTAAAAACTAAAGTTAAAAAATTTAAAATTTATAAAATAAAAAAAATTTAAATTTAAATTTTATAAACTTAAATATCTTTTAAAATTTAAAATTTTTAAATTTAAAAAAATAAAAAAGCAATGGGAAGAAAGACGAAGCAAGAGGAAGGAGGCCAAAAATCTCGCCTCGATTCGATAAAATCTCTTGTTCTGGGAGAGGGGGGGGGGGGGGGGGGGGGGAACTCTTGTTCCCCCTCTTATTCCACATCTGTTTGGATACAAAGAAGGAAATAACTCCCTTCGTACCCGAACCAAACACCCACTTAAAGGGAAAAAAGAAAAGGAAGGGAATCGTGTTCTTGTTAACACAGGTTATTCTTGGATGAACCCAGAGCAATAGTTCCATCCGCCCATTAGAGTGGTGTTCATTTTATCCCATACTTTTTTAGGCTTCGCTTGGTTGAGGTATAAAAGATAATTAGTTGTATCAGGAATAAGTATAAATTTTGAAACAAGCTGTAACTAATGTAAATTTATGTTTGGTTGGATTCTAGGTTAGTACCCGGTATAAAAAAATAATTTTTGAAAATAATTGAAAAATAAGAAAAATAGAGAATTAACTTTTGTGTTAAAACACTAAAATATCCTTTCCTTTTTAGTATTTTTTTTCAAAATTAAAATTTTAAAATTTATTCAAATTTTAATATTTATTAATTTTAATTTTTATAAAAATTTTAAGTGAGAGCAAAAAAAAAAGTTAATTTTTAAATTTTAAGTGGGAGTAAAAATATTAATTTTTAAATTTATATAAATTTTAAAAAAATTATTAAAAATGGTATAAATTTTAAAATTTTAAAATTAATATTTTTTTAAAAAATAAAATGAAATAAAATAAAATTTTTAGATTTATTCAAATATAAAATTTAAAAAATTAAAATTTATAAAATTAAAAATTTAAATATCTTTTAAAATTTAAAAATTCTAATTTAAAAAAAAATAAATCAAAAGAAGCATAAAAGAAAGAAAGAAAAGAAAAAAAAAAACAAAGTGCTCCCTCCCAAAGCACTCTGTCTTGGGAATGGGCCTTATTCTGCGTTGTTCGGGGGGAGGGGGGAACCCAAATTCCCTCCTAATACCGGGTTGTCCCGGTTTTTACCGGGACAACCCGGTAAGGGGGGGAATAGGTATACCCACCTATTCCCCCATTCCCGTTTTGTTTGGGTACAAAAGGGAGATATCCCCCCTTTGTATCCCCCTTTGTACCCAAACCAAACACCACCTTAGGCTTCGCTTAGTTGAGGTATAAAAGAGAATTAGTATAAATTTTGGAACAAGCTGGAACTAATGTAAATTTGTGTTTGGTTGGATTTTAGGTTAGTACCAGGTATAAAAAAAAAATAGTGTTTCAAAATAATTGAAGAATAAGAGGAATAGAGAATTAACTTTTGTGTTAAAAGATTAAAATATTCTTTCCTTTTTAGTTTTTTTTTTCAAAATTGAAATTTCAAAATTTATTCAAATTTTAATATTTATTAATTTTAGTTTTTATAAAATTTTTAAGTGGGAACAAAAAAAAAGTTAATTTTTAAATTTGAAGTGGGAGTAAAAATTTTAATTTTTAAATTTATATAAATTATAAAAAAATTATAAAAAAATTGTATAAATTTTAAAATTTTAAAATTAATATTTTTTTTACAAAAAAAATAAAATAAAATTTTTAGATTTATTAAAATATAAAATTAAAAAAATTAAAATTTATAAAATAAAAAATTTTAAATTTAAATATTTTTTAAAATTTAAAAATTCTAATTTTTAAAAATAAAAAAATAATAAAATCAAAAGAAGCATATAAAAAAAAAATAAATAAATAAATAAATAAAAGAAAAATGGAAGAAGAAGGTAGAGTGCCTCTTCCCAAGGCACTCTGCCTTGGGAAGGAGCATAGAGGGGCCATTGTTCGGACTTGTTCGGGCTTGTTCGGGGGGGGGGGGGGGGGGGGGGAAGGGGGGGACGTCCCGGTTTTTACCGGGACAACCCGGTATACCCTTTGTACCCAAACCAAACGGTGTGAAGTGGAATGGGGGGAAATAGGTGGGTATACCTATTTCCCCCCTTACCGGGTTGTCCCGGTAAAAACCGGGACAACTCGGTAATATGCGGGGATTTCGGTTTCCCCCCTCCCCCGAACAAGCCCGAACAAGGGCCCCTCTATGCTCCTTCCCAAGGCAGAGTGCCTTGGGAAGGGGCACTCTGCCCTTTTTTCTTTTTTTTTTCTTTTTTTTTTTTTTTTTTAATGCTTCTTTTGATTTTATTATTATTATTTTTTTAAATTAGAATTTTAAAATTTTAAAAGATATTTAAATTTTAAATTTTTTATTTTATAAATTTTATTTTTTTTAATTTTATATTTTAATAAATCTAAAAATTTTATTTTATTTTTTTTTGTAAAAAAAATATTAATTTTAAAATTTTAAAATTTATACAATTTTTTTTATAATTTTTTTAAAATTTATATAAATTTAAAAATTAAAATTTTTACTCCCACTTAAAATTTAAAAATTAACATTTTTTTTTGCTCCCACTTAAAATTTTTATAAAAATTAAAATTAATAAATATTAAAATTTGAATAAATTTTAAAATTTTAATTTTGAAAAAAAAAACTAAAAAGAAAAGGATATTTTAGTCTTTTAACACAAAAGTTAATTCTCTATTCCTCTTATTCTTCAATTATTTCCAAACACTATTTTTTTTTTATAACTGGTACTAACCTAAAATCCAACCAAATACAAATTTACATTAGTTACAACTTGTTCCAAAATTTATACTTATTTCTGGTACAACTAATTCTCTTTTATGTCTCAACCAAGCGAAGCCCTTGTGTTTGGGTACAGGTACAAAGGTTATCTCCCTTTGTACCCAAACCAAACGGTGTGTTACAGTTATGGCTCATCAGTTGAATACCCAATGAAACTTGGAATTGATTTTATTATTGGTTTCTCCTATTCAGTAGGATAACATGGAGATGAAAAAAGGAAAAAGTTATCGCAGCTATATTTATCCCTAAACCATACAGTAGCATGAAAAATTGTCACTTCCCTCTGTTACATCTTAATTATGCGAGTATACCGTTATTCCCTATGGTGGAAGCTGAATTATCTCTTTGATTATGGCTATTGCCTCTCGCTTGATCATTATTTGATTAAAACTATATTTTGTTTAGGCGTTGAATGTCAATTTTGTATTGTAATACCTTATCTTTCAATCAATTTATAGTTTTGTTTTACTTTCACTTAATTTATATATTCTTTTCCTCCTAGGGCTGTTTTGGCTTGGCTTTCCAGAATGTGGGAGAGAAGCTGGTCTCTGTCGCGGACATTGCCAAGGAGCACTGGGCCACCTACGGCAGGAATTTCTTCTCGAGATACGATTATGAAGTAAGCATACACTCTCTTCCAAGTCTAAAATAAGCATATATTAGCAAATTTATTTGCTTTTACATTTAAACTCTCTCAACTAGAATTGAATCTCACCTAATGTCGTTGTTGTTCAGGAATGTGAATCTGCAGGAGCAAACCAAATG
Organism: Tillandsia leiboldiana; assembly: GCA_029204045.2. Lineage (NCBI taxonomy): Eukaryota > Viridiplantae > Streptophyta > Magnoliopsida > Poales > Bromeliaceae > Tillandsia > Tillandsia leiboldiana. The sequence continues at coordinate 6,981,721 of CM055079.1, forward strand.
ATGGAGCACCTTAGGGACTTGATCTCAAAAAACAAACCTGGAGATAAATATGGTACCATATCTAAAAAGAAACTTTTGTAAAAATTTAGGTTAACACTAGCCCATTTAATATTGTAATGATGCTATTTTCTGTTTTTATTTCGGGGAATTATACCCTCAAATTCGCTGATGATTTCTCGTACACCGATCCCGTAAGTTTCTCTTTAATAATAGTCTTTTGATTGCTTAGGGCTTCTTATACTTACCTGAGAATATATACTCTATCTGCATACCTCAATTACTAAAAATCCACTTTGTCTGAATATGTCAGGTCGATGGAAGTGTTGCATCGGAGCAAGGCCTTCGATTTGTTTTCACAGATGGATCAAGGATTATATATCATCTCTCGGTATGCGTCCTGTTCTATATATGGTAAAATGAGTTTCTTAGGAGATTTCTTGGATTTTATTACTCGAGTTACTCTATTCCGCATGTCAGGGGACTGGATCAGCAGGCGCAACAATACGAGTGTACATTGAGCAATTCGAGCCCGACGTCTCCAAGCACAACATGGATGCTCAAACAGCGTTGAAGCCATTAATAGGTACTTGCTCTTTTCAAGAGCTAATTTTTGAAGGGTTAAAAAATATCCATATTTTTCTTCCTTAATACTTACTCTTTGCCTTCCCCTGCCCTAGATCTTGTATTGTCGTTTTCTAAGCTGAAGGACTTAACCGGACGGGAGAAGCCTACAGTCATCACATGAACTAGAGTCGAAGGGATCGGCACGACCAATTCTTTTATTTATATGATGGGCCTATGCCCATTTTTGGTAATAAGATAACAAAGCATTCAGCTCCCCTCTTTTTTTTCCATTTTTTCAGTGTAAGCTTTGGAGAGGGGTTGGTACTTTTCATGAGTATATTTTATCTGGCTATGAAGCACAATAGCCTATTGTTGCCTTTGATGAGACGTAGCAGCGTTTATCAGGTCGGCTCTTGGATAGGAATTTGTTTGGTTCAAGAGTAGCATACGCAGGAATCACATTTCCAATCCCTAGTATACCTTGTGCTCAAAAATGATTGATAAGAAGAGTTTTTGTTTTTTTTTTTGTTTTTTTAAGAAAGATAGCATTTTATTCGTTTCGCTTATTTTTAAAATAAATTTAGCTGAAAATATAAAACAACTAAATTTTGAACTCGGGTCTGGGATATCAACCATCACTCGCCACTTGCGCTAGAGACGGTTGATGTTATTTTAGCATTTAGTCTTATAATATTGTATGATTTCATTCTGGCAAGGATAATTATTATAAGGGTTAATATCCATATAAGTAATAGTCTGAGGGCCATTTGGATGCAGTAAAAAAAATTGCCATAAAGTTTATAGACCGTAGTTTGGTCTAAATGAAATAGAAAAATTTTGCAAATTTAAAATTTTTACGATTTTAAATTTTAAACTGTTTGGATACATATTGTAAAATTTTATAATTTTTTTTTAATTTAAAAATTTTAAAAATAAAAAAAATATTAATTTTATATTTTAACATTTTAAAATTAAAAATTTCATAATTTGAAATTAAAAGTTAAAAATTTGAAATTTGAAATTTGAAATTAAAATTTAAAATTTCAAACTAAAATTTTGAAAAAGTGAAAAATAAAATCTAAATTTAAATTTTGAAATAAAAAGTTTTAAATTGTAAAATTAAAATTTATTATTTTAAAATTAAATTTATTATTTTAAAATTAAATTTATCATTTTAAAATAATAAATTTTAATGTTTAAAATTTAAAATTTTAAAATTCATAATTTATAATTTATCATTTGAAATTTTAAATTCAAATTTTGAATTTTTAAATTTGAAATTTAAAATTTTAATATACATTCAAATTTTAAACTTTTAAAATTAAAACTAAAATTAAAATTAAAATTAAAATTAAAATTTGAAATTTTTAAATTTGAAATTTAAATTTTTATGTTGAAAGTTTAAATTTAAAATTTTGAAATTTAAAATTTAAAATTTTCCATGGAGGTGAGGGAGCCCAAGAATGGTGGAATTTTTTTCCTTGTGGATTTTTATTTTATTTCATTTTTTAGGGTATAGTATGACTATGCTCTAAAAAAATACTGTATTTTTAATCATCCAAACGCTTTATAAAAAAATATTTTTATAGATATAGATAGTTTAACTATACTATATTTTTTTGGTGCACCCAAACGGACCTTATATTGTAAGTCATAACATGTTCATTAGGTTTGAAGGATAAAGGATAGATTCACATAACTAAACAATCTACAAGAATATCTATAAGAATAATAAATTGAGAGTTTGCTTGGGACACGTGTCAAGCCTTGACAGAGGTGAGGCTGGATTGAGGCTGGAGAGAAATCTTGCACATGCCTTCTCTTTCTTCCTCTCTTCTGTTTTCCCCGCGTCTTCTCTTCCCTCTAGCTAGCTAGCTAGCTAGAGCCTAGTCATAGAATACCTTGACTGCTTGAGTTACGATGTGTCGATCTCTTGCCCATTCTCCCCCTTTTGGTCGCATTTGGTGAGGGCAGCGGCACATGGTCTCTGTACGGACGGACGCGGCGCGCGGGTGTTGCCTCCGTTCTGCCCCGGCTCGCCCGACCCTCTTTCCCCAAACCCTAAAGGCGCCCGTACGGCTAGCCATGGCGTTTTACGCGCGCTGCGTCACGCGCGGGCTCCGAACCCTAGCGTCCCTCGTACGGCACGCCATGGCGCTTTGCGCAGGCTCCGTGGCGCGCGGCGGCTGTCTCGGCTCTGCGTTGGCTTCCTCTTTGCTCCTCTCTCATCCCCGGTGTCCTTGCTCCTCTCTCATCTCCAGTAGCGCGAAGGACCCTTGTTGATGTCGCCGAGTACCCTCGTAATGATGACCCTACACCTCTCACAACCCTCTTCCCCTCTCTCTCCTTACCTTGCTAGGCTTCTCGTCTCTTAGTATTTTTTGTCTATAAATTGTTACCACTTTGTGAAGCCTATGGTGGAGGTCATCCTGCTTTCAACTGGCCCAGGTTTGGTTTTAGATCGCTCCCCTAAATTTGTATTTATATATGCTCCCTTTCCTTGTGGAAAAAATATGCTGATTAATATTTCCCTCTTTGTCGTTAGTTTGTCTCCTCTAGATTTTATCTACTTAGAGGTTGGGTTCGTAGGCACCCGTCTTTTGGAACTCTCGGACCCTGCGTTGTTAAGTTCTAAAAGAAAGCCTAAAGAGGCTTTTAGCTGCTGTAGAGAGAAGCCGTCAACCGCAGGCTTTGCTCCGGCTTCCTTCTTCGTTCTATCTTGCATATATAGTACGCCCTTCCTTCTTCCTTCTATCCTAGTGTTCGGTGCCGGTTCTTTGTGCCCTGCTCTGGTTGGTAAGGTGAGGCGATGATGCCGGGCTACTTTTTTTCCCCTGGTTTTGCCAAAGAGTTATTGTTGGCTTTGCTCCGGCTTCCTTTTCCCTTCTATCTTGCATACATGGTACGCCATTCCTTCTTCCTTTTATCTTGGTATTCAGTGCCGGTTCTTTGTGCCCTGCTCTAGTTGGTAAGGTGATAATAGATACCTAAAACATTATTGACAATCTTATCGCTTCATCTATTTGATGTTTTAATCAGATTTTGAACTTGCGTATGTTGGCTTTAGTATATGCTATGATGATCTATCCCTACAATGTTGAATTCTTTGTGACCAATCTCGGATTCTAAACTATAAATCGATGACAATTAGATATTGGATGGCTTACTTTGTAGGCAGCCTTCTACTTCCCTCTGTGTTGTAGATATTGGATGGCCTACTTTGTAGGCAACCTTCTATTTCCCTCTGTGTTGTAGTCAGTATTTTTTTGCCTTATAGTTGGATCGGGAAAAAAAGAAGGATTTTAGTACATTATAATGATATTTGCTTAATGGGGAGTCTGAGCAAAATATATATTGAAAATTACTTGTGTGTTCCTTATCTTTTATGATTTTACATTTTTAATTAAAGTTTGTTGCGTTAGTTTAAAATTTTGAAGGTTCTATTGTCCCCCTTTTCCCCTCTTTTTTGTCTCTCTATGGTGTTAGATGGTTACAGTGAGATGGTAAAAGGTGTTGCAGGTTCTGATTAGGTACATGCACTTCTATGTACGGTGGAAGTTCAGATCATCCTTTGCCATGCCACTAAGAGCTGCACAGTTGTGAAGTTATTCTTTGATGAATAATTCGGTCCAAATTGTCTCACTTTCGGAATCTTCTGAGTGGTTTCTACATTCTTGTATTATTTTTTGAAGTGTTGGATTATGCAGTTTATAATGGAATTTGTCATAAAAGATTGCTAATCTTGGATTCTTTTTCATTTACTCCCTATGAAAGAGTTGATGATAGACATTTCTATTTTGTTATGGAGAAAATAACTTGAAACTTCGTGTTGTAATTTCACCTCAGTAGTGCTCTTTTAACACACATAAAGGATAGTTTTATAGGATTCATATTGGTATACAATCTCCGGAAGGGGTTAGCTCAAGCCATGGAGTGCTTCGGCGATTTAGTAACTTTTTGAAGCCGTTTTCTGCTATAAGTATATGTTCCTTTTGCTAAGTATATGTTCCTTTTGCCACATTTGACAGAAATGGGAATCATCATGCATGCTATTTTCCGTAACTTCTCAAATGCATTTAGGTTGTTTTGGTGCTTAAGCACTTGCTATCTGCTCATAAGCTTATCTAGAACTTCTAACTGTTGAAACAAATTTTATACTGTTGGGTTATTGGCAGTGAGAGGGCATCAATACGTGCAGGAATTAGGAGTGGTAACTAAAGCCCCCCAAAAAAGGCCTAATTTAGAAGATTCTTCTGGTCAGAGACATGCAAATAAGTTGTACAAATTCTTGCTCCAATCGTTTAGGATTTACCTTTTTTTTTTTTTTTTTTTTTTTTTAAGAGAAAGGTAGCATGCTATCCGCTTCGTTTATTTTTGAAATAAACTTCGTTTAGAATTTACCAACTTAAATCTTGGGTTTAGGGGCTACAATGCTTTTAAATCCAAATTTGAAAGGTAAAATTTTATGAAAGTCTTAAGCTCTGTTAAGCGTGCATAGTCAACAAAGGAGAAGAGAATATAAATTTAGTGTATCTTTCCCTTTTTTGAATAGGTAATGAGTTTAAGATCACATTTGCAAGAAATAACTCCAACATCATGAATTCTTTTTGTAGTGCAAGTTTTTAGTCACATGTTGTTTTAAGAATATTTTAATTGCCATACTCTGCTTTATGGTTGAACCTTTAACTGAAGTTTGGCATGCATTTCCGTCATTATGTTGCACTATATTTTATCTGCGGGTGCTAATAAAATTTTGCAGTGTACTTTTAACATCCTTTCTTTGATATATTTTAGAGACTCTCGATTGTACAAAGCTTTTGGTTTCATTAAATTGAAATTGCAGATTCTATGTAGTACCAGAGAAATTTAAATTTGAATTTAAGAAAATTCAAATGTGAATTTGAGTATGAGAAACAAAAGAAACCTGAGTGGTATATTTACTGTAGTGCAAAGTGCACAGTTATCGAGAAATTGTTTCCCAGCTTACAGATTCGGGTCTGATTCGAAAATCTGAAATCACCAGTGCGACTGTCTCGTCGAATTGTTTGAAGATGGTATAAACCGATTTTCGATCTGACGGTCGGATCGTCTAGAAATCAGCGATGAACAAAGTGGGATCGTAACTTAAGTGAATAGTAACAGTGAATAGTAATTCCTGATTTAATTTCCTCGCCCGTCAATATGGGCCGATCGACTGTCTGAAGTCTGAACCTGACGATCTGACTAGTCAATTTAAATCGTTTCGTCGTTCTGAGTGCAGTGGTGCTGACGGAATTTGTATTTGACGATCCTAAGTCCTCGTAAAGCATGCCAAATAGTAAATTTTACTATATTAAATGGATCAACAAATTATCGGAGTGTAAACTTGAGAAACCAAATACGCTGCCTAAAAGATTTCGTCGAGCCGAACTTCGTGGTGGTGTCCGTTTTTTTATTTGGCAACACTTTTGCCTTGAAAAGTGTGAAATACGGAAAAATAAGGTGTATTTTGGGATAAAACCTATTATTTTATGGACCATATTATATGAAACTTAGTGGAGAGGGTCCTTTCAGCATATTCTTACTTCAGGTAAGGACTTAGAGCAGATGATCAAGTGTTGAGGGATCTATTTGCATTTTGTTGCAAAAGCATATATATAGCAACCTAGGGTTTGTTCCTTGCAACCCTAACTCAAACCTCTTGCACCCCAGCCACACCTGAGGACCCCTCACCTCTCTCTGCTCCTGCTCCGACAGTTGCACCCACAGCCGCCGCCGGCCATCGCCAGAAAAGGAGAAAAAGCTTGTTTTCCAACTTGTTTTCGAGTGGGGTTGCGGAAGAAGCTATCAAACTTGGAGTTCTTGCACCCGAGCCTTTGTAGAACGATTAACTATTTCTGGAAGCCAGGCCCGAGGAGTCCCAAGGTCCAGTCCCGCCGTACTCCGCCGGGGAGACCTCTCTTCTTCTTTTTTTTTCTTGAAACCGAGGTAAGCCAACATCTGTTCCCCATCGGTTTTCTTACAACCTGGACCTCACCAACCTTCTACTAACACCACGAGGATTATCTAGTTGGAGCCTCGAGGTTCGGGAGCAACCGGTTGCTGGCCGGTGGATATAGGTCGCCGGAAATCCTATGATGGCCGAATCTGCGCGCGAGCTTCTTCGGGCTGCTCAAGGTGGGATTTAAATTGCTGCGTAGTTTCTATTGGATACCTAGAGGATTCCCACAAAGTCTGAAGCAAGATGGTTCGGTGTGGAGTTAAGGAGACGAAGCCCTAGTTTTGGTTGTGATGCACTTGGCCGAGCAACATTGTCCGTACGCCGCCGTCGCTTTTCCGGCGCCGACCAACTCTGGTAAGCTTCCTTATACCTAGAACCTTCCTTCACACCCCTCGCATGCGGCCCATGCTGCGTAAATACCAATTTGCCATTAACGAGCTTGAAGCTTGCATATATTGTTTTATTCGGCGACCCGCTTCACCGGAACGCCGTAGCTTGGCTGGGAAATGATCATTCCATCTCGGGAATGCTTCTACAGCTGCTGCTTGCCTCAGTTGCTCGCATGACCACAAGCCTTGCTATATGGTCCAGACCCGAGCTCTTGCTCCTTGCATTCATGGCTGAGGTGGGTTGCACCATTATTCCATCAGCATTATGGCTCTCAAATGGTGAGCCTCTGGACCCCTTTGGTCCTCTGAGCATGGTGCTCACATTAGTTTGCACTGGGAGCTAGGGTATGTGCAAGATTAGGCAAGCTTGAACTCTATTGGAGCCAAGGTGACTTGATACATGCACTGCTCCAGCAGCTTTGCAACTCCAGTAGGGCGAGCCCCTGTACCCTTTTGATCCCAGGAGCTTGATGCTCATCCTAATTCAGCAAATGACTTAGTGGGTTGGTTGATCAATTAAGCTAGGCCCTATATGGAGTTAGGATGGTTTTTAATTTGTTCCAGCAGCTTTGGGGCTATACCAATGTGAGCCCTACACTACAAGAAATTTTGTATATAATGTAGTAACCATGATTTTTGAAACCGAAATTAATTTTAAATAATTTTCTGGATTATTTGATTAGCAAAAATAGATTATTAATAGTGTAAATATGGCCTAAAAATATCGACTTTTGATCGGGGTCTGATCACGAAAATATGAGATCACCAGTGCGACCGTCTCGTCAAAACAAGAAAGATTGATATTCACATATTTTCAATCCGACGGTCGGATCGCCTCGAAAATAGCGAAGAAGAAGCGGGCCCCACAACTTAAGTTGTGAATAGTAATCCCTGATTTATTTCCCCTCTCGACTAACGTCGGCTATTTCGCCATCTGTACCCCAAACATAACAGTATGAGTAGTCAATTCTAGCTAATTCTGACGTTCTGAACACAATGGCACCGACGGAATTCACGTTTGGCGACCCTGGTGCATCAGAATGCGTGCCCAACAGTGAAATTCACTATATTTTATGGGCCGAGAATTTTTAGGAGCACCGAATCAAGAAAGCAAATACGCTACTTGAAAGGTCTCGACGAGCCGGACGTCGTGGCGAAGTCCGTTTTTCAATTTGATGACCCGTGCATCTCGAAATGCATGAAATACAGTTAAAAATGAGTATTTTCGCATAAAGCGCAATATTTTATGTATCAAATGGGTTGAGGCTTCTTGGAGAGGGTTCTGGGTGCAATTGTGATCCACAGCAGGTACCCTGGGGTTAGAGGCTTAAGGTACAGGGGCATATTGGCATTTTGTTACAAAAATGGAGTTAAATGCAATATGTCTCTTGGGCTCCTCGTGGGGGGGGGGGGGGTTACAGCCATTCGTGGGGTTTTAAAACTCATGGCTCACATTCAAGCAGAGGAAACCGCCTCTCCTCCTTACCCCTGGGTCGCCAAGAGTCGCACCCACTCAGGGAAACCGAGTTCGGGCAAGGAAGAAGAAGACTGCTCTTGGGATCCTCAAGCTTCTTCCTGAGCATGCTAGTGAGCTCCTCTACCTCCTGTGAGCGCGCCTGAGAGAGACAAGGCGCCTGCGACGCGGGGAGGAGCGAGCCGGCTTCATCCTTCTTCTCCAACTCCGGCCAAGGTGAGATCCGGTTATCCCTTGGTTGTTTGGACCCGAGACCTTTGGAAGTGTCTTCCTTATGATCTGGGGACTCTTTCCAGCCCATCCCCGAAATGGGAAAAGCCCCGGTTGGCTGGTGGTGAAGTTGCACCGCCGGAAAATCAACCTAGCTCCGCCTCGAGCTATCTCTGCTCCCGGCGGTTTTGGACGAAAAATAAAATGATGGGAAGCTTCTTCTGGACCTCTAGACCATCTCCACCAAATTTGGTGAAGTTTGGTGCTCTGTGGGAGGCGCAGCATCAAGCCCTAGTTTGGGGAAGATGACCCCTTCGGCCGAGCTCTTTGCTCCGGCGCCGGCGACGCATCCGACTGCCGGCCACCTGTCCAGGAAGTTTCCTGGGGTCAAGGTGAGTCCAACCATGCATTTGCGTGTGGGTCATGCAGCCCGGAATGGGATCCACCATTGTTGGCCGAGCTCGAGCCCAACAATGGCGGCCGGCCGCCGCCGCTGCCGCCGCCGTGTCTTGCCGACAGCCATGAGTCCAGTAAGCTTTGTGGGGGCAATTTGCACCTACTGGTGCTGTTGCATGTGGCCCAGAGCCCTTGGTTGAAGTTTCACCATTAACGGCCTCAAGGGTTGGCCGAGCTTCTTCTCCGCGTCCAACCTTGGTGTTGGCTTCGCTCGAGCTGGGTTGGAGGAGTTCCTGCCACCTTTTGGATGTTCTTCAACCAGCATTAGACCCTTTAAACCAAGCTTGCCATAGTTGCTGCTTTGTGTTGGTTGGGTTGTGTTGTAAGCTTTGATGAACACCATTCGATCGGGGAAATGCCCGAGAGAAGCCCCAGCTTGTTTTGGCTACTTGTAACCATCCAGCAAGTGAGCCCTTGTCTCCACATGATCCCCTGAGATTGATGCTCACTTCAGTTCCAAGGTTGATTGTGTGGATCAATGTGTGGAGCTAACAAAGCCATTCGAGAGCAAAGGGCTTGGATCTTTTGATCCGGCAGCAAACCAGCTGCACTAGAGTGAAGCCCTCGAGTCCCTGTGACATGTTGAGCAAGATGCTCACCCTGCTTTGCTGGTTGCACAAGCAAAAATAAAAAATATAGCTATTAAGGGCTTTTGAGGTTCTAGTTGGTCCATAGGCTATCTTAATGGCTTTGCGGCTTCGCAGTAGTGAGCCGTTGACTAATTTGAGGTCACTGAATGTGATGCTCACCTTAAAAATGGGAATGGTCGAGTGAAAAATTTAAAAATGCCATTCGACCTATGTTAGTAAAGAAAATCATGGGCCAAAGTTTTCCTTGGGATTCGTGTTGCTGCCAAATGGTGAGCACGGTGTCCAGCAAGTCGAGGGCCACCTACTGGCGGTGACGGTTCATTAAAATGATACACCGATAATTAATACGAGCGAAAAAGGCTCTAAAAGGCGCGAATTTTTGCAATTTTAGAAAACCCTAGGGGTCTAAACGCAATTGTAACCTCACATGCTATCTTGGACTGTGTGTCCATGATCTCTAAGCTTTTCGTTAGGGATCCAACGGCTCTCGTTGAGCAGAAATTGATTATTGGTCCGTAAATCGGCAAAATCGTCGGATTAACGGCATCCCAGTGTTAATCATGCAATTCGAGGAATTGCGGCGATTAAGCCTTGCTGTATGATGTGTCCCAGTAGAATCTGGTTGAGCCAGCGGGATAGGGTTGATGCCCGTATCTCCCGGGAATCTAAAATGAATTTTCGGGAGGGGTATTTTGGTAAATTTGGCGTCAATCTGGAAAAGATCCGGGTTTAAGTAAGAATAGTGAGTATGTGGTTTGGGTATGTGTGAGTTGTTCCCTGATCAAAACATATGATCCAGGTTGGCACAGTCTTCGAGCATTCTGTTGGAGTCGATAGTTCGCCTGCAGACAGGTGGGTTTATCTTCGGTCCGGACTTTATCTCTTCGGCCCTCTGGGGTACCTTAATTGGTCGGACCCCTGTTCTTGTGGTAGCCTAGATTCTATATTTGAGCATTCCTTCCGTTGATTGTTATTATCTAGCTTATATCTTGAACTTTTACCATGCCTGATTGGTCATCTAGTTTATACTTGGACACTTTTCGTGTTGGATTGGTCATCTAGCTTATATCTTGGACTTTTAAAATGCCTGATTGGTCTAGTTTATACTTGGACACTTTTCGTGTTGGATTGGTCATCTAGCAAATATCTTGGACTTTTACCATGCCTGATTGGTCATTAGCTAGCTATCAGATATTTACTATGTTCTCAGTATATCTTGGACTTTTGCCATACCTGATTGGTCACTAGCTAGCTATCAGATATTACTATGTTTCTCAGTATATCTTGGATATTACTCTTGTACAGACAGTCATTGTTCCTTGCATTCAGTATTGCATGAGATGAGATCAGATTGGCTTTCAGTTATTGCATCCCTATGGGGATTTCCGGTATTTTGCCGATTACCCGGTCTGTGGACCGTGAGCTTGAGCATTAGCATTATGATCGTTGTGCACCTGCTGTTCACTTGCGTACGCTGTGGGATTGATCCCCCACATTGCGTTCTTTACCGGTAAAGGGTCTGGTTGACCCGTGAGATATCCCATTTTGCTGTATCACTGGGTACGGGGAGCCCCTCGGCTGTACCGATATGAGGAAACTCTCGGCTGTACCGTTAGGTACGAGGATCCTCGCGGCTATATCAATGGTACGGGGTTGCTGTTCAGCTTGGTTAGGTGGAATCCAGTATGGTTGTGGTTGGTGTTTTGATTGGGTATTTGGTTATTCTATCATTGATGCATTGATTACCTGCTTAGCATGCTTAGTCATTATACCCTTATGATTGCTCAGTTTCTTGATTCAGTATCTATATCAGCATGCTCTTATTATGATAGTTCAGTACCCTGTTATGCTCAGCACTTTATTCACGATTATTCAGTTATCAGCTTGTTATACCTGCCTTACCTACTGATCTTTTACTATCCGCTAATTATTGTATGCCAGTAGGTACGATTGCCTATTTCTCGGCTCGTCGTGCCCACTGGGATACATGTACAGTGTATTTCACACCCCCTGGGTGACCATTTTTCAGGTCGGTTGGGTGCTGGGATGTCGGGACGTGTTTGTGAGGTTCCGTGATAGCAAATGACCCGTGGCAGCCGTTAACTTTTATTCTTCCGCATATATATGTAAAGTTGTTGTAAATGTTAAATAATAATCTTTTGTAATCTTTTATAGTTAGTGTGTAGTTTAGACTACTCTGGTATTGGCTGTAAGTGCTTAGCCGTGCATGTATAGAAAAGGCTCAATCCAAGGGAATTGAAAATTTTCTATATATGTGGCGGTCTGTCGTGCCCTGGCTTACTTTTAAACTCTGATTAAAAAAAAAAAATTAGACTCTATTTTCGAACTCGAGGCGTGACATATAAAGAAGGAAAAATCGGTAGTTATAGATTATTTTTTCGTCATTAAAACACAATATCGACGGTCAGAAAACCGTCGTCACCCATCGTTATTAATTCCTTCGTTAAAGATATTAACGACGAAATCTATATAACCGTCGTTAATAATAAAAGATGACGGGAAGATTCCCGTTGTTAATAAGTAGTATTAATGACCACGATATTATACAGTAACGACCAACCTTACCGTCGCAATTGAGATTTAGAAATATAATTTTACCAATAACTAGCATTTCAATAGTGACTAATTTTTTCATCGTTAAAAAACGTACCCCATTTAATAATTCTAAAGCGATATTATAACGACCAACGCTCCTGTCGCTATAAATAAATTTATTTCAAGATTTAGCCAGCTATTTATTTAAATTTTATATAATTCTCTTCCACATTCACAAATATATACAAAAATAATCTTTCAATAAATTAAATAGTCGTCTTCACATTATAAAACTAAAATAATATTTCATCAATAATATAATAATAGCAATCACAAATTAAATACAGTTTTGAATTACCCATAAGCTATATGTGTAAAGGTCACCAACATATGAAGCATACATTTACCCATCATATTTTCAAAAAGAAGCAAAAAACGTACCATAACTTGTATATCTACTACGAAAAGTTATAATAAAATTAATAATTCATCATATTCTCAAAAAAAAAACCCAAAAAATATCATAACTTGCACTTCATTTGCTAGCAATGTTCTTTGCCCAAAACTGTTGCAGACTAATTTCATGCATCTCATTATCACTCTCATCTTCTTCAATTTCATCCTCATCATCATCATCTGACTCAGATTGAGGCTCACCCGACCTTTCTCCGTGATGATACCAAAATGTATAATTTTGAACTACTCCGTATACCTTCATATGTGTCTCAACTAGCTCTCGAGTTCCCGAATATGTATTACTACATTTTATGCAAGGACATCGAATTTCCTTATTCTTTTCGGTCCTCTTGAAAGCATAATTCAAAAAACTTTGAACTCCCATTTCATATGCTTCGCTAAGTCGATCATCAACAAGCTCCATCCAACGCTTACTAGGTGCCATTTTCTGATAAATGGATAATAATAAGCTAAAAATATCATAAATAGACAGAAAATATAATGAGTAATTATATTCAATATATATATATATATATATATATATATAGGAAGTAGCAGTTGAAATAACTTGTAACATGCGGAACTCAAGTGTGTGACTAATTATTACAAAGAATTGGATAAGATTATGCAAGATCCTATTAAAATATTGGGTGCTTGCAGAGTGTTAGATGTACATCAAAATTTGAATATCGTTTTTGATTTCATGGTTAAGATTTGTCCAGAACAAAAATTAAGATGTCCCCCTAAAATGCCATCAAGTCATAAAAGAAGTAGGTTGAAATCCTAAAGCAAAAGGTTTATTTTAGGACAGGGATGCTATCTAAAAAAATTATATGTCATCAAGTCAAGTCACATCACTCTCGTGCCAAACAAATCCAGAGAACTAGAGGATATGGTTCTTATAATTGACTGCCTGAGATAACAAAAGAAAGAATTATCATTCAAATGACAGCATTGAAGAGGTAAACGTAATGAAATTGAATTTTATCAACGCCAAAGTAAACTCATGAAGCAGCATTATCAATATTTGAGAACCAAAATATAACCAACACATCAAATCAATTAGTTTGCTAAGTGCAATAGTTAAAAAGGAATATGAGAAGAGAGATATAGGAGGGGAAAAAAATAAAGCCAAAGCAAAGATATTTAGCACCCAGTACAAAATTTCAAACCCATCTAGAATTAAAAAGAAATCTAGTTTATTGGTTTGTTAGTCAACCAAACAAAATCCAGAACGTATAGTTCGGTGCCTTTTTCAATTATGTTGCATAAGTAACAACTCACAGACATTCACCAAAATCTAAGAATAAATCAAAGGCTGACAAACCTCAATAAATAATTGTTCATATAACATTCTATATCAAGTGTACCTGACAATTTGTCCTGCTTTATAATACCTGACAACTTGTCATGCTATTGCAATACTTGAAAAATAAAAGAATAGATTACCAGCCAATTATTGGAGAATAAGCTCCAACAAGCGTGGCATATTCCATCTTGTGAAAAAGGTGCTGGTTTATTCTCCCCTAGTAATGCTCTCAGAATATACTATGTTATGCAAACTACTATACAATAAAAGTTGAGCACCAAAATTTGGGTGACCAATTCTTTTATGAGACCATGACTCACATGGATATGGCTTATTCATTTCCGAAGGAAAAAAAAAAAAAGAAAGAAAAACATGGACATGGTTTAATAGTGCATTAAATACTTTTGAAATGTGATTGGTTTGTAGTTGGAAAGTATAAGGTCTCTCAAAAAAGTAGTGGGTTTCCTCACATTGCAGGAAAGCATATAACATTGTTGAAGTCAGATTCATTAGCTTAATTGGTTATGAGTTTTACATTCTTGTACACTAGCAAACCTAATTCCTCTTCAAAAAGAATGGGGGAAATAAAAGGAACTAGCTTTTTTTTTCTCTGTTTTCAAAAGCTTTAAATCATTGCAACTTGTTTGAACACCATTTATCGATGATATCAACTCTATACAATATAAATGTAGAGGGTTGCATAACAAAAAGAAACACCATCATTAAAGAAGGAACATACACTAGTTTAAGAGACATTCAGGATGTAGACAAAATCAACCACTAGCTTCTTCCTGCAATGCAGGTTTAAGAATCGACAGCAAGAAATAACCTCACACAGATCTTGAAATGGAATTGAGCTTTTGTGCTTTTAAAAGTAAAAGTATAAGTCCATACATTTTAATTATACAAAATATTTACTAAAACAAGTATCCAATAAATTCCAGCTTACACTTTTTTCCCTACCAGGTCCAGTATTTTGATATGCCAACACGATATTAACAAGTAAAGTTGCTGTAACTGCTTCTAATGAACTTAACTGCAGCCAAAGACAAATAAGTTGAAAAGACCCTAAGATTCTAATCTTATCCAACTTATTTTGAGCAAATAAGCATATTAACATCAACAAAAAATAGAATAACACAATCCACTTGTTTTACAAGGAAATTTTTTATGTGCATTAATTGGCAGTCTATCAGAGAACAAATTTTCAAGTATTGAGAGATAGAGTCTAATTATAATTTGTAATTTAATTTAACTCTGCTCATATTTAATAAATCTAAACCTCATATTATCATAATTTAATTAGGATTAGACTTTGATTTAGATAAATACAAATCTAAATTAAAATATAACACATTCTCCATATGGTTTTTATAAATGAAGAATGGCAATAGTAGGTTAACTGAACTAATCTCCAATCAATTTGCAATCTTTGTGCCTTCCTCAATCTCTCAAGATGCCAAAATATATGTGCATCAATGTGGTACTCCAATATCATTACCAGCCACAATGCCAAATAAAAAAGGATATATACTACAGTGCAGTTTGAATATGTTTTCCCATTCCTTATACACTCATCACACATGTTCAAAGTGCCAAGCAATTTCTACTTGTACTATAGAAATTAGAATAGAAAAGAGAGACCTCTGGTTGGTCTTATTCTGAGAAAGAGGCACAACAATGACAGATGAACCATCAAAGCATACAAATTTTTACATCAAACTTGTTACTAGGAAAAGGCAATAACAATAAATATGTAATGAAAGATTTGCAATAGCAAAGCACACATCTACACAAACTAAACTTAGTATTGAAAAGGTACATGAGGGGCAAAAATGGTTTAGAGGCCTTTCTCAGATTCAGAAATTTTGTCAATTTTTCTTTCTTTATTTTTTTCCCCAAAAGAGGCAATCCCTTGCCACACTGCCTACACAGTTTCTTAATGAGAAAGTTTCAACTTCCCAAGTATCAACCTTTATACTCACAGGAGCAATTATTCTTACATACATCAAACATCAACTGACTGAAAATAACATATAACTAAAATATAGAATTAGAAAAACAACATAATGATGTTCTTAAAGTACCTTTCCTTTCCTCCCAAAAAAAGTCTGATGAAGCAATTTAAGTTCAGTAGGTTTCTTCCTGGCTAATTTGTATACCACTGGAACAGGAAATCAAAGTGAGTAGAATACAATGTCAAAATATATATATAAAAAAAAAACTCTAAATCATCACAACACAAAAGGAAGATTTAAATAACCAAATAAACACCAGGAACTTGCATAACACATTAAACAGAAATATATCATGTAAGAATTGTCACGCCCCGGGGTCGAAACTGCGACCCGGCTCGCCAACAGATCCGCCACCTATGACAAACCCGCATAGGCGAAGCGTCCTACCTGCAAGAGAAGTACTACAGCTAAACAGATATCAGAGCTAAAAATAAAAATCTGCTGTATAACTAAATCAATCACTGTACAACTGGAAAAAATACAACAATGTCCGTCTCCCAAAATGATAAACCTACAGTATCCTCAAATACAAACTCAGAACTCAACAGGGAGGTATCTCCAATAAATACAACAGTGTACAGGCTCTCAATACATAACAATCCTCACTACAATAGTCTCTCAAAGGAAGAAAATGAGATAACTAATCTACTGAAGCTCTCCTCTGAAGGGGTACCGCTACACTCCAACGACGGGTAGGGAACTAGCTCGCGACTCCCTCGCCTCGGTCAGAAGGATCAGCAACAGGAACAACAGGAACCGGAGTAGAAGTTCCTGTGGGAAAAGACACCACGACGGGTGTGAGAACTACGTCCCAAGTAGTTCTCAGTGGGTGCCGCCAACAAGCCCGACGGTCTGCCCACTAAGTCCACTAGAGGCATAAAGTAACAAAAGCAGTGCTGTAAGGAAAGCTGGGAAAAGTAAACTCTACAGCTACTATGCCTCTACCTAGATGCTCAAAGAGTGGAACAGAAAGAACATGATGCCACAACTAACTCTCATCTCTGATCACCCAATCTGAACTGACTGCCTCATCAGGTCCAGTCAAGCCTGCGCCAACCTACTGCCGTTACGTCCCGGAGGAGCGGACTTACGTAGGACGTTCATGACTGCCAACACCAGCACAGCCAGAGGGACAAATGCAACGACAAGTCGCGATAGAAAAGCTTAATCTCACGCCGGTACAACAACCCGGTCTCGCCTACTCCGGAGTGGCACTCGAGGGGAGCGACCCGCTCGAGTATAAAGTAACCCATCTCAAGTATCTCTGTAAAGTATCTCTGTCAAGCTCAAATGTGGCTCATGCAGGCAATGATCCACGATCAAAAAGATCGGTAACTCCAAGCTCAAAGCACAACTCAGTCGGAAAAAGGACCTCGACTCGAACAGGAATAGCCCAAAACACTCTCACAGCTATGTCGGAGAACCCTCAACGACTCAATCTGATAAATGCACGACCATGGCTGAGTCGGGAAACCTCCACGACTCGATCTGCCAGAACCCCAAGATCCTCAAAGCTAAGTGGGAGAACCATCTCCACCACTAAATCAGAAAAACAACCTCTAGATCACACTCTACCAACTCATAGCACAAAGTCGCATCCACTGCGAGAAACTGCCTCAACAGGCCAACATTGCAACCACTGACACGAGGAAGGGTCCGGGAACCCCGAAAGACTAGAACCTACAAACCAAATCAAACAAGAACAGGCTTTAGGCATAGCCTCTCGTTGTTCTCGTCCCAAGAAGAAGGCAGACCTTAGAACCCAGACCACTCGAATCATCTCGGGTGGTTAATTTATAGGAAAAGGTGACATTTCTTACTGAAGCCCTTGATCTGTAAGAAATCCATATTTAATGATTTTTAGTTCTTTTTAGGAAAACAGTTGAAACCAAGTTTTATATCTAAGCCTCGAATGGCTAATGCCTTCGTCCAATCAAACAGGAACAGACTCAGGCGACCCTACGATGCTTGGAAGAAAATATTTGGTTGACAAAAATCATATGTGTGTCCAAAAAGGTTCTGGGTTTAAGGTCCTGCTAACACTGATCTACCGCTGCCACTATCACAGCGGCGACAGATAAAACAAGAAAAATAAAACATCTCGGGACCGCCGTCTACCCAAACGGCTCCCGCTACAGATGAACAACCAACTACATCTACCAGACGCCACTCTGCTCCCAAGCACGAGTGTAACATGCATCCCACACTAAAAGATAACACCTGACCACTCGGCCCACTACCCGGGCGAGGAAGGACACTATGTCCAGGAAAGTAGAAGTGTGGATGTCTAAAGCAGAAATAACCCTAGCCCAAGTGAGGGTTTTCTACTAGTCTGGTTACACATGCAACATATGACGGGGTGCTAGGTCAAGTTCCAATAACTATAATTTACAGATGGTAGAAAGCAAGGAGATGACAATACCATCAGATAATACAAGGAATAGCAATTCCTACATTCTAACATGCTGCACAAGCATTTCACTATCATGCATAGTCCTACTATAGCAGATTTAAAGCACAGTCCATCAATCTTGGAGACAAGGCCACCCACCTGAAAATGCTAACTGTCCGGAGTCGCACAGCTGAGAAAGTCCAGAAACTGATATCTCTACACACCCACCAATCCAACAATACAGGAACAGTGATCAATACCTCCTGGGTACAAAAACACAACCCAAAGTTACACTTAATTCCATAAAATCCAAGCATCACAAATCTGCTGGGAACAGTCCCCTTAATGCGAAATTTTCACCTGTAAAACGAACTCCAAAAATTCCAATAAAAATATCACAGCGAGCGTCTCGTCGAGACCTTCGAAACGGGTACCTACACGCCCAAATCCGAGCCCCGTAGGCCAAGTTACAAATTCCACAATACAGGTGCGCAAACACTCACAACCACACAACTGTAAACTCAAACACAGATAAAAGGGGAATAGTATACCTTCGGGCAAACCTCAGAAAAATCCCGGAAAAATACAATGATAATCCTTGCGACGAGTAGATCCAAAAAGTGTATAGGCTCGTCTCAATCCGACACTCGGGTGCGGAGATAAAATTCCGGCAAGGGGCCGCTGTCCAAAAACTCCACCAGAAAACAGCGGCTTAGAAATGCCTCGAAAACCATGTCATAAACTCTGAATCCAGCAAGATGATCAACACGAAAGTCGAAGACGTACCTCTCGTGATTCCAACGCCGCAGAAATCGTCCAAAAATACTGACGGAGTAGCTCGGTAGACCTCTCAGATCAAACTGCGACGATAACGGGCCTCCGATGAAAAATCGCCACACTGCGCTCCGATGCCGAAGTCGTCGACGCCGCGGCTTCCAAAAAATCCGGGCCTCTGCCAGAAGATGCGCAAGATGAAGATCTCCAACTTTGCTAAAGGGGCCGTGGGCAGGGGAGCTCGGGAAAGGGGGCAAAACTCCCTCACAAGACAGCTATATAAAGGCCCAGCCCGAAAATCCAACTGTTTGGAATTTTGGCCCAAAACTGAGCGCCCGAATCTTCCGGGCTGCTACAGTAACGGGCCCAGCCCGTTACTGTTCACGCCCGGAAATCCCCCAGGCTGCCACGTAGCCTCCCAAACAGCAAACAGCTGTTTGGGCCAACCGCGCTGCGCCACGCGGCCGAAGCGGGTGCCGACACGTGGCGCCCCCGAGCGGGAAGCGCGGGTCAGCGCGCCCACGTCGCGCCCCACGTGCGCCCACGCGCGCCTGTCGGGCACGCATCCCGAGGCACCTGCTACCAGCTGCGTGGACCGCGCGCTCGTGCACCAGCCAATGCCATCACGCCACGTGGCATGACCACGGTCCACCGTGCACCCCGCCAAGGTCCATGGACCGCGCCTGCTGCGCCGGCCAACCGGAACTCGCCACGTGGCCCGCGCCCGGTGCACGACTCCCGCGGTGGACCGACCGGCCTCTCCTCGGCCCGCCGCCGCGCTCCGCCGCCCGCCGCCGCCGCTTGCGCCCCTCCGGCGGCCGAAACAGTACCAAATCACCTCGAAATCCGTGCCGGTCATCCGGGCTCCGAAAAAAATAAGTAAATAGTCCATCTTGACCGTTTTCGCGCGCTGAATCCAAATCCGAAGTCCGTTCGGCCCAATTCCACTTCTAAAATTTGCCGAAAATTCCCGGAGAAGTGTTCTTTACTCAAATTTCGCGCTGAGTCCAATTTTAATAACCATTTCGCGCGAAACCACTTCTAAACATCCGACGAGGTCCACCGATCACTCACGTGACCCATTATACACCCAAAGTCCATCACTTGAGTCCAAATTGGTGCAGAAACACCGCCGACATGCCACATAGGCCTCCAGAAGCTGCTAATCGCACTGTAGAAGCCCTGCAGAGATCTGGGTCACCACATCCTCCCCCACTAAAAAAAAGTTTCGTCCTCGAAACTAGCTCAACCCAAAAGGTGCCACAAAACAAGGGTAGGTACATAACACTGCCGTCTCCAGCTCTCAAGTCACCTGTCACTTCCCGTGATTACTCCACAACAACAACAACAACCGGTACGGCATGGCCCAAATTGCGTAATTCTCTCATCTCACGAGCCAGAATTCGCAACGGGCATCCATCGTACCACAAGTACTCGCAGATCTCAAAGGAAACGAGTCCATCACGGGCGAGGAATCCACAAGCCTAACACTCCTGCTGAGACGTGGAAGGACCATCACGAACGCCAACAAAAGGCTGGAGGAAAAGAGAGAACCACCAATGTAGCACGCACCAACACCGCTCCCTGGTGCCAGCTCAACCAGGCGATCCGAGACATACCCATACGGTCATCCAAAGAAAAGAAGCCCTAATCGGCTAGGGTCCTCGCTCAATCACTCTCGGGTCCTGACCATCCGTAGGGACTGCTTCACCGCAGTCTACCGTCAAAAGGGACCCTCAGGGACACAACCTCAAGCCCTGTTCCTCAACAGTCCACACCACGCCAGCTGTAGAATCATCAAACTCAACCCCAAATAGCTCTCCGGTTCCAGGTATCCGCCACCACAGTGGCCCTATCGGGGTGATACAAAATGCTCAAGAATAACCCAATGGTAACTCCACAGCCACTATGGGAGGCATCACTAACACAAAGGTCCATCCCCCATCTCTGGTAAAGCTGCAATCGGCGCTAGTACCAGTCTCATCATCCATTCGCCATGCTCTCCTGGCACTGCCAAATCCAAAAAGCTCCTCACCTCAACAATAAATGTTGATCTCAGCCAAACCCAAATAGCATCCACATTGGCCGGAATTCCACCGCCGCTCCTATGGCTAACACAATGTGACCCAAGAAGGTAAGCTTCTAAAGCTAAAACTTGTATCTCAATAACCTGGCATACAGCTTCATCCACACAGCATGGTAACACATCCACCAGTGCTCCCCATGCTCCAAGTCGCTCTGGGAGTAGATCATAATATCCCTGGAGGATCTTGTTACCAATGCAATCAAGTACAGCTGGAGCACAATTCCTCAAACCAAAAGAGTGGCAGGGCGTTAATCAATCCAATTGGCCTCACTATAACTTAATGCCCCTACCGTGCCCTGAACTCCATCTTGACGAAATACTCAGCCGTATGATTCCAAAATCTGTACCTGCATCAGTCGTACAACTGCCGGAGTATAACTCCATCAAAAGGTCCAGAATAATACTCGGACCTGTCTACACACGAACCATAAAAAGGGTCCTCACAGTCGTGTATCAACGATGTGGCATCACCACCGTATATCAACGGCGTGGCACTAGGTCAAACAGACCCCTCGATCCATCAGATCCTGCAACTGCGCCATCAGCTCTCACAGCTCTACTGGCAATATCCAATGAGGTGCTGTCGAGGGTGGCGCGGTTCCCCGAACCACGCCAACTCAATCTCTATCTCCCTAACCGGCGGCATTATCAACAGCTCAGGTGAGATCACACCCGGAATCTCGTGGCAACAGAGATATCTTTGGGTCCCGGTGCCGCCGTAAGCGCCTCTCACACTGTCGCTATAACCAGTGTGCTCTAACGACCTCAACAACCAAATCTCCTCTCGTCTGCCTCGCAGAAGGTCAAAGTCCTCTCCTTCCGCAGTCTAACATCCTGTGGCACTGTGCCAACCAAAACCCAAGCACTAGGTCGAAACGCCGAACTGCCATAATTACCAATAAGTCTACCCGTATCTCGCGGCCTCAACTGCATAGGACATAAACCACAAGCCTCCCCCACATACACAACACTAACAGGAACCTGTACCTCAAGTGCATGTGGTAACAATCTGCCTCTAGTCCATGCAGGAATGCAACATGCTCCTACTCCGACTGCTGTGATGAAATCAATCATGCGACAACTCGATCCACTACCGTGGCGCCCTCCAACCGGGCGGCACAGATTCATCCGCCCAAAGCAAGTGGTTGTCGCCCAATCTGCCTGAAAATCAGGACTATCCACAAGGGAGCACGACCTCTGTCTCTGCTCACATTGAGGCGACGAATAAAGTCCTCCGCAGATAACAAATCCATGCTACCGCTGCGCCACTCCGATATAGAGGTTGATGCTACCATCGGGGTCCACCCGATCTCTGGCATCACGGGAACCCGTTATCCAGAAAAATACAATCATAAATGTCTCTGCCGGCCGATCTGTCCTTCATCACCCGGCGCCAAGCGCCAATATCCCGAACTCACCTCTGGCGGCAGATCTCTATCCAACGGAACTGCAGCGCCCCGCTCCAAACCCAACGCCTACTCCCACGAGGCGTCGGAACCGGTAACGGAGGAACTGAGTAAACTGAAACATATCCTGGCGCAATCCACTCTCAGCCACACATATCCTATGCGCCTCGTCCCTCGAAACCTGGAGCGTGCAGTTCAACAACTGTATAAACTCCCTAGCACAGGGAGGATCTCAGATAGTCTCTCCATCACCACCAACCCCAATTCTGCCTACAAAGGCTCCAACTCAAACCTATGAATCGGGATGGTTCAGACTGCCGGGACTGGCTCTATCGATCAATGACGTCCCGAAGCTCAGCTACTATCCACTATCCACCCTGCCTCCGTGCCTCGGCACTGCTCGTCGGCACGGAGGGGCCTTCTCGCTCCATCGGCGCCACTGGTACAACTGAAGATACCACTGCATAGGAAGAAAGTACTGGAGGACACTCAAGCGGTACTGCCACTGGCTATGCTCTCTGCTCCAACAAGCGCATCAAACGTTCCATGGCCTCCTCCAGGCATCGGACAGCCTCCGACATCTGTGCCATCTGGATCCATAACTCCTGGGTCTCGCTCTGCTCTGGTAACTCTGTCTCCCGCTGCTCGGGTTACTCATCAGATGCGGAATGCGCATTCCTCACTGCACGACGTCTCATAAGCATCGTAGGTCCACTGCACAATAACAAACATCAGGACACAACAACCATACGACCCAATCCAGCGAAAGTCTAAGACATGTTATCAATTCCACAGCATTATGTTGTCTGCAGCCAACATAATCGCTCAATCACTCATCCCGTCTCTTGGGAGAGGTACAAAACTCGATCAGGACTCTCGCTAAAAGTCACGACTCTCACGTAGTCATCCTAATGTCCAACCACAAGCCTAGGGTGTCTAAGTCCTCAATGACCTACAACCTAGGCTCTGATACCACTCTAATCTGTCACGCCCCGGGGTCGAAACTGCGACCCGGCTCGCCAACAGATCCGCCACCTATGCCAAACCCGCATAGGCGAAGCGTCCTACCTGCAAGAGAAGTACTACAGCTAAACAGATATCAGAGCTAAAAATAAAAATCTGCTGTATAACTAAATCAATCACTGTACAACTGGAAAAAATACAACAATGTCCGTCTCCCAAAATGATAAACCTACAGTATCCTCAAATACAAACTCAGAACTCAACAGGGAGGTATCTCCAATAAATACAACAGTGTACAGGCTCTCAATACATAATAATCCTCACTACAATAGTCTCTCAAAGGAAGAAAATGAGATAACTAATCTACTGAAGCTCTCCTCTGAAGGGGTACCGCTACACTCCAACGACGGGTAGGGAACTAGCTCGCGACTCCCTCGCCTCGGTCAGAAGGATCAGCAACAGGAACAACAGGAACCGGAGTAGAAGTTCCTGTGGGAAAAGACACCACGACGGGTGTGAGAACTACGTCCCAAGTAGTTCTCAGTGGGTGCCGCCAACAAGCCCGACGGTCTGCCCACTAAGTCCACTAGAGGCATAAAGTAACAAAAGCAGTGCTGTAAGGAAAGCTGGGAAAAGTAAACTCTACAGCTACTATGCCTCTACCTAGATGCTCAAAGAGTGGAACAGAAAGAACATGATGCCACAACTAACTCTCATCTCTGATCACCCAATCTGAACTGACTGCCTCATCAGGTCCAGTCAAGCCTGCGCCAACCTACTGCCGTTACGTCCCGGAGGAGCGGACTTACGTAGGACGTCCATGACTGCCAACACCAGCACAGCCAGAGGGACAAATGCAACGACAAGTCGCGATAGAAAAGCTTAATCTCACGCCGGTACAACAACCCGGTCTCGCCTACTCCGGAGTGGCACTCGAGGGGAGCGACCCGCTCGAGTATAAAGTAACCCATCTCAAGTATCTCTGTAAAGTATCTCTGTCAAGCTCAAATGTGGCTCATGCAGGCAATGATCCACGATCAAAAAGATCGGTAACTCCAAGCTCAAAGCACAACTCAGTCGGAAAAAAGGACCTCGACTCGAACAGGAATAGCCCAAAACACTCTCACAGCTATGTCGGAGAACCCTCAACGACTCAATCTGATAAATGCACGACCATGGCTGAGTCGGGAAACCTCCACGACTCGATCTGCCAGAACCCCAAGATCCTCAAAGCTAAGTGGGAGAACCATCTCCACCACTAAATCAGAAAAACAACCTCTAGATCACACTCTACCAACTCATAGCACAAAGTCGCATCCACTGCGAGAAACTGCCTCAACAGGCCAACATTGCAACCACTGACACGAGGAAGGGTCCGGGAACCCCGAAAGACTAGAACCTACAAACCAAATCAAACAAGAACAGGCTTTAGGCATAGCCTCTCGTTGTTCTCGTCCCAAGAAGAAGGCAGACCTTAGAACCCAGACCACTCGAATCATCTCGGGTGGTTAATTTATAGGAAAAGGTGACATTTCTTACTGAAGCCCTTGATCTGTAAGAAATCCATATTTAATGATTTTTAGTTCTTTTTAGGAAAACAGTTGAAACCAAGTTTTATATCTAAGCCTCGAATGGCTAATGCCTTCGTCCAATCAAACAGGAACAGACTCAGGCGACCCTACGATGCTTGGAAGAAAATATTTGGTTGACAAAAATCATATGTGTGTCCAAAAAGGTTCTGGGTTTAAGGTCCTGCTAACACTGATCTACCGCTGCCACTATCACAGCGGCGACAGATAAAACAAGAAAAATAAAACATCTCGGGACCGCCGTCTACCCAAACGGCTCCCGCTACAGATGAACAACCAACTACATCTACCAGACGCCACTCTGCTCCCAAGCACGAGTGTAACATGCATCCCACACTAAAAGATAACACCTGACCACTCGGCCCACTACCCGGGCGAGGAAGGACACTATGTCCAGGAAAGTAGAAGTGTGGATGTCTAAAGCAGAAATAACCCTAGCCCAAGTGAGGGTTTTCTACTAGTCTGGTTACACATGCAACATATGACGGGGTGCTAGGTCAAGTTCCAATAACTATAATTTACAGATGGTAGAAAGCAAGGAGATGACAATACCATCAGATAATACAAGGAATAGCAATTCCTACATTCTAACATGCTGCACAAGCATTTCACTATCATGCATAGTCCTACTATAGCAGATTTAAAGCACAGTCCATCAATCTTGGAGACAAGGCCACCCACCTGAAAATGCTAACTGTCCGGAGTCGCACAGCTGAGAAAGTCCAGAAACTGATATCTCTACACACCCACCAATCCAACAATACAGGAACAGTGATCAATACCTCCTGGGTACAAAAACACAACCCAAAGTTACACTTAATTCCATAA
This sequence comes from Tillandsia leiboldiana, assembly GCA_029204045.2. NCBI lineage: Eukaryota > Viridiplantae > Streptophyta > Magnoliopsida > Poales > Bromeliaceae > Tillandsia > Tillandsia leiboldiana. Next base: position 7,007,761 of record CM055079.1, read on the forward strand.
AATCCAAGCATCACAAATCTGCTGGGAACAGTCCCCTTAATGCGAAATTTTCACCTGTAAAACGAACTCCAAAAATTCCAATAAAAATATCACAGCGAGCGTCTCGTCGAGACCTTCGAAACGGGTACCTGCACGCCCAAATCCGAGCCCCGTAGGCCAAGTTACAAATTCCACAATACAGGTGCGCAAACACTCACAACCACACAACTGTAAACTCAAACACAGATAAAAGGGGAATAGTATACCTTCGGGCAAACCTCAGAAAAATCCCAGAAAAATACAATGATAATCCTTGTGACGAGTAGATCCAAAAAGTGTATAGGCTCGTCTCAATCCGACACTCGGGTGCGGAGATAAAATTCCGGCAAGGGGCCGCTGTCCAAAAACTCCACCAGAAAACAGTGGCTTAGAAATGCCTCGAAAACCATGTCATAAACTCTGAATCCAGCAAGATGATCAACACGAAAGTTGAAGACGTACCTCTCGTGATTCCAACGCCGCAGAAATCGTCCAAAAATACTGACGGAGTAGCTCCGTAGACCTCTCAGATCAAACTGCGACGATAACGGGCCTCCGATGAAAAATCGCCACACTGCGCTCCGATGCCGAAGTCGTCGACGCCGCGGCTTCCAAAAAATCCGGGCCTCTGCTAGAAGATGCGCAAGATGAAGATCTCCAACTTTGCTAAAGGGGCCGTGGGCAGGGGAGCTCGGGAAAGGGGGCAAAACTCCCTCACAAGACAGCTATATAAAGGCCCAGCCCGAAAATCCAACTGTTTGGAATTTTGGCCCAAAACTGAGCGCCCGAATCTTCCGGGCTGCTACAGTAACGGGCCCAGCCCGTTACTGTTCACGCCCGGAAATCCCCCAGGCTGCCACGTAGCCTCCCAAACAGCAAACAGCTGTTTGGGCCAACCGCGCTGCGCCACGCGGCCGAAGCGGGTGCCGACACGTGGCGCCCCCGAGCGGGAAGCGCGGGTCAGCGCGCCCACGTCGCGCCCCACGTGCGCCCACGCGCGCCTATCGGGCACGCATCCCGAGGCACCTGCTACCAGCTGCGTGGACCGCGCGCTCGTGCACCAGCCAATGCCATCACGCCACGTGGCATGACCACGGTCCACCGTGCACCCCGCCAAGGTCCATGGACCGCGCCTGCTGCGCCGGCCAACCGGAACTCGCCACGTGGCCCGCGCCCGGTGCACGACTCCCGCGGTGGACCGACCGGCCTCTCCTCGGCCCGCCGCCGCGCTCCGCCGCCCGCCGCCGCCGCCGCCGCCTCTCCGGCGGCCGGAACAGTACCAAATCACCTCGAAATCCGTGCCGGTCATCCGGGCTCCGAAAAAAACAAGTAAATAGTCCATCTTGACCGTTTTTGCGCGCTGAATCCAAATCCGAAGTCCGTTCGGCCCAATTCCACTTCTAAAATTTGCCGAAAATTCCCGGAGAAGTGTTCTTTACTCAAATTTCGCGCTGAGTCCAATTTTAATAAACATTTCGCGCGAAACCACTTCTAAACATCCGACGGGGTCCACCGATCACTCACGTGACCCATTATACACCCGAAGTCCATCACTTGAGTCCAAATTGGTGCAGAAACACCGCCGACATGCCACATAGGCCTCCAGAAGCTGCTACACTACAAGAAATTATAGCTATAACGACTAATTTTTAACAACGGGCGTAATAAGTGGTCGTTAAAAGTAATCAATTAACGACGGGCGCAATTAATGGTCGTTAAAAATAATCAAATTAACGACGGGTATAATACTTCGTCGCTAAAAGCAACAAAATGGTCGCTAAAAATAAGTAAATTAACGACGGGTGCAATACTTCGTCGCTAAAAGCAACAAAATGGTCGCTAAAAGTAAGTAAATTAACGACGGGTGCAATACGTGGTCGCTACAAGCGTTGGGGGAAATTTTTCAATACCATCTTTCACTTAGCAAAAAAATAAAAAAACCCTAGCACAGATAAGCATCTCTCTCGTCCCTTCTTCCTTCTTCTTCTATCCTCTGCCCCATTGTAGCTGCAATTTTTTTGAGATGGATGCCCGCTCCACCTCCCTCTCTCCTTCCCTACCTCGCCCAACTCCTCCGACCCTCCCCCCTCCACCCCGACCCGACCCCCTCCGCCGAGGCCTACCTGCGGATGTTGATCCGCGCGCTTTGCTCCGCCGCCGACCCTGACCCCGACGAGGCCCTCCGCCTCCTCGACCGCCTCCGCCTCCGCCTCCGCCTCCACGGCTACCGCCCCAACGGCCCCGACCTCGCCGCCGTTCTCCGAGCCCTTTGCTCCTTCGGCCACTCCGTCGAAGCCTACCGCCGCCTCCTCCTCCACCTCCGCCATGCCCCCTCCCCTTCCCCCTTCCTTTCCACGCCCACCGCTTCCTCCTCAAGATGTGCTACAGGGCCGCCCCCCGACGCTGTCTCCTACACAACCCTCCTCAATGGCTACGCCCATTTCGGTGATGCCGACGTCGCTCGCCACCTGCTCGATGAGATGCCCTCCGCTGGCGTCGCCCCCAATTCCCTCACGCGCACCGTTCTTATCAAGGCCCTTCTTCGCAGCCGTCGTCTCGAGGAGACCCGGCAGCTAATGCTTCGCCTCTGGCCGGCGATGGAGCACCAGCAGCGCTGGCCATATGATGGCAATGGATTACTGCATCCAAGAGGTGAGCGTTATTAATGTGTTCTTTCTCCTTAATTGAGCTTTTTATGATTAACTCATTATTGTGTTTTTAGATTATGATTGGTATCGTGAATTTTGTACGATTTTTGGTGATTGATGCTTTGGTAATTTAGAGATTTAAAAATCACATGCAGGGTTTGGTTTAGCTTGTCATCTTTTCGGTGGAGTGAAACCGTGGGTCCGTGGGAAGAGCGGGCTGGTCATTTTAATGATGTATGGAAGTACTGGACAGATGATGGACTTGGTTTCTTTGAGTTTCTTCAAGTGGCCGGTATCTTGTTTTTATTTGAATAAAGAAATTTCTTAATTTACAAACCATTTCAATCTCAGTAACTCCGCTGATTTGGTTATTGGTGTTGACTTACTGCAGCTAGCAGAGGACCTAGGTGCTTCCCCCGTATGGGTAGCCAATAGCGGTAACAAATTATCTCCTCAAAAGAGCTATTCTCATGGAGACAGAATTAGACCTTAAAAAATTTCATTCAAACCTTTTTTTTTATGCGACAGGAATCAGTCACAATGATCAAGTTAGCCCTTCGGTTATCTCAGGCTTTGTACATGCATGTATTTGCTGATTAATTAATCACTTGCCATTGATAAGGTATTAACAAAAATTTTCAATCACTGGCATATGGACAAGTTTGTAATGTCGACAGGAATGTAGTCTTTTTAGTTAATATTAATTTGTTCTCTAAATCTGTATCCTAGGATTATGGTTTTAGTTTTCTTCCTCATCCTTCTTATGACTTGGAAGCATCTTAGCATATGCATGCGGCTGACTCCCTAATTTTATAGTGAAGCTTTGGTAGCTGAAAGTTAAATGTATTAAGCTTCACACCTCTAAAATATTGCTACTATGCATGCGACATCTAGTGCGCATTAACAGCTTCTTATTTCCTCGCTATTGCAGACTAAACTACTATGTTTAAAGTTGATTAAGTATAAATTCAGGACAAATAAATGAGAACTCATTTGGGCTGTTTATTTGTTGCTGATAACTGTTTTTGTCGGCACTTATGTTTAAGTTAACAGCTTCTCTCTAGAAACTATAGACACAATCTTACATTTAATTTCTGGTTAATTATTAATTTTATGATACATTTAGAAATTCTTTTACCTAGTTCTAATCAACTGAGTCAAAAAAAGGACACCAAGTACATATTAAAAAACTCATCTTAGATCAGGTACTTTAGTTTAATTAATTAACTGCTCCCTTTGAATAGGCTGTTTCATTAGCTGGTTTGTTTGCTTTTGTTCAGAGAATAAGATTTCTGGATTTGGTGAGAGAGTTTAGGGTTGTTAGTTTCCCTTGTAAATGGCTAATTCTTTTTCCATATTGATTTAAAGCTAATTTTTTTTACTACTGCAGTGCTTGAACAATTAGGAGTGGCGAGTCTTTGATTGTGCTTGCGACTTTAGGAAAACAGGTCTTTGCCAAAGCAAGATTCTATTTTTCACCCAATCAGATGTGAGATTACTGGAGCTTTCTCTTAATCATCTGATTTCAATTTTGTTTAGTTGTTTTATTTTCATCTTTGTCTATTTTGTGTTCGTGTGGGGAGGCTTTCAATTATTTTTATGCCATCACCTTATAAACTGTTTAGTCTGCTTAGTTCTTGTTTTATAAAATGATCAGGATTCTATTATGTGTCTTTAAACCTTTTTCCATGCTATTGCTACTACAATTTCAGGGAAAGACAAGGAGGTTGCTGCAAATGAGGAAGCTGAAGAGCATGATGAGACTGAAGAATACAAGAAACGGCACTTGAATAGATGTTTGTACTTATTTTCCTATCTTGAAGTTTCTTTGATTCTTTAATAGGTGAATTTAGCTTCACAGACTCCATTTCCTATATTTTCTAGAACCTTTTTTCCATTCATTTGTACTGAGGTTGGACTTATGTCGGTTGCAACTTTGTAAAGAAATCAAATTGCTTAGCTCCTACTAAAGTAACAAAACTTTGCTTGTGGCTATGCCCATAATTGTTTCATTACAATGAGAAAATCCAACTTTTATGGGACACAAAATCACCATAAATTTTCTGCTTGTACATTTTCTAGAGAGTTCTAATGATAAATATGCTTGACGGCCATAAAATTTGTTTCTTTTAGTTGAGAAATGACATGTTTTCTGAAATTTAGATTCTCCAGATTTTGCAAGTTGCCTGTTACAAGATTCATCACTAATTCAGTTCATCTAGATTGTTTCTTCGCTTTTCCTGATTTTTTTGCTTTTTTCTTTTATGTACCAAATGTTCACGACTATTGCCTCGTTTCACTGTAATAATTAATTTTCTAAACAATCATTTCCTTGTGGTAAAAAATTAGTAATGGGTGCCCGCACTTCATGAAAATTCAGATTTTGAAGGAAAAAGTGATAGTAAAATTCGGGCTTTGGAAGTGATCGAAGAGCTACGAGTCAAAAGAGCTGATAAACAGGTACCCTTCTGAACTGCAGTCATTGGAAACCTCAAAGTATTCTAGGATGTAGACTTTAGCCATTACTAATCAGTATATGTTGCTATTCCATGTATGCTTATGCATTGTTTAGCTATTTGCAAGATGATGTCTTTTCTTTCTTTCAGGCAATGCTACTTCTTGATGCTTTCAACAAAGACAGGGCGTTATTGCCACAACCAAATCAGAATACCCCTCAACCAGCATCACTGCCTGTACTCTGAGTTATTCTTTTACAGATAACTGAAGATGTACGTATTTGAGCAAAGAGGATCGTCTTGAAGCCAACAGACTAGATTTCTAATTATTTTTTTTCCGTTCTTCTTTCGAAGCACAATGGATGGTTGCATGTTTATTTTGGAATGATTACTTTTAATTTAGTAAACATTTTGGCAACTTTATATGTAGACTTGAAATGGTGTGTATGTGATGGTTGCATGTTTGATGACAATACATTTTATAATTATTTTGACAAAATGGTGTGTATGTGAATGTATTTTTAATTGAATGTAATGTCTTCTCTATTGTATTTGTTGATATATGGTTTAATAGTAATATATACGCTGTATTATTATACATTTATTAGCGATCAAAATACTGGTCGTTATTATTATACTTTTTTCAAAACGTACATTTTTAGCGACCAAAATACTGGTCGTTATTATTATACCATTTTTCTAAAGGTTTACTTTTAGCGACGATAATTTTAGTCGTTATTGTCATATTATTTCGTAATAATTTAATTATTAGCGACGAAAATATTGGTCGTTAAAGTATTGATTAACGACCGGAGATTTCACCGTCGTTAAAAAGCAATAACGACCGGCTTTTTTAAACCGTCGTTAATTCTTTTAACGAGGAAAGCTATAACGACGGGTGACGACGAGATTTTATTCCGTCGTTATTTATTTTTAACGACGAAAAATGGAACAATAACGACGACTTTTCCTTTCGTTACAGGGCAATTTTCTTGTAGTGCTAATCGCACTGTAGAAGCCCTGCAGAGATCTGGGTCACCACAAGAATGATCAGTATGTTAATCCAAACTACCCTAAATAGATGATTCATAATGACTTATACATTTTGTTAGTTCTTCAAGCACATACAGGATACAACGTTGATGTTTCAAATGCTTTTAGGTGTTAAATCAAATTTCTAACCTAAGTTATTGGATTAGAAAAACAACATGTTCTTAAAGTACCTTTCCTTTCCTCCCAAAAAGAGTTTGATGAAGCACTTTAACTTTAGTAGGTTTCTTTCTAGCTAATTTCGGAAGGGCGATGGGTTGCAGGGCCTTCAAGCTGTGGGAGCACTTGTGGAGGGGTGATGGGCTGCTGGGGCTTCAAGCTGTCGGAAGGCTCGCGGAGAGGCATTGGGATGTAGAGGCTTCAGGCTATCAGAGGACTTGCGGAGAGGTGACGGGCTGCAGGCGCTTCAGGCTATCGAATGGCTTGCAGAGGGGCAACGAGTTGTAGAGGCTTCAAGTTGTCGAAGAGGCGATGGGCTGCTTCAGGTTGTCGAAGGGGCGATGGGCTGCAGGGGCTGCAGGGGCTTCATGCTTGCAGGGGTTTGGGAGAGTGAGGAAGTGGGGAAATGGGAAAAAGGCACAGGGTTTGAAAGAAACTGCTGGGTTTGGGGAAGGGGAGGGAGAGAGAGAGAGCGAGAGAGAGAGAGAGAGAGAGAGAGAGAGAGAGAGAGAGAGAGAGAGAAAGAGAGAGATGGGTTACTCTCTGTTAGCAACAGAGGCTGCGTGCAATAGTGCACAAAATATTGGCGGTAAGCCAAAAAAAAAAAAAAAAAACGCGCCAAATCTAGCCAATAACGACGGCATAAAATTTACATAACACGACCAAAATAATATTGGTCGTTAAAGGTTCAGTTAATTTGTGGGTAATTCCTATATGTACATTTTTAACGACCAAAATTAACTCTCTACGTTAAAATTTGGACGTTAAAAAAATTAATTCTTGTAGTGCTAGCATCCAGGACATTCCCTGAGCTTGATGCTCACCTCAGACAAAACTTGGACTCATGGGATTGGTGGTTCTAGTGCGACAAGCCTTAAATGGGTACTTTCTGACTCTTAAGCTGTTCCAGCGGCTAGGCTGCACCCTTAGGGTGAGCCTCTAAGTTTCTTCGACCTACTGAGCATGATACTCACCCTAAAATTGGGTTTGGTCAAGAGTAGAAATGGAAATTGCCAGTTTGAGCTTATTTGTATAGTGTATGTTGACCCGAAGTTGCCCTCGGGCTCCGCGTTGCTCTCAAATGGTGAGCACGGCATACAGTACGTCGTGGCCCACCTACTGGTGGCCTTGGTTCAGTTTAAAAGTATTCAAAAATAAAATGTAAGTGAAAAAGGTGTTAATTTGCATGCTTTTATGCAATTTTGAGTGACCCTAGGGGTCTAATTGCAATTGTAGCTTTATGGGCTGTTTGGGCTGTGTGCCCATGATCTCTAAACCATTCGTCGATTTTACGGTGACTCGTTGTGTAATCACACAACTCGAGGAATTGTGGTGATTATTTATGGATGCCAGGTGTCCCTAGCTATTCCCGACGCTGTCCTGGCTAGTCCAGTGGTTTTAGTTTCGCGTTAGCGACTTCCGGAAACCGAAATTGGCTTTTCCGGTGGTGTATTCTGTGTTTATGGCACCATTTGTGTACAGAGTCGCACCCAGTGGAGTTCGAGTGCCCGAACGTCTTCAGTGAAGCGTTCTGGGGCAGCACATCAAGTTCTGTCAAATTTGGAGACCTGTAGGCACAAATCGGATCATAGTTGATCGATCGACGGATTTTCGAAAATTTAGGTAAATCCCGTGACTTCAGTGAAGTTCCTTGTTTAAGCTTTCTGCGTATAGTAAGTCAGTGGTTGGGGTGTGTGAGAGTCTATTTTCTGACCTGTGTATATCATTCAGGTCCCAGCAGTCAGCCTCCGGCTCGTGAGCCTCATAGCGAATTTCAGGACCCTCTGCGTTGAGGTGGGTTTATCTTCGGTCCGGGCTTTATCATTTAGGCCCTTATGGGTACCGTGGTAGGACGGACCCCTGTTTTGTTGATAGCCTTGATCCCATAGATGAGCCTTTCGTTATACTTATTATTTCTAGCATTGATTGATATATCTGGACATATGTCATACTTGTGTGGTCACTAGCTCAGTTATTGTCTTTTTCTCTATTCTTCACTACATGTTTAGAATAGGAGTTTCAGTTTCAGTACTTGGCATGATTTACAGTATCCCATGAGGATTTCCTCGGCTTTTCGCCGACTGTCCGGTCTTTAGACCATGGATTGAGCATCAGCATTATGATCGCCATTGAGCTTTTCTACTTGCTTTCATTCCAGAACTCAGTCCTTATAGCTATGCAGCCTTGATCTTACAGATTCAGATCTCACAGTTGAGCTTATCTATATGTTTTTGTTCTCAGTACTTAGCATATATAGTGATATACACCCGGACATATGCCATGCTTGCTTGGTCATTAGCTTAGTTGTATCAACATTTCCTATTCTACTACTGCATATTAGAATAGGAGTTCAGCTTCAGTTATACAGTTCCGTTATACTGTCCAGTTATACAGTTTAGTGATACAGTTCAGATATACTGTCCAGTTATACAGCATCAGTTGTGATTACAGTTTCAGCATCCCGACAGGGATTTTTCGGCTTTATGCCGATTGTTCGATCTGTGGACCGTGAGCTTGAGCATCAGCATTATGATCGCCTAATTGAGCCAGCTTTCAGTCACGTACACCGACGGTTTGGCCACCGTCAGGGTGTTCTTTACCTGTAGAGAGGCCGTCACATCGACCCGTGAGCCCGTTGGGATTATGATAGCATTCTGGTATATCTGTGGGCATTAGCATGAGGTCCTTGTGACCAACAGTGGCATGAGATTGGGTGTATTTATGGTGACAGTTTTGATGCATTATCTTGTTATATCTCGTTATACCTGCTCTGTTCTATAGCATGATCAGTATTATTATTCATTGAGATTGACCAAGATTATCTGTTTGCCAGTTATTGCATGATCAGCTTCATATGAGAATACTCTGATTTATTGTTTAGCAAATGATTGATGATACTCTAAATTACAGCTTTGACAGTTATGCATTTTCATACCTGCCTGATGTACAGCATGATACCTTGACTTTGTCCTGATTTATCTGATGATTAGTTATAGCATGTTCAGCTTCCTTCATGAGTACCTGCTTTCATTTCAGCATGATCAGTATCTATCTTTCAGATTATAGCCTATTTTGCTATCCGCTTATTACAGTATCCAGTAGGTACGACTTGCTATTTCTCGGCCCGTCGTGCCCACTGGGATACATTTATGTTGTATCTCACACCCTTTGGGTGACCACCATTTCAGGTCATCAGGTGCTGGGATAGTGGGACGATTTGGAGAGCTTTTACGTTAGAGTTGTCCCTTGGCAGACTTGTGGATGATCATGATTCAGTATTTTGGATTATGTTGCTTTACTTACTTTGATCCTGAGTAGTTGTGGATATCTAGAACTGTGGATATTGTGAAATTGTGGATATCTAGGATTGTGGATCTTTATGGTTGTGGAACCTTGTGGATGTAATAGAGTAGATGTTTATGTTTATGTTTAGTTAAGTGATTGTTGCTCTCTGATTGCACTGTTGTATTTGCCTAGCTGAGCAAGTATAGGGGAGACTCTGTCCGTGTGGACAGAGAATTTCCTATGCATGTGACGGTCTGTCCACGTCTTGAATTTAAAGGTTTTGAACTCTGATTTTAAAAAATAAAATAAAATTGGACCGCCTTTTGAAACTCGGGGCGTGACACAGCCAAAGACATCTGTCAACTATAATTAATCACCGCAATTTCTCGAATTGCGTGATTAATGCCGAATCGCCGATAAACCGAAGATTTTTGCTGATTTACGGTTCGATGACCAATTTCTGCTCAACGAAAAGTATCGGATCTCGAACGAAAAGTTCAGAGATCATATGCACGCTACCCAAAGCAGCCAGTATGGTCACAATTGCATTTAGGCCCCTAGGGTTTCACAAAACTGCATAAATATATGCTATTTGATGCTTTTAAAGCTCACATTTCTTTTTTGAATACTTTTGAACTGATCCGAGGCCACTAGTAGGTGGGCCTCGATGCACTGAACGATGTGCTCACCATTTGGGAGCAGCACGGAGCCACGGAGGCCAAGAATAACAATGGGTCCATGAACATTAAGCTTTAAAATCCTAACTTACTAATCATGCACCAACACTCAACCAAACTCAAATGTGAGGTGAGCACCATGCTCAGGCCAGGGGGTCGAGAAGGTCCAAGGGCTCACCATTGGGCGGGCCCAAGGCTGTCGGAATAGTAGCTACAACAAGGTTGGCCAATAACATGCATTTAAGGGCTCAAGTTGCAAGAACAATCTAACCAAGCACTCAGCTTGGAACCAGAGGTGAGCACCAGGTTCAGGGGACAGAGGAGAGTCAGGGGCTCACCATTGGGTGGTCAGCAAGCTGCTGGAACCAACTCTGGGCCAACCTAGTTCTCCCAAGGTGCAACATGCTAAAGCCAACTATCCACTCAGTCATCTTCCACTTTGAGGTGAGCATAAAGCTCAGAAGGCTAGCAGAAGTCGAGGGCTCACCCTATTGTTGCCGGAGAGCCACCGGAACAGTGGTCGGATCCACCTTGGCCATGCATGCAATCTTGGTAGAGCTCGGGCATGGGCCAACTTCGCAAAACTTGTGGTCAAGTGGGAAACTAATGTAAACAACAAATAGAGGAGCTTCAGGGAAGTGTCCTGGGTGCACTGGGGTCGAGCTTTGGCAGCTGGTGGCGGCGGTTGGCCGAACCCGAGCTCCAAGTGGCCAACCATGTAGCTCTAATGGCAACTTTCCATGCACAAGGTTTTAGATCCATGCAAAGGTCCTAGTTGCTTTCCCTCGATGCGGGGAAGCTTCCTGGTGCGGTGGTCGGCGGCGAGGAGCAGCGGTGGTGGCGGCGGAGCAAGCTCGGCCGAAGCAAAAATAGCCCAAAACTAAGGCATCAAACTACAGGCTCTTGGCTAAACCAAAGCAAACCAAACTTCATGGAGGTGTTCCTCTAGCCCAACAAAAGATGCTCAGCATCTTTGTTCAAAGTCTGAGCCTCCGGATACAGCGTACGGCCGCGGCGGAGCAAACTAGGGTTCCGGCGTGCTTGTTGCTCCCGCCGGCAACCCAGGGCACTAAACGCTCGGCGCTTCACAGGGAGAGTCCCCACGGCAACAGAAGATGAGTGAGATGGGTCTAGGTGCAAGAAAAACAAAGAAGAGAGAGACCTCACCTTGCCGGATCCAAGGAAGAAGAAGTAGCTCCCCACGGCGGCGCGCGGCCAAGGCAGGCTGTGGGGCCTCTCCTGCTCGACTTCTGGAGATAGAAGAAGACTGCAGAGAGGTCAGGATACTAGCCCAAGGGCTTTGATGCAACCCTCATCCTCCAAACCCGAGATCAAGAAGCAAGGATGACTTCCTTTGCTTTTCCGGCGATGGGGAAGCGGCGGCCGACGGCGCTGGTGCTCGGGAAACTCTGAGAAGGGAGAGGAGAGGTCGTGGGGTGGCTGCGGTTGCAAGCAATGGGTGGCTCGGATGAAGTTAGGGTTTCCCATGGTTGCTATACATAAACATTGCAACAAATTGCAATTTAGTCCTCCATCACTCACTCTCTTCACTTAGGTCCCTCACTATAGCAACATTATGCGTAGAGGTCCCTCCCTGCCAAGTTTCTTTTAAATTGGTCCATAAAATATTAGGTTTCTCCACAAAATACTATGATTTTTTATGTATTTCACGCTTTTCGAAACAATCGGGTCATCAAACGAAAAAATGGACACCACCACGACGTCCGGTTCGATAAAACCTATTAAGTAGTGAATTTGGTTCGCTGAGTTTGAGCTTCGTTAAATCTAATTTCCATCTTATACTGCGAATTATACTGATTGACACGCTTTTCGATGATCTAGGCTCATCGAACATAAATTTCGATTGCGCCATGACGCTCAGAATGTCGAAACTATTTAAATTGACTACATGGATCGTCAGATTCGGACTCCGATAGGTCCCGTTGGCCGACTTCGATCGGAAAACCAAAGTTTTCAATGGGTTACTATTCACTTAAGTCGTGGGCCGACTTCGTTTTTCACTGTTTTCGAGATAATCCGACCATCAGATCGAAAATCGGTTTGCACCATTTTTAATCAATTCGACACAACGGATCTACTGACAATTTTAATTTTTCGAGTTCAGACCCAAATCTGTAAGTTGGAAGATAGTCTTTTTTGAAAACTGTACAAATTTGTACTTTTTGATCCATAATTTTTCAAAAACTATATTTTAATTTCAAATTCAAATTCGAATTTATCAAATTCTAATTTAAAATTTTTCGAGTATTACAATCACATCCATTCACATTCATTTACTAAAAATCACACCCTTGATTAAAGTCACATCTCTTTACTAAGAGTCACACTCTTTGATTAGAAAATATTTCTTTAGTAAGAGTTGTATTCCTTCATCAAAAGCCAAAAAGCCAAATCAAGCATATTATTTTAAAAAATGTCCTTACAAAAGTCACAATTATTCGTTCACAATGGAGTTGACAATCATTCCATCTGGGCTTCGAAACGAAGCCATTTTTATTTAGAGTTCAGGAAAAGCCAATATTGATGCAACAAGTTGTGACCAAAACCACATCTTCAAAATTAATTCAGGTGCTTGAAACAGTTAAGGGTTTTGAAGTCACATTAATTTGAGATCATAGAGTATCAACGTACCGTCAGTTCGCCATCATCCTTTACATCAATGAATCAATGAAAGAGTGATATCACGCTTTTAGAAAATGGGACGTCTGAGATCTCCAAAGAACAAACACTTAAGAAGTGGGGAAAATGAAAAAAATGATCATATCGAACCGACAATGCTGAGGTACTATAATATAGGAAAGAAGATTGCTTTAGGTGGATACTCAAAGAGAGTGAGAAAGAGGAGGATGAAAAGACTATTTTGTCTCACGTCCCACCATCAACATCAATCCTGGCCTCTGTCCATCCAGATCCAGAAGAAGTTCCTCTCCCCTTGGGCAGGACAAAGGAGCCTCTCCCTCTCCCCGAGTTCGGGAGTCTTTTCTTCTCTTTCATCTTGGTGGTTCGTTGTGTGTTTCCGCTAGAGGAAGCCGACTCTCCGGAATTATTCACAAGAGAAGTCGCATTTTCTGGAACTTGAACAGCTATATCTGTTGGTTGTGTAGCTGTTGGGTTGCTCTGAGCATGTTCTGTTGGCTTCCGATCCTGAAAATAGGGGGAGTTTTTAGTTACCAGAGACACCAGGGGAGTTTTTAGTTACCACAAACACCGAAAATAAATAGGTTCATATTATGTTTAAAACTTCCAAAAGACCAGCTCTTTGACTAATGACTTGGTGCCCATTTGGCATGGTAAACAGCTTACCAACACCAAGAAGCAGTACCAAAGAGTTTGGGAAACTTTGAAGCTTTTGCTTTCGCAGAAATTGAAATGAGCTCGTGGGTTTCAAAACTCTAATTCAAAATTTTTGCTCCTACTTATGCTAATATAGGATAAGAGAATTCTAATAAAAATTTATTAGTATTTCTTCGAAAAACTCTATTCAAATAGATCCTCTGCAAAAGTTCCGGCCAGTACAAACAGGTCCTTAATATTTGGGGCTAAGGCAAGTTTTTTTTTCTTTTCTTTTCGTTTTGATAAATTTTGGTTAAAATTTTTGAAAATTACACAAAAGAAAGATGTTTTGCTGAGAACACGGATGGAGGTGGATACAAGTAAAAAATGTTTAAAACATCGAAAAAAAAAAAGGTCATGAAGGTGGGAAAGACCAAGAAGCACTTACGGAAACGTGGATTGAGAACCTCTAGACGTTTCTTTAGCTCCTCTAATCTTGAATATTGAGTAGCAGCACTCTCTTGGACCTATTTATATGCAGTCATCAATCTAGTAATAAGAGAAGATGTAGAAATAAAATCGTAACGACCAGAAAGCATGAGCAAAAAAATCTAAAATAAGTAAAAATATACCAGCTGATTTAGATCATCACAAAGCTTCTTCTTGGCTTCCTCTTCATCTCTAACAGCTTGTGCTGCAGCTTCCCAGGCCTGAAATGCTTAACTTAGTTTATACATACACAAATAAGAGAACCAGAACGATAAGATTAGTGTTATTTTTGTAAATTGAAGTTCACCCAACAATATATTTTGGCACATTAATATATCATAAAGAATTTGCATAGTATATGTTGGGGATAGGGACGGTGGTGAGAAAGAAAGTTGCAGTTGTCAGCCAGAAATAAAAGAAAAGAGATGAAAAGAAGGATTTCAATCCCAAATACACAGAAAAAGTTGAAGTGAATAGTTGATAAGATGAAAAAGAAAAAAAAAAAAGAAAAAGAAAAACGTAACAAAAAAAAAAAAAAGAAAACAGAAGAAAAAAGAAAGGATTATAGTCCTACTGCATTGTTATTATGGTTAAATTTTGTCGTAACAAAGCAACACCTTCCAATAGAAAGAAAGCCAACAAGTTGATTTATCCTCTTCTTGACCCAGTGCGCCTGACCAAGGTTTTAGATCCACTCAGGATTTTAAAGAAGTGATTGAGGATAGTATAGGGCAGACTATGATGTGCTATGGATGGACTTTGAATTTTGTTAGACAAATTAGAACCTTTAAAATATTAAAAATAGTAAAGTGGATCATCCAAGGTTTGAAATTCAACATGGACACCCCAATCCGAAATTCCAGCCTCTGATGTATCTCCCCTTCCCTTCTTCCACGAGATCATGATGTGGTCTGCGAACACCAAATTGATGCTTCTCCACTCTCAAGCAGGATGCTTCCAGCTGCTCAATCTGGTACCACTCCTCTGCGCCGACACCGGCACCACTGCAGTATGTTTCTCATTAGGAATTTCTTGTGAAGCAACAAATTGATGCTCCCTTTTTACAGCTTTCTGCAAATTGAAAGTAGCATGCAACACACTCCAAAACACTCTAAGCACAAGCGTCGCCAAGCAGGCCATGCTTAAAAGCACATAGCAGTAGTGATGTCATGTCCCGGCGTCGAAACTGCGACCCGGGCTCGCCAACAGATCCGCCGCCCATACGGGAAGCCCCGTATAGACGAAGCGACTAACCTGCAAAAGATCAACTACACTATACAGATATCAGAGCTGAAAAGTAAGCTGCTGAAATAAAAAATATACAACTCCTCAAATAGTACATGCCAGATCCTCACAAAACATAAGTCACTCCAAAACTAAAACTCTCAAAATGTAAAATGTACAAGATACATCCCAAAAACACTGACAGTACTAGAACATCACCAAAAAGGGTACATCTACTCTCACTGGAAGAAAACTGGTAGGGATCTAGCTCGCGACTCCCTTACCTCGATCAGCAGGATCAGCAACTGGAGCAACAGGAACCGGAGTAGAGGTCTCTGGGAAAAAATCACCACGGCGGGTGTGAGAACTCCATCCCACAGTAGTTTCAGTGGGTACCGCCAACAAGCCCGATGGTCTGCCCACTAAGTCTACTAGAGGCATAAAGTAACAAATGCAGTACTGAAAGTAAAGGCTGAAAAATAACTCTACAGCTACTATGCCTCTATCTAAATGCTCAAGGAGTGGAACAGATGGAAACATGATACATCTACTATCTCTCAATATATAATCACCCAATCTACACTGACTGCCACATAGGGTCCAGTCAAACCTGCACTTACCTACTGCCGTTACATCCAAGGAGGACCGGACTTACGTAGGGCGTCCATGACTGCCAAAACAGGCCCAGCCAGAGGGACTGCGTCGACAAGTCGCGATAGCAAGTAACAAGCCCAACTGCGGAGTGACACTCGAGGTGCGCGACCCCACCGAGGAATGTATCCGCGCATCTCTGTCGAGCTCAAATGCGGCTCATGCAAGCTATAGTCCAAATCCACGATCAACAAGATCGACAGTAACCAACAATACCAACTCTCACTCACAGGCTGGAAAACCACACAGCCGGGACCCACCGCCGACTCAGACGGCTCCCAAAATAAAACACTGATCTAAACACTGCTACCAGACTCCACTCGGCCCCCAGGCATGAGTATAACATGCATCCCACAACAACCCGACCACTCGGCCCACTACCCGGGCGAGGAAACTCTAAGTCCAGGTAAAATAATAGATAACAGTGTGAGAATGTCTAAAGCATAAATAACCTAGCCCAAGTTGGAGTTTTTCTACTAGTCTGGTTAAACATGTAGCATATGACGGGGTGCTAGGTCAAGTTCCAATGATAACATTAATTTAACATATTTAGGGAGCAATAAAACAACCTTGATCATCATAGCAACACAAGGAGTATCAACTTTCTCTTTCTAACATGCTTCCTAGTACATCACAAAATCATGCATGTTCCCTACTCAATAGAGTTAATGAACTGTCCATTGGTTTTGAAGACGAAGCAACCCACCTGGAAGTGCAAATTGATCCAAAGTCCAAAAAGGCTGAAACTGTACGGGGACAATCCTCGGATTTCCACAATTCCAATGGGTCCAAAAACACTGTAAAGGTTGATCCGAGTCGCAACCACTCAGTGGGGGTTCTTCTTGAGTTTGGACGGCGACGGTGAAGATCTACAGGCAATCGACCCGAATCGGAGTCAGGTTCATCGATGATAAAGGTCTTCTGAGAAGATCTTGGCGATGATGATCCGGGGCCACATCCAGAGTATCGATCCAATCCAAGCTCCAGTTTCGGCAACAATTGTGATGGGATTGAGAAGAGAACGAGGAAAGGGATGAGAGAGAGATAAGAAGAGCTTGGGAACGAAGAAGAGAGTTAAGAGAAATGATCAACTAATTTCATAACTGTTTTCGGTTACACTCATCTATTTATAGCCCTACTCTAAGGACTCGAATGCAATTAGGTATACTATTATGTGCTAATGTGTAATCCTATACTATTGGTTTACTGGGCCAAGCCCTCCTGCTACCTGGGTAATGCGTCCGGCTTGTCCTGCTAAGCTACCGGCCTGGGCATGGGCTTCCACTCGGTGTGCGTAATGGTTCGGATGAGCTTCCCCAACCCGAACCGCTATCGCCTCTTCTACACTCTTCCAACACCTTCTCTTTACAGCTGGCTCTGCACTCCATCCCCATCTGAGCCTCTCCCTTCCTCACGCTACCGAACCCTAACCCATCCTCTTCCTAATTCACCATAGTTGCTAGCTCCAGTTACTCATCCTGGTCCTTCCTCGGCATACTACTTCCTGCTCAAGAACACCCCACGAAGCCAGAGACTCCATCCTCACGCCCGAAATCAACACGATGAAGCTAAGTACCAACTTCCTTTTCTCACTTTGCTTTCTCTTCGCAAGCTCCTTGCTCCCAATACTAATCTTCTACCCACCCTTTCCTCGCAAGTCTTACAATCCACCATTCTTGAGCTACGACCTGACCTCAGGGAGTGAACTCAGGGTATGGGGCATGCAGGACTTGGTAGTCCACCCACGTAGCGGCCTCCTCGGGAAGATTGATCCACTTCACCAGCACTTCCTTCACTTCTCTTCGCCTCCGGTGGGTGGTGCGATTGTCCAATATTCTTTCCGGCCCCGCCAACGGCTCCCCGTCTCTACCTGTAAGAGGTGCGGTAGAAGTAACTTGGCTGCTCGGCGGAGTTCCCTGCTTCAACTGAGAAACGTGGAATACCGGGTGAATCTGAGAATCCTCAAGAAGCTCCAGTCTGTATGCCACCTTCCCTATTCTTGCTAGCACCTTAAAAGGCCCGTAATAGCGAGCTGCTAGTTTGGGATTCTTCCGTGCTGCCAGCGATATCTGTCGGTAAGGCTGTAACCTCAGGTATATCCAGCTCCTCGTCTCATACTCCTTTTATCTTCTGTGCTTATCAGCTTGTTGCTTCATGCGATTCTGGGCTACTTGTAGCCTATCCTTTAGCTCCCGGGTTAATCTCTCCCTCTCGTGCGCCCAATCTTTTACTTCGGGGTGGGTAGCTGTATCTGCAGCGGCCACCAAAGTAGATGATGGGGCCACTCCATACAAAGCCCTGTAAGGGGTTGTACCCAAAGAAGTATGGTAATTGGTGTTGTACCACCATTTGGCTAAGGAAAGATATTTTCTCCATCGTTGTGGGTGTTGAAAACACATGCATCTTAGATATGTTTCCAGACACTTATTCACTCTCTCCGTCTGCCCATCCGTTTCTGGGTGATAGGAAGTACTCATCTTTAGTTGGGTGCCCAGTAGCTGAAACAACTCCTTCCAGAACAGACTAGTGAATACTTTATCTCTGTCAGTGACTACTCTTTGGGCAACCATGCAATTTATATATTGTATCTAAGAATGTTCTTGCTACTTCCTTAGCTGTAAAGAGGTGTCGCATGAGTATAAAATGTGAGTATTTAGTCAACCTGTCCACAACTACCAATATTGTATCCTTTCCCTCTGATTTAGGTAGAGCCTCTATGAAGTCCATACTTAGGTCTTCCCAGATTTGCTCTGGTATAGGTAGCGGCTGTAGTAGGCCTGGGTAAGCTTGAGTATCCACCTTATTCTGAGCACATGTTTCACAGTTGCGGACTTGCTTTTCTATCTGTTTCTTTATGCCATTCCAATGGAAGTGTCCCTTGGCCCTCTGATATGTATGCAAAGCCCCAGAATGACCCCCTGTTGCCGAATGATGGAAATGTCTTATCAATTTTTCTCTTAAGTCACCGGAGTTACCCACACATACTCGACCCTTATACCTTAAGACCCCATGATGGTAGGTATAAGGTACACATTCCTTAGGATGTAGAGTTATCTTCCCAATGATAGCACTGTAATGTGGATCCTCACGGTAGCTGTCTTCTAACTCATAGGTCCAAGCAAGAGTAATGGTAGTGATAGCCATATTCTGACCTGTATTCCAACCTTGTCGTGATAGTGCGTCTGCAGCTTTATTTTCTTTCCCTTTCCTGTACACAATGGTGTAATCGAAACCCATGAGTTTCATCATCCCTTTCTGTTGCATTGGGGTGATGATGTCACGCCCCGGGGTCGAACTGCGACCCGGGCTCGCCAACAGATCCGTCGTCTGTACGAAAACTGCCGCACAGACGAAGCGTCTACCCTGCAAAAGATCTATAGCTAACATGTATCAGAGCTAAAATTAAAACTAATAGCTACAGAATCCATTACTGAACTTCTGAATAAAAATAAATCCTCAATATAAGTCTCTCTACTACAAAAATACAAGTACAGTCCTCACAGATCTCTCAGAATGTCAGTACAAAAGTGAAATCATAAAAATATACCGGGTACATCTACCTCAGACTCTCAATGCTGGTAAGGAACTAATCGGCCACGTCCTCACCTCGATCTGCTGTCTCCGTGCGAACCAAGCCGGAACAGCTACCTCAGGAACTTGTCACCGCAGCGAGTGTGAGATCTACTGCAGAAGGTAGATCCCAGTGGGTACCGTCACCAATATTCACGGTATGCCCACTAAGTCTACTGGAGGCACAACAGATAGGTATGCAGATAGATAAAAGAAAAGCTGAAAGGAAACTACAGCTACCATGTCTCAATCATCATGCTCAAGAAACTCTACTAAAGATGAAATATGCATACACTCGCTACTGCTAACATGCCTCAAGTATCATGCTCAAAGGAAAACTCATCTAAGAACATGCTATGCAATCACTCTCATATCACCCAATCTCAATGACTGCCTCATAGGGTTCAGTCAAGCCTGCACCAAACCTATTGCCACCTCATCCACGCTGGGACGGGACTTACGTAAGGCGTCCCACACGGACTATCTCAATCTCAAGCGAACTCTAGTGTATCAACTAGTCGCATCATCAACACGCACCCGGGGCGTAACTCGAGGGGAGCGACCCCAACGAGCTCAAGTATCTCATCAGTCTCAACTGTCTCAATAAGCGGCACATGCAGGCTATGATCCACGATCAAACAGATCGGCAACTCGATGCTCAAAAGCACAACTCAGTCAGAAAAGACACCACGACTCAAACAGGAAAAGCCCAAACACTCTCACAGCTATGTCGGAGAACCCTCCACGACTCAATCTGATAATGCACGACCCATGGCTAAGTCGGGAAACCTCCACCACTAAATCAGAAACACGACCCATGATCTAGAATAAACCCATCAATCCCAACAAGTAAGTGCAACTCTCATGACACTAGAAACACAACACACAATGCTCTAAAAATCCACTCGGCCCCCTGGCACGAGCGTACATGCATCCTGAACCACTCAACCCCTCTGGGTAATCTCACTATTTTAAAAAAAATATTTTCAAAGCCCGGTTTTCATTAAAACACATCCGACGATTTTTAAAACGGTTCAGATGCCAATCCAATACAAAATAATCATGCAATCTAGTGTCAAGACACCTCTAGATCATGCTAAAAATATCAGGGGCTCAGGAAAGTATTCCTACAATTTTCTAGGCAACTATCAAATTTATCAAGCATAAAAACAGATAACTAAACATGATCAACATGCATACAGAAGCTTTAGAGGGCATTCCATACATTTTGGAGAAATTCCAACCCATCTCAAATGCATTCCGCATGCAATCGCTGATGTCGGTGAAGCGCCGAACCGCTCGCTGCCTCGAATCTGCCGGAAAAATGAAAACCACGCCGCGCGCGCACGAACACTGTCGCGAATCCCGAAAAATTCCCCGAAAGCTCGAACATATCCCTCGGGTCCTCTACAAATATCCGGCGCGCTTCGGCTCACTCCACAGTCACCACACAGCACGCGCGCACCCGTGCCCGCGCCTCGGCTCCGCGCAGTGCAAAACCACAACCTCAGCTCAAACCGCACAAAAGAGAAGCAACACAACGATATCCAAGCTCAAAAATCCATAAAATCCATCTAAGAAAAATCTTAATCCATTTAGGAAAACAACTGTCACTTACCTCTCACGTGCGGCCGACGCGCGCGCGGCCCCGCTCAGCTCCAAGCAGTAAGATCACACAAGAACACCCTTGCTTGTTTTTCTTTCATTCCCTCTTCTTCTCTTTTCTTTTCTTGTTTTCTCTCATTTTTTTCTTTCCTTTCCTCTTCTTCTCTTTTCTTTTCTTTTCTGATTCCAGCTGAGAAGAGAGGAGGTGAGGGAAGTCCTTAAATAGAGAAGAAAGGAAGGTCAACCAGTCAACAGGGTGATGATAAAGGGAAATTACCAAACTGCCCTTGCAAAATCACCAAAATCTGTAATTAGCACAATGGGGTACCGGTACTCTCCATGTAGTACCGGTACCCAAAGGCCTGTTCCGGAACCCCACCTCAATTGGTTCCGGAATTCCAAGCCAAACCCGCGCGCCCGCTCTAGCCTCCGCACGCGCGGCGCCCAGGCCTCAGCCGCGCGGCGCCCTTGCGCCTGCCGCGCGGCGCCCTGGCCCGCGGCGCGCGCCCGCATGCTGCGCGTTCGGATTTCTTGCACTTGCCCGTGCATTTCCAAAAGAGTTGATTGATGGTTCCATTCCAAACATCTTAACTTAAACTGGAGTAAGACAACTCCAATTTTGTGAAGTACACTAAAATGTAGTCGAAGAGCTGCGCGCCCACGCCCACGCTGCGCGGCGCCCATGCGCGCCACTCTCCACCCATGGACAGCAAGATCAAGTCCACACAACCAACAACAACACCAAAACCCAGTCAAATCCATCAACCAAGCTTTCTCTCTCTCTCACTAGAAAAACTGCATTGCACCTTCATGAGGCTCGACGCGCGCGTGCTCCGCTCGGCTTCCGACGGAAGGTCCACACTACAAGCACACCATCACCTCTCTCATTTTCATCTTTTAATTTCCCTCAATTCCTCTTATTCTTCTCCTTTTTCTCCATTTTTTCATTCCTCTGTTTGAGGCTCCAATCCTCTGTTTGAAACAGGGAAGAAGAAGGTGACGTGGCAATTGCTAATTAAGGTGGCTAATTAAGGGACTTGGTGCATGGTGCATGGTGCATGGTGCATAGTGCATGGTGCATGGTGAAGAAAGGAAACCTAAGACACTCTCCAACACCTACACCAACATCTATCCAACTCCCTCTCTCACATCATTCTCATTTTTTCTAATTCCTTCTCTCAGGCTAATTAACCAATTTAATTAATTAATTAATTAATCCATTTTAAGCCAACTCCAACTCACTTTTTGCCCTCGGGGCCTCCGCATCAGTCCGGAGCCTCCTGAACTCCGCTGTAATCTGAAAATACACATGTTCCTACCATTTTCCAATTTTCTGCATACAACTGTGGAGTCGAGGCTCTAGCAAACCAGTCCTCTAACGGCGCGCAATGCCCGGAAAACTCCGATTCTAGCTGGGGCTTCCGCGTTGATCCGAATCAACCCGAAATCATCTGTAAACACATATGGAACACGCTCGAGGCGATTTCTCCGCACCACGCCATCTTGCGAGGTCGGTGCACTATCCGAAGTCCCGGTACTCTACAGATGATCCTCTTCTCCAATAAGTATTTGAGGCTCTCGTGGTCTGTCTGTATAATGAAACAACCGGTCATCAAATAATGTCTCCATTTCTGAGTAGCCATTAGGATTGCTAAGAATTCTTTCTCATAGGTAGATAAACTCAAATTTTTTCCCTTTATTGCCTTGCTAAGAAAGGCTATAGGTCTTCCCTCCTGTGATAACACAGCCCCAATGCCCTCTCCACTAGCATCTACCTCCAAAACGAATGGCTTCTCATAATCGGGCATACACAGTACTGGCGCTGTAGTCATAGCTACCTTTAATGATTCAAATGCTTCTTGTGCTTTCGGTGACCACTAAAATTGATCTTTTTTAAGGAGTTCAGTGAGGGGCCTACTAATATTTTCATAGTGTTTGACGAATTTCCGATAATAGCCAGTCAAGCCCAGAAATCCACGCAACCCCTTAATAGATTGGGGCACCGGCCAATGAACCATAGCTTCAATTTTAGCAGGATCTATAGCTATTCCCTCTGCTGATATTATGTGTCCCAAATATTCAACT
Source organism: Tillandsia leiboldiana (assembly GCA_029204045.2). Classification (NCBI taxonomy): domain Eukaryota; kingdom Viridiplantae; phylum Streptophyta; class Magnoliopsida; order Poales; family Bromeliaceae; genus Tillandsia; species Tillandsia leiboldiana. Next base: position 7,030,972 of record CM055079.1, read on the forward strand.
TGATTCTTTCCAAACGCACACTTGCTTCTTTTGGCGTAAAGTTGGTGGGCTTTCATAAGCTCTAAGACTACTGTCAAGTGTCCCACATGATCTTCTAGTGACTTGCTATACACCAAGATGTCATCAAAGAATACTAAAACAAATCTCCTCAATTGTGATTTAAAAACTGTATTCATTAATGATTGGAACGTTGCGGGTGCATTGGTCAACCCAAAGGGCATGACCTTGAATTCATAATGCCCTTGATGCGTGCGAAATGCAGTTTTTGATATATCCTCGGCATAGACCCTGATCTGGTGGTAACCTGACCTTAAATCCAGTTTAGAGAACAATTTGGAACCCCCCAGCTCATCTAATAGATCATCGATAATAGGTATCGAAAACTTGTCCTTGATAGTCGCTTTATTTAGCTGCCGATAATCAATACACATTCTCCAACTTCCATCTTTTTTCTTTACTAATAAGACTGGAGATGCGAAAGGACTGTTGCTAGGTTGTATTATCGATGCCTCGAGCATTTCCTTAACTTGTCTTTCCACTTCCCCTTTCTGTTCATGAGAGTGCCTGTAAGGCCTGAGGTTAACTGGGGTAGTACCTAGCTGTAAATGTATCCTGTGATCCTCCAATCTCTGCGGAGGTAACTCCTTAGGTTCCTCAAATACTCCAGAATATTGATTAAATATATTGGATAGTTCAGGAGCAATAGTCGACTCTTCCCCACTGTTATCACTGGTGCTGTGATGACCTGGATTTCTGCAGAGCTGTGGTGGAGTTATTGGTGGCTTCTGGGAGCCTGTTTTGTGTGTTGGAGGTGTATGTGCACAAATTGGACATAAGTGTTGAACTTCGGGCTTAAATAGATCACGTGGGTGATCGGTGGACTCCGTCGGATCTTTAGAAGTGGTCTCGCGCGAAATGGATATTAAAATTGGGCTCAGCGCGAAGTTTGGACAAAAGAACGTTTTTCCGGGTGCATTCGGCAAATTTTAGACGCGGAATTTGGCAAATCGGACATCAAATTCGGATTCAGCGCGCGAAAACGGTTAAAATGGACTACCTACTCGACATTTTGCGCAACCGGTTACTGTTCATGCCGGAACAGTGATTCCGGCCGCCGGTGGCGAGCGGCGGCGGCGGCGGGCAGCGGCGGAGCGCGGCGGATGGGCTCGGGCAGGCGGCGGAGCAGCCGCGGGCAGCGCGCGGGCGCGGGCAGCGCGCGGGCAGGTGGCGGTCCACAGGCCGGTGTGCGCCGGAGGCGGGACACGTGGCATCGCGAGGTTGGGTCGGTTCAGTGGACGCGGTTCACGGAGTGGTGCGGCCGGTGCATGGACCAGGGTGGCCACATGGCGGCCTGGGATTGGATGGTCTTCGTGCACGCGGTGCACGCTGAGCCGCGGGTCTGCGGCCGTAGGCACGTGAGCGCGGGCGCGGCGGCGGCGGGGGCGGGCGACCGACCGCCGTGTCGGGCGGGGCGGCGCACGTGCGCCACGTGGCGCCACACCATTGGCGGGCGTCACCCACGCCGCCGGTGATTGCGGGGACGCGTGGGCGCGCGCGGTTGGTCGGCCTTGCTGTCCCCTGTTCGGTGGACACGCGTCGCACCGCGGGCCGGGTCGGACGGGCGGTGGCGTGCGGCCGGATCCGGTGCGCGAGCAGGCTTGGGCCGGGCCGCACTGTGCGCGCCCGGAAACGGCTGGGCCGAGCCGCACTGTGCGCGCCCAAATTGGGCCGGGCCGCACTGTTTGCGCCCGGAACCGGGGACATATTGGGAATTATCCCAATTGTTCTAATGGGCCTATATAAAGGCCTCCCCTCCCTTCTTTTTCTCTATTTTCCGAGAGATAGAGAGAGAACCGGAGAGAGGCCATTGAAGAGAAGTTGTTCCTCACTAATTTTTCTACCTCGTGGTGCGTTCCCAGATTTTCTGGAAGTTCGACAGCGGCGATCCGAATTTTACAGTGTACCTCGGTTTTTCCCCGTTTTCGGCCCGTTATCGTCGCATTTCAGTCCGAGGAGTCCCATGCGCAGTACAGGAGTCCTTTTTCGACGATTTCTTCACCGGTGTGTTCCTGAGAGGTAGGGCTTCGTTTTCCGTGTTGATGGTTTCTCTGGATTCTGATTCCTTAGCACGATTCCCGAGGTGTTTTGACCCCTCTTTTGCTGTTTGGGTTTTTGGACAGCGGCAACTTCGATGAATTGTTTCTTGGCGTAGGAATATCAGATCGAGGCGATTCAAGAGTCGATTTTGGGCTACTTTTCGCGAGGAACGCAACCGTAATTTTTCTGGGATTTTTGAAGCTCAGGACAGAGGTGAAATTCCTCGTTTTGCGTGCTGATTATAAAAACAGCAAAAATCTGTTTTGAGACTTGTAGTTTTTACACCGTGTACACTTATGTGATGTTGTAGAATACTGTTTCAGCTGACGGTGTGCTTAGAGGACAGCGGGTATTTTCTTGGTTTGTGGTGCACGCTTTTCGAGGTGGGTGGTTGTTGCATACCTCTACTTTTGACTTGCTCACTAAGTTTATTAGAGAAGCCCTTTATTAGACATATTGGTTGTTTACCATGCATGATTAAATGAGATAAACGTGAGCCTATCATTGTGACTAATATTGTAGACTTAGCATGTTGGGGATATTTTAAGAGTGATAATTAACATGCCATGTTAGCACATAGATTTTATGAAAGTGGGTTAAACGGATTAATTATTGGGATATGATGACATATCTATGTGCGGGTACCACTTTGGTGATTTATGACGGATCAGGGATTATATACATGTGTAGTTAGATGATGTTTTTAGCATGATGGTTATATCTATGCGGATTGATTATTCGATACACATGTGGAACTGTTATTTGATTCACTTTCTTTCATCTTGTCTGAGGACATTTGCATGCTTGTATGGACATCTAGATAGGCCACTATTTATTGCTACACTATCATATTGGGATTTGACTTAGGAGAAACCATGATTGTTTCCTTTCTCCTTCTCTTTTAGACTTTTGAGTCTTGTTGCTCGGGTTCGAGCAGGGGTTCGGGATATTGTAGTTGAGGCCATTGAGTCTGGGACGGGTTAGACTCGATTATGGATTGGTGGGGGGATTGCGGCAACCGCGGACAGTAGGCGGTTGGCCGGATATTGATTATTTATCAGATTTGGACTTATGGGGTATTGCGGCGACCGCGGACATTGGACGGTCGACCGGATGTTTATCTTTGCATCAGATTGGGGGATCGGGGTTTTATTAGTGGAGGGATTTGTTCCACTTGAGCATAGTCGTGATTCAGTCATACTTTTGATTCTTATCTTACCGGCGCGGTTATTGCCCGGTGGTGCTTTACTCGTGTGGGTCGCTCCCCTCGAGTTCCCCTCTAGAGGCTGGGGTCAGACAGTTATGGACAGTTTTGCTATCACATCGGCGCGGCTATACTTGCCCGATGATGAGAGCGGCAGTAGGCGATAACAGTTTTTACTGATGGCTAGATTGGGTTTATTTGGACAGATACTATTTCTGATGCATACACACAGTTATACCCTTTGACATTACATTTAGAGGCATAGTAGTGGTTGTCTTCCTTCTTAGCAGTTTCATTACTTACCACTCTTCCTTCCCTTTTTGCCTCTGGTAGACCTAGTGGGTACGTCAGAGTTTGAGGCTTTACCCACTAGGGGGAGGCTACTGGTTTACTAGTAGTTCTCACCCCCCCATTCTTCTTTTTCTTTTTCTTCTCCTTTGTTTTGCAGAGCCTTCTGCGGGTGCTGCTGGACGTATAGCGGCAGCTCAAGGAGAGAGGACGGTTGAGTAGCTAGACAGTGGGCCTGACAGTGAGTTAGCTAGACTTGTACCTTTTATGTATCTTATCTCAGACAGTTGTACTTTTACTTTTGGGGTCTGGCTTTAGCCAGCTGGTTGTATATTTGTGGTGAGCTGGGAGAGGGACTTGCACCTTATTTTACAGTCATTTTGTATTTTTACTTCCAGTTCGGTCTGAGATGTAGTATTTTCAGTTCAGCTCTGTTTTTATTGCTCTATTATTGTATTTCTTCTATCTGAGCAGGTTACCAGCGCTTCGTGTACGCGGAAATTCCGTGTGCACGGCGGATCTGTAGACGGGCCCGGGTTCTGGTTTACACCCGGGGCGTGACAGATTAGGTGGTATCAGAGCTTAGGGATAGGTCAGTTGGGACTTTGGAAACCCTAGGCTTTTGGCGAACCCTAGGATGATAGGGCGTGAGAGACGCGACATTTTGCGAAAGTCGGTGATTAAGTTATTTGACTCTTCCAGTGAGTGAAGAGTGATCGACATATCCTATTTCTGTGGGACAGTTATGTTGGCTGCAGACAACATAAAGTTACAGAAATAGGGGGATGTCCTTGACTTTCGCTAGATTGGGTCGTGTGTGGTTGTGTGGCTGACTTGTGGTTTCTTTTGGTAACAGATGCCTCCCCGACGTCGGATTCCTACCCGGAGTGCCCCTACACCCCCTGTTGAGCCAGGGCAGGCTGGACCTTCAGAGATTGATGAGTTGAGGGCCTTGGTGGCCCAATTGGCTGAGAACAACCGCCGGCAGGAGCAGCGGATTGAGCAGCTACTGGCGCAGAGAGAGGCGCCGCCACCGACAGTTTTGGAGACCCCGGCACCACCTGTGGTACCACTTGTGACGACGGCGCCATCATCGAGTAGCGGGGCTCGGGGAGTGGCCCAGCCTTTGACCCCGGCTGAGGAGCAGGATATCGCCGACAAACTTGTCAAGTTTTGTCAGCGCGGACCGCCTAGGTTCTCGGGACGGGACATGCAGCCGTGGGAGGTTGGGACGTGGTTATCAGCGATGGAGAAGATTTTCAGGGATTTCTTCGTCGACCCGAGGTACAGAGTTCATATGGCGGTACATTGCCTTGATGGAGATGCAAATCTTTGGTGGCAACGGGTGGAGCCACGGGAGTTTCAGATTTCTCGACAGTTACCCTGGTCCGAGTTTCGGCGGATGGTATCGGATACCTACTTTTCGACCAGCGTGAAGAGGAAACTGGAGGATGATTTGAAGAACCTCCAGCAGGGTGATCGGCTGGTTCAGGCTTACCACCAGGAGTTCATGCAGTTGCTTAACTGCGTGCCTTTTGTCGCCCGTGATGGCCCACATCAGGTCGAGTTATTCGAGGCAGGCCTCCGCAGTGAGATTTATACCCTAGTGCATGCACAGCGACTCCAGACCCTTGAGGAGGCCGTCGAGCATGCCCAATGGGTGGAGAGAGGCGGCACGGTGGTGGCAAGGCGAGGCGGGATGGTCGCACAGAGTTTCGTGAGGAAACGATCTGTACCCGAGGATGAGGGACAGACTAGTTCGTGGAGACCGCCGCAGCCTCAGTTATCTAGCCGTGGGCGTGCGGAGCAGCGAGAGCCTAGTGGATCCCCGAGGCCATCGCGGCAGCAGCAGGGATCGCAGCAGCAGATACAGAGCCAGCAGTCGGCAGGACAGCCACGGCTTCGCGACAGAGACAGATGTATATTCTGTGGAGGATCTCACTTGTCGCACACCTGCGATCAGAGGTGGGGTCGTTGTTATAAATGTGGACAGTCGGGTCACATTCGAGCTTCGTGCCCCCTTTCGACTTCAGCGGCACCCTCATCAGCATCGGCTCCTTTTCCGCCTCAGCAGCAGCTGTCAGCTCAGCGGTCTTATGCTCCAGCGAGCGGATCACCTTCTTTTTACCCTGCGGATCATCGGCCGCCGGCTCAGAGCGGTCGGGTCTACGCTGCTCAGGTGGAGGATTTTACAGCAGCCGACCTTGTGGTAACAGATATTATTTTATTTATTGACCGGCATTAGGTTTTGCATTGTATTGCACTTGAGCATCCTAGTCATTTGTTAGGGGTGTATTCACTTCCTTGCATGGGTTAGGGGGTAGGACGGTTACCTAGTTTTCGGGAGGTTCATATTCTCGATCTTTGACACGTGGGGTTGTGTTGTTGGTCCTGCCCGGTGCAGTTGAGTCCTCGATAGTACCAGTAGACCTGATGGTCTTAACCTAGTTATGGGACTTGGTTTTAGTACTTAGGACGGTTTGCCGGCTCGGTTTTCTTTTTTTCGCGGCGGTTGATTGTGCCGCGAGGACGGTCCTCCTGGGGAGGGGTTAGGCCAGGTGTAGATGGTGTGCCGTGGTTACTTGGGGGCTATCTTTGCCTCTTTTGTTTCGACTTCGCGTGCGGGACGAGTGTTCCGCCGTGGGTGCGCAGCCTTTTTGGCTAGCGTGGTTGTGAAATACCCCGGGAGCGCGGTGATACTCGGACTGAACTTTTATGCCTTTGGACTTGGTGGTTAGATTACCGGGGGCCTAGGTGGAGCGGATGTTTTGCCGGTACAGACTACTTGGTAGCTCTAGCAATTAGCCCGCTGTACTCTTGTGGTGGTGGTGCGGTTTCCTAGAGTGCTCGTCTTTATTTTGTTCTAGTTAGAGACCCGAGGATTGCATCGCGTCTCGGGAGAAGGTATTTGTCAGCCTTGGGAGCTTGAGTGGTGGATGATTGGATATTTATCCCCTCTATTTGGTTGAGATTCCGTGTTGAGGAACGACTTTAGTTTCGAGGACGAAACTTTCTTTTAGTGGGGGAGGATGTGATGACCTGAATTTCTGCAGAGCTGTGGTGGAGTTATTGGTGGCTTCTGGGAGCCTGTTTTGTGTGTTGGAGGTGTATGTGCACAAATTGGACATAAGTGTTGAACTTCGGGCTTAAATAGATCACGTGGGTGATCGGTGGACTCCGTCGAATCTTTAGAAGTGGTCTCGCGCGAAATGGATATTAAAATTGGGCTCAGCGCGAAGTTTGGACAAAAGAACGTTTTTCCGGGTGCATTCGGCAAATTTTAGAGGCGGAATTTGGCAAATCGGACATCAAATTCGGATTCAGCGCGCGAAAACGGTTAAAATGGACTACCTACTCGACATTTTGCGCAACCGGTTACTGTTCATGCCGGAACAGTGATTCCGGCCCCCGGCGGCGAGCGGCGGCGAGCGGCGGAGCGCGGCGGCGGAGCGCGGCGGATGGGCTCGGGCAGGCGGCGGAGCGGCCGCGGGCGGCGCGCGCGCAGGCGCGCGGGTGCGCGGGCAGGTGCGCGGTCCACGGGCCGGTGTGCGCCGGAGGCGGGACACGTGGCATCGCGAGGTTGGGTCGGTTCAGTGGACGCGGTTCACGGAGTGGTGCGGCCGGTGCATGGACCAGGGTGGCCACGTGGCGGCCTGGGATTGGATGGCCTTCGTGCACGCGGTGCACGCTGAGCCCCGGGTCTGCGGCCGTACGCACGTGGGCGCGGGCGCCGCGGCGGCGGGGGCGGGCGACCGACCGCCGTGTCGGGCGGGGCGGCGCACGTGCGCCACGTGGCGCCGCACCATTGGCGGGCGCCACCCACGCCGCCGGTGACTGCGGGGACGCGTGGGCGCGCGCGGTTGGTCGGCCTCGCTGTCCCCTGTTCGGTGGACACGCGTCGCACCGCGGGCCGGGTCGGACGGGCGGTGGCGTGCGGCCGAATCGGGTGCGCGAGCAGGCTTGGGCCGGGCCGCACTGTGCGCGCCCGGAAACGGCTGGGCCGGGACGCACTGTGCGCGCCCGAATTGGGCCGGGCCGCACTGTTTGCGCCCGGAACCGGGGACATATTGGGAATTATCCCAATTGTTCTAATGGGCCTATATAAAGGCCTCCCCTCCCTTCTTTTTCTCTGTTTTTCGAGAGATAGAGAGAGAACCAGAGAGAGGCCATTGAAGAGAAGTTGTTCCTCACTAATTTTTCTACCTCGTGGTGCGTTCCCAGATTTTCTGGAAGTTCGACAGCGGCGATCCGGATTTTACAGTGTGCCTCGGTTTTTCCCCGTTTTCGGCCCGTTATCGTCGCATTTCAGTCCGAGGAGTCCCCTGCGCAGTACAGGAGTCCTTTTTCGACGATTTCTTCACCGGTGTGTTCCTGAGAGGTAGGGCTTCGTTTTCCGTGTTGATGGTTTCTCTGGATTCCGATTCCTTAGCACGATTCCCGAGGTGTTTTGACCCCTCTTTTGCTGTTTGGGTTTTTGGACAGCGGCAACTTCGATGAATTGTTTCTTGGCGTAGGAATATCAGATCGAGGCGATTCAAGAGTCGATTTTGGGCTACTTTTCGCGAGGAACGCAACCGTAATTTTTCTGGGATTTTTGAAGCTCAGGACAGAAGTGAAATTCCTCGTTTTGCGTGCTGATTATAAAAACAGCAAAAATCTGTTTTGAGACTTGTAGTTTTTACACCGTGTACACTTATGTGATGTTGTAGGATACTGTTTCAGCTGACGGTGTGCTTAGAGGACAGCGGGTATTTTCTTGGTTTGTGGTGCACGTTTTTCGAGGTGGGTGGTTGTTGCATACCTCTACTTTTGACTTGCTCACTAAGTTTATTAGAGAAGCCCTTTATTGGACATATTGGTTGTTTACCATGCATGATTAAATGAGATAAACGTGAGCCTATCATTGTGACTAATATTGTAGCCTTAGCATGTTGGGGATATTTTAAGAGTGATAATTAACATGCCATGTTAGCACATAGATTTTATGAAAGTGGGTTAAACGGATTAATTATTGGGATATGATGACATATCTATGTGCGGGTACCACTTTGGTGATTTATGACGGATCAGGGATTATATACATGTGTAGTTAGCTGATGTTTTTAGCATGATGGTTATATCTATGCGGATTGATTATTCGATACACATATGGAACTGTTATTTGATTCACTTTCTTTCATCTTGTCTGATGACATTTGCATGCTTGTATGGACATCTAGATAGGCCACTATTTATTGCTACACTATCATATTGGGATTTGACTTAGGAGAAACCATGATTGTTTCCTTTCTCCTTCTCTTTTAGACTTTTGAGTCTTGTTGCTCGGGTTCGAGCAGGGGTTCGGGATATTGTAGTTGAGGCCATTGAGTCTGGGACGGGTTAGACTCGATTATGGATTGGTGGGGGGATTGCGGCAACCGCGGACAGTAGGCGGTTGACCGGATATTGATTATTTATCAGATTTGGACTTATGGGGTATTGCGGCGACCGCGGACATTGGACGGTCGACCGGATGTTTATCTTTGCATCAGATTGGGGGATCGGGGTTTTATTAGTGGAGGGATTTGTTCCACTTGAGCATAGTCGTGATTCAGTCCTACTTTTGATTCTTATCTTACCGGCGCGGTTATTGCCCGGTGGTGCTTTACTCGTGTGGGTCGCTCCCCTCGAGTTCCCCTCTAGAGGCTGGGGTCAGACAGTTATGGACAGTTTTGCTATCACATCGGCGCGGCTATACTTGCCCGATGATGAGAGCGGCAGTAGGCGGTACCAGTTTTTACTGATGACTAGATTGGGCTTATTTGGACAGATACTATTTCTGATGCATACACACAGTCATACCCTTTGACATTACATTTAGAGGCATAGTAGTGGTTGTCTTCCTTCTTAGCAGTTTCATTACTTACCACTCTTCCTTCCCTTTTTGCCTCTGGTAGACCTAGTGGGTACGTCAGAGTTTGAGGCTTTACCCACTAGGGGGAGGCTACTGGTTTACTAGTAGTTCTCACCCCCCATTCTTCTTTTTCTTTTTCTTCTCCTTTGTTTTGCAGAGCCTTCTGCGGGTGCTGCTGGACGTATAGCGGCAGCTCGAGGAGAGAGGACGGTTGAGTAGCTAGACAGTGGGCCTGACAGTGAGTTAGCTAGACTTGTACCTTTTATGTATCTTATCTCAGACAGTTGTACTTTTACTTTTGGGGTCTGGCTTTAGCCAGCTGGTTGTATATTTGTGGTGAGCTGGGAGAGGGACTTGCACCTTATTTTACAGTTATTTTGTATTTTTACTTCCAGTTCGGTCTGAGATGCAGTATTTTCAGTTCAGCTCTGTTTTTATTGCTCTATTATTGTATTTCTTCTATCTGAGCAGGTTACCAGCGCTTCGTGTACGCGGAAATTCCGTGTGCACGACGGATCTGTAGACGGGCCCGGGTTCTGGTTTACACCCGGGGCGTGACAGGTGCACTGCTGAATAGCACAACACTCTCCGAAAGAAAGTTCTTGGTACCACTGATTTGCTGTGATCATTCTTAGCTTAGGGCCCTCACCCATTCCTCTCAGGACTATAGGGTGTCCTTCTCTTAGAATAGTAATAGCATTTTTTTGGAAATCAAATGTAACTTGACCATAAGATCTCAACCAATCGATACCTAAGATCACACTCGAGCCTTCCAACCTGATGATTCTCAAATCCGCTTGAAATTGGTGGCCTTGCATACTCCAACTAAATCCAAGACATTGCAGTTTACTAAGGACCTTCTGTCCATTTGCCACTGTAACTATCAACGGACTTGCAGCTATCATCTGAGCTTTGATGTCTTTGGCTATCTGTAAATCCATGAAACTGTGTGTACTATCCGTGTCAATTAGTACGGTCAAGGGTTGTCCCCTAGCCTCTCCTTGCACCTTGATGGTATCATACGGCTTCTCTCCACTTAAGGCATGTACAGAAATGCCTACTTCATGATTGGGGATGGCTTCCTCTTCCTGACTGGTAATTTCAGTATCCCCTCTTATACTTCATCACTAATACATTCTTCATCATAAATCTCCAATATGTCTTCTAACCCATATATACTATTGAGAGGTTTACTGGAACAGATATGTCCGGGATGATATCGATCACCACACTTGAAGCATTGCCCCGCTGCCCTTCTTTGTTCCAAAAGGGACTTATTGTAAGGTAGTTGACTGCCAACTATTCTTTGTGGGTTAGTAGGATTGAATCTGGAAGTTGTTGTTGTCTGAGGCTTAAAAGAGTTGTTGGTTTGGTAAGTTTCTCCACAAGTCTTAGTGCTGGGTTTATACCTCCTGCTGATTACTAGTAGTGCTCTCTCATGTAACTTGGCCTGCTCATAAGCCTCTTCCAGGGTGTTGGGATGGACAATGTCCATAAAAGGTACTAGATCTTCTCGCAACCCATTAATGTAGCAAGAGATGAAGTGTTCCTCTGTCAATTGAGGGTTGTGATACAGCAACTGTGTTCTGAGTTCCTCAAACCTCTCCTGGTATCTTTTGACGGAACTCAACTGCCGAAGGTTATTAAATTCTCTGATCAAGTATCTTTCCACTGTGTGTGCAAACCTACGGTAAAGAGATTCTACAAATTCATCCCAATCAACCACCTGTCTGTGGACCAAGTAGCTCTGCTTCCATGTTCTAGCTCTTCCACTCATATGCATAGTGGCAATACCCAGCCACTGGTGATGCGGAATTTGATACACTTCAAAGTATTGCTCACAATTCTCCACCCAAACTCTGGGCTCTTCACCAGTAAAGGTGGGAAATTCCAACCTGGGATATGGAATGTGGTGGTGACTAGTATTTCTGCCTGTTACTACACCTCGATCCTCCTCTCGCAAATCAAACTCTCTAGCTGGCAGAGGTAATATTCCTTTACCTTTACTCTCCTTGAATTCCAACTTCACAGATTTATTTCCAATGTTGATTGGATAATCCTTGTGAGGAATTTGCACTGGTTGTGCTCTCTCTGCAGACGCATTTTGCGAACTACGGCTGGCAAACAACATCAACAACTCTTCATGCCTTGCAGCATTATCCTTGAGTACTAGCTCATGCCTTCTCACAGCTTCCACTTGCAGAGACTCATAATGTTTTTGCTCAGTATCGCTCACTTCCTTAATCTGGGCAGTTAACTCCACGACTCTCTCCTGATATTCGCTAGTAAGTTTATGCATTCTTGATTCTAAAGTCAACATGTGTTCATTGAGGTCTCTTAACCGGGTCCCCTCCGCCATCAACGAGCGATCAGGTGTAAATTTGAATCTATTGTGATTTTTCTTTCCAATCTTGCTCAATGATATTGAATTGCGATGATTTCTTCTCACAATAGTATCGTACTGTTACAGATCTACTACTATAAGCAATGCGATGTTAGTTCAAGGGATACCTGGGTGGATTTCCAGGGAATTCACAGTCCCTGGGAATGGAACCGCTCTGATACCACTTGTAAAGCTTGATCCGAGTCGCAACCACTCAGTGGGGGTTCTTCTTGAGTTTGGACGGCGACGGTGAAGATCTACAGGCAATCGACCCGAATCGGAGGCAGGTTCATCGATAATGAAGGTCTTCTGAGAAGATCTTGGCGATGATGATCCGGGGCCACATCCAGAGTATCGATCCAATCCAAGCTCCAGTTTCGACAATAATTGTGATGGGATTGAGAAGAGAACGAGGAAAGGGAGGAGAGAGAGATAAGAAGAGCTTGGGAACGAAGAAGATGGTTAAGAGAAATGATCAACTAATTTCATAACTGTTTTCGGTTACACTCATCTATTTATAGCCCTACTCTAAGGACTCGAATGCAATTAGGTATACTATTATGTGCTAATGTGTAATCCTATACTATTAGTTTACTGGGCCAAGTCCTCCTGCTACCCGGGTAATGCGTCCGGCTTGGCCTGCTAAGCTACCGGCCTGGGTATGGGCTTCCACTCGGTGTGCGTAATGGTTCGGATGAGCTTCCCCAACCCGAACCGCTATCGCCTCTTCTACACTCTTCCAACACCTTCTCTTTACAGCTGGCTCTGCACTCCATCCCCATCTGAGCCTCTCCCTTCCTCACGCTACCGAACCCTAACCCATCCTCTTCCTGATTCACCATAGTTGCTAGCTCCAATTACTCCTCCTGGTCCTTCCTCTGCATACTACTTCCTGCTCAAGAACACCCCACGAAGCCAGAGACTCCATCCTCACGCCCGGAATCAACACGATGAAGCTAAGTACCACCTTTCTTTTCTCACTTTGCTTTCTCTTCTCAAGCTCCTTGCTCCCAATACTAATCTTCTACCCACCCTTTCCTCGCAGGTCTTACAAACACCTCCTGGGTACAAAGACATAGTCCAACATTACAATCAACACAAAATTTCCAAGTGTACAATCTGCTGAAAAATCAGTCCCAAAGAAGCTTAATTATCACCTGCGAGATAAACTCTAAAAATTCTAATAAAAATATGACGGCGATCCTCGCGATGCGTAGATGTCGATCGAGTCCTCACACTTTGAAATCCGATACCCTCTGCGTTGCTGTCCAGGAAAACCACCAGCAAAATAGGGGCTTAAAGATGTATCAAAAACCCCTAAAAAAACTCAAATCTGTGAGGAGTGGAAAATACAAAAATCGTAGATTTACCTTTCGTGAATCCGACGCCGCAAAAATCGTCAAAAAATTCTATCGGAGTAGCTCTGTGGACCTCGTGGACCGAAACGCGACGGAAACGGGCCACCGAAGAAAGAACGTCGCACTGCGCTAACTCGCCGAAGACGTCGATGCCGCAGCCTCCAAAAAATTCGAGCCTCCTTCACAAGATGCAGAACAAGAATATCAACAAAGTTGCTAGAGGACTCCAGAGGATTTGGGCTCGGAAAAAAGGTCCAAGAGCCCAAGGAAAATGGCTATTTATAGGCCTCCACCAAAGAAACCCGAAAAAATCTCCTTTATTGGGCTTTTGGGCCCAATTTCCGGGCGCCCGGGGGTTTCGGGACAGTAGTCCGAAAAAACCCCCCGACCCGGCCCGCCAACCGCGCCCGAAACTCCCACGGGCCGCCACGTGTCCCCTCCGCGCCCCGCGCGCCCGGCGCACGCGCGCCCGCCAATCGCGGCGCGCTGCGTGGCCGCGCGGTCCACGGCGGGGACCGTGGGCCGCGGTTCACGGCGGGACGCCCGGGTCACTGCGCCCGCCAATGAGCGGGCGACACGTAGCCCAGCGGGGTCCACCGTGCGCCGCACCTGGCGCGGTCCGCGCGCTGTCGCGCGTGCGTTGACCCGCCAATCGGCGCGCACCACGTGGCAGCGCCCTCCGTTGGCTGTTCCCGGTGCACGCCAAGTAGGCCGTGGACCGGCCCACCCGAGAAATCGGCCCGTTTGGCCCGTTTAGCCCGAAAATAGCCGATTTTCAGCGTTTTCGCGTGTTGAGTCCGTTTTTAGCATCTGTTTGACGCACAACGGGCTCGATACACCAATAATAGGTATTTTCTCACCGCCGACCACCCAGACAGGTCGTACGGAAAAATCGGAACACCACAAGTGAAATGTCTTCTTTCCGAACAGAAAAGACTTCTATATAATATGGAATGGTTGACAGCAACATTACCTCTTTTTCTTATTTTCTTCCTCATTGCAAAAAGGATAGAATCATTTTCAAACAAAAATCAACTAATTGTTACAAAAAACCACTACACCAGAAATAGGACATGGTGCTCAAGTAACAAAATTGCAGTTCTATTTAGCTTAACTCAGTCCATAGGGTATATAGATGCACGACATAAATAAAACAATACAACATAGTGGTGAGGAAAATAGGGAATTTTGAAGCTTAATGAATATATATATAAGGTGAATAGAAAACTTGTAAAAGATAATGCAAGCACCGTGTAGTAGAAAATGAGAAGAGGATAATCACATTAAAATCTCTATTACAGCAAGGCATGCCCTTTTTGTTTGCTCTTCCTTTAGCTTAGCCATGCGTATTCTCTTAGTTCCCAACTCAATCTTCTTTCTGAGATGCTCAAGTGCTTAAAGAGCATGACATAAATGTTAAAAGAAAGAAAAAAAATCAGCAAAAAGAAATGAAGGAATATAAAAAAACTTGCACTGAAGCATCCACAATAGGCATGCGAATAGAAATCAGTCAAATGCAAAAGGAACATTGTTTCTTTGGTCCAGTAGTTAGTTTCATCTCCAATGACAGATTCTCTAGCTCACGTTCCACATCACAAATTTTCGAGTAATTTTCTTGAATATATCTGTGATAAGAAGAAGATTCAATATTATTAAGAAGATAGTTTACTATTAAGAGTTACAAAGAGTGAATAACAGGCAAATGGATCGAGCCTCACGGAGCAGTTTTGACAGAAATTATGCAGAGGAACATGGCCTTCATAAAATTAGTGCTATCATCCGAGGAACACGGCGTCCTTCGATGAATAAGCATGTAGTGTTTTTAGTAAAATTACAATGTAGAGCCTCTGGTAACTTGCCACTACGAGTATGACGCTTTACAAAAAGTAAGGTACATTTTGCAGCTAATAAAAATTGACAATCATTTAGCCATGTCACCATCGTGTTGTGCCCTAATCATTTTTTAGTTGTCGACTAACAGAGTTCAAGTTATATCGAGTCCCATGTTTTATGTACGTTCAACAAAGATAAAATTTAATCGAAAGTGTTTCAGAAGCAAATAATTACCATGAATCTATGTTCAAATAAAGTTTCTTGTTGCTCATCAGAGAATCGGTACGTAAATTTGCTTCATTAAGAATACAAGAGAAGTGACAAATATTGTTCCGAAAGCCATCAGCATATAAATAAAACATAATGATTCGTATGGAAAATGGTTTACACTAGATTATGAGACTCTGAGCAGCAGTTAATTTAAAGGAGAAATGTTTGCAAGTCTAGTGTTAAGTATCACTTTGCACACACTAGCCAACAGATTCAATCATGTAGAGAAAAGTAGGGCCTGATTGGGCATGCGCTGCATGGCCGAAAGTAGCAATGGATGCACAGCCCACAGATTGGCCCCTGTTTGGTGCAGCTAACATTTTCCATTCTGACAAAGGCGGCAGATCAGTGACAATACAAATTAACTGCTTAAACCAGCTTTTTTCCTAATTACGTATACAGCTACACATTCCAGAAGGACACACGACAATTTGCAGCTCTCCCAAACTAGTCTAAAGTCATAACATAATTACAAAACTAAAATTTCGTAGAGACAATACGATAGATCCTAAATCATTTAACAAGCCAGAACCAACAGATAGTTCCCATTTCTCAATCTTTCTGACTTGCTCCTACAGAACCAAGGTCGAAATGATTGAGAAAAGCAGTACTATATAAATTCTATTAGTAAATTGCATATTGCGTACAATACACTCAAACCTCAATAAACAGACAAAAAAGATAAGCACTTTCAACATATTCCAACTTGTTCTAAACTTCAATTAGATGATAACTATTGCAGGAGATCCATATGACCCAAGGCAGAGCATAATAACAAAATAGGACAAGGAAGAAGATATTACCTGTGCTCAATGGAATAGTAGCTTCAGTGGGTAACAACCATTGTCCAACAATCAATAACCAAGGTAGGCTGGGTCGCCGACATACTGGGCAATCTGCTCGAGCCTCACATTAAACATATCATGACTATCCGCATCCCTGACTACTCCGATCTCATCCTCTAAATTCCTCTCAATGAGGCTTCCATAAACACCTTTATGTTTTCCGTAGAGCACCAGAACCGACCTTCCCCTCTTAGGAACCACGGTTTCGAGCATATCCTGATCCAGTCCTTGCACCAACTCCCTGCTCTCATCCATGGAGATATCGCAAGTCATGGGCCCCACCACATCGACAATCCTCCCCTTCTTCAGGTACAACTTCCTTCTTATGAATTCTTTGCTGATAACCCTAACCTTAATGTGGCTGGTGAGCTATCGGACCGAGCCCTCCTTCTTCTCCCTGTTGCTACTGCTAGTGCTCGATCTGTGGACCAAGCTTACATCTTTCTCTCTCTTCTTCTCTTCTATCCTCTCAACCTCAGAAACCCTAACTTTATCAGACTCTCTGTCCTTGTCCTGGTCCTTTATCTTGTTATCATTTTTGAAGACCCATTCTCCCATCTTCTTCTTGGGATCGGCGGTGAATGGATTGTAGCCCAAACCGGTGGTGCCGGCTCGCCGATCGTATTGAACGACCTTGGTGTCGCCCTTGGAGTTGTTCCGTCCGATCCCCTTCCCCTCCGACCACCCGTACCCGGCGAGGAGGGCGGCGCCGAAGCCCTCCACTGGAACGTCCTTGAACTCGTCTAAGCCCCGATCTTCCGGAAGGGTCTTCATGTCCTCCTTGTACCTCGTGAGGATCGAGTCCTCAGCGGACGCCCCCGACTTGTTCGATTGGGAATCTCCACGGTCATCAGGCAAGGGTTTGGGATCGGCGGCGGAGCTGGATCGGACGGTGAGGCCGTAGGCGATGTGCGAGGCGGGGCCCTCGCAGGAGGTGTCGAGGACGAACTTGGCGGCGGCGGAGGGGTCGTCGGCGTCGGTGTCGACGGCGGAGGAGGGGAGGGGGGGCATGTACTTGGCCTTCTTGGGAGGGCGGTGAAGGTAGTCGGCATTGGGGATTGGGGGGATGACGAGTTTGGAGGGGCCGTCGGCGGCTAGGGTTTGGGAGGGGTCGAAGATGGTGAGGAACTTGCGGCCCTCGTCGTCGCCGTCGGCAGCGGCGAGAGCTCGAGAGGGGTTGTTGCGGGACTAGGGTTTGGAAGAGTGGGAGAAGGAGAGCTTCATCTTTCTCTTTCGCTTATCCCCTACTTCGTGCCTCGGTTTCGAGCCTCGAGGGCCGGGGGGCCCGGGAGAAAAAAAAGGGGGGAAAGGGGGAAAAGAACAGTACGTGTTTTACCCGATGTCGTCTATACGAAACGAAATATAAGGCAAGTTGTTCCAAATTCCGAATTGATAATTCGTTGCAGAAGCGATCCGAACACGACCCTTACAAATATGGATTACGGACTATGGACTGCCCACTGAATTTGCTGTTTGAGAAAAGCTCAGCCCATCCGATCGGCCCGTTTAAGAAACCAAATTAAATAAAAATCTGTGTAATAAAGAAGAAGCCACCAAGGTTGGGTCCCCGCACAGAAAAGCCCATTTGATGCCTCACTCAAAGCGGAAAGCTCTCCGCGGACTTTTTTTTTTAGGGATAATTATCTGTGTACCCCTGAAATATGAAGAAATATCTGATTTATCCCTCTTATTTTTTTCTTTCCAATATACCCTTCATACGTTCCACCGTTATTAAAAATACCCCTACCGTTTCCCTTTGTTAAGTTAACTAGGATTAAACTAGAGTTAAATAATAATCGGAGTTGAAAACTATCAGATATACCTATTTTGCCCGGGTTTAGGGTTTAGGGTTTAGGGTTTAGAATTTTTTAGGGTTTTAGGGTTTAGGGTTTAGGGTTTAGGGTTTTAGGGTTTAGGGTTTAGGATTTTTTAGGGTTTAGGATTTAGGGTTTAGGGTTTTAAGGTTTAGGGTTTAGGGTTTTTTAGGGTTTTAGAGTTTAGGGTTTAGGGTTTAGGGTTTTAGGGTATATTTGAAAGGGCAAAATAGTAATTACACACAGATAACGACAGTTCCAAACGGTATACTAACAAAGTTTAACTTCAGGGGTATTTTAGAAAGAAGTTGGAACGTAAGAAAGGTAGTTTTAATATTAGCCTTCTAAGAAGGGTAAATCTGAAAACAGGAAAATTTTTAGGGGTATGTAGGAAATTGCTCCTTTTTTTTAATTAACCCTCAAACTTTTTAAAATTTGCAAAATAACCTTTTGAATTTATTTTTTTTGGAAAAATAACCCTGGTTTGGCCAGCAGGGCGCCACGGAGGAATGACCATCTGAAGGCGCCGAACCATTCAGCGCCTTCTGTGTATTTGCTGAAGGCGCCGAATGATTCAGCGCCTTCACAAAAACCCTGTGAAGACGCTGAATCATTCAGCGTCTTCTGCATCTATGGTGAAGGTGTGAATAATTCAGCGCCTTCTGTATATATGGTGAAGGCGCTGAATCATTCAGCGTCTTTAAAGGCGCATTGCGGACTTAGCCAATTTTCGCGAAAATTGGCTAAGTCCTCAGGCCCTGTGGTGTAAGTGCTAAAGGCACTGAACCATTCAGCGCCTTTGTCTCCACTAAAAACCCCCGCGCGGGCTACAGGTCCCTCATTTTCTCTCTTCAATCCCCGAAGCCCCTCTCTCCCCCTCTCCCGTACAGTGCCGAAGCAGGAACGTCGCCGAGAGGAAGCCCATTGTCGCCGTCGCTGTCACCGAGAGGAAGCCTATTGTCGCCGTCACCGTCACCATCGCCGTCACCGTCACCGTCACCGTCTCTCTCGCTCTCTAGATTTCTCACTGTGAGCCTCTCCCTCTCTCTCTCTATCTCTCTCTCTCTCCCTCTCACTGTGAGAGAGGGTTGTGAGAGATCCCCTCACAGTGAGATCGCTCACAGTGAGCGATCCCCTCACTGTGAGGGGATCTCTCACAGTGAGAGATCTCTCACAATGAGAGAGTTCTCTCACTGTAAGAGAACCTCACTGTGAGAGTTCTCTCATAGTGAGGGATCCCTCACTATGAGTCTCTCACAGTGAGGGATCTCTCACTATGATAGAGGTTTTACTGTGACTGCGCGAGATCGCTCACTGTCGCCCTTAGCGTTACGTTGCGAGATCTCACAGTGAGAGGTTTCACTGTCGCTTTCTTACTGTGAAGTTCAAATTAGTATTTTGAAGTGATTAATTTTTTTTATAGTTAAAATGGCTGATCGTCGCATGTCCCTAAGTATTTATTGGGATGGACAGTTATTTATCGATGAGAATGGTCCAAAATATATCGGCGGTCGAAAAAAATTAATCGCGATACGTTCCGATTCTACATATACTAGTTCGAGACGAGAATGTATCGTTTAACAAATTGTACAAGAGAAGAGTTTCGTTTAAAATTCACTATTCGTTGCTCCACTGTCGGTAATGAATATGTAGCTCACGAAATAGTAGATGATGAATCATTGGAGGAAATGATTGGATTGTTTGATAATTTTGGTTGTATGACGGTGTCGGTATACATTGAGAAAGAGCTACACCTGTCGGAGAATTTTGAACCGCAAGGTTATTACACGAGAATGCTCCACAATTATATTGATGTGGGTCCTTCCGCCAATGTAATGGGTGATCAAAATCTTCCAAGCGAATGTGGTGTAAGAATGACAATGTTAGTAAAATAACATAATAAATTGGTAATTTATAATCTTTTTTAAGTGGACTTAATCATTATATATACTGCAGAGAAAGTGAGTATTCGCCTATTGAAAGTGTTGTACCTTGCTCGGTTAGTAGTGTGCCACCAACGACCACATGTGTGCCACCTACAACCACACACACGCAAGCCACGACCTCACGTGGACAATGCACGACCTCACGCGGACAATGCACGACCTCCCGTCTAGAGCCAAGGATGTCTCATTTACAACTAGAACCTTATGATTGGGGGTAAGTACAAATCAAATTAAATTTTAAATTAATGGGATGTGGAGGTGGTAATGTTGGAATTTTATTTTTACCAAATGTGCAGGTTATCTACTTCCTATGAATATTGGAATAATCCTGTTATTAATGATTTTGGTACTAATGTTGACGAAGGAGGTGATAATATTAATGAAGGAGATACTAATGTTGACGGGGGTGGTGATAGTAATATTAATCATGAGGATTCACCAATCAATGATGATCACAATAGTAGTGAGGATGACGATTTGAATGATCCATCATTTGATATAGATGATGATCATGATAGAGGGTTAAATTATCTTGCAAATGTCATTTTCAATGAAATGGACAACCCAGAAATAAGCAACGAATATGCTGACAATCCTGACGAGGAAATTGAATTTGTTGATCATTCGGAACGTTTTCTTACAGATAATAATTGGATAAATCAGTATGTTGTAGATCCTACAGAGAGTGATATTCGACAAATCAATATTGGTCTCCCTAGCATTGACGGGACTTGGGTTGGATGCGTCTTTCATGATAAGGCATCTTTATTGAATGCTCTAGACCGATGACATATTGATCATAATGTACAAATGAAAGTATTGAAATCTACTAGAACGACTTACACTGTAAAATTCTTCATAGAGGGATGTGCATGGAGATTGTATGCTTTGGTACCTAAAGATACGATGTACTTTAGAGTAAAAACATATGCTGGTCCACACACATGTGCAATTCCAATGCTGAACGCGACGCACCGTAATTGTAATTCGAGCCTTATATGTCAATTGATTCTCCCAACATTAAAGGCTAGACTTAATATGACGGCAAAATAAATTCAAAAAATGGTGCGAGAGACTTTCCATGTTGACATAACATATTGGAAGACTTGGCAATCAAGGAGTAAAGCGTTACAGCTTATTTACAGGAGCTGGGAGCAGTCATACACAGACTTGCCTCGTTACCTTAATATGGTGAAGGAATCTAATCCTGGTACTTTATGGCGTCTAGATCATAGGTGGCCCGCTAATGGGATTTGTCGCTTTGACCGTGCTTTTTGGTCATTTGGACATTCAATACGTGGATTCGCACATTGTCGGCCGGTAGTGAGTATTGATGCTACACATATATACGGCAAATACGAAGGTCATGCTTTGATAGCGACGGATGTAGATGCAAATAATGGACTATATCCTTTGGCATTTGCAATTTGTGAGGGGGAAAATGGCGGGAATTGGCGATGGTTTATGCAAAACATGCGTCGTTATGTTACCTGCGATAGAGTCATTTGTTTTATATCTGATCTATTTCCTGGATTGAGGGAAATAGTGGCTACTATCTATTCTCCAACACAGGGTCACTCGCATCGTTGGTGTCTTCGACACATGAAAACAAATATGAATAAGCGCTTCAAAAATAAAATTTTGTTAGATAAATTTTGGCAGATCGGAAGTGCTTCAACACCGACGGAATATTATCAGTTGAAGAAAGAATTAGATGGGTTGGATCACGATGCTTGGCAGTGGGTCCATGATCTTGAGACATATAAAGAGTACTGGGCATTGGCATTTGATGGAGGCCGCCGGATTGGATTGAAGACTACAAATCTTTCTGAATCGTTAAATGGGGTACTTAAGGGCAGTCGTGGTTTGCCTATCACAGCTTTTATTGCGGCTACATTTTATAAGCTTAATAAGTATTTTTTTGATCGTCGTGATTACGGTGAAAGTATGGCGGATGCGCTAACCTCTAAAATCAAAAGAATAATTACCGAAAGTATGGATACGGCGCGGGGACATTATGTCGTACGATTTGGACTAATAGAATTTGAAGTCAAAACTGGAGATTTCGACTTCAAAGTGATCGTGAATGGAACAAATGCAGAATGTTCATGTGGTGAATTTCATCTAACGGGAATACCTTGCTCGCATATCTTAGCAGTTTGTAGTACATCACATATAAGATTAGACTATCATATTTTTTGTTCGCTATGGTATAGCACGGACTGCTATCGTGCGACGTATGCACCACATTTTCATCCTGTTCCTGATAGACGGCACTGGCCACGACCCCAAGGTCCCCCGATTGTACCGCCTCCTATACGAAGGAAAAAAGGTCATCCACGATCTACACGTATTCGTAATATAATGGACGAGGGGGGTGGCCGACGAGGAAAATGCTCCATTTGTAAACAAGCAGGCCATTATAGGAGCACTTGTCCACAAAATGTAGAAAGAGTGCAACAAGGACGTCGGCGTATGACTTCCACAATTTTATTTATCTTGTCTTAATATTTGCTCTTTTTTAGCTATTATGTTACTAATATGTAGATTACATATTGCAGATGGCAGATCACGAGGACGCGGGACCAGTTGATCCGTCGGTCCTATCAGAGCAGCATCTCCATAGGTCAGCATTTATCAGGACTGAGCTAAGAGCTATAAAATTTCATTTGATATTTATCGTAATACAAATAAGCTGAATTGATGTAAGCGCTGATGATATTTTTTTTGGCATTACATGGGTGTCGTGCTGTGGAGTTCTCAGAGCATGGGCGCAAGCTCAACCGATGGGAGCTTGACCATCCAGCTGTACTCGATCTACTCCGACAGTCTGAATTTTACGGAGCAACACGCCTGAGACGCGTGCGGCTGGATCAAGCTTTACTAGGCGCCCTTGTCGAGAGGTGGAGATCGGAGACCCAGACGTTCCACTTTCGACATGGTGAGATGACCGTCACACTTCAGGATGTGGCGGTTATTTCAGGTCTCCGTGTCGACGGTCCACCAGTGACGGAAACTACATTGCAAGATTGGGTGCCTATATGCCAGGCATTGTTGGGAGCTGTGCCCAACGAAATCAATAGGTCACAGATACGCCTGACATGACTACATGAGCAATATAGCCATATACCTTTAGATGCCCCAGCAGCAGTAGTGGCAGCTACAGCCCGTGCATATATGTTATATCAAATCGGGTGTAGTTTGTTTCCTAACCCCACTGGACACAGAGTTCACCTAAAGTGGCTAACACTTTTGGCTGATTTTGATATCTGCGGGGCTTATGCATGGGGTGCAGCTGCCTTGGTATATTTGTATCGAGCGCTATGACCTGCCTCACTATACGGGAAGGCCGAGTGTTGTTGTTTTGGGACCCTATTACAGATATAATATCTAATATTTTGATTTCATTATTATGTTAATATTGGTATTTAATATTTTATTTCTTATATTAAGCCGTTGGTGTTAATATATAGATTTGGGCTTGGGAGCACATTCATATCGGCCGACCTACAGGCGTTCTAGCGCTAGCCGATATAGTAGATTTCCCTCTGGGTTGTCGGTAAGATATTTATTTCATATAGTAGATTTTTGTATTTCAAATGTAATTGCAACTAATATATGCATTTTACAATCTAGATTGGCAAACGCTGGAGGACTACGCTTTAGAGCCAATGTCAGGACCACTGACATTAAGTTTTATAGAGATGAGTTGGATCAGCAGAGAGAGACGCAGGTATGTACATGTTTTATTCAATACTTTAAATATATTTTTTCTAAACATTTTTATACTAACTGATCATTTTGTGCCATTAATAAGTTATATGGATGCCGTACACAGAGGACATTTTAGCTGCATTACCAACCTACTGTGTATAGGGCTCGCAAGTCTGGCGTTCAAGAACAGTCATTATCTACTATCACATTGTAGAGATGCATGTACCAGACAGAGTCCTGCGGCAGTTCGGTCTTCTCCAGCATATACCTCGCAATGTGGAGTCCTTCCGACACATCGCATCACGTGGGCGTCCGGATGAGGATTGGATCGCATTTCATGCTATCCACATTGAGAGGTGGTCCGGGAGGCTAGAACAGATTTTTGATCAGCTCCCGGCTGCTGGTGAGGACCCACTACAGGCGGCATCCGTATATATGCAGTGGTACTGGACGATTACGAGAAGATGGATATCTCATCCAGTACAGCGTCCTCCGCTGACTTTTCATCCCCGTGGGCATATCGAGAGGACACTGGTATAATAATTTATATATATATATTTAACATGTTTTGTATATTTAATATAAATTTAATTTGTAAATTGAAATGCAGGCCGACACACTACGACAGATGGATACTACTATAGGCCAGTTATTGCATGATCGTCCGTCGCCTACGAGGACATTCGGGACTCTGGCAGATATGCGCGAGCATATTCATATGGTACTACAAAATGTAACAATGTTACCTACTGTCAGAGTTTCAGAGGGACGAGGAGATTATGCTCACGCATCGTCCTCGACTCATCAAGTACCTTCATATCACCAGAAAGTTCAAATTAAGTCTTCAAATTCAAATTAACTAACTATTTACGCCCGTTCAGGTGCCACGATCTCCATCTCCTCCTATTCAGGCCCCTACGACATTTCCCTCGACGTTAGAGTCGCTCCCGCCTCCTGTATCACGGACATCTTTTGCATCGACATATTCACGTCGTCGTCCCTCGTCATCATCGCCACGGGAGATCCAGCATATTGCTGAGCATGATGAGGGTGCTATTATCGAGGAGCTCGATGAGTTGGCAGCCGTCGAGCATCTTGATGATATACCGATTATCGAGCTTGCTGTTCCTCATGGGCGTGGGCGTGGGCGTGGGCGTGGGCGTGGACGCGAGCGTGGCCGAGGACGTCGAGGGAGAGGACGAGTTCAAAATTGAGTTTTAGCTCAATTTTGAGTTTTAGGGTGTATTATTGACATTTTTGTGATTTTTGAATGGTATAAAATTGTTCTACATAATTTCTGAATAATTTTTTTAGTTGTGAAACTGTTATTTGTGATTATGTTTTTCATTCTCTTATGAAACTTGTTGTACAAATTTTATTTTTTTGAGTACGATTTTTTTTTTGTATTACTGTGGTTAAAGACGCTGAACCATTAGCGCATTTAACGTAAATGTTAAAGGCGCTGAACCATTCAGCGCCTTTAGCACTTACACCACAGGGCCTGAGGACTTAGCCAATTTTCGCGAAAATTGGCTAAGTCATCAATGCGCAGGCTGAAGACGCTGAATGATTCAGCATCTTCACCATATATACAGAAGGCGCTGAATGATTCAGCGCCTTCACGATATATACAGAAGACGCTGAATCATTCAGCGCCTTCACCATAGATGCAGAAGGCGCTGAATCATTCGGCACCTTCAGCAAATGCACAGAAGACGCTGAATGGTTCAGCGCCTTCAGATGGTCAACCCCCCGTGGCGCCCTGCTCGCAAAAGCAGAGTTATTTTTTTTTAAAAAAAAAAATTCAGAATGTTATTTTACAAATTTTTAAAAGTTTGGGGGTTAGTTAAAAAAAAAAGTCGGGTTATTTACAAAACTAACCACACTAACAATCCTAATTACAAAAATAGTCTTCTAAAAAAAATATTTGTAAAAATAGGCCTCGGGACGTCAGGTAACCCAAATGCGGTGAACCATTTGCCGCTTTCCAAGAAAGCGGCAAATGGTTCACCGTATTCACAAAATTTGTCGTAGTCCCGTAAAAGCTGTGAACCATTCACCGCTTTTAAAAGAGGCAAATGGTTCACCGCTTTTAAAAGCGGCAAATGGTTCACCGCTTTTAAAAGCGGTGAACCATTCACCGCTTTTAAAAGTGGTGAACCATTTGCCGCTTTTAAAAGCGGTGAACCATTTGCCGCTTTTAAAAGCGGTGAATGGTTCACCGCTTTCATGGTTTTTCACCAGCAGCTAGACTTTATATAAAAAAAAACCATTAATATAATTTCCATACATTTCAATTACAACATTTTTCGTACAATTCACCGCTTTTAAAAGCGGTGAACCATTTGCCGCTTTTAAAAGCGGTGAACCATTTGCCGCTTTTAAAAGCGGTGAATGGTTCACCGCTTTCATGGTTTTCCACCAGCAGCTAGACTTTATATAAAAAAAAACTATTAATATAATTTCCATACATTTCAATTACAACATTTTTCGTACAATTCGATCACAACATTTGATATTCATACAATTCAATCACAACATTTGACATCCATACAATTCAATCACAATATTTGACATCCATACAATTCAATCACAACATCACAACAAGAAATATATCAATCACACCACAACAACAAAAATATTAATCACATCACAACAAAAAAAAAAAAATCCATCACAACATCAAATGTTCTGAATGTTCTCAACATCAATTATAAATATCCGAATTATAAAAGAATGAATATAATAATGTAAAAATTATATATGCAACAAATAAAAGAAGTATGAAAATACGAAGATGTCCTAACAAAATCAACTACTCTCCACGCCCTCGCGACCGTCAACGTTTTCGTCCGCCTCTACCTCCGCGTCCGCGTCCGCACCGCCGACCCAGTGCTCGAATAGGCACATCATCATCATCCTCCATCTCAGGCTGTACATGCTCAATGCCATGTATCTCATCAATATGCTCGATGGAGATGCCCTCGACAAGTACATCCGTCCTCTGCGTGTCAAGCACTGATGACTGCATCCCCTCTTGCGTCTCAGGTACAGGCTCAGTAGTAATATGATCGTGGCGCCGTCGCCTCCGTCGATATGTAGCACCAACTAGACTCACATCTGATGTGGATGGAACATCTGATGTGGATGGATCATCCGATGGAGGGATCGGCGCAACTAAAGTATCAACCTGATGTACCTCGGATGTTGATGGGATGTCATATGAAGGAAGTGATGCTGACTGGAAATCGAAATGAAGGACGTCTGATGTCGAGGGAACGTCGGAATGAAGAATCGGAACGGATGCGGATGGAAAATCGTATGCAGGCGTGGAGGTGGAGGGAATATCATCCGGAGGTGGCTCTGGATGCTGTACAGAAGCAGCTAATGTGGGGAGTCTCTCTAATACATTCTCGATGTCCAACCTTATATATCCTAGAGCGTCCATCAATCCAGACGGCTCTGGAGGATCATCTATCAAATGTCCAAGACTCCTGACAGTACGGTGCAGAGTATCCACCTATAAAAAAACACATATTTATATAAACGAACTTTATATAAACCACTACTAATATATAAGGGAAAAATATGAAATGATCTTACCAAAGTTCGCTCGATATGCCCCCGCGGCAAAAAAGTGAGTGGAGGTCGCTGTATGAGATGAGAAATCCACCTCCTTGTGATATCCCAGTACCACTGCATATACAAGGAGGTGGCTCGTGCTGGATCTGGGTCGACGAAGGCACTCTGCTCCGCAATATGATCTAGACGATCAGTCCATCGTAGAATATAAGAAGCATGAAATGTTGCCTAGTCCTCTCCCGATCTACCCTGCGATGTAATTCGTCGTATAGCCTCCACAGGCTCTGGTATATGCTGAACTAACCCAGACTGGCGGAAAACTCGATCAGGTAGATGTAACTCCACTATGTGGAAGCATATCAAGCAAATCCTGGCACGCCATACTGCGGAGTCCTCGAGACAAAAATGTGGAAGACCATGCAAAATCTCCTCAGTATAAGGAGTCCAAATAACTTGCAAAAATTAATAAATTTTAATTAATATAAAATTTAAAATTAATCTATATGTATGTAACTTAAAAAAAAATTTACGTACTTAGAGACTCCCGCTGCTGATCAAGCTCGTCCCGATAAAACTCAATATCGGTCGCTCTGACATTCCCGCGAAAACGTAAACTCGAATTTCATCTGCAAAAAAAATAAAATAGATAAGACATTATATCACAATACCTAAAATCAATGATGCAAATTATTGTATTAATCATCGAGACATATATAAATATTTAACGTACCGAGATCCGAGCGGACAATCATCAAGATCTAGCGGAGCTCCAACTCTGTCGGGACGGCCGATATGTATATGGTCCCACACCCAAATCTATAAAGAAAAAATAGATAATTAAAATACTGGTAAAAAAATTTAGATTATTATATTTCTAATGCGAAAACTAGTGATTTTACCTGTAATAATGTACCGAATGCACAACACTCGGCCCTCCCCCTCATCGATGCATTCCCCAATGCGCGATATAGATGGGCCAAAGTAGCTGCGCCCCAAGCTAGCCCGCCACATAGATCAAAATTCTCAAGTAGCGGTAGCCACTTGAGATGTACCCGATGTCCAGTGGGGTTTGGGAATAAGCTGTATCCAATCTAAAATAATATATATGCGCGTGCAGCAGCTGCAACCATGGCTGGCGGAGCATCTAATGGGACATGGTGAAAATGCTGGAATAACCAATCTAGGAGTATCTGACCTGCGACGACACTATCTGGCTGCATCCTTAAAAGTCTATGACATAAATACGGCCAGTCGCCAGATGCTCGTCCCGTCACAGGCTCGCCAGATACTCGTAGTCCAGCTAGAATGGCCACGTCGCGTAGCGTCACTGTCATCTCGCCGTGGCGTAAATGGAATGACTCCGTCTCGCGTCTCCATCGCTCCGTCAATGCCCCTAACAGAGCCTGATCTAGCTGAATTCGTCTGAGGCGAGAGACATAGAAAAAACCAGCCTGTCGTAGGAGGTCCACCACCCTCGGATTCTCCACCGTCCACGAGTTCAGTTTACGGCCATGCTCCCGCCACTGAACTGGTGCGTACCCCTACATAGTAAATATATTAGATTTAAATTTCATAAAAATATATGGTATGTAGTTTATAAATGAACTGATCTCGGCTCGTACATAGCTCGAACGGTGACTCGCCTGGTCTAATAGAACAGAAGGATCAACTGGCCCGATCTCCTCGCGATGGTCCATCTGCAAACAAAGTATACAAACTATTAGCCTTTGATTAGAATATGGTAATATAATTTGAAAATTTTTAAAATTATAAGTAGACAACCATAAGCAAGCAACCTAATACTCTACGTCTACGACTTTCAGTTCTTCTATCTTGATTATTGGGACAAGTACTCCTATAATGTCCCTGTTGTTTACAAATAGAGCATGTAGTCCTTCGCATCCCCTCTCTATCGTCCATGGCATTTCGAATACGTGTGGATTTGGGACGGCCTTTCTTCCTTCTTATAGGTGGGGGCGCCAACGGTGGTCCTTGAGGTCGTGGCCAGCTCCTTTTGTCAGGAACAGGGTAGAATTGTGGGGTATAAGCATTACGGTAATAGTCACATGTATACCATTCAGGACATAAAGTATAGTAGTAAATGTTCATATGACCATTACTGCAAACGGCTAAAAGATGTGAGCATGGCAATTTAGTTAATTCAAATTGTCGGCACGAACATGTTGAGCTTCTTCCATTAAGAATTACCTCATACATTTTATCTCCAGTACTAACTTGAAATTCCATTGGGCCGTACCGAGTTACAACATGTCCTCTAGCGAGTGTCATATATTGTCTAACTATGGCTTCTTGTTTTGGTGCCAATATTGTAGAGTATGTCTCACCCTTCTCACGACGCTTCAGAAAATAACTGTTCACCTTATAAAATGTAGCTGCCACAAATGCCGTGATAGGCAAACCACGTACACCTTTAAGTACTCCATTTAAACTCTCTGACCGATTGGTCGTCATTACCCCAAAACGCCGACCTCCATCGAATACCTTCGCCCAATATTCCCTTTCTCCTTGAAGCTCGTGCACCCACTGCCAAGCCTCCGGATTCATCTCTTTTAATTGGTCATTTTGCTCATAATATTCTCTTGCGGTTGCAGCACTTCCTATATCCGTATAAAATTTATTGAGCAAGTTTTCATTTTTAAACCCCGCTTTTTTCATATTAGCTTTCAAATGGCGGAGGCACCAACGGTGAGTATGACCGTCGGCTCTCGGAAACTCCTCAAGAACAATCTCTTTTAGCCCAGGGAAGCGGTCTGAAATCAGACAAATAGATCGATCACCTGTCACAAAAAACTTTAAATGACGTAAAAACCAACGCCAACTAGCTGCATTCTCTCCCTCACAAATAGCAAAAGCCAACAGGTACAATCCATTATTTGCATCTACAGCCGTTGCAATCAATGCATGCCCCTGATACTTTCCATACATATGAGTTCCATCGATGCTCAACAATGGTAAGCAAGAAGAGAACCCGGTAATTGACGGCCCAAACGCCCAAAATAAGCGTCCAAATTGCCTAACCCCATCTGGCCGGGTCCTGTTATCGAGCCGCCATTTAGTCCCCGGGTTCGCGCGCTCCAACACGGATAAAAACCGACCAACATCGGTGTATGATTCCTCCCAACCACCGTAAATGATCTGTAATGCTTTATTTCTGGCCTGCCACGCCTTCGAATATGGTATCGTCACGTGTAATTTAGAACACATTTTTTTTTGTATTTCCGCCGGCGTCAAAGAAAGTCTGACTTTCAATAATGGAATAATGCGTGTACATATAAGAGATGATGTACAATTTCTATGGGCAGTGTTCAGCACCGGAAGTAAACAAGTATGCTGCCCGGCATATGTTTTGACTCTAAAATAATTCGCATCATTTGATATCGAAGCATGTAATCTCCAAGGACACGAGTCAACCATGCATCTCACTGTATAAGCTTTTGTGGTCGACTTTAACACTTTCATTTGCACGTTGTGAGAAATGTGTCATTCCTCAAGAGTATGCAATAAACTTGGTTTTTCACGGAACACACGCCCAACCCATGATCCATCAATAGTAGGAGGGGACTCTTCAATTTGAGCACGATCGAATTCAGTGTGATCGATTTCATACTGATCCATCCATTCGGCATCATCTACAAACTGCTCTGGATGATCTATGAACTCGACACCTTCATCTGGATCATCTACATATTCATTATTTGCGGTTGGATCAGCGACATTAGCGTATATGATATCTGAAAGGACCCCCAGTCCGCCGTCATGATCCGCATCACTGTAGTGAACTTCCACCACATTATCATCATCCTCATGATCAGTATTATGTTGTTCTTCAAAAATTTCTTGTTGCACCTCCGCTTGAGTCTGATTTTGTATCCCCTCAAACTCGGTTACCGCATGATAGGATCCAAAGTCATGTACATCTCTCAACGGATAGGATCCCCAGTCATGCACATTGTGAGAAGACGGATTTCTGCATATATTTTTCATTATTAATCTCTCACTACAAAAGTTATATAATAAAAATAATTATAATATATGCTAACCCATATTCGTATGTATCGTTTTGTTGTCCACCAAGTGGAGCGAGCGATCTGGATGTCGTGGCACGATCACTACTACGTGGGAGAGACGGAGGACGGACAACTACATTCGAAACTCCGTACTCTCTGCAATTGAATAATTAATTAATTTAAATTTTTATCTTAACTAAATAATTATATAAAGCCACAATTTGTAATACTAACCTAGATATATTTGCTCCACCTCCGATGTCATCATGAAATGGTTCTGTTTCAGCCATAGGAGATATTACATCTACGTCTAATTCACTATTTAACATTCTTGAAAAATAGTCGTGAGATGCAACCATCTGCTTCTCAATGTAGATTATCAAGCATGAACAATTCCGAGATAATGCCATCATACCACACAATAAGTCATCATCCGTAATTTCGATCACATCATGTTGATTTCCTCCCATTGGATATCGAACTTTAATAATTAGAAGCCACTCATCTCTTCTTATATTGGTAATTCTATTCATTTTTCTCTCAAAATCCCTAAATGTAATATTCATTGGAATGCCACTTAATTTCTTACGACCTCCAATATACTGTGGATTATAATCTTGCATAACAAGTTATCCATCCCAGTTAACACTAATAGCTACATTATGAGCCATCCTAATTTCAACAAAAAAATAATATTCACAAAATAAATACTAAAAAAAAATTAATATCGCAATTAGATATTATATAATACATCTAATTATATAATAATTTTCTATTTAATTTTTATTTAAAGTATCATACTAAAGTAACTCACTAATTATACTAAAGTAACTCACTAATTTAAAGTAATATATTAAAGTAACATACTAAAGTAACTCACTAAAGTGACTCACTAATTATATAATGCATCTAATTATACTCTATTTAATTAACATACTAAAGTAACTTACTACTTCTCTAATTAATTAATGATTTTCTACTTACTAATTTTTGTTTAAATACCTATTTAATTAATAACTAAGGAATTAAAGAAACAACATATTTAATTATATCATAATTTTTACGAAAAATTTAACAAATAATAAAGTTAATTAATTTTCTAAACCCTAAATAAAATAAATTAAACAACGAAAAAAATATGTAGGGAAGAATGTACCTCAAGTAAGAAGTAGAGAGAAAGAGCTCGAGCTCAAAATGCGGGAGAGAGACAGAGCATTGTGCACTGTGCACTGTGCGTGAGAGTAAGAGTGAGAGAGAGTAGGGTGTGCGTGAGAGAGAGAGAGAGAGTGTGTGTGTTGGTAGTGTGCGTGAGAGAGAGAGAGAGAGGGTGCGGGGAGAAGAGAGAGAGGGTGCAGGCATTGTGCGGGGAGAAGCTCGAAGGGTGCGGGGCACTGTGTGGGGAGAAGAAGAAGAAGAGAAGAAGAAGAGAAGAAGAAAAGAAAGGTTGTGCAGGTGCGAGTGCGGCGGGGCTAGGTATAAGTGAATGAAAGCGGTGAACCATTCACCGCATTTAAAAACGGTGAATGGTTCACCGCTTTTAAAAGCGGTGAATCGTTTATCGCTTTTAAAAGCGGCAAATGGTTCACCGTTTTTAAAAGCGGCAAATAATTTACCGCTTTTAGGTGGATCACCGCATTTAAAAACGGTAAATTATTCGCCGTTTAAGACCGTTTTTATAAAATAAGATTCAGAAAACTATTTTTATAATTATAAAAAATTTTAAGATTATTTTTAAAAAAAATTCAAAAAAGTCCCTCTCCACCCTCCCACAGCATTCCTAGTCGCAGGCGCGAGCGAGACCATGCCCCTCCCCTGCCTCCGCCCCCGCCTCCCCATTCGGTCCCCGACGCGCCCCGTTCTCTTCCTCGCCGCCGCAGCCATGCACTTTCCCTCGCTCCCGCAGCAACTACCCCAGAACCAGCCCAAAGAACAGCAAACCGCCATCGACTACCACAACCGCACCAAGCACTCGTTCACCTCCGGGTACGCCCGGGGTCCCGGGGGTCTCGACTGGGCCCACCAGCCCAACCCCTTCCTCCGCTTCCCCGACCCCAGCGCCTCCGCCTCCCCACAAACACTACCCCTCGTCCCTCCGCGTCCCCACGACTCTCCACACTACCCGCTCCTCTTCGCCTCCTCCCCTTCCCCCTCCCCTCTCTCCCTCCTCTCCCTCTCTCGCCTCCTCTTCGACTCCCTCTCCCTCTCCGCCTGGAAGACCGCGGGCCTCTCCACATGGTCCCTCCGCGTAAACCCCAGCAGCGGCAACCTCCACCCCACCGAGGCCCACCTCCTCCTCCCCGCTCTCCCCGAGACCTCCCCCTTCGCCTCCCCTGTCATCGCCCACTACTCCCCCAAGGACCACTCCCTTGAGCCCCGCGCCTTCGTCCCCGCCGACCCCCCGGTGCTAGCTGAGCTTCTTCCTCCTCCTTCCTCGTTGATCATCTCGCTCTCCTCCGTCTTCTGGCGCGAAGCGTGGAAGTACGGCGAGCGCGCTCTCCGGTACTGCAACCACGACGCTGGCCACGCTCTCGCCGCTGTCGCCATCGCCGCCGCCGCACTCGGCTGGGACGCCCGCCTCCTCGACGGGCTTTCCCACGCCGACCTTGAGGCACTTATCGGCATACCCCAAACCTACCCGCCGCCGCCGGTGCAATTGCCCGATCGCACCGTTAGGGGGAAGTTCCCGTGGGTCGAGGCCCAGCACCCGGATTGCGCTCTCCTCATCTTCCCCGCCGGGACGAACCCGGCTGTGGATTACTCCGCTCTACGGTCCGTCTTAGCTTCAAAGTTCACAACTTTGCAGTGGCTCGGGAAGCCCAATTCTCTTAGCAGGGAGCATGTTTGTTGGAATGTCATATACGAGACTGCTGAGGCAATCAAGAAGCCGCCCACCGACGATTGCTTCTCAATCAACCCGTTTCACAGGAGCATGCTGATTTCGCAGAACTTGTATAAGGATTTCACAGTTCGAGAGGTGGTACGGAAGCGGAGGAGCGCGGTCGATATGGACCGAGTGCATGTAATGGAGAGGAACACTTTCTACCAGATTCTCTTGCATTGCCTTCCTTCCGGGGAATTGGATCGCGGTGAGGAGATAAAAAAGCAGGGGAAGCAGTGCGCATTACCGTTTAGAGTTTTGACATGGGATGCAGAGGTGCACGCCGCGCTGTTTGTGCACCGGGTCGCAGGTTTGCCCAAAGGGTTGTACTTCTTGGTGAGGAATGAGGATCACTTTGATGCTTTGAAGCGCACGATGAGGCCAGAGTTTGAGTGGGAGAAGCCGGATGGGTGCCCGGATGAGCTCCCCCTGTATCGCCTCGCGAGAGGAGATTGCCAAGAACTTGCCAAGCAGCTGTCTTGCCATCAGGTAGTAGGATTTATTGTTTGTTTTTCTCTTATGGGCCATACTTGATGACAATTCATAAGCATAAATGCTCCTTTTCTTTTTGATTGAATGCTATGGATTCTATGCCTTTGCTGTGATGCAATTTGATTTGCCAGTGTCATTGTTGCAATATGAAAATGCAGCTATATGTCTCTTAGGGTCCTGTTTGACTGGTTAGAACTCCTGCAGTCATGGTTTAGAGGCGCTAACAGCTTTATCATTAAAATTGGCTGCTTCTAGCTACAATAGGAGCTAAAGCTTTAAATTTGAGCTTCTGATTTTGGGTCCCGAAAGCCCATTTCAGGTTCCACCTTCCTGCCATAGTCAAAGTTCATGGATTTTTTTGGCCAAATGCCTAGATTCTGAAAGCTTTCGATTTCCTAAAGTGGAAAAGATACCCCAGAAGTCAGGCCAAACGAGCACTTATTTTTGTCGATACAAATTATGTACGCTTGTAGAATCTCTTCTGTTGATCCTCTGATGCAGGTTAGATTGTCTGGGTGCAGTTAATTTGCTGTTTTTTTTTTTTTTAGTACTACTGCACATTACTATTTGGTGCTGAAATTGAAGAATGAATAAAAACAAGGTAGTTTTATTATATTAGTGTGCGTAAAATGTTTTTGTGCTCTTTAAGACTGCCCTTTAATCTCACTAGCTTTAAAAATAATAATAATAATTACAGGATATTGCCTCGGATGGGTGCTTTAGCCTAGGCATGGTTGCTCGTTTTGAACCTGTTTTGCGGGAAAAGGGTGCTTGGATGTATCCGCGGTTGTTCTGGGAGACCGGCGTCCTTGGTCAAGTGCTATACCTTGAAGCTCATGCTGTCGGCATATCTGCTACCGGAATTGGTTGCTACTTTGATGATGCTGGTATATTATTTTTTTTGCATTTTAATATTCATAAAAGATCTACTTTGATGATGCTGGTATGCATGCGTCACAGAATGTTGTCGAGTTCAGGAGACATTTTAGAACCCTAACTACATTATCATGTAAGCAATAAGTTCTATGTGGAATATAGGCCCATTTCATCTTGTTTTTGAGCGACAAAACAAAGCCTATTTTATTGATGGTGTCACTACCATAAAAATATGCAGTGTGTTTCACGTTCTCAAGTATCAGACATGTTAGAGAAGTCGTACTAATGACTAACAAAACTCAGGAATCCGTCTCCAGATGAAGTATAGTGGAGTCCTGCTTACATTTTGCTAATGAAGTTTTTCCTGCATCCACCTCATGTTTTCTTGGCTCAGTTTTGAAGTTAGATAAGGACGGAGTGAGATACACTGTATTTTTGCATTATGCATACCCTTGAAATATATGTAATTGTGCATATACACCTAGAAAGTTACAGTCTGCACCTACCGATAGATATAACTGATATTTGTATCTATATACACATCAAATTTACACTTTAAACTTAAACATTGGAAGGAAGCCATATTTGCTTCTACGCTTCTACTCTAGAGAGCTTTTCAGGCTGAAAAGTTTGAGTTTTGGCCGCAAATGCAGTCTCTCTGAATATTTCAGTTGATAGTGTCTTTTACAGCACAAAGATCCACATTTGCAACTTGAGAAGCACTCAGGCGGAGGGGCATGCATGCAAATATACAGACTGCTACTAAGGATATAGACGTAAATTATAGTTATGGAGGGGTAGACAGACAAATACTGGCTATTTCCAGGGACACAAGCACAAATTTTTATGACTATTGAGGGGTATACAGACAAATACAATTTACAGAGATCCCTTTTGCCTTTTTCATGATTTGATTGTTTGCTGATGCAGTTCATGAGGTCCTCGGCATAAAAGATTTGGAGTTCCAGAGTCTCTACCATTTCACAGTTGGCGGGCCCGTGGTCGACAAGCGGATCATGAGCCTTCCTGCATATCCCGGTCCGGATATTGATATTTAAATCTTCTCCAACAGCAACTAAAAGGCACAAAATTTTACCAATACTGGTGATTGAATCATATTTATCATATTCACTGATATCTTTTTCTCAACATTCCTCGTTAACTTACTGTACTGCATATGTGGATTGTGATCTCGCTGAGTATTATGTTCTTGTACTGTTGAGTATTATGTTCTTGTTGTTAATTCTGGCTGTTTGGGGAATGCTCGAGTAGAGTCAGTAAAGTATTTCAGAAAGTATTTGTTCGATGAGGATTGTGATCACGCGTTTGTAACAAGATATTTGGTATTCAAGTCTTTTTAGAATAAGTAGAATACATTATTCTATTAAATTAATAATGTTAAGACGTTTCAAAGAAGGATAAATCGAGCTCTTTGCTTTTAATCGTATGAGAGAGTTTTTATATTGAATAAGCTATCATTGTACAATGCTCTGATTTTGGGTTGTAAATCGTTTAACTTCTCATTTGTTGTATCGTCCAGCCTGTGAAATTTGTGGGATTATTATCATGTTTTTTACTTGACGAATGGTGTTTAGACAGCAGATGCCCGAGTCTCCAACTTCTGCAGGCCGATATGTCAAAGTAGGATTTGGCAAAAAAAAACTTTCTGCCAGGTGCACTTTTGACCGGGCTTATGTAGCATCTCTGCGGAAGTAAGACGCTGCAATAATTTGTGAGCCAAGTCATAATAATAATTAGGGGCAATTTCCTACGTACTCCTAAAATTTTTTCTGTTTTCAGATTTATCCCTTTTAGAAGGCTAATATTAAAACTACCATTCTTACGTTCCAACTTCTTTCCAAAATACCCCTGAAGTTAAACTCTGTTAGTGTACCGTTTGGAACTGCCGTTATCTGTGTGTAATTACAATTTTACCCTAAACCCCTAAACCCTAAAACCCTAAACCCTAAACCCTAAAACTCTAAAAAACCCTAAACCCTAAATCTTAAAACCCTAAACCCTAAACCCTAAACCCTAGAACCCTAAAAAACCCTAAACCCTAAATCCTAAAACCCTAAACCCTAAACCCTAAAACCCTAAAAAATCCTAAATCCTAAACCCTAAACCCTAAACCCTAAACCCGGACAAAATAGGTATATCTGATAATTTTCAACTCCGATTATTATTTAACTCTAGTTTAACCCTAGTTAACTTAACAAAGGAAAACGGTAAGGGTATTTTTAATAACGGTGGAACGTATGAAGGGTATATTGAAAAGAAAAAAATAAGAAGGGTAAATCAGATATTTCTTCATATTTCAGGAGTACACAGGCAATTATCTCTAATAATTATTAAATAAAGAGCAATACTCCGGTACTTATTTTTTATAAATAAATAAAAAAAATTAATCCTTGATTGATAAAAGATAAAAATATAATTTTATATATTAACAGCTTAAAAGGTAACTTCAAAAAGACGATATTTTCGTAATTAAATATCACAAATTTTTTTTAAAAAATTAATTTAAATAAATTTCATAAATTTATCCATTAATTTTGCATTAATTTAAAGAATTTAATTTAAAAAGTTTTTGAATTATAATTTACGTATTAATTTAAAGAGTTTTAGAATTATAATTTAGGTATTAATTTTAAAAAATTTATAATTACAATTCAGGAATTAATTTTAAAAAATTTAGAATTATAATTTAAATATTAATTTAAGAAGTTTTAGAATTATAATTTAGTCACTAATTTATAGCAATATTTTTTTTAAAAAATTAAACATAGGTTAATATTCAAATTCAACACATTTAATATGTTTAAAGAATTTTAGAATTCCTCTAATTTAGCCATTAATTTTGCACTAATATAAGCATTAATTTAAAAAAATTTAAAATTACAATTTAGGTATTAATTTAAAAAGTTTTAGAATTAAAATTTAGACATTAATTTAAGAAGTTTAATTTAAAACGTTTTAAAATTATAATTTAAGCATTAATTTAAGGAGTTTTAGAATTACAATTTAAACATTAATTTAAGAAGTATTAGAATTACAATTTAGTCATTAATTTATATCAATATTTTTTTAAAAAAATGAACGTAATTTAATAATCAAATTCAACATATTTAATATAAAATATTTTAGAATTTCTTTAATTTAGAAATTAATTTTGTATCACTATTCTAAAAAATTTGAAACTGAATAAATATTTAAATTCAACATATAATAATAGTTTTGATTCATATACTTTTTCACAAATTTAAACATTAATTTTGCACTAATTTAGGCATTAATTTTAAAAGTTTTTGAATTATAATTTAGGCATTAATTTAAAGAGTTTTAGAATTACAATTTAGACATTAATTTAAAAAATTTAATTTAAAAAAATTTAGAATTATAATGTAGTGGCCCAAATTCCCATGCAGCGTTCTTCCGATGAATCCACTGTTAGAGCACCTAGCGTTGGTGTATCTGGCCCATGGTGCGTCAATGGGATGCCACAGATGGACCCTGTGTGTTATTATTAGCTGTGTAGGCCTTCGGCTGAGTTTGCCGAAATTTTGGAAAAGAATTAGGCCCAACAGAGGTCGGAAATGGATTCAGCACGGAAAAACGCTTGAAAACGGCTATTTGCTTGTTTATTTCTGAGTCCGGATGCCCAAAAACGGACTCCCGGAAGTTTTCAGTGGAAAATGGTGCATGGGAGGGGCCGTAGACCGCCGGGATGCCACGTGGCGGCCTGTCATTGGCCGGTTCAGGATGCGCGGTCCACAGAGCTGCGCGGCGGGGTGCACAGACCCGGCGCATGGACACGTGGCACCGCCTGATTGGCGGGCGCAAGGCGCGCGGTCTACCGGGTGAGCGCGGCGGTGCATGGACCAATGCGGGGCCACGTGGCAGCCTCCGGTTGGTCGGTGCATGCGGCGCGGTCCACAGAATTCCAGTTGAATGCGTGGACCGGGTGTAGGGGACACGTGTCACCCTCTGGTTCGCGGGCGCACCGTGCGCGGCGCACGGAGTCGGGGTCGGTGCCTCGGGGCGCGTGCCCACGTCGGGGCCATGCCGCGCGCCCGGCGCGGCCGCCGACCGGTCAGCGGGTCAACCGGGGAGGACACGCGTCGCCCGCTGATTGGCGGGCGCCAACCGCCTCACTGTGCGGGGGCGGGCCACGTGGCAGCCCGTGGGTGGGCCGAACA
The DNA here is from genome assembly GCA_029204045.2 of Tillandsia leiboldiana. NCBI lineage: Eukaryota > Viridiplantae > Streptophyta > Magnoliopsida > Poales > Bromeliaceae > Tillandsia > Tillandsia leiboldiana. The sequence goes on from CM055079.1 coordinate 7,070,672, forward strand.
GCTGTTTGCTGTTCGGCGGGCCACGTGGCGGCTCCTGGTGGATTCGGGCGTGAACAGTGTTGGGCCGGCCCAACACTGTAGCCGCCCGAATGTACCGGGCGCCCGAATTTTTGGGCCCAAAGCCCATTGACTTTGTTTTTCCGGGCTGTTTCGGGTGAGGCCTATAAAAGGCCTCAAGGGGCCTCGTTTTGAAGCTTTTCCCGAAAGCTTTTCACTTGGAGCCCCTCACCAATTCTCTTCCTCTCCCTCTTGTGCATCTTTTGGCAAAGGTTCAGAATTTTTGGAGGCCGCGACGACGGCGACTTCTACATCGGGGTGCGGAGCGACGATCTACTGTTGGAGGCCCATTTTCGTCGCAGTTTAGTCTGGGAGGTCTACCGGGCTACCCCGACATTATTTTTGGACGATTTCTGCGGTGACGGTTTCGTAAGAGGTAAATCTACATTTTTCGTGTTGGACACTTTTTCTGGATCCGAGCTTTTCTTGGGGTTCTGGGTACATTTTTAACCCCCTTTGCGACTGTTGGTTGATTTGGACAGCACCTACTTGTCGGATTTTATCTCCTCATCCGGACATCGGAATTCGACGTTTCAGGACTCTATCGACATCTACTCTTCGCGAGGATCGCCGTCATATTTTTATTGGAATTTTTGGAGGAAGTTTTTCAGGTGAAAATTTCGTGTTAATGGGACTGTTCACCACAGATTTTGGGAATGTGGAATTTGTGTGAATTAAAGTGTAATTTTGGTGTATGTTTGTACCCAGGAGTTTGTGAGCACTTCTACCGTGTTGTTGGCTTGGTGGGATTTGTGATTTGACAGTTGTGGGCTTTCTCAGCTGTACGATTTCGGACAGTTAGCACTTTCAGGTGGGTGACCTTGCTTCCAAGAACTCTGGACTGTGTACTAATTCTATGTGTGTAGGATCATGCATGTTAGAAATTGGAGTATTAGCATGTGTAAAACTGTATGTTGTATCTTGTATATCAGTTGTTGAATCTTTTGATTTCCTGCACTATGTTAAGTAATGAAATCTTGGAATTTGACCTAGCACCCCTGTCATATGTATCATGTTCAGCCAGTCTGTAGAAAAACTCCAACTTGGGCTAGGTTTTATTGCTCTAGACATTCCACATCACGATACTTCATTTCACTATGGACTTAGCTTTTCCTCGCCCGAGTTGTGGGCCGAGAGGTCGGGTGGTTGTGGGATGCATTTGCACTCGTGTCTGGGGACCGAGTGGAGTTGATAGCAGTCTGTAGATTTGATTTCTTTGGGAGAGTGATAGTGATGGTAGATCTGGGTTCTTGGAAACTGTCTGAGAGACAGTGAGTTTTAGCTGTGTAGATTCCAGCCAGTGAGTGAGTCAGTGATTTGTTTGGTGGTCGATCTTATTGATCGAGGATTTGATCATACCCTGCATGAGCCACATTAGAGCTTTACAGTGATACTTTACAGTGATACTTATGGGTTACTTTGACTCGAGCGGGTCGCTCCCCTCGAGGGCCACTCCGGAGTAGGCGAGACCGGGTTGTGTACCGGCGTGAGTTTGAGATGTTCTTTAGCGACTTGTTGTTGCAGTGGTCCCTCTGGCTGTGCTTTCGTTGGCAGCCACGGACGCCCTACGTAAGTCCGCTCCTCCGGGACGTAACGGCAGTAGGTTGGCGCAGGTTTGACTGGACCCGATGTGGCAGTCAGTTTTGATTGGGTGATCAGGGAGGAGAGTTAGTTGTGGCATTATGTTCTTTCTGTTCCACTGTTGAGCATCTAGATAGAGGCATAGTAGCTGTAGAGTTACCTTTCCCAGCTTTCCTTATAGCACTGCATATGTTACTTTTGCCTCTGGTAGACTTAGTGGGCAGACCGTCGGGCTTGTTGGCGGCACCCACTGAGAACTACTGTGGGATGTAGTTCTCACACCCGTCGTGGTGTTTTCTCCCCAGGGACTTCTGCTCCGGTTCCTGCAGCTCTTGTTGCTGATCCAGCTCCTTCTGACCGAGGTAAGGGCGTCGCGAGATAGATCCCCTCCTGTCGTCTTCAGTGTGTGAGTAGATGTACCCCAGTTCCATTTTGGTGTGTGTTATGTCGAGTGACTTTTGTAGTGAGGTTTTAAGTTGTACCTTCCTTTCCTGCTTTTATGAGAGACTCCTGTTTTCTGGTGAGGTTGGTCTGTATATTTGAGAGTTGTAGTTTTATTTTATGTATTTCTTTCCAGCTTTTCTCTTTCAGCTCTGATATCTGCTAGTGTAGATGTTTCCTTGCAGGTTAGTCGCTACGCCTATACGGGGCTTCCCGTATGGGCGGCGGATTTGTTGGCGAGCCGGGGCGCAGTATCGCCCCGGGGCGTGATAGATTAGAGTGGTATCAGAGCCTAGGATGTAGGCCTTGGAGGACTTAGGAACCCTAGGCTTGTGGTTGGACCCTAGGATGACTCGCGTGAGAGCCGTGATTTTAGCGAGAGTCCTGATTGGATTTCTAACTCTCCCGAGCGGTTCGGGGTGAGCGATTGACATGTCTTCCTTCGGTGGCAACTATGTTGGCTGCAGACAACATAGTACTTCAGGAAGGGGGACATGCCTTTTGACTTTCGCTAGATTGGGTCGAGAGATGATTTGGGTTCTGATTGTTTGCCTTGTCCCTCAGGTGGGGATGCCTCCTCGACGCTCGATGGTGACGCGTTCGCAGCCTTCGTCCTCTGAGCCCGAGCAGGAGGACTCGGGGCAGGGACAGCCGAGCGAGGTTTTGGAGCTCCGTGCCCAGGTGGCACAGTTGGCTGAGGCGTCTCGACGCCAGGAGGAGGCTGTGAGTCGGTTGACGCTCTTGTTGGAGCAGAGAGCGCAGCCGGCGGTAGTACCCCTGAGAGTTCTCCGGTGCCTTCTTCCCCTGTTGTGGCACCCCCGGTTGTGCAGCCTGCACCAGCAGTTCCGGCTGAGCCTGTTTCCAGTAGGCCACCGTCTGGGACGTCGGGATCTTTGACTTTGGCAGAGCAGCAGGTTTTGGTGGGTCTTTTGTTGAGGTTTCGCAAGTTTGATCCACCCCGCTTTTCGGGCATGAGTGCTGAGCCGTGGGCGGCTGAGTCTTGGGTTACAGCTATGGAGCGCCATTTCGAGAGCCTTTTTATTGATGAGAGGTTTCGAGTTCTGTTGGCTACTCATTTTCTGGAGAGCAACGCCGAGGCATGGTGGCGGCGTGTGCGACCCGCAGGTCCGCCTGGGACCCAGTTTATCTCTTGGGCAGAGTTTCGCGGTATGCTTCTTGGGGCCTTCTTTCCCGAGAGTGTTCGACAGAGCTTGGAGGAGCAGCTGAGGAATCTCCGCCAGGGAGATAGGCCCGTACATGCGTACATAGCCGATTTCAATCGGCTGTTGGCTAGTATGCCCCACGTGGCCAGAGATGAGACCCACCGGATCTACATGTTCGAGAGAGGGTTGCGTCGGGACATTTATCAGTTGGTCCGCTCCCTCAGATTACAGACTTTAGAGGCCTCGATGGAGCAGGCACTTTATGTGGAGGGTGGTGAGGCCGTGATGGCAGAGGTGACTCCAGCCCCCGTTGTGACTCCTGGGGCGAAGCGCCCGGCGCAGTTTGAGGAGGGGCAGTCGAGTAGACAGGGACCCCGAGACCACCCCGTTTCCACTCTCAGGGACGGGGGTATCAGGGGCGGCAGAGATCTGGGGGATCTCGTCAGTTCCAGCAGCAGCAGCAGCAGCAGCGTCGACCACCTCGACATCAGCAGTCTTCGCAGCAGCAGCAGTCTTCGCAGCAGCAGCAGACTTCGCGGCAGCCGCGCCCCGACCGTTGTATCATCTGTGGAGGACCGCACTCACCAGCCCAGTGCCCGCAGGGTCGGACCGCTGCTTCCGTTGCGGGCAGACCGGTCACTTCGCGAGGGCGTGCCCCAGTGCAGGTTACCCAGCTCCTTCATCAGCTTCTGCATCCTTCGTTCCTCGTCAGTCAGCAGGACCTTCGGCGACCTCCGGTAGGCCAGATTTTGCTCCATCGTCCTCGCGACAGCCAGAGCGACATCCCCCGGCGCCGAGCGGTCGAGTCTACGCCGCTCAGGTAGAGGATGCTACAGCAGCAGAGCATGTCGTCGCAGGTATTATTTTGATTTCTGCAGTTCGTACTCGTACTCTCTTTGATACCGGTGCATCGCATTCTTTTATCAGTAGAGCATTTGCATCCCTTCATGGTATAGAGGTAGTTTCTTTATCGCATGCATTAGAGGTTCAGATACCAGATCATGTCTTGCATGTCGAGGAGTATTGTAGGGATTGCCCGGTGCAGTTGGGATCCTGGATTTTGCCGGCAGACTTGCTTGTCTTGCGGCAGCTCCAGGATTTCGACGTCGTGCTAGGTATGGATTGGTTGTCGAGGTACTATGCTGTTATAGACTGCAGAGAGAGGACGGTGACCCTCCGCGAGCCTGGACAGGAGGAGTTTGTCTTCAGAGGCTGCCAGAGCACCTTCTTTGCGATGACTGTTTCTTCGGCGAGGGCTAGGCGGATGATTAGTAGGGGCTGCAACCGCTTTCTTAGCGACGATTGTGGAGGTGCCTACGGCGGCACTGGGACTCGAGGATATTCCTGTTGTCCGCGAGTTCCCAGATGTGTTTCCCCCTGAGTTGACGACGATGCCGCCGGAGAGGGAGGTGGAGTTTGTGATTGATGTGGTACCGGGAACCGCACCAATCTCGAAGGCCGCCGTATAGGATGGCACCCTGCCGAGTTGAGGGAGTTGAAGGCCCAGCTTCAGGATTTTATGGATAGGGGCTTTGTCAGGCCTAGTGTTTCTCCGTGGGGAGCGCCTGTTTTATTTGTGAAGAAGAAGGATGGGTCGCTTCGTTTGTGTGTGGATTATCGGGAGTTGAATAAAGTGACCATCCGGAACAAGTACCCTCTTCCACGGATAGATGATTTATTTGATCAGTTGCAGGGAGCCACAGTGTTTTCGAAGATTGATCTTCAGTCAGGTTACCACCAGTTGAGGGTGAGGGCCGAGGACATCCCTAAGACGGCTTTTCGATCCCGGTATGGGCATTATGAGTTTACGGTTATGCCGTTTGGTTTGACTAATGCCCCAGCTGCATTCATGGATTTGATGAACCGGGTATTTCAGCCGTACTTAGACTTGTTTGTGGTTGTGTTCATTGATGACATCTTGATTTACTCCCGGAGCGATGTGGATCATGAGGAGCACTTGAGGATAGTGCTGCAGCTTCTACGTGAGAAGAAGCTGTATGCCAAGCTTAAGAAGTGCGAGTTTTGGCTTCGGGAGGTTGCATTCTTGGGCCACTTGGTATCAGCCGCAGGAGTAGCAGTTGACCCGACGAAGATTGATACAGTTCGGATTGGCCGAGACCGACGACGGTGACTGAGGTCCGGAGCTTTTCTGGGCTTGGCAGGCTACTACCGTCGGTTTGTAGAGGGCTTTGCGAAGCTCTCTACTCCCCCTGACCTGTTTGACTAGGAAGGGGATGAGGTTCATTGGACTGAGCAGTGTCAGCGGAGTTTTGAGGAGCTGAAGAAGAGACTGATTTCAGCAACCAGTTCTTACACTGCCAGTGATGGGTGATGGCTACGTGATTTACAGTGACGCCTCGCACAGCGGTTTGGGTTGTGTCTTGATGCAGCATGGGAGGGTAATTGCTTATGCTTCACGGCAACTAAGGATTATGAGAGAATTACCCTACTCATGATTTAGAGCTGGCAGCTGTGGTGTTCGCATTGAAGCTGTGGCGGCATTACCTCTACGGTGAGCATTGTGAGATCTACACGGATCATAAGAGCTTAAAGTATCTGTTTACTCAAAAGGAGCTGAACCTGAGGCAACGCCGGTGGTTGGAGTTACTGAAGGATTACGATGTGAGTATCCTCTATCATCCCGGCAAGGCAATGTGGTAGCAGATGCTTTGAGTCGGAGGTCAGTGCAGAGCTTGAGCATGTTGGTCACGCAGCAGGCCCCGTTGATTGAGCAGTTGAGGCGACTCCAGATTGAGGTTGTATCCCTGGGGTCTCTGCTAGACTGATGTCTATGGTCTTGCAGCCCACTCTGTTGGACAGGATCAGGGAGACCGCAGAGTGAGGACCCCCACTTGGAGAGGATTAGATCACAGATTCAGGCAGATCTTATAGGGGATTTTACAGTGGATAGCTCGGGAGTACTGCGGTACAGGGACCGAGTGTGTGTGCCTTCGGATTCAGAGATCAGAGACCAGATTTTGGGTGAGGCTCATTATACACCTTATACCATTCATCCTGGTGGTACTAAGATGTATAAGGACCTCAAGGCACATTTTGGTGGTCCGGAATAAAGCGGGACGTTGGAAGATTCGTGGCTCACTGTTTAACTTGCCAGCAAGTGAAAGCAGAGCCCGGGTTCCTGCTGGCAAGTTACAAGTCTTTCCAATTCCCGAGTGGAAATGGGACCACATCACCATGGACTTTGTTACAGGGCTGCCGAGAGCACAGAGTGGAGCCGACGCGATTTGGGTTATTGTTGATAGACTCACCACGTCTGCGCATTTCTGCCTGTTCAGATGACTTGGTCATTGGAGCGTCTGGCACAGTTGTATTGGACGAGATAGTGAGGCTACACGGGATACCTGCGTCGATTGTTTCAGATCGGGATCCGAGGTTTGTGTCACGATTCTGGGGGAGTTTACAGTCAGCTTTGGGGACCCAGCTCAGATTCAGCACTGCATTCCACCCACAGACTGATGGCCAGTCTGAGCGCACTATACAGACCCTTGAGGATATGCTGAGAGCGTGCGTTATGGATTTTGGAGGGGGGTGGTACCGACACTTATCTTTGGTTGAGTTTGCGTACAACAACAGCTATCAGGCGAGCATTCAGATGGCTCCGTTTGAGGCGTTGTATGGACGCAAGTGGTCGGTCACCCTTGTATTGGAGTGATGTGGGTGAGAGAAAGACTTTGGGACCAGATCTTCTTTTGGAGGCTGAGGAGAAAGTCAGAGTTGTTCGTCGACACCTTGAGGTAGCCCAGAGTCGTCAGAGGAGTTATGCAGATACCTCGACGGCGAGACCTGGAGTTTCAGATTGGTGACCATGTATTCTTAAGGTCTCGCCTTCGAAAGGGGTCCGGAGATTTGGAGTGCGTGGGAAGCTTAGTCCCCGTTTTGTTGGACCCTTTGAGGTACTTGAGAGGGTAGGCCCTGTGGCTTATAGAGTTGCTCTTACTCACGTTTGGCCGGTGTACACGATGTTTTTCATGTCTCAGCCCTGAGGAGATATGTCTTTGATCCGTCGCATGTGGTTGACTTCACTCCCTTGGAGATCGGTGAGGACCTGGTTTACGAGGAGCGGCCGTTGCGGATTCTTGCTCGTGAGGTGAGGGAATTGCGCAACCGGACCATTCCGTATGTGAAGATCTTATGGAGCAATCCCGATGAAGCGAGAGGCTACTTGGGAGCTAGAGACAGAGATGAGATCTGCATACCCTTTTCTGTTCGAGACTACTGGTTGAGGTACGCCTGTTCTACCTTACTTCGTTTCGAGGACGAAACTTCCTTTTAGTGGGGGAGGATGTAGTGGCCCAAATTCCCATGCAGCGTTCTTCCGATGAATCCACTGTTAGAGCACCTAGCGTTGGTGTATCTGGCCCATGGTGCGTCAATGGGATGCCACAGATGGACCCCTGTGGTTATTATTAGCTGTGTAGGCCTTCGGCTGAGTTTGCCGAAATTTCGGAAAAGAATAGGCCCAACAGAGGTCGGAAATGGATTCAGCCCGGAAAACGCTTGCTGAAACGGCTATTTGCTTGTTTATTTTGAGTCCGGATGCCCAAAAAACGGACTCCCGGAAGTTTTCAGTGGAAAATGGTGCATGGGAGGGGCCGTAGACCGCCGGGATGCCACGTGGCGGCCTGTCATTGGCCGGTCAGGATGCGCGGTCCACAGAGCTGCGCGGCGGGGTGCACAGACCCGGCGCAATGGACACGTGGCACCGCTGATTGGCGGGCGCAAGGCGCGCGGTCTACCGGTGAGCGCGGCGGTGCATGGACCAATGCGGGGCCACGTGGCAGCCTCCGTTGGTCGGTGCATGCGGCGCGGTCCACAGAATTCCAGTTGAATGCGTGGACCGGGTGTAGGGGACACGTGTCCACCTCTGGTTCGCGGGCGCACCGTGCGCGGCGCACGGAGTCGGGGTCGGTGCCCTCGGGGCGCGTGCCCACGTCGGGGCCATGCGCGCGCGCCCGGCGCGGCCGCCGACCGGTCAGCGGGTCAACCGGGTGGACACGTGTCGCCCGCTGATTGGCGGGCGCCAACCGCCTCACTGTGCGGGGGCGGGCCACGTGGCAGCCCGTGGGTGGGCGAACAGCTGTTTGCTGTTCGGCGGGCCACGTGGCGGCACCTGGTGGATTCGGGCGTGAACAGTGTTGGGCCGGCCCAACACTGTAGCCGCCCGAATGTTCCGGGCGCCCGAAATTTGGGCCCAAAGCCCATTGACTTGTTTTCCGGCTGTTTCGGGTGAGGCCTATAAAAAGGCCTCAAGGGGCCTCGTTTTGAAGCTTTTCCCGAAAGCTTTTCACTTGGAGCCCTTCACCAATTCTCTTCTCTCCTCTTGTGCATCTTTGGCGAAGTTCAGAATTTTGGAGGCCGCGACGACGGCGACTTCTACATCGGGGTGCGGAGCGACGATCTACTGTTGGAGGCCCATTTCGTCGCAGTTTAGTCTGGGAGGTCTACCGGGCTACCCCGATTATTTTTGGACGATTTCTGCGGTGACGGTTTCGTAAGAGGTAAATCTACATTTTTCGTGTTGGACACTTTTTCTGGATCCGAGCTTTCTTGGGGTTCTGGGTACATTTTTAACCCCCTTTGCGACTGTTGGTTGATTTGGACAGCACCTACTTGTCGGATTTTTATCTCCTCATCCGGACATCGGAATTCGACGTTTCAGGACTCTATCGACATCTACTCTTCGCGAGGATCGCCGTCATATTTTTATTGGAATTTTTGGAGGAAGTTTTTCAGGTGAAAATTTCGTGTTAATGGGACTGTTCACCACAGATTTTGGGAATGTGGAATTTGTGTGAATTAAAGTGTAATTTTGGTGTATGTTTGTACCCAGGAGTTTGTGAGCACTTCTACGTGTTGTTGGCTTGGTGGGATTTGTGATTTGACAGTTGTGGGCTTTCTCAGCTGTACGATTTCGGACAGTTAGCACTTTCAGGTGGGTGACCTTGCTTCCAAGAACTCTGGACTGTGTACTAATTCTATGTGTGTAGGATCATGCATGTTAGAAATTGGAGTATTAGCATGTGTAAAACTGTATGTTGTATGTATATCAGTTGTTGAATCTTTTGATTCCTGCACTATGTTAAGTAATGAAATCTTGGAATTTGACCTAGCACCCCTGTCATATGTATCATGTTCAGCCAGTCTGTAGAAAAACTCCAACTTGGGCTAGGTTTTATTGCTCTAGACATTCCACATCACGATACTTCATTTCACTATGGACTTAGCTTTTCCTCGCCCGAGTTGTGGGCCGAGAGGTCGGGTGGTTGTGGGATGCATTTGCACTCGTGTCTGGGGACCGAGTGGAGTTGATAGCAGTCTGTAGATTTGATTTCTTTGGGAGAGTGATAGTGATGGTAGATCTGGGTTCTTGGAAACTGTCAGAGAGACAGTGAGTTTCAGCTGTGTAGATTCCAGCAGTGAGTGAGTCAGTGATTTGTTTGGTAGTCGATCTTATTGATCGAGGATTGGATCATAGCCTGCATGAGCCACATTTGAGCTTTACAGTGATACTTACAGTGATACTTATGGGTTACTTTGACTCGAGCGGGTCGCTCCCCTCGAGGGCCACTCCGGAGTAGGCGAGACCGGGTTGTGTACCGGTGTGAGTTTGAGATGTTCTTTAGCGACTTGTTGTTGCAGTGGTCCCTCTGGCTGTGCTTTCGTTGGCAGCCACGGACGCCCTACGTAAGTCCGCTCCTCCGGGACGTAACGGCAGTAGGTTGGCGCAGGTTTGACTGGACCCGATGTGGCAGTCAGTTTTGATTGGGTGATCAGGGAGGAGAGTTAGTTGTGGCATTATGTTCTTTCTGTTCCACTGTTGAGCATCTAGATAGAGGCATAGTAGCTGTAGAGTTACCTTTCCCAGCTTTCCTTATAGCACTGCATATGTTACTTTGCCTCTGGTAGACTTAGTGGGCAGACCGTCGGGCTTGTTGGCGGCACCCACTGAGAACTACTGTGGGATGTAGTTCTCACACCCGTCGTGGGTTTTCTCCCCAGGGACTTCTGCTCCGGTTCCTGCAGCTCTTGTTGCTGATCCAGCTCCTTCTGACCGAGGTAAGGGCGTCGCGAGATAGATCCCCTCCTGTCGTCTTCTGTGTGTGAGTAGATGTACCCCAGTTCCATTTTGGTGTGTGTTATGTCGAGTGACTTTTGTAGTGAGGTTTTGAGTTGTACCTTCCTTTCCTGCTTTATGAGAGACTCCTGTATTCTGGTGAGGTTGGTCTGTATATTTAAGAGTTGTAGTTTTATTTATGTATTTCTTCCAGCTTTTCTTTCAGCTCTGATATCTGCTAGTGTAGATGTTCCTTGCAGGTTAGTCGCTACGCCTATACGGGGCTTCCCGTATGGGCGGCGGATCTGTTGGCGAGCCGGGGCGCAGTATCGCCCCGGGGCGTGACATCTAATTTTAGTCATAATTATAAATAGTTTAGAATTACAACTTAGCACTTAATTGCCGGAGTATTAGAATTATAGGGAAAAATTTAAAAATTATTGTTGATCATCAAATTATTCCAATAATTTTAAAAAATTGGATAACATACGCATATTATCCAGCAGATTAAATTTTTAATTGATAAAATTTTAAATTTCAGCCTGTCAACTAGAAATAAAAATAACTAGGCACTTAAATAAAAAGTAATCTAAATATTTTTTAAAAAATTAGAACTTAGATGTCCTAATTTTAATTCTAAAAATAATCAAATTTTAATTAGTTCCTAAAATTAAATTATACAATATTAAAAAATTATAATAGAGAAGTAAAAAATACCATTTCAGACCATGTTAGGGGTGGAAAAATGTGGCTTGGGCTAGATCGGACCCTCTGCGTTGGCTGAGTACTTTCAGCCGATGATAAGCGCATTTGGGTCTCCCTGCGTCTGACATCGAGATGCAGGTTTTTTCTTTGACGCATTATCTTGTCGGCTGATGTCTGCGGCCAACAATATTCGCCAGTGCCACTCATTGAGGAGGTGAAAATATGGGGCTTCAACATGCCCTCGGTAATCGCCGATGTGCCATTCGGGCGATTGTCGAATATTGATCGGAGAGTTCCAGGCTTTTGACATTACTTTTGTTGTTGAGGATATTCTTCTGCTCTCGTACCTACGACGAGGGATTGGTTCCGCCGATTATATCCCCTTCTTATAATCAAATTTTTTCGATTTGTTGGTCGCTTCCCCTTAAGGTTTCGTTATTCATCCTTTGCAACTATGTCCTTTGCGTGGATATGATGTCATCAATCTTACGATTTGGTTCGTTTGAAGATCGTTTCACCATAA
>CM055079.1:7082316-7144484 GCA_029204045.2 Tillandsia leiboldiana
TGGGTTATGTCGAGTGACTTTGTAGTGAGGTTTTAAGTGACCTTCCCTTTCTCTTTTATGAGAGACTCCTGTGTTTCTGGTGAGGTTGGTCTGTATATTTGAGAGTTGTAGTTGTTTATGTATTTCTTCCAGCTTTTCTCTTTCAGCTCTGATATCTGCTAGTGTAGATGTTTCTTTGCAGGTTAGTCGCTACGCCTATACGGGGCTTCCCGTATGGGCGGCGGATTTGTTGGCGAGCGGGGCGCAGTATCGCCCCGGGGCGTGACAGATTAGAGTGGTATCAGAGCCTAGGATGTAGGTCTTGGAGGACTTAGGAACCCTAGGCTTGTGGTTGGACCCTAGGATGACTCGCGTGAGAGCCGTGATTTTAGCGAGAGTCCCTGATTGGGCTTTCTAACTCTCCCGAGCGGTTTCGGGTGTGAGCGATTGACATGTCTTCCTTCGGTGGCAACTCATGTTGGCTGCAGGACAACATAAGTACTTCAGGAAGGGGACATGCCTTTGACTTTCGCTAGATTGGGTCGAGAGATGATTTGGGTGTCATGATTGTTTGCCTTGTCCCTCTAGGTGTGGATAGGATGGGGATGCCTTCCTCGACGCTCGATTGGTGACGCGGTTCGCAGCCTTCGTCCTCTGAGCCCGAGCGGAGGACTCGGGGCAGGGACAGCCGAGCGAGGTTTGGAGCTCCGTGCCCAGGTGGCCACAGTTGGCTGAGGCGTCTCGACGCCAGGAGGAGGCTGTGAGTCGGTTGACGCTCTTGTTGGAGCAGAGAGCGCAAGCCGGCGGTAGTACCCCCTGAGAGTTCTCCGGTGCCTTCTTCCCCTGTTGTGGCACCCCCGGTTGTGCAGCCTGCACCAGCAGTTCCGGCTGAGCCTGTTTCCAGTAGGCCACCGTCTGGGACGTCGGGATCTTTGACTTTGGCAGAGCAGCAGGTTTTGGTGGGTCTTTTTGTTGAGGTTTCGCAAGTTTGATCCACCCCGCTTTTCGGGCATGAGTGCTGAGCCGTGGGCGGCTGAGTCTTGGGTTACAGCTATGGAGCGCCATTTCGAGAGCCTTTTTATTGATGAGAGGTTTTCGAGTTCTGTTGGCTACTCATTTTCTGGAGAGCAACGCCGAGGCATGGTGGCGGCGTGTGCGACCCGCAGGTCCGCCTGGGACCCAGTTTATCTCTTGGGCAGAGTTTCGCGGTATGCTTCTTGGGGCCTTCTTTCCCGAGAGTGTTCGACAGAGCTTGGAGGAGCAGCTGAGGAATCTCCGCCAGGGAGATAGGCCCGTACATGCGTACATAGCCGATTTCAATCGGCTGTTGGCTAGTATGCCCCACGTGGCCAGAGATGAGACCCACCGGATCTACATGTTCGAGAGAGGGTTGCGTCGGGACATTTATCAGTTGGTCCGCTCCCTCAGATTACAGACTTTAGAGGCCTCGATGGAGCAGGCACTTTATGTGGAGGGTGGTGAGGCGTGATGGCAGAGGTGACTCCAGCCCCCGTTGTGACTCCTGGGGCGAAGCGCCCGGCGCAGTTTGAGGAGGGGCAGTCGAGTAGACAGGGACCCCCGAGACCACCCCGTTTCCACTCTCAGGGACGGGGGTATCAGGGGCGGCAGAGATCTGGGGGATCTCGTCAGTTCCAGCAGCAGCCAGCAGCAGCAGCGTCGACCACCTCGACATCAGCAGTCTTCGCAGCAGCAGCAGTCTTCGCAGCAGCAGCAGACTTCGCGGCAGCCGCGCCCCGACCGTTGTATCATCTGTGGAGGACCGCACTCACCAGCCCAGTGCCCGCAGGGTCGGGACCGCTGCTTCCGTTGCGGGCAGACCGGTCACTTCGCGAGGGCGTGCCCCAGGGCAGGTTACCCAGCTCCTTCATCAGCTTCTGCATCCTTCGTTCCTCGTCAGTCAGCAGGACCTTCGGCGACCTCCGGTAGGCCAGATTTTGCTCCATCGTCCTCGCGACAGCCAGAGCGACATCCCCCGGCGCCGAGCGGTCGAGTCTACGCCGCTCAGGTAGAGGATGCTACAGCAGCAGAGCATGTCGTCGCAGGTATATTTTGATTTCTGCAGTTCGTACTCGTACTCTCTTTGATACCGGTGCATCGCATTCTTTTATCAGTAGAGCATTTGCATCCCTTCATGGTATAGAGGTAGTTTCTTTATCGCATGCATTAGAGGTTCAGATACCAGATCATGTCTTGCATGTCGAGGAGTATTGTAGGGATTGCCCGGTGCAGTTGGGATCCTGGATTTTGCCGGCAGACTTGCTTGTCTTGCGGCAGCTCCAGGATTTCGACGTCGTGCTAGGTATGGATTGGTTGTCGAGGTACTATGCTGTTATAGACTGCAGAGAGAGGACGGTGACCCTCCGCGAGCCTGGACAGGAGGAGTTTGTCTTCAGAGGCTGCCAGAGCACCTTCTTTGCGATGACTGTTTCTTCGGCGAGGGCTAGGCGGATGATTAGTAGGGGCTGCACCGCTTTCTTAGCGACGATTGTGGAGGTGCCTACGGCGGCACTGGGACTCGAGGATATTCCTGTTGTCCGCGAGTTCCCAGATGTGTTTCCCCCTGAGTTGACGACGATGCCGCCGGAGAGGGAGGTGGAGTTTGTGATTGATGTGGTACCGGGAACCGCACCAATCTCGAAGGCGCCGTATAGGATGGCACCTGCCGAGTTGAGGGAGTTGAAGGCCCAGCTTCAGGATTTTATGGATAGGGGCTTTGTCAGGCCTAGTGTTTCTCCGTGGGGAGCGCCTGTTTTATTTGTGAAGAAGAAGGATGGGTCGCTTCGTTGTGTGTGGATTATCGGGAGTTGAATAAAGTGACCATCCGGAACAAGTACCCTCTTCCACGGATAGATGATTTATTTGATCAGTTGCAGGGAGCCACAGTGTTTTCGAAGATTGATCTTCAGTCAGGTTACCACCAGTTGAGGGTGAGGGCCGAGGACATCCCTAAGACGGCTTTTCGATCCCGGTATGGGCATTATGAGTTTACGGTTATGCCGTTTGGTTTGACTAATGCCCCAGCTGCATTCATGGATTTGATGAACCGGGTATTTCAGCCGTACTTAGACTTGTTTGTGGTTGTGTTCATTGATGACATCTTGATTTACTCCCGGAGCGATGTGGATCATGAGGAGCACTTGAGGATAGTGCTGCAGCTTCTACGTGAGAAGAAGCTGTATGCCAAGCTTAAGAAGTGCGAGTTTTGGCTTCGGGAGGTTGCATTCTTGGGCCACTTGGTATCAGCCGCAGGAGTAGCAGTTGACCCGACGAAGATTGATACAGTTCGGGATTGGCCGAGACCGACGACGGTGACTGAGGTCCGGAGCTTTCTGGGCTTGGCAGGCTACTACCGTCGGTTTGTAGAGGGCTTTGCGAAGCTCTCTACTCCCCTGACCTGTTTGACTAGGAAGGGGATGAGGTTCATTTGGACTGAGCAGTGTCAGCGGAGTTTTGAGGAGCTGAAGAAGAGACTGATTTCAGCACCAGTTCTTACACTGCCAGTGATGGGTGATGGCTACGTGATTTACAGTGACGCCTCGCACAGCGGTTTGGGTTGTGTCTTGATGCAGCATGGGAGGGTAATTGCTTATGCTTCACGGCAACTAAAGGATTATGAGAAGAATTACCCTACTCATGATTTAGAGCTGGCAGCTGTGGTGTTCGCATTGAAGCTGTGGCGGCATTACCTCTACGGTGAGCATTGTGAGATCTACACGGATCATAAGAGCTTAAAGTATCTGTTTACTCAAAAGGAGCTGAACCTGAGGCAACGCCGGTGGTTGGAGTTACTGAAGGATTACGATGTGAGTATCCTCTATCATCCCGGCAAGGCCAATGTGGTAGCAGATGCTTTGAGTCGGAGGTCAGTGCAGAGCTTGAGCATGTTGGTCACGCAGCAGGCCCCGTTGATTGAGCAGTTGAGGCGACTCCAGATTGAGGTTGTATCCCCTGGGGTCTCTGCTAGACTGATGTCTATGGTCTTGCAGCCCACTCTGTTGGACAGGATCAGGGAGACGCAGAGTGAGGACCCCCACTTGGAGAGGATTAGATCACAGATTCAGGCAGATCTTATAGGGGATTTTACAGTGGATAGCTCGGGAGTACTGCGGTACAGGGACCGAGTGTGTGTGCCTTCGGATTCAGAGATCAGAGACCAGATTTTGGGTGAGGCTCATTATACACCTTATACCATTCATCCTGGTGGTACTAAGATGTATAAGGACCTCAAGGCACATTTTTGGTGGTCCGGAATAAAGCGGGACGTTGGAAGATTCGTGGCTCACTGTTTAACTTGCCAGCAAGTGAAAGCAGAGCACCGGGTTCCTGCTGGCAAGTTACAAAGTCTTCCAATTCCCGAGTGGAAATGGGACCACATCACCATGGACTTTGTTACAGGGCTGCCGAGAGCACAGAGTGGAGCCGACGCGATTTGGGTTATTGTTGATAGACT
This sequence comes from Tillandsia leiboldiana, assembly GCA_029204045.2. NCBI lineage: Eukaryota > Viridiplantae > Streptophyta > Magnoliopsida > Poales > Bromeliaceae > Tillandsia > Tillandsia leiboldiana. The sequence continues at coordinate 7,086,767 of CM055079.1, forward strand.
CACCAAGTCTGCGCATTTCTTGCCTGTTCAGATGACTTGGTCATTGGAGCGTCTGGCACAGTTGTATTTGGACGAGATAGTGAGGCTACACGGGATACCTGCGTCGATTGTTTCAGATCGGGATCCGAGGTTTGTGTCACGATTCTGGGGGAGTTTACAGTCAGCTTTGGGGACCCAGCTCAGATTCAGCACTGCATTCCACCCACAGACTGATGGCCAGTCTGAGCGCACTATACAGACCCTTGAGGATATGCTGAGAGCGTGCGTTATGGATTTTGGAGGGGGGTGGTACCGACACTTATCTTTGGTTGAGTTTGCGTACAACAACAGCTATCAGGCGAGCATTCAGATGGCTCCGTTTGAGGCGTTGTATGGACGCAAGTGTCGGTCACCCTTGTATTGGAGTGATGTGGGTGAGAGAAAGACTTTGGGACCAGATCTTCTTTTGGAGGCTGAGGAGAAAGTCAGAGTTGTTCGTCGACACCTTGAGGTAGCCCAGAGTCGTCAGAGGAGTTATGCAGATACTCGACGGCGAGACCTGGAGTTTCAGATTGGTGACCATGTATTCTTAAAGGTCTCGCCTTCGAAAGGGGTCCGGAGATTTGGAGTGCGTGGGAAGCTTAGTCCCCGTTTTGTTGGACCCTTTGAGGTACTTGAGAGGGTAGGCCCTGTGGCTTATAGAGTTGCTCTTCCTCCACGTTTGGCCGGTGTACACGATGTTTTTCATGTCTCAGCCCTGAGGAGATATGTCTTTGATCCGTCGCATGTGGTTGACTTCACTCCCTTGGAGATCGGTGAGGACCTGGTTTACGAGGAGCGGCCGTTGCGGATTCTTGCTCGTGAGGTGAGGGAATTGCGCAACCGGACCATTCCGTATGTGAAGATCTTATGGAGCAATCACGATGAGCGAGAGGCTACTTGGGAGCTAGAGACAGAGATGAGATCTGCATACCCTTTTCTGTTCGAGACTACTGGTTGAGGTACGCCTGTTCTACCTTACTTCGTTTCGAGGACGAAACTTCCTTTTAGTGGGGGAGGATGTAGTGGCCCAAATTCCCATGCAGCGTTCTTCCGATGAATCCACTGTTAGAGCACCTAGCGTTGGTGTATCTGGCCCATGGTGCGTCAATGGGATGCCACAGATGGACCCTGTGTGTTATTATTAGCTGTGTAGGCCTTCGGCTGAGTTTGCCGAAATTTCGGAAAAGAATTAGGCCCAACAGAGGTCGGAAATGGATTCAGCACGGAAAAAACGCTTGAAAACGGCTATTTGCTTGTTTATTTCTGAGTCCGGATGCCCAAAAACGGACTCCCGGAAGTTTTCAGTGGAAAATGGTGCATGGGAGGGGCCGTAGACCGCCGGGATGCCACGTGGCGGCCTGTCATTGGCCGGTTCAGGATGCGCGGTCCACAGAGCTGCGCGGCGGGGTGCACAGACCCGGCGCATGGACACGTGGCACCGCCTGATTGGCGGGCGCAAGGCGCGCGGTCTACCGGGTGAGCGCGGCGGTGCATGGACCAATGCGGGGCCACGTGGCAGCCTCCGGTTGGTCGGTGCATGCGGCGCGGTCCACAGAATTCCAGTTGAATGCGTGGACCGGGTGTAGGGGACACGTGTCACCCTCTGGTTCGCGGGCGCACCGTGCGCGGCGCACGGAGTCGGGGTCGGTGCCTCGGGGCGCGTGCCCACGTCGGGGCCATGCCGCGCGCCCGGCGCGGCCGCCGACCGGTCAGCGGGTCAACCGGGGAGGACACGCGTCGCCCGCTGATTGGCGGGCGCCAACCGCCTCACTGTGCGGGGGCGAGCCACGTGGCAGCCCGTGGGTGGGCCGAACAGCTGTTTGCTGTTCGGCGGGCCACGTGGCGGCTCCTGGTGGATTCGGGCGTGAACAGTGTTGGGCCGGCCCAACACTGTAGCCGCCCGAATGTACCGGGCGCCCGAATTTTTGGGCCCAAAGCCCATTGACTTTGTTTTTCCGGGCTGTTTCGGGTGAGGCCTATAAAAAGGCCTCAAGGGGCCTCGTTTTGAAGCTTTTCCCGAAAGCTTTTCACTTGGAGCCCCTCACCAATTCTCTTCCTCTCCCTCTTGTGCATCTTTTGGCAAAGGTTCAGAATTTTTGGAGGCCGCGACGACGGCGACTTCTACATCGGGGTGCGGAGCGACGATCTACTGTTGGAGGCCCATTTTCGTCGCAGTTTAGTCTGGGAGGTCTACCGGGCTACCCCGACATTATTTTTGGACGATTTCTGCGGTGACGGTTTCGTAAGAGGTAAATCTACATTTTTCGTGTTGGACACTTTTTCTGGATCCGAGCTTTTCTTGGGGTTCTGGGTACATTTTTAACCCCCTTTGCGACTGTTGGTTGATTTGGACAGCACCTACTTGTCGGATTTTTATCTCCTCATCCGGACATCGGAATTCGACGTTTCAGGACTCTATCGACATCTACTCTTCGCGAGGATCGCCGTCATATTTTTATTGGAATTTTTGGAGGAAGTTTTTCAGGTGAAAATTTCGTGTTAATGGGACTGTTCACCACAGATTTTGGGAATGTGGAATTTGTGTGAATTAAAGTGTAATTTTGGTGTATGTTTGTACCCAGGAGTTTGTGAGCACTTCTACCGTGTTGTTGGCTTGGTGGGATTTGTGATTTGACAGTTGTGGGCTTTCTCAGCTGTACGATTTCGGACAGTTAGCACTTTCAGGTGGGTGACCTTGCTTCCAAGAACTCTGGACTGTGTACTAATTCTATGTGTGTAGGATCATGCATGTTAGAAATTGGAGTATTAGCATGTGTAAAACTGTATGTTGTATCTTGTATATCAGTTGTTGAATCTTTTGATTTCCTGCACTATGTTAAGTAATGAAATCTTGGAATTTGACCTAGCACCCCTGTCATATGTATCATGTTCAGCCAGTCTGTAGAAAAACTCCAACTTGGGCTAGGTTTTATTGCTCTAGACATTCCACATCACGATACTTCATTTCACTATGGACTTAGCTTTTCCTCGCCCGAGTTGTGGGCCGAGAGGTCGGGTGGTTGTGGGATGCATTTGCACTCGTGTCTGGGGACCGAGTGGAGTTGATAGCAGTCTGTAGATTTGATTTCTTTGGGAGAGTGATAGTGATGGTAGATCTGGGTTCTTGGAAACTGTCTGAGAGACAGTGAGTTTCAGCTGTGTAGATTCCAGCCAGTGAGTGAGTCAGTGATTTGTTTGGTGGTCGATCTTATTGATCGAGGATTTGATCATACCCTGCATGAGCCACATTAGAGCTTTACAGTGATACTTTACAGTGATACTTATGGGTTACTTTGACTCGAGCGGGTCGCTCCCCTCGAGGGCCACTCCGGAGTAGGCGAGACCGGGTTGTGTACCGGCGTGAGTTTGAGATGTTTTTTAGCGACTTGTTGTTGCAGTGGTCCCTCTGGCTGTGCTTTCGTTGGCAGCCACGGACGCCCTACGTAAGTCCGCTCCTCCGGGACGTAACGGCAGTAGGTTGGCGCAGGTTTGACTGGACCCGATGTGGCAGTCAGTTTTGATTGGGTGATCAGGGAGGAGAGTTAGTTGTGGCATTATGTTCTTTCTGTTCCACTGTTGAGCATCTAGATAGAGGCATAGTAGCTGTAGAGTTACCTTTCCCAGCTTTCCTTATAGCACTGCATATGTTACTTTTGCCTCTGGTAGACTTAGTGGGCAGACCGTCGGGCTTGTTGGCGGCACCTATTGAGAACTACTGTGGGATGTAGTTCTCACACCCGTCGTGGTGTTTTCTCCCCAGGGACTTCTGCTCCGGTTCCTGCAGCTCTTGTTGCTGATCCAGCTCCTTCTGACCGAGGTAAGGGCGTCGCGAGATAGATCCCCTCCTGTCGTCTTCAGTGTGTGAGTAGATGTACCCCAGTTCCATTTTGGTGTGTGTTATGTCGAGTGACTTTTGTAGTGAGGTTTTGAGTTGTACCTTCCTTTCCTGCTTTTATGAGAGACTCCTGTTTTCTGGTGAGGTTGGTCTGTATATTTGAGAGTTGTAGTTTTATTTTATGTATTTCTTTCCAGCTTTTCTCTTTCAGCTCTGATATCTGCTAGTGTAGATGTTTCCTTGCAGGTTAGTCGCTACGCCTATACGGGGCTTCCCGTATGGGCGGCGGATCTGTTGGCGAGCCGGGGCGCAGTATCGCCCCGGGGCGTGACATATAATTTAGTCATTAATTTAAATAGTTTTAGAATTACAACTTAGGCATTAATTGAAGGAGTATTAGAATTATAGGGAAAAAATTTAAAAATTTATTTGTTGATCATCAAATTATTCAAAAATTTTTAAAAAATTGAGATAACACTACGCATCTTATCCAGCAGATTAAATTTTCTATTATTTGATAAAATTTTAAAAATTTCAGCCTTCAAACTAGAAATAAAAATAACTAGCAAATTAAATAAAAAAAGTAATCTAAATATTTTTTTAAAAAATTAGAAATTAGTATGTTCCTAAATTTTAATTCCTAAAAATAATCTAAATTTTAATATAGTTTCCTAAAATTAAAATTATTTACAATATATAAAAAATTATACATAGAGAATTAAAAAATTACCATTTAAGACCATGTTGGGGTGAAAATGTGGCTTGCGGCCGATCGGCCCCTCTTGTCGGCTGATACTTTCAGCCGATGATACGCGTCATTTGTCGCGTCTCCCTGCGTCTGACATCGAGATGCAGGTTTTCTTCTTTTGACGCATTCTCTTGTCGGCTGATGTCTGTCGGCCAACAATATTCGCCACGTGCCACTCTATTGAGAGGTGAAAAATATGGTCTCAACAATGCCCCCTCGGTAATCGCCTGATGTGCCATTCGGGCGATTGTCGATATCTTTGATCGGCACGAGTTCCAAGGCTTTTGATCATTCCTTTTGTTGTTGAGATATTCTTCTGCTCTCGGCCCTACGACCGAGGGATTTGGTTCCGCCGATTTATATCCCCATTCTTTATGATCAAATCTTTTTCGATTATGCTTTGGTCGCTTCCCCATTAAGGTTTCGTATCTCATCCTTTGCAACTACTCGTCCTTTGCGTGGATCTGATGTCATCAATTCATCTAACGATTTGTGTCCGTTTGAAGATCGTTTCACCATAAACGCTCCCGATCTTCGAGAAGCGGCGGTTCCTGTTTCGTCGATTTGAAACCCTTCTTTCCTTTAGCTTTTCTTAGGGAGCACGCCACCCTTCGACGTTTAAATATCCTTTACGTAGGTGCTTACTTTCTACCTTTTCCTTTTTTTACGTCATCTTCTTCGCTATTTGTTAAACTCTTTTTCGTCCCATGGCCTCTCGCGCTGCTCCGCTGCCAACCGACCCCGCCGTTGATTTTTGACTCCTTCGTTCGTCGACGGAGAATCCGCTACGCTTCCTTCATGGGCCCTCCTTTGTGGCGAGTCCTTCTGAGGAAAATTTCTCATTCACTACTGCCGGCATCCCGCTGTTGGCAGATAAGATTTATCTTGGCACTTGGGCTTCCGATAAGACTTTCAGAAGGAGCCTTCGCAGCTGGCCTTCCGCCCCCAATTCTGATCTTTAATGGCTCGATCGGGTCCAGGCCACCTATGGGGACCTCTGGAGGGAGATTGACGTTTTCAATGCCAGTTAGCTTTCCCGGAACACTTACCCAGCCGACTTGATGCTTCTAGCGGCGGCCTATGCTTATGGTCGCCACAATCCAATGTCTTTTTCTTTCGCTCGGGGTCGTTTACCCCGACACTGATGGATGTAGCCGCCATCATCGACCTTCGTCCCCACGGTGCTACTCTCTCTCTCTCTCTCTCTCTCTGGGATTTTCGGCCGATGGTATGTTTGCCTTTGCTCCTGGCCTGGACTCAAAGATGGACCTCTCTTATGGGAGGTTCGCAAAGCTCTTCGCTGGCCATGGAACCGAACCAGTGTCCTGGGATGAACACATTGCCTTCCTCTGGTACTGGCTGTGTTACAGCCTATTCTACACCCGGTCTCAAAAGATGAACCGAAATTTTCTACCGATAGCTGTGGCGTTAGCCAACGGCCAAAAGCTTGCCCTAGGGCCTTACTTCCTCTTCTTCCTGTATTGCGAGATGCTCGAGGCGATAAAGTTGATCCCTCGCAATGCCAATCATCTGGTGATTAGCTCGGGGTGTGACGTTCTGTGGTTTTTACAATTGCGTTTGCAGTTCTATTTCCCCTCATTTCTCCGCCGTGCTGAGTCACCCCCGATTTCCTCTCAGCCTTTTATTTCTTTCAGCCGATCCTTCGGCTGCCCTGCACCATTTTCCTCAGGTAATTTTTCTGACTTCCCGTACTATTTCTGGGTGTTCTATACTGAGGAAGATCAACCGACAGGCCATTGGGCGCCTTTTGCCACTCGAAGCGATGGGCCTTCTTGGTTTCGAGAGAGATTCGAGTATATCCGCAACCGAGCGAAATCGGCGGAACTCGCCGAGCATGCCACAGTATGGTACTCCTTTCTCGCTCCCCGAGACCTACACCCTGGCCTCAAGAGCTAATCTAAGTTGACGCCGAGCACTGAGGTTTACTCCGTCAGTTTGGGCTAATCTAAGCACTTCCCACTCCAGCTTCTTATTTCACCGACAACTCTCCCCATGGCCGTCCTCAAACCAAAGGGGTGGTCGAGGTTGATCGGATTACCGTTGCCGGGAATCACCTAAAACGGCACTTTATCTCTGTGTCTTTTGAGGCGGTTTCTGTCGCCCTTTCAGATGAACTCTTCTGGCAGTCGTGGAAGGATACTTGCGATGCGTTGTTTGGCATCACTTTCGATGAAGTGGTCGACCGGTTTGACTTCGATGTCGATCCCTCGTCTAAACCCGAAGGTATGACCGTTATTTTTTTTTAAAAAAAATTCCTTGTTGCCCTCTCATTGGAATTGCTCTTCTTTCCAGCCGGGACTTCTACTTCGGCTTCTAGGCTGATCATTACAGAGAGCACAACTTTTCCTCAGGCTACTTCGGTATGCTTTATCCTTCCGTATCGAGATCCACCGGTTCTAACCTTGGCTAATTAGTTTATACTTTTTAGCCACCTCGCCAGACCAAAAGGCAACTTCGTGGCTCTCCCCTAGTTAGACGCTCTACCAGGCGTACTCCGGCTGTTCCGCCTTCAACTGGAGGCACGCTGATAGCTAGGAGCTCTGGCCAAGGAACGTCTGTTGTTTGGGAGCCGACGGACACGCAGGAACAATCGATTTCCTTGGAGCCAATGGCAGCTCAATTGTCTGCCTTTTCTGAAGATGAGGCTTCCCCCTCTGAGGAACCTCTTCAGGTATTTTCATTTGTTCTTCCATTCCTTAACCGTTCTATCGGCTTACGTTTCCTATTCGTCTCGTAGTTGCAACGTCGTTCGGCCAAGTGGTCAGCCAAAATGACTGTACCTTCAACGCGACCGGTGAAACTCAGCCGCGGAAGTCTCCCTGAGCTTGCGCCAACCGAGGCTTCCCCTCGGTTCTGATCTCCGGTCGTCCCCCACCAACATGCACTAGATCCGTCACTCTTGGGGGAGACAACGAAGAGGAGGCTGGCGCTGATACTTCAGCGTCTAATGTTGGTGCTGACGCCTTCCCGGCTAGCTTTGGAGTCGACTGGCTGGCTACTTCGAGCTTGCCCTCAAGTTCAATTCTCCAGGGTGAAGAGGACCTGCCACCCTCTTTATCAGAACTCCAAGCACTTAGCCCTTCTTCGGACGATGGCGTTGGGATATCAAAGGCCAAAGACCCCTTTCAACCCATCGAAGAGGTACTCCGCCTCTGTTCTCAGGGCCCTCAAGCACTCATTCGCGATCCTGAGAGACGCCAACGACTTGAGAAAATTCTGGACTTCCTCGCGTCCTCTTCTTACTGTTCTTCTCTTACCCTTCAAGAAGAACGCCTCATATTTTCATTGTCCACTCGGCTGCCTTTCATTCTCTCCCTTTACTCCGACAACTTGACGGAGCTCGAAGCCGTAGGAGCCCACTTCCAAGCGGTCGAAAGCTTCAGGGCATCCGCTGCATCCCGACAGATCCCCATGGGCGAATGTGGGGAGAAGGTATCTCAACTCCGCCAACATTCGGCCGCGATTAAGAAGGAGATCGCAGAAACTGAGATCCACCTTGCCAGCCTGAGAAGAGACCTGTCCAATCAAGCGGCCATTAATGCGACTGAAGCTCAATTTCGGTTGGAGGCAAATCTCAATATCTCATTTCGTCGCAAGCTCAACGACCTTCTGAGCAAACACCCAGAGATGAAGCAGTGGAGGAAAAAAGCCCACCGCACACGAGAGCTGCTTGATGCCGAATGGAAACAGCTCTACGGCCTAAGGCTCCGAACTTTCGACACTTCCTTTCTTCACCCATTTTTGTATCAAAATGCTTGGTCATAAGTGCAATTTTATTAATTTGTTGACTTTCATCATGCCTTTGTTTTGAATTGAACGGCAATCAGCTTTAAATTCTTTAACCGTCAATGCGAAACTTTCTCGCCGGGTCTTCACGGCCGAATAAAACCCCGGTCGGCTTGCTTACTTTTGGCCTTTCTGGACCCAGTCGGCTTGCTTACTTTTGGCCTTTACGGCCAATCGTGGTATTTGTCCATGCTCGACCCCGACTGTGGTGGTGGCCTTTCCAGGCCTACCCATCTTATTTTGGTCGTGGCCTCATGAGCCAACTCTTTCGGCCATCTTGGTGTTGGCCGAACTTAACGTTGACGGCCGAATTTTTTTCGACCAATATATCCGCCCGTATCTTCGATCACTTCCCTCGAGAACTTATCAAACATCGGCCTTTTCCAATCAGCCGAGTATGAGGGTATCACATCCACATTTGCGGGATACGATGATTCGCGATCAAGCCGCATAGCCGGCCTGGCCTTCGTGCTGTGCGTATTTACCCCTGAGGCCACTCGGGCTACCGGCTTTGTGATTACAGGAGGAGGGTTGACCTAACTCGCCCGACGCTGGGCCGGTCTCACGTCCGGGGCATGTCCCGTAGCTCCCTCATCCCCCGTGTCGGCTTAGCAAACCACCGGAGGAGGGTAAGTGGGTAACACCCTAATGTCTTCCTACTGGTTGCCGATACTTGAACTCGCCGGCCCATCTTGCGCTGGGATAGAAGCCATTTGCGGCTGCCCTGCCCCCGGCATAAGTGTCGTTATGGGGGGCGTAATCTTCAGCGCCTCTACCGCCGCTGGCGCCGATGAAACCAGCTGCGGCGGTGGGATTGATGGAGTCCCTCGTAGCTCTTCTTGGGCCAAAAATTGCTCGAATCGAGCGAGACTCTCATCCATAGCTGGGGCGTTGGCATCCCAGGCTCGATCCTGTTCTCCAGGGACCTCATTATCTGGGCTAGTTGCCCATATATCTCCGATAAGGACGGCTCTGATAGTGCCGACTCCCCATACAGCTCCTGGAGTTGTGACATGCTTGCAGTTGGACTAGGTAGAAATTACCTGAGTATCCCACCGGGCGTGCCAAGAAAGTTGTTAGGGCCAAAATGTGGCTTGCGTGTGATCGGCCCCTTTGGGTGACCCTTCAGAGGTGTTGAAGTGTGTCGCGTGCCAACAATCAAGCGATCGGGCCGAGGAGGGATCCGCTCGGCCGGATTCTCCTCTGGTAACTTCTCACGACCGTTCGACTGAGAACAGCGAATCGGGTTTACGGAGAGAGAGGGATCGCTGGTTTCGACTTAGATGAGTCAAACCGGTTTAAGAGATAAATGTATGGCTGATGAGCCGATTGTAACGTTAAAGCCCAAAAATCACCAATAAAGACACGGCTGATTGGCCGGTTTACAATCTAAAGAAAAAATAGGATAAAGACACGGCTGGGCTGATTTACACTTTAAATTGATAAATAAAGACACGATCGAATGACCAGTTTACACTTTATATTGATAAAGAAGGGGATACAAGTGGTGGAAAATGGATAGAAGGATTACAATTAAGCCTACTCCTAGGAAAGCAGTAAAAAAGAAGAAAAAAGAGTTAAGTTAACCTACTCCTAGATAAACGAAGAAACTGTGGTGGTACCGGGTTTACGAGGTTGCCGGACACCCTTTCCTTCAATGGTTCGGGTATTTATACACATCCCGAACCATATTATTAGGCGCCGATTCGAATCATCGGTGTAACTTTGGGGGAGTTACCAGGTATTCAGTAATCACTTCCATTTGAGCCGAGTGCCCTTAATTCGGATAGTGGTCGTCTCTCTGTCCAGGTTCATCCCTTCATCGTCGCACCAGAGCGTGATTCTCGGCGCTTTCCAATGCTGAGCGCTGCTTGCCGCTTCGGGTTAGTTGTGGGATTTGTGCCTAAATCTCGCAATCTTTCCTTCCGTAATCTTTCCCTATTCGGCCTGAACAACCGAAATTTGACTCAGACTCCTGCCTTTCTTTGTCGCTTGATTAGGCGGATTGACGTCCTTCTTTAGCCGAAATTGACTTTGGATTGAAATGACGGTCCTTTTGTCGGATGCTCTTCTTGTCGGTTGATACTTTCAGCCGATGATGCACGTCATTTGTCGCCACGGGAAGAAGCGGGGCAGTTACCGGGTATTCAGTAACCACTTTCATTTGAATCGAGTGACCTTAATTCATATAGTTACTAGGTATTCAGTAACTTTGGGGGAGTTACCGGGTACTCAGTAACCACTTCCATTTGAGCCGAGTGCCCTTAATTCGGATAGTAGTCGTCTCTCTGTCCAGGTTCATCCCTTCATCGTCGCGCGAGAGCGTGATTCTCGGCGCTTTCCAATGTTGAGCGTTGCTTGCCACTTCGAGTTAGTTGCGGGATTAGTGCCTGAATCTCGCAATCTTTCCTCCTGTAATCTTTCCCTATTCGGCCTGAACAACCAAAATTTGACTCAGACTCCCGCCTTTCTTTGTCGCTTGACTAGGCGGAATGATGTCCTTCCTTAGCTGAAATTGACTTTGGATTGAAGTGACAATCCTTTTGTCAGCTGCTTCTCTTATCGGCTGATACTTTCAGCCGATGATGCGCGTCATTTGTCGCGTCTCCCTGTTAATAATATACCCTAAAGCCAATCGGTAATATAGGCTTATGGACATATTTTGTATTTTTCTTTAATTAATAAAGGGCAAGTTTTATTCATGTTTATTGTTAGCAGTATAATATGTTTAATGAATTGTCCATTGAATCTTTGTTAAGAAAATATATTCCAAAAAGTTAGGAATTTGATATATATATATATATATATATATATATATATATATATATATATATATATATATATATATATATATATATATATATATATTTATACAAGATTCTTAAATGCTCCTAGCCATAGAAATATCATAAGGACGATGATAATTCAGGATAGGCCGGTGTATTCTATACTTCTAAGTTGATGTGACGAATCTCAAGTCACTAGTGTGGGGACACTAAAGTAATCATAAAGGTGTTTGTTAGCGAACAAGTACACTGAGCGCGACCATTTAGTTGAACAGTCACATGGTTCTATTTTCGTCAGTGACTAGTTCTTTGCTACCGATGTGTGAAGTACTCCTCGGACCTGAGACATCACGGTTGCTTAATGTAGGTTTTTAATATAAGGATCCACAAGGATCTAAATAGGTACTATCAAACAACTAGAGGGGGGGTGAATAGGTGTAATACTTAAAAACAAATCTCAGTGGAAAATAAAAACCAATGCGGAAAATAAAAACAACACACCGAGATTTACGTGGAAACTCCAATCCAGGAGAAAAACCACGGGACCAACACGCAATAACAATCCACTAAGAATAGAAGAATAACAAGGTGATTACCGACTCCACGGACTCAAACCCCTCCTTCAACTTTTTCGGACCTTGCGCTCCACCGATTGCACGTCCACTGCACACGTTCGAATCCACGAACGCCACTCGAATTCACGAGCACACGTTTCGAATCCACGAAACGCCTTCAACACACCGAATCCACGGTACTACGTCGAATCCACGACGCAAACTCAGCCGATACAAAATATAGGCTTCGATGGTGATCCTTTGCTTAGATTAACATTAAAGAACCATAGATGGAATCTCTAAGCAAAGACTAGATCAATTCGACAAAAGGTATGCCATGGAAGGACCGTCGAATTGACCTAAAAGAGGCTAAAGAGAAGAACGGTAAAAACCAGCCTCTAGGGTTACTCTCGAGTGTTTCTGAATTGATCGGTAAATATCGAGAAACCCTAAGTATCTATTTATAACCATTGGAAACTAATTAGAGTCGGTTTAGTAATCTTATCACGACATGGCATTGTGTACCGATACTAAGTAATGGGTTCCGGTACTCAATGGTGCAAAACACAGATTTTTTTATTGTGTTCCGGTACGCCAAAATGTGTTCCGGTACTCAATGCAAATTACAGAAAATTCTGTGTCGGGTTTGAGGAACTCAAAGTGTGGTTCTGGTACTCAATGTAAAAACTGATTTTTCCAAGATAAGCTTTATCCAAAACAGACCAAGTACCGGAATTCAAACTTAGAATAAGTTGTGAATTAAAAACCAAGTTCCTAAAACCATGTCTAAACCGGGTTTCAATAAATTCCAGATTCCAATGATTATAAATGTACTTAAATCACCATGATTAAATTAATCATACCTGAGAGTTATCTTGAGCTCATGTTGAATCTTCAAAGAGTCTTTGAAAGCTGATTTGACAATTTGATCCCATCAAGACTCCGACTCAACTCACGAAATATGCCAACACAAAAAGCCGTAACAATCTCCCCATTTGGCAATTTCGTGACAAAACCCAAAAATACATAAAACCGCTCAAGTCACTCATCTTAAACCAAAAAATCGAAACTCAATGTTATCACCAAAACATTGATTTTCTTGCGTGAAAGATCCAATAAACAAAAATTACATCTGAACCAAACAATCCTAGAACATACTCTATGACTTAGGACTTGGAGTCTTTAAGTGATGTAAATCATGCAAAATAAAACTCCAAACAAAATCAAATGTTAGTTGTTAGAAATTAAATGTAAATCCTACATTTGATTCGTTCTTTTGGTTCTTTTGTTTTTCCAGCTCTTTTGTTTTGTGGCTCTTGTCCTCAATTTTTTATATCTCCCCCTATCTTGAGCATCTCTTTTCATCATCTCTGTTCTCCCCCTTTTTGATTCGTCCATCATCATTTTATGTTCTCCCCCTTTTTGTCACAAATTGTCAAACAGTGAATATAGACAAAAAGTAAAAATACTAGGAGGATAAGTTCTTAGTTACATGACCATTAGAGTTCTTGTTCATCAACAAGTGAAAAGAAACTTAAAACCAAAAACAAGAAAGAGAAGAAGTCACTCATCCTCATTTGAATCATCATCATCATCATCATGTGATGTTGGTCCATGTGATGTACTCGGTGCAGTTGCTCCAGGGACCACATCATCGTGTTTGCACCCAAGGATATCAAAGATCTACTTTAAACCATCCTCAAGTTTCTTGAAGCCTTGCTCCATCCTTTTCTTTAATGAGCGAACATCTCGATGCAATGTTTGAAGTGTTACTACCTCATCTGATTCAGGAGATTCTTGTCGAGGCGGTGCACTCTGTGTCGCTTCAGTTGCATAGCCTTTTGTATGCCCAAAAGTCTTCAGAGTGCTAATCGACTTGGCTAAGGTGATTCCATCAATTGCGCCCAAGCCGTAATCATATTTGGCACAAGAAATGTCAACTCCATGATCTTCCAGAATACGAGATATCAAAATTGGATACGGAAAAAGTTCACGTCGACTTTTTCCTTCAATGACATGTACCATTTGCTGCCAAATAAGAAATGGAATGTTGACATTAATTCCATTTGCACTCTCTGGGTGACCAAGGAAAAAGAGAAAAAGCAGTCGATCCCATCGAATCCTTTTCGTCCCCAGTGTGGGCAATAGGTTGTAGCATATGATTAAGGACAAAATATGATACTCTGGTTTTAGGTCCTTTGATTCAACATACGACCTGTTAGTATAAGTCCCTGACTTGTAAATAGAGTTTACAATGATGTCCCAATGGGTGTTATGTTTGAAGTCACCATCAGTGTAATATAGACCAGAAGTGTCAACAGCTAATCCAAGATTTGCACCAATTACTGCTGGATTAATGTCAAACTTGACATCTTTAACTGTTGTTTCAATGACAAAAGCCCCTGTGTCATGGTCTTTTTGAAGTATAGTAGCTCTCATGTAGAACTCCCAGATGAACTCCACACAAAAACCCATTTTAGGTGGAACTCTACCAAGTTGCTGAATGTGACTTCGTTCCAATATCCTTGCGAAGTCTGGAACTTGACGACATAGCTCGTAAAAGTTAACGTGTCGCTCTCCAATGCATGTACGGTTTGCAAATATAGCACGACGTTTTGCACTCACATGTTGTTCACCTTCATCAACATTTGATCGTCGTTGAGAGCGCTCGCGTATTACCGGTCCACCGGTACTTCTACGCGGAGGAGAATCCGCACCCATCTTTTTCCTAGGAGCCATAGGTGCTTTCCCCTTTCCTTTAACAGATTCGTCTTCATAAGCTGAGGAATGTTCAGATTCCGAGCTAGTCGAACCCCCATTGCGTGATCGTTTTGTAGTCTTTTTCTTGCCATGATCACGACAATGTCCACTTCCAGTGGCCATTAAGATCACAAGTGCAAGTAGCCACGAAAATGCTATTTCCTACAAAGAACACAATGCACTATGATTTGATCTTATAGGAAGGCTTAAACATGTTTAAGAAACATTCTAAACATGTAACATTTGATGATTCAACATTTAAAATCCATTTACATTGAAAGCCCTAATTCTCAATTTTTAATGTCAATAACATATGTAAATGTTAGATTCTAGCATAATAAGCATGGAAACATGAATCTAACTACATAGAAAGCAACCATTTATGTTCTAAACAAGAAATATGGGTAATTTATGCAAGAGATTTCATTTGGAGTAAAGATCTACTCAAAAATCCCTAAATAAAACAACAAAACCTAAAAACTAGGGTTTTGAAGCAAAGAGAAGCAAGATAAATGAAAGAACTTACAAAACAATGCAAGAAATCTCTTGATCTTGATGAAAAACCCCTTAGATATGTTTTAGAGAGAGAGAGGGAGTGTTTTGAAATGGGAGAAGTGAAATAAAACACATGAGTTCCGGAATTTATGAAAACCCAGATCGAGTACCGGTACTAAAAGTCGAGTACCAGTACACAATACAATTTTGGAAAACCACTCGTTCGGGTTCCGGATTGAAAACAGAGTTGATCCGGATCCGTTAATATAGTTCCGGTACTAAACATGGAGTACCGGTACTCAAGTGAAAACCTGAATATTTTCAGTTCGGGATCCGGATTGGGTTTTCTGATCCGGAAACTTGGTTCCGGTACTAAAGAACAGGTACCGGTACACCAGAGCCAAAAAGCAAAAATTTCTTGAAACAAATCCAAATTATGAAATCTTTTCAAAAACCGATTTGTATTCCATCAAGAAAATAATTTAAGTGCTTGAAAATAGTGAGCTCACTTAGATGTCATTCAATCCAATTAATTTTACACAAATTAAAAAGATTTACTCCGAAACCATGAAAAACAAAGATAAAACATTATAAACCGTTTTTCATGTTATATGCGTCAAACTAAAGTCATCAAAAATAATCTAGAGATCCAAACTCTATCATGATGTAACAGATTTACAAAGATGACTTACAGAGATTTCCAAATGACATCAATTTGCTTTCTACCCTTTCAAATTTGAGATAAACACTAAAATACCTAAGGGTGGCTCTTTGAGCATCTTTTAACTATCCCACCTTATACCAACCAGGAGATTAATCAAAATAAGAACTTTGAGTATAAATCTCCGAATGCTTCAACTAAAAATTTCAAAAATATTTTTCAAGCATCCAAAACATGTGGTAGCTTTACACACTAACCGGACAACCGGGGTGGCAGCTCTTTCCAACATGTGGTGGTAGTTTTCACACTCCTTTCGGATGCAACTCTTTCCATATCTTTTGCAACTCATTTATTACCCTTGTAAAAATGTAATCTCTTATGTGAAAGAATTAAATCCCAAATTTTAGTGTATCAGTTGTCTCATGTTTATCACAATGAACTCACACAACCGAAATATGTTAAGCATCTAAAGATCACACATGATTACTAAAATTTGATGTATATAACTATCAAAAACTCCTATAATGGAATATCTTTAAAAATTATGATTATGGAGTAAAGTTGATAATTAATATAAAATTAATTAGGAGTGAATGAAAGTAAATCCTTTTCAAATTCAATGCACTCGTTCGTTAAAAACCTTTTGTTCGAAAACAAAACATATAAACGAAAAGTATTGAAATCATGTAATGCAAATATCAAGAAAAATATGAAAGGAAAACCAATCAAAGCATTACATACAGTCATAAGCTATTTAGAACTTAAGACAAGGAAAGATATCACCTTTCCGAATCCAAAATCGTCGGATTTTGGGTTGTCTTGATTCATTGTGACCGGGAGTTGATAGCTTTGACTGTTGGTCCACCTTAAGTCTTTGCCTCGCAATGATCCACTTGTATGATTGATGTTGTGGCTCGGACCTTTGGTGGGTTGAGTGAACTCCATTGACTTGATGTGTCTTTTGATTCCGTTGAGTCCGCTCCGTAGATGAAGTTGCCGAAGGATTCTTCTTTGTCTTTTTCGGGCACGTCTTCATCAAGTGTCCTTCAAGTCCACATTGGTGACAAGTTCTTCCTCTCAATTTAGTTGTGGAACTTGAAGCCTTCACAGTTTGGTTCTTTTTGAATCCCAAACCAACCTTGCTTGTTTGACCTAATCCGGACATACAATCAAGTTTCTTGGAACCGGTTGAAAGCCTTTGTATGTTGGATTTAAGTTGATGAACTTGCTTGGTCAAATCTTGGTTGGTGACATGAATCTCCTCAAACTGTTTTTCTAGAAAACCAATCTTGTCCGTATATGATTTAACGTTTGTCTCCATTGGTTTAGCTTTTCTTGGAGGATTTTATTGTTATCCAATAAAAGTTCTCGTTCCTCCTCGAGATCATGAAGTTTTATCTTTAAAGCATGATTCTCGTCTTGAGCCTCCAGTCGTTGCTTCCTCAACTTCTTGATATGCTTGGCCATCTTCTTAGATTCTGCAAGAAGTTGTTGATATGCCTCAACGAGTTCTTCTTTGTCCGACTCCCCCTCACTTGATGACTCTCCATCGGATGTTGATGTTTCATACAAAATCAAAGGAGCAGAGTCAGTGATTAGAGATCATAAGCAAACATTAGAAGAGGGAATTTGAGAAGCATGAAAGACAACAACTTTTTCCTCTTTACTTGAGGTCGATTCATTAGAAGTAGAATCGTCCCAAGTTTTCGCTTGCAAAGCCTTCTTTTTATATGATTTCTGAGAAGGACAATCCGTTGAAATATGGCCGTAGCCTTTGCATCTATAACATTGGATTTTCCCTTCGAATTCATCTTTTTCCTTAGAAGGTTTTGCAGAGCTTTTGAGGTTAGAGGATTTAGAACCCGATGATCCTTTAGATGGTTTCGAGGATGAAGATCTATCGGTTCGATTCTTCCAAAACTTCCAATGAAATTTCTTTATGATCCGCGCCAATTGTTCTTCAAAATAGGCAAAAGAGATTTCATCGTCGTAACTTGATTCACCATCTTTTTCCTTTGTTGATTTGAATGCAATACCTGTAAGCTTAGAAGAAGACTTGGAAGAAACTTGATTAGTAGGAAAAATCATCTTATAAGTTTGTAAAGCACCTACTAATTCCTCTACTCTCATATCATCCGGATGACTAACGGTTTCAATGGCGGCAACCTTTGCCCTAAACCGTTCCGGAAGAGTCCGAAGTATCTTTCTTACAACTTTCGACTCCGGAATCTTTTCTCCTAAGTTAGCACATGTATTGATTATATCTTAAAGTCTAGTGTAATAATCAGTAAACAATTCATGCTCATCCATATGAATTGAGTCAAATTGACTTGTAAGCATCTGGAGCTTTTGAATTTTTACTAGATTAGTACCCTCATGTGTAATTTTGATGTTGGGTTATGTGTATAATAGGATCTAAATAGGGGAAAAAACACCTAGAGGGGGGGTGAATAGGTGTAAACCATAAACACTAAAAAATCTTTGCGATATAAAAACCCAATGCGGAAAAATAAATAACACGCAGAGATTTTTACGTGGAAAACTCCAAACCGGAGTAAAAAACCACGGGACCGATAACACGGTGAAATCCACTAGAATTAAACACGTACAAGGTGATATACCGTACTCACAGACGACTCAACCTTTTCCATACGCTCCTAGTTGATCTTCTCCGCTCGCTCCAGACGCTTCTCGAATCCACGATGTGCGCCCAACGCCGAATCCACGGCGTCCAACGTCGAGTCCACGACGTCCGACCGAATCCACAGGCTTCACCCAGTAGCACGCTTCGAATCCACGAACGTACCTCGCTCCGAATCCACGAGAGCGGTTGCACTTTGAATCCACAAGGCCACGCGAGTCCACGCGCCGATTTTGGGATAAATCGTTGTTTTTGGGTGGTGATGATCCGCCGAATACTTAGATCAAAGATAGATAGGAAATACCATCTAAGTATTCATTAGTTTGATTCAACTCAAAATGTGAGTATGAAAATCTAGAATCAAACTAATCAATATAGATGAAGAAACATAGAATTAATCTAGTTATTCCCTTTCTTCTCTATATGTGGATCTGAGGCCGTATAAAATGATATTTGATTATGACGGCTACTTTTTGGACTAACCCTAGAAAAAGAATTATAGGGTCTATTTATAGGTTAGAAACCCTTGGAAGAAGATAAGGATCAAAAACTACATTTTCTGGAGTTTTTACATGACGACGATCCGGATCGGAAATCGGCGATCCGGATTGCAGTAGCGAGAAAAACAGATTCCAGAAAAACGAAGGTTCGGGATCCGGATCGAAGTGCTTGATCCGGATCGTTCATACAGTTCACCAAACATCAACGTTCGGGATCCGGATTGCGAAGCCTGATCCGGATCGTTCAAGGAAAATGGTAAACTCAATGTTCGGGATCCGGATCAAGGGAAGCTACGATCCGGATTGAACTGGTGTATGAACGAACCACCTTCGGGATCCGGATTGAACAATCTGATCCGGATCCTGAACATGTCCCATGTCCAGTTTTTGATATTTATGCAATAACAAATCCATCCAAGTGTTTCTACGCTATAAGAAGTATTCGGATCACCAAAGATATTAAGTTAAACATACCTGATCCTTTTGAATTCTTCTTTCTTGAGATTGAGTTATATGATCCAACTTTCTTTACCTTCAATCTTCAAGACTTAACCGAATTCACGAAATACGCCAACTCAAATTCCGTAACAATCTCCCCCTTTGGCGGTTTCGTGACAAAACATAGATCCACTCAAGAAAATTCAAAAAGATATTTTTGTTGCTATCACCATACAACAAAAATTTACAATGGAGATCCAAAATAAAATACATGAGTTAAACTCCTAAGACAGACTCTAGACTTAGACATCTGTACTCTCTGCAAAATAAATCATTCTTGACAAAAAAAATCGTTAGATACCTCAAGAATTTTATATCATTCAAAAACTACATACAGAGATGAAGTTTATACTCATTTATACTTACCATGACATTTATATATTCAGATATGTAAACAGATCATAGTTAAAACACCAACATATCTTCTATGCAATCAAAAACCCAAATGTCATGTTAGTGAACATCAACTTGTTAGTTATATTACATGCCCAAATAGTTAGTCGAATAGTTAGTCGAGGCATGCATTCAAACACAAATGAAAACCGAAAGTTGAAGTTCTACTTACCTTTCAAGTTGAGGTTATACTTACCTCTATAGTTTCAAGTTTTCTCAGTAACCATTGTATCATAGTATCATTGTTTATACTTCTCTCTCCCCCTTTTTGTCACAGAAGTTAGCCAAAAAATACCAAAATGGAGAGAATGGTTAACAGTTCAAGTTCCACAAGTTTGAGAAACTAAAACTTAAAACTAAAAACTAAAACGTCAAAACCTGCACAAACAAAAGTAAAAAAAAATGAAGTTCCTGCACAAGAAAAAGGATTAAACATATGCATAATAAACAGAAATTGGAAGGATACGGATTATTCAGACTCCTCTGAACTGATACAGCCAAGAATTTGGAAGATTTTCTTTAATCTCTTGTTCATTGATGACTGATTCTTATTTACCTTCTTTATTTCTTCCTTTACCTCAATGAGCTCATTTGATATATGTTCTTGCTCGTTGGAGAGCCTTCGCTGTTCTTTATAGATTGAGGTAACTGATGCATAATCATCAGAAGTTGATGGAGGTGCTTGTTGTGCTGGTTGGACTGGAGGAGTTGCTGCCGGTGCAGAAGTTGTCGCTTGTTGTTGTTGTGCTCGTTGTCGGTGAGGAGGTAATATGGGCTCGTCTGGCTTTGTCGAGAGAGACTTTACAATCGTTGTTTCATTGATCGTTCCCAGACTGTGCATGTAGGAACTCGCATTCGTGTCAGCTTTAAATTTTCGAAGAATGCGCATGATGATCATTGGATAAGGTAGTCTCTCTGAAGGGTGAGCATGTTCCACATACAGAGCCATCCTCGCCCAGATGGTGTAGGGAATGTTTAAGTTTGCTCCCATTGCTGCTGAGGGGTTTCCAAGAAGATAAAGGAATAACATCCTATCCCACCGAAGAACCTTCGTGTTCATATTTGGAAGGACGTTATAACAAACAATGAAGTTTAAGAAGCGATACTCTGGTCGTAGTTCTTTTGAAAAAAATGGAGTTTCCTGTAGACAGAGTATCGGGCAGACAGATGCCATCAACAACCACTCTCCAGGAGTTGGTGTTGAAAACTTGATTCTTCTGGTAATGAGCGCCATCAGCTCGGGCCGTCATCCCTAATACCTCTCCAATCAGTTGCGGCGTTACTTTAATCTTAACATTCTTGACCATTGTTTGAAAGTCTCGACGTCCGCTCTCCTGATCAACGAGATAACAAGCATTTTGATAGAACATCCTCACTAAGTGAAGACAATACCCAGTGGTCTCGGGAAAATTGCAAATGGGAGCAAGACCTGTCTGGTCATACAGAGTCCCAAATGCCGGAGATCTTTCCTTCAAGGCTTTGACATTAACATGCCTTTCGCCAATGCATTCCCTGTTTTCAAAGTTCTTTATCCTAGCTGAGCTGATAAAGTCTTGTGGAGATGGTTGCCTATCAACTGGTTGCTCAATGGAGATTCCTCGAGCACTCCCTCTTTTGCGAGCAACGCTTTTTCTTCTTGTCTTTCCAGAAGTTTCTTCCATTGGAGCTTTCCCCTTATCAGCAGCAGTAGGCGGAGCCTTCGATGTCTCCGCAGGCGCTTTTCCCTTTGAAGTAGTGGGAACAGTTGTTGCTTCAACTTGAAGCCCATCCCAATCAATTGATTCCGTTTCAGATTCCGTATCGGAATCATCTTTCGCTTTCTTCGCTTTCTTAGCCCTCTTGGGCTTGACAGTGTCTCTCGTGTGTACCATAGCAGCCAGAAGGAAAATGATCCACGTGATCACCATTGCTATTGGTTTCTTGTGAAAAGAAATCCTGTGAAGAACACCTCAAGAACACGAAAAAATTGTTAATTTTCAAGAATTAGAAAAATTGTACCCAAACAATCATTATCGTGTAGAGAGACTAGGAATCAAATTAGTTTTGCAAAAGGAAATTTAAAAATAGATCAATTGCATGATTTTGGAAAATTCCCATTATATGCCCTAAAACCGAAATTTTTGAAATCGAAGACCAAAAATCCGTTTATCTTGTGAATACCTAGCATATAATCAAAACTAATCTACCCAGAGTTCTTATTTCAAAAGAAATTTGATCAAAAACCATCCACAAATGAGATTGATACAAGAAATTCATCACGTTTTGAGGAGGAATAAGAAAAACTATGAAAAATCGAGATTTTGATCAATAAAACTTACTTGGAGTTGAAGAACTTGAGTTTGAAAGCTTCCAAGATGGATGAAATCTAGAGAGAGAAGCTCTGGAAACTTTGGAACAAAAGATTGGAGTAAAAGAAATCAAAACCCTTTTGTTCTATATAAAATCCTAGCCGCGATCCGGATCAGTTCGTGATTGCGATCCGGATCGGCTACCCGCAGTGAAAAACTGCGTTCGGGATCCGGATCGGCAGGTCCAATCCGGATCGGCTGCCCGCAGAAGAATATCTGCGTTCGGGATCCGGATCGGCAGGTCCAATCCGGATCGGCTCCAACTTTTTCTTTAGAAAATTTCAGAGAAATTCTAGAAAAACCAGAAAAAGATTGTAAGCACTTTTGTGTATCAACTTTAAACGAAAATCATCGTTTCATACAACAAGAAATAGATTATACCAAATCTATCAATAACATCCAACAAATGAAACGAAAATTTATAAAAATTAAATCCCTTAAAGTTGAACAACTTCAATTACATCTAACTTGATCTTATAAGTAATGCCTTTATCAAATCATCAATTCTGTAAAGAAAATGAAATACAAAGATCAATAGATGTCTAACATCCCCGATAAGTTAGATAATATATCTAGTCAATTTATTGAAGAGAGTGGCTCTTTGAGCATCTTTCATTAAAAATCCCACCTTATACCAACCTTGAAATTTTGACAGAGTCAAGTATTTCAACATGCATTTTAATTAATCAAACTTGAAAACCCTTGCTTGGTATACATGTGGTAGCTGCACACAGCACTCGGACGACCGAGGTGGTAGCTCTTTCCTCCATGTGGTGGTAGTTTTCACACTCCTCATTGGGATGTAACTCTTTCCACATCTTTTGAGCATAATACTTTTTTTTTGACTCCCCTCAATTGGCTATCAATTATCTAAGATATAAAGTATTTAGCCAAATATTGATCTCGATTTCATACTCGACTAAACAGTCAAATAAGATAAAAACTATACCAAGAGATCATCGAGAGAGAAATTAACTTTGATCAAAACAAAGATGAGTTAATTGACATAAATGATCATTGCATCAAATGAAATATTATGATATCTAAGGCATAATAGATTTCTAAATATATAAAAGGATGCAGTTAAAGTCAATAAAACTAATGCTCAATTAATATTCTATGTCTAAGCATAGATAATGAACAAAAACACAAAAACAAAACCTAACCTAAACAAAAGTTTCTAAAAGAGGTTATTTCAAGGAAAGCATTCCAATTGCTTTACGCAAATGAATAAAACGTTTTTGATCCAAAGGTTTTGTTAAAAAGTCAGCTAATTGATCTTCAGTTGAAATGTAGGAAATTTGAAGAATATTTGATTCAACTAGCTCTCTAAGAAAATGATATCTAAGTTCAATGTGTTTTGTTCTAGAGTGCAACACAGGATTTTTTGAAATGTTTATAGCACTTGTGTTGTCACATAAAACAGTTACCGAAGTTGCTGAAATCCGGAAGTCGCTCAACACGCTTTTCATCCAAATAAGTTGAGTTGAACAACTACCCGCTGAGATGTATTCCGCTTCGGCAGTCGAGAGTGCAATGCAGTTTTGCTTTTTACTATGCCATGCAACAAGACAATGGCCAAGATAAAAACATGCACCACTCGTACTTTTCCGATCATCCACAGATCCTGCCCAATCGGCATCTGAGTATCCAATAATATCTAAACTTGTTCCCATAGGATACCAAATTCCGAAGTTTACAGTTCCTTTAACGTACCGGATGATTCGTTTCACCGCTTTCAGGTGAACCTCCTTAGGTGCTGATTGATATCTCGCGCAAATGCCAACACTAAAGGATATATCCGGGCGACTAGCTGTGAGGTAAAGTAGACTTCCAATCATGCTGCGAAAGAGTTTCTCGTTTACATTATCACTAAGAGATTCACTTCCTAATCCCTTATTGCTAGTTCCCATAGGAGTAGGAAAAACTTTTGAATCTTCTAATCCGAATTTCTTTACCAACTCCTTTGCATACTTGGATTGACACAGATGGATGCCTTCATCATTTTGTTTCACTTGCAATCCAAGAAAGTATGTCAGTTCGCCCATCATAGACATCTCAAATTCGCTTTCCATGGTTTCTGCGAATTTAGAAGCATCATTATCCTTTGTTGCTCCAAACACAATGTCATCGACATAGATTTGTGCAACAATGAAGTTATTTTGATAATGCTTCACAAAGAGTGTCCGATCTGCTCCCCCTCGAGTATAGCCCTTCTCCAAAAGGTGCTTTGTCAACCTCTCGTACCATGCTCACGGTGCTTGTTTTAAACCGTAAAGAGCCTTTTTCAAACGAAAAACATGGTTAGGTAGTTTACAGTCTACAAAACCTTTCGGTTGAGCCACATAAACTTCCTCATTTAAAAACCCATTTAAAAACGCGCTCTTAACGTCCATCTGAAAGAGCTTTATTTTAAAATGACAAGCAATAGCGAATAAGATACTGTAAAGTACCGGGGCTTTGGATAGCGCGCCGACCACACAGATGGCTTGGAGCAGAGAGTTGCCTTGGGCATGTTGCATCTGAGTTCACAGTGGATGCCGGGTTGATTCGGATCAACGCGGAAGCTCCAGCTCGATTCGGGGTTTTTCCGGGCTTTGTAGGCCGATTGAGGATGAGATTGGAAATTTCCGACTTCACCGTGGAGGGCCGGAAGTTCAGGAACACTTGGAACAGGTGTACTTTCGTATTACAGCGAGGTTCGGGAGGTTCCGGACTGACGCGGAGGATCCGGAGGCAAAAAGTGAGTCGGAACTGGCAATTTTGGAGCCGGTAATTGATTTGAGCACCCCGACTCAACGGATGAGCTTTTTGAGGAGAAAAAGCTGTGGACACGTGTACTTTTTATTTACAGCGAGGTTCGGGAGGTTCCGGACTGACGCGGAGGACCCGGAGGCAAAAAGTGAGTCGGAACTGGCAATTTTGGAGCTGGTAATTGATTTGAGCACCCCGACTCAACGGATGAGATTTTTGAGGAGAAAAAGCTGTGGACACGTGTACTTTTGATTTACAGCGAGGTTCGGGAGGTTCCGGACTGACGCGGAGGACCCGGAGGCAAAAAGTGAGTCGGAACTGGCAATTTTGGAGCCGGTAATTGATTTGAGCACCCCGACTCAACGGATGAGCTTTTTGAGGAGAAAAAGCTGTGGACACGTGTACTTTTGATTTACAGCGAGGTTCGGGAGGTTCCGGACTGACGCGGAGGACCCGGAGGCAAAAAGTGAGTCGGAACTGGCAATTTTGGAGCCGGTAATTGATTTGAGCACCCCGACTCAACGGATGAGCTTTTTGAAGAGAAAAAGCTGTGAGCGCGTGTATTTTCGATTTACAGCGGAGTTCGGGAGGTTCCGGGCAGCGGCGGAGAGCCCGAAGGCAAAAAGTGAGTTGGAGTTGGATTTTAGGAATTAGTTAATTAATTAATTAACTTAATTAAAGCTTTTGCTTTATAAAAGCCTCCACCTTCACCCTCTGCAGCAGAGAAGGAAAGAAAAGGAAGAAAGAAAGGAAGGAAAAGAAAAGAGAGGAAAAGGAAGAAGAAGAGGAAAGAAGAGGACTTGAAGGCATTCTTGGATTTTTTGGACTCGCCGTTGGAGGCCGCGAGGAGCTCGTGGGCGTGCGGCGAGCGTCGTCGAGGTAAGCAAAAATGCAGATTTTTGCTTATTGGAGTTTGGTTTTTGTTAATTGTGTTTTATTTTGGTTTTTAATGAGGAATTTGGATTTGTGGGATTTTTCGGATTTATCGGGGCTTTTATTGGATTTTCCGTCGCCGGCGGCCGCGCGCGCGCGCAATGGCGCACGCGCGGCGCCAGGGTGCTGCTGTTGGCAGCACCCTGCGGCGACGTGCCGCTGGGCGCGGCGCCGCGTGCAGCAAAGTGCTGCACGCGGCGCTGCCAGGGCGCGCCCGGGCGCGCGCGGCACCGCCTGGCCGCGCGCGGCAGGGCCGCGCGGGCTTGCGCGGGCGCACGGCCGCGCGCGCAGCGTCGCTGGGCGCAGCGCGCAGTGCCGCTGGGTGCCGCGCGCAGCGCCGCAGGGCGCTGCGCGGCGCGCTCTGTCACCGCGCAGCAGGTCGCTGCGCGGCACGACCTGGGATGGCGCCGCGCGGCGGGCCTCCCTCGTCGCTCGGCGGTGTTCGCCAGCGGCTGCTGCCTTTTCGCTGTCAAGCAGTTTTTTTTTTTGGGCAGTTTTCGCGCGCCGTTTTCGCGCAGGTTTTCGCGCAGGTTTTTGCGCGGCTTTCGAGGCATTTTCTCGATGGGATTTCGCAGTTTTCGCGCGCCGTTTTCGCGCAGATTTCGCGCAGTTTCGCGCAGGTTTTCGCGCGGCTTTCGAGGCATTTTCGCGAAAGGTTTTCGCAGTTTTCGCTCGCTGTTTTCGTGCAGTTTTCGCGCTGGTTTTCGCTGTTTTTCGTGAGCAGTTGCGAGCGGTTTCGCGTGGCTTTCGAGCAGATTTCGCGAGCGATTTACGCAGATTTCGCGCAGGTTTTCGCGCAGTTTCGCGCAGGTTTTCGCGCAGGTTTTCGGTGTTTTTCGCAAGCAGTTTGCGAGCGGTGTTCGCAGTTTTCGCGCATGGTTTCCGCGCAGTTTTGCGCAGTTTTCGTAGGGTTTTCGCGAGCTATTTTCGCAAGCTGTTTTGAGCAGTTTTTCCGCCGACGGAGCTGTTTTCGCCGTCGGGCGCTGGTTTTTCCGCCGACGGAGCTGTTTTCGCCGTCGGGCGTTGGTTTTCGCCGACGGGGCTGTTTTTCGCCGTCGGGCGCTGTTTTTCGCCGTCGGATGCTCGGTTTTGACTGTGTTGATTGATTTTGCGATTTCTTCGCTTCTGGCAGCTTACGGTGTGGTTTTTAGCTTCCGCCGGGGGCGGTTGTTGGTTTTTCCGTCGCGTGGACCCGCCGGCTTGTTTCGGGACATCCACGGAGTGCGCGGTCGTGTGGTTGGACGCAGCGTGCTCCGTTTTGCGTGCGGACCTCGTGGAGGCAAGGTAAGTCCCGCTGAGCCCAATTGCAGGTGTCGACAAGCAATTGGTGGCTTTCTGAGGTGGGTTGGTTTTCTCTCCAAGTCTACGGACTTCCTTCTAATTCTATTGTAATAGGATTGCATGCTAGTTTAAGTATTTTCTTGGAACTTAACTAGCACCCCCGTCATATGTGCATGTGTTTGACCAGACCAATTGTGAACCTTAATTTGAGCTAGGTTCTTTTATGCTTTAGACATCCCACACTTCGCATATCCCTCTGGATTTAGTGTTCCTCGCCTGGGTAGTGGGCCGAGTGGTCGGAGTGTTGTGGGACGGGTGTTGCACACGGGCCGGGGGGCCGAGTGGGGTCTGGTGGCTGGGTTAGGCCAGTGTTAGTGTTTTGGGGAACCGTTTCAGGTAAACGGTGGTCCCGGGGTTTTTCCTTTCTGCTGTTCTTCTCGTCACCACCATGTTGTGATCGTGGTGCACGTGTGTTAGCAGGACCTTGAACCCAGAACCTTTTTGGACGAATACATGATTTTAGTCAGCCAATGTTTCTTCCAAGCCTCGCAAGGTTGTCTGAGTCTGTTCTTTTTTGATAGGACGAGGGCATTAGCTCTTCGAGGTTTGGACATAAAACTTGATTTCAAAGGGTTTTCCTAAAAAGACTAAAAATCATTATAAAGATAGATTTCTCTCAGATCGAATGGTTTTCTGAAATAAATGACATGGTTTTTTTATAAACTTATCCACCCGAGCGGATTCGAGTGATCTGGGTTCTAATGGCTGTTTTCTTTCTTGGGGACGTAGATGTTAGTCTCCCGGGGTTTCGGACCCTTCGCAGATCTGGCTGTGGAGCATCTCCGGCCGTGAGTTGTGTGTTGAGTTCAATAGGGTGTTGTTGTGGGAGCCGTTGGGAGAGACGGTGGTCCCAGCTGTGTAGTACTTTCGTTGAGTGGGTCAGTGTTGTGAGATTGAGTCGTGGAGGGTTCTCCGACCGAGTTGTGCTTTGAGCATCGAGATACCGATCTGTTTGATCGAGGACTATAGCCTGCAGGAGCCACTTGTGAGACAGTGATACTGATGAGATACTTGAGTTCGGTGGGGTCGCACCCCTTGAGCTACGCCCCGGGTGCGTTGATGTTTCCGAGCCTGATGAGGCTGCGATGATGATACCGAGCCTGACGAGGCTGCGATGATGCGCCTAGTTTATATACTAGAGGTCGCTTGATACCCCTGGCCGAGCTACCATGGGGTCACTGTGTGAGATATCGAGTTTGTCCGATTGGACACCCTGGTTGATACACCAGGGGGCGCAGGCTTGACTCGACTGGACCCTGTGGGGCAGTCGCTGAGATTTAGGATACACGGAGAGAGTGATGGCATAGCATGTGTCATAGTAGAGTGTCTTGAGAGTAGTACTTGTGACATATTGTCAGCAGTGAGTGGCTGCATACCATCATCCATAGTCTCTTCCTATTGAGCATAGTAGATAGAGGCATGATAGCTGTAGATTCTTTTCCAGCTTATTTTCATTATCAGTCTTATCTGTTATCTTATGCCTCTGGTAGACTTAGTGGGCAGACCGTGGTTCTTGGAGACGGTACCCACTGAGAACTACTGTAGGATGTAGTTCTCACACCCTCTGTCGGTGACAGGTTGCTGAGGCTTTCTTCCGTTCCTGCTGGGCTTGGCTGGACGGACCGAGGACAGGGAGTCGCGTGATAGTTCCCTACCAGCATTGTTACTTTAGAGAGAGGTAGATGTACCATCCCGGATTATGGGAGTTGGTTATGTTTCCTGTTAGTTATCTCCCATTTGGATTTGTAGATGTTGTATAGGTGGACTTCTATTTGTATCATCTGATTTTGGGAGATAGGCTATGAGTTGTTGCAACTTTGTAGTTGTGAAATTTTATAGTACAGCTTTTTATCCGCTCTGATATCTGTGTAGCTGTAGTTTTTGTCTTTTGCAGGCTAGACGCTTCGTCTGTACGGCAGTTTCCGTACAGATGGCGGATCTGTTAGCGAGCCCGGGTCGCAGTTTCGACCCCGGGGCGTGACAGATTAGAGTGGTATCAGAGCCTAGGATATAGGTCATTGAGGACTTAGAAACCCTAGGCTTGTGGTTGGACATTAGGATGACTACGTGAGAGTCGTGACTTTTAGCGAGAGTCCAGATTGAGTTTTTACCTCTCCCTCGGGTTGGGATGAGTGATTTGATATGTTATTATCTCAAAGTGATTATGTTGGCTGCAGACAACATAATACTTTAGGAAGGATAACAGGTTTTAGACTCTCGCAGGATTGGGTCGTTTGGTTGTTTTGTCCTGACATTCGTTTTGTTTCAGTTACCTGCGATGCCGCCGAGACGTCGTGTAGCGACGAGTGGGCGTTCGACCTTGGGTGAGGAGGCCGAGCAGGCCGGGCAGAGCGAGGTACAGGATCTGCGGGCTCAGGTGGCCCAGATGTTGGAGGCGTTGCGGCGCCAGGAGAAGAACATGGAGCGTGTGATGCGCATGTTTGAGCTGAGAGCATCTCCCGGGGTATCGCCAGTAGTACTCCAGTCGCGACATGGTCGATTTCGACCCTGGTCGCACCACTGATGGTGCATTAGCAGCGAGAGGTTGCTAACCGGTTATTTTACTTCATCCAGTCCCGTCCCCTGCAGATTTTGGGATTAAGTTGGGGCCTTGGGAGGTCGAGAACTGGATCGCTACTATGGAAAAGCTGTTCAAGGATTTGTTCATCTAGGAGAAGCATCAGGGCGCTTGATCTTGCGCCTTTGGTTAGGGACGCCGAGAGTTGGTGGCGTCGGGATCGTCCTGTTGGACCACCGAGAGCGAGTTTCCGCGATGGTTGAGCAGTGGGCCCCTTGTCACCCAGGATGAGGCTTAGAGGTTGATTATGTTGAGAGGGGACTGCACCTGGATATCTATCTCTTTGTGTATTCACGGCGAGTGCCGACCGTAGATGCAGCGATTGGGCATGTGCGATGGATTGACCGAGGATCACTGATCACGTCCAGGAGGGACGGAGATCGAGGGACCAGCTCCAGAGAGAGAGTCTTCCAGTATTGCCTGATTTTGGGTTAGTGGAGGAATCAAGGTTGCCATGGTGCCAGCCTCAGGATCATGTGTCTCAGAGGAGACAGAGACCTGGAGGTTCTCGGCAGTTGAGGCGCCAGGATACTGGATTGGAGACCGAGATAGTGGTCGGCATGGTTATGGAACCTTGCAGCCGGGGCTGTGCCCGGTTAGTGTTCAGAACCCGGTAGGGGCTTTCTGAGCTTGCCTTGCGGTCAAGTGGATTGACTGAGGCCTGCGAATGTTAGTATTTGAAGAATCGAGTTCTCCAGCTGTATTTGAACGGGTTAGCAGCCGGGCCCGTCGTGGACATTTGGATTTATTTCCGAAGTGGCTTAGAGCTTCAAGGTCACGGGAGGATAGTGCAGCAACTCCTAAGAGGGGAGATGTTGGTTGCCTCGTCGATAGATGTACCTGCGGAACTTGATTGTTTTGGTTGCTAAGGAGCAACGGAGGAGTTTTGCCTTTTGGAGACTTCGATTTTTGGAAGCCACCAGCCGCAGAGATTATGTTTATAGACTTGAGTTTACGCGGGGAGTTTGCACCGTGATTTTCGTCTGATAGGAAGAGGTGTAATTGAATCCTCGCACTTTATCGGCTTTTCTTCGTTGGAGTCGAACAAGGATTTGAGCTAGCAGAAGCAACCGAAGAAATTCTTGCTTGGAGTTTACAGTTGGTTTTACCCAGTGAAGGTTCGGTGGTGCCAGTAGGTTGAGTTAGAGCGACCACCTGAGAGCCGGGGGATGAGTTGGGAATCTTCTATCCCCATTTGATTGAGTTACCCTCCTGGGCCATGGTTTATTCTGGTTTCGAGGACGAAACCTTTTGAAGGAGGGGAGAATGTAAAGTACCGGGGCTTTGGATAGCGCGCCGACCACACAGATGGCTTGGAGCAGAGAGTTGCCTTGGGCATGTTGCATCTGAGTTCACAGTGGATGCCGGGTTGATTCGGATCAACGCGGAAGCTCCAGCTCGATTCAGGGTTTTTCCGGGCTTTGTAGGCCGATTGAGGATGAGATTGGAAATTTCCGACTTCACCGTGGAGGGCCGGAAATTAAGGAACACTTGGAACAGGTGTACTTTCAGATTACAGCGAGGTTCGGGAGGTTCCGGACTGACGCGGAGGATTCAGAGGCAAAAAGTGAGTCGGAACTGGCAATTTTGGAGCCGGTAATTGATTTGAGCACCCCGACTCAACGGATGAGCTTTTTGAGGAGAAAAAGCTGTGGACATGTGTACTTTTGATTTACAGCGAGGTTCGGGAGGTTCCGGACTGACGCGGAGGACCCGGAGGCAAAAAGTGAGTCGGAACTGGCAATTTTGGAGCCGGTAATTGATTTGAGCACCCCGACTCAACGGATGAGCTTTTTGAGGAGAAAAAGCTGTGGACACGTGTACTTTTGATTTACAGCGAGGTTCGGGAGGTTCCGGACTGACGCGGAGGACCCGGAGGCAAAAAGTGAGTCGGAACTGGCAATTTTGGAGCCGGTAATTGATTTGAGCACCCCGACTCAACGGATGAGCTTTTTGAGGAGAAAAAGCTGTGGACACGTGTACTTTTAATTTACAGCGAGATTCGGGAGGTTCCGGACTGACGCGGAGGACCCGGAGGTAAAAAGTGAGTCGGAACTGGCAATTTTGGAGCCGGTAATTGATTTGAGCACCCCGACTCAACGGATGAGCTTTTTGAAGAGAAAAAACTGTGAGCGCGTGTATTTTCGATTTACAGCGGAGTTCGGGAGGTTCCGGGCAGCGGCGGAGAGCCTGAAGGCAAAAAGTGAGTTGGAGTTGGATTTTAGGAATTAGTTAATTTATTAATTAACTTAATTAAAGCTTTTGCTTTATAAAAGCCTCCACCTTCACCCTCTGCAGTAGAGAAGGAAAGAAAAGGAAGAAAGAAAGGAAGGAAAAGAAAAGAGAGGAAAAGGAAGAAGAAGAGGAAAGAAGAGGACTTGAAGGCATTCTTGGATTTTTTGGACTCGCCGTTGGAGGCCGCGAGGAGCTCGTGGGCGTGCGGCGAGCGTCGTCGAGGTAAGCAAAAATGCAGATTTTTGCTTATTGGAGTTTGGTTTTTGTAAATTGTGTTTTATTTTGGTTTTTAATGAGGAATTTGGATTTGTGGGATTTTTCGGATTTATCGGGGCTTTTATTGGATTTTCCGTCGCCGGCGGCCGCGCGCGCGCACAATGGCGCACGCGCGGCGCCAGGGTGCTGCTGTTGGCAGCACCCTGCGGCGACGTGCCGCTGGGCGCGGCGCCGCGTGCAGCAAAGTGCTGCACGCGGCGCTGCCAGGGCGTGCGCGGGCGCGCGCGGCACTGCCTGGCCGAGCGCGGGCGCGCGCGGCAGGGCCGCGCGCAGGTGCGCGCGGCACCGCCTGGCCGCACGCGGGCGCGCGCGGCACCGCCTGGCCGCGCGCAGGCGCGCGTGGCATTGCCTGGCCGCACGCGGGCGCGCGCGGCACCGCCTGGCCGCGCGCAGGCGCGCGCGGCATTGCCTGGCCGCGCGCGGCAGGGCCGCGCGGGCCTGCGCGGGCGCACGGCCGCGCGCGCAGCGCTGCGGGCTGCGCGCGCAGCGCCGCTGGGCGCCGCGCGCAGTGCCGCTGGGCGCCGCGTGCAGCGCCGCAGGGCGCTGCGCGGCGCGCTCTGTCACCGCGCAGCAGGTCGCTGCGCGGCACGACCTGGGATGGCGCCGCGCGGCGGGCCTCCCTCGTCGCTCGGCGGTGTTCGTCGGCGGCTGCTGCCTTTTCGCTGTCAAGCGGTTTTTTTTTTGGGCAGTTTTCGCGCGCCGTTTTCGCGCAGTTTCGCGCAGGTTTTCGCGCAGGTTTTCGCGCGGCTTTCGAGGCATTTTCTCGATGGGTTTTCGCAGTTTTCGCGCGCCGTTTTCGCGCAGATTTCGCGCAGTTTCGAGCAGGTTTTCGCGCGGCTTTCGAGGCATTTTCGCGAAGGGTTTTCGCAGTTTTCGCTCGCTGTTTTCGCGCAGTTTTCGCGCTGGTTTTCGCTGTTTTTCGCGAGCAGTTGCGATTGGTTTCGCGTGGCTTTCGAGTAGATTTCGCGAGCGATTTACGCAGATTTCGCGCAGGTTTTCGCGCAGTTTCGCGCAGGTTTTCGCGCAGGTTTTCTCGCAGGTTTTCGGTGTTTTTCGCAAGCAGTTTGCGAGCGGTGTTCGCAGTTTTCGCGCATGGTTTCCGCGCAGTTTTGCGCAGTTTTCGCAGGGTTTTCGCGAGCTGTTTTCGCAAGCTGTTTTGAGCAGTTTTTCCGCCGACGGAGCTGTTTTCGCCGTCGGGCGCTGGTTTTTCTGCCGACGGAGCTGTTTTCGCCGTCGGGCGCTGGTTTTCGCCGACGGGGCTATTTTTCGCCGTCGGGCGCTGTTTTTCGCCGTCGGATGCTCGGTTTTGACTGTGTTGATTGATTTTGCGATTTCTTCGCTTCTGGCAGCTTGCGGTGTGGTTTTTAGCTTCCGCCGGGGGCGGTTGTTGGTTTTTCCGTCGCGTGGACCCGCCGGCTTGTTTCGGGACATCCGCGGAGCGCGCGGTCGTGTGGTTGGACGCAGCGTGCTCCGTTTTGCGTGCGGACCTCGTGGAGGCAAGGTAAGTCCCGCTGAGCCCAATTGCAAGTGTCGACAAGCAATTGGTGGCTTTCTGAGGTGGGTTGGTTTTCTCTCCAAGTCTACGGACTTCCTTCTAATTCTATTGTAATAGGATTGCATGCTAGTTTAAGTGTTTTCTTGGAACTTAACTAGCACCCCCGTCATATGTGCATGTGTTTGACCAGACCAATTGTGAACCTTAATTTGAGCTAGGTTCTTTTATGCTTTAGACATCCCACACTTCGCATATCCCTCTGGATTTAGTGTTCCTCGCCCGGGTAGTGGGCCGAGTGGTCGGAGTGTTGTGGGACGGATGTTGCACTCGGGCCGGGGGGCCGAGTGGGGTCTGGTGGCTGGGTTAGGCCAGTGTTAGTGTTTTGGGGAACCGTTTCAGGTAAACGGTGGTCCCGGGGTTTTTCCTTTCCGCTGTTCTTCTCGTCACCACCATGTTGTGATCGTGGTGCACGTGTGTTAGCAGGACCTTGAACCCAGAACCTTTTTGGACGAATACATGATTTTAGTCAGCCAATGTTTCTTCCAAGCCTCGCAAGGTTGTCTGAGTCTGTTCTTGTTTGATAGGACGAGGGCATTAGCTCTTCGAGGTTTGGACATAAAACTTGATTTCAAAGGGTTTTCCTAAAAAGACTAAAAATCATTATAAAGATGGATTTCTCTCAGATTGAATGGTTTTCTGAAATAAATGACATGGTTTTTTTATAAACTTATCCACCCGAGCGGATTCGAGTGATCTGGGTTCTAAGGGCTGTTTTCTTCCTTGGGGACGTAGATGTTAGTCTCCCGGGGTTTCGGACCCTTCGCAGATCTGGCTGTGGAGCATCTCCGGCCGTGAGTTGTGTGTTGAGTTCAGTAGGGTGTTGTTGTGGGAGCCGTTGGGAGAGACGGTGGTCCCAGCTGTGTAGTACTTTCGTTGAGTGGGTCAGTGTTGTGAGATTGAGTCGTGGAGGGTTCTCCGACCGAGTTGTGCTTTGAGCATCGAGATACCGATCTGTTTGATCGAGGACTATAGCCTGCAGGAGCCACTTGTGAGACAGTGATACTGATGAGATACTTGAGTTCGGTGGGGTCGCACCCCTCGAGCTACGCCCCGGGTGCGTTGATGTTTCCGAGCCTGATGAGGCTGCGATGATGATACCGAGCCTGACGAGGCTGCGATGATGCGCCTAGTTTATATACTAGAGGTCGCTTGATACCCCTGGCCGAGCTACCATGGGGTCACTGTGTGAGATATCGAGTTTGTCCGATTGGACACCCTGGTTGATACACCAGGGGGCGCAGGCTTGACTCGACTGGACCCTGTGGGGCAGTCGCTGAGATTTGGGATACACGGAGAGAGTGATGGCATAGCATGTGTCATAGTAGAGTGTCTTGAGAGTAGTACTTGTGACATATTGTCAGCAGTGAGTGGCTGCATACCATCATCCATAGTCTCTTCCTATTGAGCATAGTAGATAGAGGCATGATAGCTGTAGATTCTTTTCCAGCTTATTTTCATTATCAGTCTTATCTGTTATCTTATGCCTCTGGTAGACTTAGTGGGCAGACCGTGGTTCTTGGAGACGGTACCCACTGAGAACTACTGTAGGATGTAGTTCTCACACCCTCTGTCGGTGACAGGTTGCTAAGGCTTTCTTCCGTTCCTGCTGGGCTTGGCTGGACGGACCGAGGACAGGGAGTCGCGTGATAGTTCCCTACCAGCATTGTTACTTTAGAGAGAGGTAGATGTACCATCCCGGATTGTGGGAGTTGGTTATGTTTCCTGTTAGCTATCTCCCATTTGGATTTGTAGATGTTGTATAGGTGGACTTCTATTTGTATCATCTGATTTTGGGAGATAGGCTATGAGTTGTTGCAACTTTGTAGTTGTGAAATTTTATAGTACAACTTTTTATCCGCTCTGATATCTGTGTAGCTGTAGTTTTTGTCTTTTGCAGGCTAGACGCTTCGTCTGTACGCCAGTTTTCGTACAGATGGCGGATCTGTTAGCGAGCCCGGGTCGCAGTTTCGACCCCGGGGCGTGACAGATACGAATGGACTCGAGTCTAGCTATAGGGGCGAACGTTTCATCAAAGTCTATACCTTCTATTTGAGAGTAGCCTTGAGCAACTAAATGTGCTTTGTTCCTGATGATGGTACCATCCTCATTTTTCTTGTTCTTGAAAATTCATTTAGTACCAATCACATTGTGTTGCTTCGGAGGCGTCGTTAATTCCCAGACTTTGTTGCGTTCAAACTGATGGAGCTCTTCCTACATTGCTTCAATCCAGTAGTCATCCTGAAGAGTTTCATCGACGTTCTTTGGTTCGATCGTGGAAACATAACAGGCGAATCCACAAACCAACTGTCTCCGAGTTTTGACTCCTTCTTGTGGGTCTCCAATGATGTTTGATTCAGGATGATCCTTGGAGATGTGTAACGTTTGTTGTAATGGAGTACTCGGAGGTACATAAGATGATTCCTGCACATCAGATAAACTTGAAGAACCATTAGATGCATCATTAATATTGGAAGTATTATCATGAGAAGATGCACTTACAGGAGTATCATCATCAAGAGAGATATCAGGGGTAGATTTATCAGATGCAAAGTGGAAAGCTTCATCTACTTTAACATTTATAGATTCTACGATCGTCTTAGATTCCAAGTTAAATACCCGATATGCTCTACTATTCGTAGAATACCCCAAGAAAATCCCTTCGTCACTTCGAGAGTCAAACTTTCCAAGATTTTCACGGTCACGTAAAATGTAACACCGACTCCCGAAGATGCGAAAATATTTGATGTTGGGTTTTCTACCACACCATAGTTCATATGGTGTATTTAACGTTCCCGGGCGCAAATAAACTCGATTAATAACATAGATTGCAGTGTTCACAGCTTCAGCCCAAAAATGTAGCGGTAAATTCCGGCTGTGAAGCATAACACGTGCCATCTCTTGAACAACCCGGTTTTTGCGGTCGACAACACCATTCTGTTGAGGTGTATAGGGTGCAGAGAATTCATGCTTAATGCCGTTGGAAGTGCAAAAGTCAATGAATTTAGAATTTATGAATTCTCCACCTCTATCACTTCTAACACGAATGATCTTTTCATTCTTTTCAATCATAATACGAAGGCAAATCTCGTGAAAAGAATCAAAAGTATTAGCTTTCTCTTTTAAAAATGCTACCCATGAATACCGAGAGAAATCATCAACCAATAAGAAAATATACCATTTACCTCCTAAGGATGGTTGACGTGTCGGCCCCATAAGATCCATATGCAATAATTCCAAGGGCCGTTTGGTACCGACGTGGTTCAGGTTCTTGTGTGCAGCCCTTGATTGTTTTCCCTTAAGACGACCACCACACACAATATTTTGTTCAAGTGAAAGTTTAGGAACCCCCTTGACCACGTCTTTGTTCGAAATTCTAGCAAGTTTCTTAAAATTTATGTGTCCTAGCCTTTCGTGCCAAAGTGTTTCATTATTCAAAGAGGCTAAGTTACAATTTTCAGAAATTTTATTTGGAACAACATAACAATTGTTTTCAGATCTAACCCCTTTTAAAAAGAAAATATGATCCTTATCAGTTACAATGCATTCACAGATGAAAAATTAACAGAAAAACCATTGTCGCAAAGTTGACTGATACTAATGAGGTTAGTCTTAAGCCCATCAACAAATAATACATTATTCAGAATCGGGCCATCTGGAATAGCTACTGTTCCTTTTCCAACAATTT
The DNA here is from genome assembly GCA_029204045.2 of Tillandsia leiboldiana. NCBI lineage: Eukaryota > Viridiplantae > Streptophyta > Magnoliopsida > Poales > Bromeliaceae > Tillandsia > Tillandsia leiboldiana. Next base: position 7,124,171 of record CM055079.1, read on the forward strand.
TGGAAGACTGACCGTCTCCGAAAACTACAAGTCCTCCGGAGATTTTCTCAAAATTTTGAAAACAGTTTTTGTCACCGGTCATGTGACGGGAACAGCCGCTATCCAGATACCAAGACGAATTATCATATGCATGCAAGGAAATATTTGTTACAAGACAAGGGAAGATGTCACGCCCCGAGTTCAAAAACCAGTGTATAAATTTTTTTTTTTTTTTTAAATCAGAGTTGCAAAAACAGCCAGGGCAATGACAGACCGCCACATATATAGAAGAGTCCCAATCCCCTTTGGAATTGAGCCTTTTCTATATATGCACGGCTAGCTTGGCAACAACATCAGAGTACTAACTACGTACAACTACAAGCAAAAGTTATAATTAACTTTACAATTATTTACATCTGAATTACAACTCTTTCCTTTAACATCAAATAATACATGAACTTTCGGCTGTCCAGGGTCAACATCTAACACGGAATCTCACCAACACGTCCCGACATCCCAGCACCCGCTCGGCCTGAAAAACAGTCACCCGAGGGTGTGAGACACACCGGAGTGTATCCCAGTGGGCACGACGAGCCGAGAAATAGCAGATCGTACCTACTGGTATACAATGCTAGAGGATAGTAATAGATCAGGGGTTAGGGTAAAGCAGATATATAACTGGTGCTGTAAAGAAAGCAAAACTTATAATCTGGGTACGAGCATAGGAGATAATTTTAGCAGAATTTAAAACAGGACAAACATGTATCAGGATAATCAACGCATCAAGGAGTTAGGACAATCAGCAAGATAACAATGAAACTATTATCAGAGGCATCACATAGAATCATATAAAGGTAGATAACTAGAAGCCAGATCAAAGAATCAAAGAATCATGTTAAAGCAACTTAACAACACATGCATCAAATAGATGAAAACACAAAGACCCAATCACAAGCTACCATATTGGCCTTCACAAGACCTCAGGCAAGGCTGCCCACTTGGCACCACCTGGTTGACATTCCCCAAACTAGGGTCACGGGTTGCCTCAGCTAACCACTTTACCGGTAAAGTACACCGCTACGGGGGATCAGTCCGCTAGTGTACGTGAAGAACAACGGTGCGGGCGAATCATGTGCAAATGCTCAAACTGGCGGTCCACTGACCGGGTAATCGGCAACAAGCCGGGAAATCCCCACTGGGATGCAATAACCAAATCAACTGAATCTCAACTCATATGCAAGACCAAGGCAAATCTCAACTCAGCATAAGCTCAACCGAAAAACTAAACTCAATCATGCAGACCAACCAAATAATACAAAACTTAAACACATATTTTTAAGAAAACTATTTTGAAAAGTCCACACCCCGAAGAGCATTGCCCTCATCCTATCAAACAAGAACAGACTCAGGCGACACTACGAAGCTTGGGTTTCCAAACCTCGCAGAGCAATTGCCTTTGTCCTATCAAACAAGAACAGACTCCGGCGACCCTACGAAGCTCGGTAAAAACATCAGTTAAAAAAATCTATATGCTCAGCAGTGTATCATTTGATCGACAGGACAAACAGGCTTACTCATCAACCATGGAAATGTTCCAAGATAAGATATAAATACCAGAGGCACTAAGAATAATCATGTAAGGCAGAATAGAACTGATAACAGGCGTAGCTCAACTATCAGATGACCAAACAGGCATGGCAATATGTAGAGCAATAATATAACCACTGGAAACAACTAATCAGCAGATATGGTAAAGATCACTAAAGAAGATCATAATCAGGCATAAAGCAGGTATGACGTAGCAAATAACTGAATCAAAGGAAGGCAGGCTCAAGCATTGGTAGATCAATATAATAATCAAGCATAGGAGTGCAACTACGAAATGGCCAATCAGTCAAAGCAACTAACAGTAATATATATTGTAACCAAAGGCAGACAGGCTCAAGATAAACTAGGTTACCAAAAACAGGAGTCCAACCAATACCGTACACCGAGGGCCGAACTGATAAAGCCCGGACCGAAGATAACCCACCTGATAAAACGCAGGCGGCCAAACTGAACCAACTGTACGCTCAGCACACCAGATGCTACCGAATTACCCTGAATGTGAATTAAGGTTCAGGAATCAACTTACTAACCAGTAAATGATGTGACTTTTGCATCTAGACCCCTAGGGCTTTTAAATTTTCACTTTTAGTGCCAGTTTGGGCACTGTTTTCGTTCGTTCTTTCAACTGGAGATTCATTTTAACATTCCGTCAGTTCCAGCAGGTTACTTATGTCTTGCTGGACACCGTGCTCACCAATTTGCGGCAGCACGGGACCCGAGGAAAACTTCGGGCCATAAAATATTCTTCCAACCTAGCCAAAATGAATTTTTGTTTCTCCGGATCATCGAAACCCAAATCTAACGCGAGCATCGCGTCCAGTGACCCCACATTAGCCAGGAGTACACTGTTACAATTTTTCAAACAGTCCAAAAGCAGGACTTTAACCAACTATTTAACCTAAAGCTAGTTTATACACTAACATTCAATCCATTCAACATCTGTTAAAACTTTGTATATGAAACTACCTCTGGACAGTGCCAGGACACTGGGGCTCACCTTTGGGCAGCCCAGAAACTGCAGGATCAAAGAGATCCAAAGCCTTGCCCTCTAACAAGTTCACAATGCACCAACCACTTGTCCACACAGATCAAGATTGATCTGAAGTGAGCATCAAGCTCAGGGGACAATTCCAAGCAACTTTCATATTTACTATTTTGTCAAATTCAGTTTCAAAGTTCATTGTAGCATTTTCACAAATACTTGGTGTGCACAATCTATAGCATGTAACATAACCAAAGTTCAAGCTTGGTTCTCTGCAGCAAAAGGACCTGGGGCTTTCCAAGATGGATCAAATTGATCTACAAAGATTCTGGAGCAATTCCCCTCAAGTTGGAGCATGCCAAAACTCCTAGGTTGGCCGGGCTCAAGGAAAAAGATGAGCCAAAAGCATGGAAAATCGTGACCAACAAACCAGAGGTTCTGGGCCCAAACCTTTTGCACAGAACTTCCCCAAAACTCAAAGTGAAACTTTCTGGACCCGTGCCCGGCGATAGGACACGGCGGCGGCGCGGCGGAGCAAGCTCCATTTTCGAGCTCTTCCACCTCTAATGGCGAATTTCAACCAAGGCACTTGGAAGCTCTCTAACTTGGATGGAAATGTTCTTTGGGTCCACAGGAAGCTTCCCGAACAATCCTCCCCGGCCGGAGATGGCCGGAACGCCGGCGGCCGAGATTTGATCCCATTTCGAACCCATCTTGGCCGCGCTTCAACCGCGCTGCATGGTTGCCATGCAAGTGCATGGATGGACTCCCCTCGGTCCCTAGAAGAGTTCTGGGCAGGTGGCCGGCGGTGGAGAGGCTCGCCGGCGCCGGAGCAAAGAGCTCGGCCAACTTGCAAAATTCCCGAAATCTAGGGCATAAATCTGCCATTGATCCGCTTAATCATACTCCACAAAATTTGGTGGGGTAGATCCTCATCCCCTACAGTCCATGCCTACCAAGTTTGGCTCAATTTGGCCTATTAGTTGCCGAGTTCTCTCGAGGCGGAGCTAGATTAGGTTTCCGGCGAGACCTTGCTCCCGCCGGCCAACCAACATGCATGGGGGCTCGGGATTGTGCAGGGAGAATCCTAAGAGCCAAATTAGGCTTCTGCTATGGGTCTCGGGCTAAAACAAACCGGGGTTTGAGAGGACCTTACCTTGGCCGAAGTTGATGAAGAAGGAAGAAGCTGGTTTCACTTCTCCCACTTCGCGCAACCTCAGAAAGCCTCCAAATGCTCCTCTGGTACTGAGGAACACCACAGGGAACTTCAACTCCAACTTGGTAAAGGTTTGGTTCCAACCTTCTTTGCTCTCTCTCTCTCTCTCTCGGTTTACAACAATGGAGGGGGTGACCCTCGGCCTCACCACACCCAGCTTAAAGAGGATTAACTCTTGGGAGTTAGAAGATCCCAAGAGCCTTCCTCGTGTAACCTCCCACGAGGAAGCCCAAAAGACATGGTGGAGAATAACATAATTTCGGATATTCTTTTACCCACCACCACCAGGCCTGCCTCCAGCCTCCAGCACCCATTCGGGGGCTCCAAATGCTAGCAGGAGCCCAGCTCCAAAGCCCCAATAGCTCAGGCCCAAGAAACATTAAGTTTCTTGCAAAATAAAAGACTCTTTCGGCACTTTTCACATATTTCGAGGCACTCGAGTCGCCGAAACTGAAAATGGACTTCGCCACGACGTCCGGCTCGTCGAGACCTGTCAAGTAGCCTATATGCTTGCTTAGTTTGGCGCTCGTATTAAAAGTCGTTCCATAAAGTTCGTCGAATTATCGCGCGTGGCACGCACTTCGATGCACCCGGGTCGCCAAACGCGAAATCCGTCAGTGCCATTGCGCTCAGAACGTCGAAAATAGCTAGGATCCATTACTCATACCTCTAGGTTAAAACTCTAGATAGTGGTTCGGCCATTAGTGAAAGCGATGGATTAAAAACCGAGGGTTACTATTCACTTTAAGTCGCGGGGCCCGCTTTTTGATTTCTGATTTCTGGAAGATCCGACCGTCGGATCGAAAACATATGAATATGAAACTTCTATGTTTCGACGACACGATCGCAATGGTGATCTCGGATTTTCCAGATCAGACCCCGATCAAAAGTCGACATTTTAGGGCCACTGTTGCACTACTATCTACTAATTTTTGCTATTTAAATAATTCTGGAAATTATTTAAACCTGAATTCTGGATTTTAAAATCATGGTTACTACAGAAGATTTCACCTTTGCGTACCCAAACCTTTCGAGTTTTGGTGTACGTCGGAAATGATTGTGAGGTTGATACATTTGGTGAAAGCGTCTTGTTTGATCCGTCGCTTTTCCTTGACGTCGTCGTCTTGTTTGATGAACTACCGAGGCTTTTTCATTTCGAATAATTTGCATTTGATTTCCGAGGAATCACCCTTTTGGTAGTCGTTGCAAGAAGTGCTTGAGTTGACCGTTTGGCTCCCATCTTGCAATTTCTCCTTATGTGCCCTGCAAAATTACAACGAAAACATACCTTAGTGCTTGACGATCCCGAGGAGGGTGAAGTAGGCTTATTGTCGTTGCTAGTCGTGAATTCCGGTGTCGGAGGAGGAGATACCGACTGAGGCACGAAAACTGTCCCAACCGAACTAAAATTGTCTTCAGTTCGATTGTATCCGAGGCCGAACTTGTTTGATTGACCAAGACCAAGAAGCTTATCCAACTTACTCCTTCCTGATGAAAATCGCTGCAAGTCATCCTTGAGTTGGAGAATGGTCTCAGTCATTTCCAATTTTTCCTGTCGAGCCTCGCCGTTGAGCTTCAAGAAGTAATTCGCTTTGTTCACCATATCTATATAATTCTTCTCGAATTTCTCATTGGACTCTTGAAGGGAAACATTTGCTTTTATCAGATTATCCCTTTCCACTTCAAGATCGGTCGAGAGAGAAGTTACCCTTTTTAGTTCTTCTTCGAGATCCTGCAATCTCCCACTCAACCCCTTGTTTTGCTTAGCCAGTTTCTTTGAATCCCGTAAAAGTTTGTGGTAGGCTAGAGCAAAATCTTCACCTTCCGAATCATCCGATTCATTGTCCGTTGCATTCTTTTCAACAGTGGAGTTGGACAGCGAGTCGGATGTACTTGCCATTAAGCACATGAAGGGTGAAGATGTGGACGCGTGGAACGCAGTCGCGTTGTCTTCTTCATCACTCGACGATGACTCATTTGACGATGAGGTGTCATCCCAAGTGACGGCTTGCATCGCCTTCTTCTTAGACGGATTCTTAGTTGGACATTCCGTTGAGATATGGCCGTATCCTCGGCACTTGAAGCATTGGACTTGTCCTTCTGTGCTTTTCTTATCCTTAGAAAAGCCTTCTTGCTTTCTTGACTTGTAACTTGAAGAACCCTTGCCTTTCTTCCCCTTTCCGAAGGATGGAGTTTTGCTTGAATTACCCCTTCGAAAATTTCGGCGAAACTTCCTTGTCAAGAGAGCGAGCTGCTTCTCAAAGTCATCCATAGATAAATTCTCGTCATCGCCTGAGGAGGATGAATCCGCGTCTTCTTCTTTTGTTGTTTTCAAAGCATAACCTGAAGACTTAGAAGAGGATGCCTTTCCCGAAGAATAGTTAGTAGGAAATGTCATTTCATAAGTTTGTAAAGAACCAACTAATTCTTCTACACGGATTTCGTCCGGGTGTTTAATAGTTTCAATGGCTGTGACCTTGGAACGAAATCTTTCAGGAAGAGTTCTTAAGATCTTTCTTACAATTTTAAATTCTGGAATCTTCTCTCCCAAGTTAGCACATGAGTTTACGATGTCTTGCAATCGTGTGTAATAGTCAGTGAACGATTCATTTTCTGCCATGAAAATAGAGTCAAACTTGCTCGTAAGCATTTGCAGTTTCCGAATCTTCACAAGGTTAGTTCCCTCATGCGTAACTTGAAGAACATCCCAGATTTCTTTCGCAGTCTCACATGCCGAGACGCGAGAGAACTCTGTTTGTGATAAGGCATTAAATAAAGCATTTATTCCCTTGCCATTGTAAGAAGATATATCAATCTCTTCCTTGGTCCATTTCGACCTACGTTTGATGGTGCGAACATCACCAATAATTTCAGTTGGATTAGTCCATCCTAATTCAATTGATTGCCACACCCGTTCGTCGATGGAAATTAAAAAGGCTTTCATCCGTACTTTCCAGTACGCATAATTTGTTCCATCGAAGAATGGGGGTCTGTTGATGTTTCCACCTTCAACCATTGTTTACAACCCTATTCCCGCTCCGATACCACTTGTTGGGTTATGTGTATAATAGGATCTAAATAGGGGAAAAAATACCTAGAGGGGGGGTGAATAGGTGTAAACCATAAACACTCAAAAATCTTTGCGATATAAAAACCCAATGCGGAAAAATAAATAACACGCAGAGATTTTTACGTGGAAAACTCCAAACCGGAGTAAAAAACCACGGGACCGATAACACGGTGAAATCCACTAGAATTAAACACGTACAAGGTGATATACCGTACTCACAGACGACTCAACCTTTTCCATACGCTCCTAGTTGATCTTCTCCGCTCGCTCCAGACGCTTCTCGAATCCACGATGTGCGCCCAACGCCGAATCCATGGCGTCCAACGTCGAGTCCACGACGTCCGACCGAATCCACGGTCTTCACCCAGTAGCACGCTTCGAATCCACGAACGTACCTCGCTCCGAATCCACGAGAGCGGTTGCACCTTGAATCCATAAGGCCACGCGAGTCCAGGCGCCGATTTTGGGGTAAATTGTTGTTTTTGGGTGGTGATGATCCGCCGAATACTTAGATCAAAGATAGATAGGAAATACCATCTAAGTATTCATTAGTTTGATTCAACTCAAAATGTGAGTATGAAAACCTAGAATCAAACTAATCAATATAGATGAAGAAACATAGAATTAATCTAGTTATTCCCTTTCTTCTCTATATGTGGATTTGAGGCCCTATAAAATGATATTTGATTATGACGGCTACTTTTTGGACTAACCCTAGAAAAAGAATTATAGGGTTTATTTATAGGTTAGAAACCCTTGGAAGAAGATAAGGATCAAAAACTACCTTTTCTGGAGTTTTTACATGACGACGATCCGGATCGAAAATCGGCGATCCGGATTGCAGTAGCGAGAAAAACAGATTCCAGAAAAACGAAGGTTTGGGATCCGGATCGAAGTGCTTGATCCGGATCGTTCATACAGTTCACCAAACATCAACGTTCGGGATCCGGATTGCGAAGCCTGATCCGGATCGTTCAAGGAAAATGGTAAACTCAATGTTCGGGATCCGGATCAAGGGAAGCTACGATCCGGATTGAACTGGTGTATGAACGAACCACCTTCGGGATCCGGATTGAACAATCTGATCCGGATCCTGAACATGTCCCATGTCCAGTTTTTGATATTTATGCAATAACAAATCCATCCAAGTGTTTCTACGCTATAAGAAGTATTCGGATCACCAAAGATATTAAGTTAAACATACCTGATCCTTTTGAATTCTTCTTTCTTGAGATTGAGTTATATGATCCAACTTCCTTTACCTTCAATCTTCAAGACTTAACCGAATTCACGAAATACGCCAACTCAAATTCCGTAACATTTGAGAATATCCCAAATCTCCTTTGCAGTTTCACACGCGAAAATTCGTGTGAACTCAGTCGAGGAAAGAGAATTAAATAAAGCGTTCATACCTTTCCCATTGTAAGAAGATCTTTCAATTTCCTCTTTGGACCATCTAGAGCGAGGTTTTGGGGTAGTAGAATTTTCTACTTCCTCAATAGGATGCACCCAACCGTATTCCACGGTTTGCCATACCCGCTCATCAATTGAGATGAGAAAAGCTCTCATCCGTACTTTCCAATACGCATAATTGGTCCCATAAAAAAGAGGAGGTCTATAAATATTACCACTTTCACCCGACAGGATAGATAAACCTAAAACCCGCTCTGATACCAATTATAGGTTTTTAATATAAGGATCCACAAGGATCTAAATAGGTACTATCAAACAACTAGAGGGGAGGTGAATAGGTGTAATACTTAAAAATAAATCTCAGTGCAAAATAAAAACCAATGCGAAAAATAAAAACAGCACACCAAGATTTACGAGGAAACTCCAATCCAGGAGGAAAACCACGGGACCAACACGCAATAACAATCCACTAAGAATAGAAGAATAACAAGGTGATTACCGACTCCACGGACTCAAACCCCTCCTTCAACTTCTTCGGACCTTGCGCTCCACCGATTGCACGTCCACTGTACACGTTCGAATCCACGAACGCCACTCGAATCCACGAGCACACGTTTCGAATCCACGAAACGCCTTCAACACACCGAATCCACGGTGCTACGTCGAATCCACGACGCAAACTCAGCCGATACAAAATATATGCTTCGATGGTGATCCTTTGCTTAGATTAACATTGAAGAACCATAGATGGAATCTCTAAGCAAAGACTAGATCAATTTGACAAAAGGTATGTCATGGAAGAATCGTCGAATTGACCTAAAAGAGGCTAAAGAGAAGAACGATAAAAACCAGCCTCTAGGGTTGCTCTCGAGTGTTTCTGAATTGATCGGTAAATATTGAGAAACCCTAAGTATCTATTTATAACCCTTGGAAACTAATTAGAGTCGGTTTAGTAATCTTATCACGACATGGCATTGTGTACCGGTACTAAGTAATGGGTTTCGGTACTCAATGGTGCAAAACACAGATTTTTCTATTGTGTTCCGGTACGCCAAAATGTGTTCCGTTACTCAATGCTAATTACAGAAAATTCTGTGTCGGGTTTGAGGAACTCAAAGTGTGGTTCCGGTACTCAATGTAAAAACTGATTTTTCCAAGATAAGCTTTATCCAAAACAGACCAAGTACTGGAATTCAAACTTAGAATAAGTTGTGAATTAAAAACCAAGTTCCTAAAACCATGTCTAAACCGGGTTTCAATAAATTCCAGATTCCAATGATTATAAATGTACTTAAATCACCATGATTAAATTAATCATACCTGAGAGTTATCTTGAGCTCATGTTGAATCTTCAAAGAGTCTTTGAAAGCTAATTTGACAATTTGATCCCTTTAAGACTCCGACTCAACTCACGAAATATGCCAACACAAAAAGTCGTAACACTTCACAAATAGATTGCTACCGTTTGACTGTACTAATACTTAGACTCTAATCAATAGTATACGTCTGGTATTGATTGGTTGTAGTAGTTTATATGGGAAAGCGTATGAGTGCACAATAAGGAATTCGACACTCTCAATACTGAGAGAGAACGTCCTATGTAGATTATCAAATTCAACTCGAAAAATTCCTGGCCAGGGTACATGGTGTGTGAAAAGGTTTCCAACTGAGTTACCATATTGAGTCGATTTAGATATTCTAGTCATATGATCGAATTATAAGATTTGATGAGCAACCCTGATTTTTGTTCGATCAGGACGTTGTGTGTTGGAAGGAATTAATCACACTGTAACTGTAAGCGAAAAGGTTCATTATTCATCACCATTTTGGATTGTCGTGATATACTGCTAGGTGTCACTCACGAATAAAGAGAAGTAAAAACAATTTAAAATAAATTATTTTTATCGATTAGAAGAGCTCTAATTCAATATTAAAGAGTTTGATATTGGACTCCACTGCCAAATGGTAATGGACCTATGAGGTCACACACAATAGAAATTGTATACATCCAAAAAAAAAAAGATGAGTCTAATACACTAAACAGTTTAGTGATTATGATGAGAAATTAAACGAAAGATTTAATCTCTAATTTGATTACACTACAACAAAAACGGTATATAGCGACACTTTTAAGTGACGGTATATGTCAAAAAAAGTGCTGCTGGTTAACTTACCAACACTTTTAAAAAGTGTTGCTATATGTGGGGTCGCTAGGTATATAGCGACAGTTTTTAAGAGTGTCGGTATAACCTAAAATGAGTGCTGCTAAATTACCGACACTTGTTTAAACTTTTAGCAGCACATAAATTTAAAATGAGTGCTGCTAAATTACCGACACTTGTTTAAACTTTTAGCAGCATATAAAAATGCTACAAAATTATAATCTAGCAACACTTTTTTTTTAATTTCAGTGACACTTAATAAATGTCTCATTTTTTAAAAAATTATTCTATTTTTTCTTGATACGTAACATTTTTAAAAATATAATACCACTCTATGATAACTTATTATCATTAAGCATATTTAACATATCTTTAATTTGATTTCTCTTGATTTTAATTAACAAAAGAAAATATAAAAGAAATTTTACAATTATACTAATTAACACCAAAATGTCTCAAAGTAGTATATGCATATCTTTAAATGAGTATTTAGTCACTAAATCACAGTACTAACAAATGCAAGTTTTTTAATCCAGGAGAAAAACAAATGATAACAAAAAGTAAAAATATCATATCAGATCTAGTGTTAATGAGCTCCGCAATTAAGATGTTGAACCTGCAAATTCAATAATACTCAAGTTAATAATAGATTAGTCAAATAATCTTTTAACATAAAAATTAATTAAGATAAGTTTAATATTTACCAGATGGACAATGAGATTGTGGATGAATATTATGAGCGCTAGATGCGTCTGAAACTTAAAAGAATATATTTTTTAGTATTAGATTATTATTTTATCCTAAAGAATGACATTACTTGACAATGAGTAAGACATTATTAAAGTGAAAGATTATCAAACTCAAAATACAATTTGATACATGCATCTTTATTTGGTATACAAATTTAAGCAAAAAAAAAAAAGAACTTACAACTTTCACAGAAAATAGAAGGTCAGCAACCATAGAACAAAACCTATAGTCAGGACATGGCCCAGAGCAACTTGCAGGATCTAAGACCAGCTAGGGGTAGCAATTTCTGACACATGCATGATCAAATGATCAAATGACTCCAACACAACCAACATGACACAAGGTTTCCGAGAGAAATCCAACATTGTAACAGCTCAAACTTGTTTACCCCAAGAATGTCACAACATGACACGATGTAACACAATCAGAAAGTCAAACGTTTAGCACATCTAGTTAGGCCCTGTTTGGGAAGGGTATAAAGGGGGGATATCCCCCCTTTATACCCAAACGGTTTGGGGATATCCCCGGGGGATATCCCCCCAAACGGGGATATCCCTTATTATTGCATGGGGATATCCCCGTTGGTTTAAACCCACCCAGGTTTACCCCCTTCTCCCCTCCCTCCCTCCCCCTCTCTCTCTCTCTCTCTCTCTCTCTCTCTCTCTCTCTCTCTCTCTCTCTGTCCTTTCCCAAGGCACTGGCAGTGCCTTGGGAAAGGCTTTTCCTTTTTTTTTTTTCTTTTTTTTTTTCTTTTTTTTTTTTCGTTTTTTTTTTTTCTTTTAGCTTCAGAATTTTTTATTTTTTATTTTTAATAAAAATTTTAATTATAAAAAATATTTAAATTTTATATTTAAATTTTAAATATTTAAATTTTAAATATTTAAATTTTAAATTTTATAAATTTTAATTTTTTTTATTTTTATATTTTAATAAATCTAAAAATTTATTTTATTTTTAAAAATTATTAATTTTAAAATTTATACAATATTTTTATAATTTTTAATTAAAATTATTTAAAATATTTAAATTTTAATTAAAATATTTAAATTTTAATACTGCTACATAAAATATTTAAATTTTAATTAAAATATTTAAATTTTACTTAATTTTTTTAATTAGAATATTTAAATTTTAAAAAATATTTAAATTATAAATTTATAAATTATTTAAAATTATTTTTTTATATTTTATAAATTTATATATATTTATATTTTATTAAAATTATGAATATATTTATATTTAATTATATTATATATATTTATAAATTTATAATTTTAAAAAATAATATTAATTTTAAAATTGTAAAATTTATATAATTTTTTTATAATTTTTGTAAAATTTATATAAATTTAAAAATTAAAATTTTTACTCCTACTTAAAATATTCTAATACATTCTTTAATTATCAAATTTATAATATACATAAAAGTAAAGGTCACATCGTCATTAAACAAAAAAGTCAACTTTATACCTCTTATTCATCATTACCAATCCAAACACCTATTTTCTTATACCAGGTTTAAACCAGGTTTAAGCCTCATTCACATCCAAACACATTTTAGGTTTAAACCAGGTTTATCCCTTACTTTATACCTATACCTGGTATAACTAAACCAGGTTTAAGCCACATCCAAACGCTACCTTAAGGTCCTACTACAGAGATTTAGATTTAGATTATTAGATTATCATTTCATCCTAAAAAAGGGCATTACTTGACAATGAGCAAGACATTATTAAAGTGAAAGATTATCAAACTCAAAATACAATTTGATACATGTATTTTTATTTGGTATATAAATTTAAGCAAGAAAAAGAGAACTTACAACTTTTTTAAAACGTTTAAGCCTTTTAAGCTTTGAGTTAGCCTGTGCGCCTGAGAGCTGTAGAAAAAAAAAAAAACTCATCTAGTTTGTCATACATCTTTAAAGGTTTGGAGTTAATATGGCAAGTGGGTTACATATTTTTATCATTAAGGTCGAGAAGAATGAACACAAATGCACAACAGGACAACGAAGAACACTCTCTCCTGAATATGGAGTGATAACTATTTAATTTTTATTTTAATCTATATATCTAATTAAATTTATTAATCTATTATACTCTACACAAGAATTAATATACACTTTGCCCTAACAAAAATACGTAGGCATCTTTTGCACGGGCTGCAGCAGCGAAGCTTTCTATTTCCAAGTGATTTGGTATATAAATTTAAGCAAGAAAAAGAACAAAATAACTTCATGATTAAAGAGAAAGAGATATTCACTTACAAGTTCTGGGCATTCATAATTAATTCCAGCATCTTTAATTCGTTTGTGCCGCTTCTCATCTCGCTTTAAAATTCCTCGAACCATCTTTTGGTGCTCTTCCGCTGTTCTTTCCTGCAACAATATTTTAGATACATAATCATATTACCAAAGCTGGTCTATTAGATACATACTTGCAAACACTTTGATGCAAAAAAAAAGAGAGAGAAAGCAAAATAAAACCTGTAATGATTGATTATTTGCCAAGCATAATAAGAGGAAGTGCAAATAAATCTAAACAGATCATCTGATCTGATCTTGTTCTGCACAATCGAGCTCGTCCACCAAAATAACAAAAATAGAGTAGCTAAGGTACAGAAACATGAATTATTTCAAGAGCCTTACAAAAGTTGTTTCAACTTCTGGCGGATTTTTTTATTGAGCATTTCTATCGCAAGTAGTAAAGAATTTGGTGGTTAATATTTGAGGTCCCGAATTCAAAGTCTAGTTGCTTTGCAATGAATGCATGTGACATACTCTGATAATGAGAAAAAATAGCAATGCAGAAAGGAAAGTGAAAATTGAAAACAAAGAAAAGAAAAAAGAGTTGTGTGCAAAAAGGGTTAGGAAAAGAGACAGAAATAATGTGATAATGTATTAGTAAAGAGATAGGTTTAGAGCCAATCATCTGTCCCATTTGAGGATAAAAACAGAGATTAAAGATGCAGCAAAATATCAGAACAGAGATTAAAGATGCAGCAAACCCACACCCCATGTGATTGCCTTTTAGGTTACAAAATGAGTCTGCCTCCGGACGTGAAGGGTCCGGACGTGAAGAACAAAACCATACAAGTTCTAACCAGCATTCATACGGTAACAGCCAGCTCCATTTGCCGAGCAAATCAAAGCAGAATTGAAGCAAGTTATATTTTCTCTTTATTTTTCACCCCTGCCCCATTTAGGGCGGACTGGGGCTGGAGCTCCATCAGACAGGATCCATTGGAATCCTAGCAAATTCCAGGATGTCTGAACAGCAAAACAACTTACACAACCACACAAGTAAAATTATTGTGTAACACCAGGAAAGTACACTCAAAAAAAAAAAAAGAAGCTATGAGCAACCATGTCTTCAGATATCAACTCACAACTCAAAAGTTATTGAAGGGCATGAATAAAAAAAAGAAGCTTATACCTTCTATATACTTTGGTGTATAATAGTTAAATAAGAATCAAGATTATCTGAACTCTCATAAATGACTACAAATCAGCCCTGATGCCAAGCAAACCATTAACACTTCCACTACAAATATATTACGTTGTTTTGATTCTCCCTTAAGATATTTATTCTACTCATAAACTCTTCAGATATTTAATCTACAAGTTTCTAAAAGTAGCAGCACTTATATCTTAAGAATAGCAAAAAAAAAAAGAATAGTTAAGATTAAGAATAGCAAAAAAAAAAAAGCTAGTCCCTAAGTCAACAAAATTATCTATAAGGTGACAGTTTCTTCCCAACTAAATCAAACCCCTGGCTACTCAATCCAAGGATATGTTACTTTAATTTTCTAAACAAACTTTGTTCAAACAATGATAATGCACAATAACTAGGCCATAGCTTAGAGACAAAGTACACATGACATCTTTCTTATGTTTGGATCAAATATGTCACAAGTATATATGGTCAGAATGATTCGATTAAGTTATGATGTTAGTGTTTGTTCTCAAATCATCATGAGACCTGGGTTCTACTTGAGAAGTTACATTTAATAGGCCATTAATTACATCATATACCATGTATAGGATCTAGTGGGCAATTCAATCCAGTTGTTGTAAAAAAATCCATAGGGGGAATTAACTAGTACTAATTCTAATTAAATAACTCATTAGTGATCGGAATAAATCCCTTTTGGGAAAATAGTTATTCAAGCTATATATGTTACAATATCTTATATCCCATGTCCATTATACTCTTCAAAGGTATCAAAGTCATTAGCATTATTAGAAAAGCAAATTATTACTTTGTTGGCTTATATATGTATATACTTAGTGGCAGCACGAAGGACTAATTAAGCAGGCCAATAATTAATTTTAAACCTTAATTAATTTCTACTTAATTAGCAAGTGAATGGTTTAGTTTAAATAGAATTCAATTGTATTGTTTATGTATATAAGAAAGGCTTTTGTAGGCCTAAAGAGTATACAATTACTTATAGAAAAAAATAGTGCAAAGACCTATCATCCGTGTGCACTGCCCTAATTTAGGTACATAAAAAAGATGCCATGGCCTTAAGCTTGAGAGTGTTTGGACAAAAAAGCCCTTAAAATGTGGCTCAAGAGTAACTTATAATAATGGTGGTCTCTCCCTATTGTAATTTATAAATGAGTGGGATTTGCAGAATAATCCCAGCTTGTTATTTAATTAACTGGTCAAAAGCTTATTGTATGAAGATAATAAATAGTACAAGATGACTACTAAAAAATGCACTCAAAGAATAATACTATATTCACAAACAATTAAGAAATCAAGAAAGTGGAAACAGTGCTTGATCAATGTAGTTAAATTAGTTCATTTATCCTTTCCATAGATGATTTGTAGTGTGCATATATATATGAATTCATTTTTAAGTAAATGGAGTGAGGTTTTAATTTAGACCATAACAAAATCTCCTGCCCTAGTGCCATATGAAATCAGTTTAGGCTGGTAAAAAACACTGTATCAATTATTTAGAACTACTTTTGAGTAAGAATTGTAGGAAGAAGCCAAAGCTACTTTTCATAATATGTATATAACAACCACCTCATATATACCTTGAGGTTTATTACTGTACTTGATTACTCTATCGTTACAGCTTCATTACGCTACCATTAAGAAAAAAATGGTACAAAAAGATCAGTTTGTTTACGATTCGAAATGTCATTTTAAACTATTATAATAAATCCAACTTAAAAGTATAAGAGAGCAGCACCCACCTAATTGTTAGGTGCAACAAATAAAAAGAACAAAATTTGTGTCATACATATAGATCAAAAGCTCTTAAGTAAAAGAAAATCATCGTGTCCCAATATACTGATCCGACCATCAAAATAACTATTGCAAGTCACAGGAGGAAACACACTTGCATTTGAAACAGCACTTTTGGCAAAAGAACAAACAGGGCTTTTTATAAGCTGTTTTGGAGCACCTATATTGGCATGCCCCTGGGCACTCTAGAATTGAAAAAAAAAAAAATCAAGTCTCTATAGGCTAATCAACCCAGGATTTCACCATGTGGTAAGAACGGGAGAGATTAAAGACAAAATTTAACGTTTCAAGACTCTATAGGATTTGCAAACTTTTCTAGTTTGCATCATGCCAGAGTCAGCAATAAATTTCACCACCTGATAATAAGCTAGCAGAGTCAGCATTAAATATTCACTATTAAGTTCAATAAAATAATTATTAAAATACAATTAATCAAACTTAAATAAACAAAATCTTATCTATTAATAGACAGTACAAAAACTTATCTATTAATAAGAATCTAGCTACAGATTTCTATTCATTCAAGATGCTCAAGATTCTAAGCTGATTACAGCCTAGTTTGGTAATATGATGGCAGATTAACAAATTCCTGATTTCAGATAAGCAATATGCTAAAATAGAGTGGAGATTTGGTAATATGATTTCAGATAACAAATTCCTGATTCCTGATTTCAAATTACACATTCTTTCTCAGATCTGTGCATATCAAAACCCTAGCCCTCATTCGGACGCTTTGTTTCCGATCCCACATTTAAGACTCCGAGATCAATGCTATAAACTGATGATCCAAAGTAAATTGGCTATCTTAGGAGTTTTACATAGCTGTTTATTGCAAGCTTTATATCTGATTTTGATGAGAGAAAGAGAGAGAGAGAGAGAGAGAGAGAGAGAGAGAGAGAGAGAGAGAGAGAGATCACTTTGCGATCTCGAGGCGATGGCGGAGACGATTGGGCCTGGGCGAGGATCGATCTGTAGATCTCCACGAGCACCTTCTCGTCGTACTCCTTCCTCCGCGGCTGCGATCTCACCTTCTCGTCGTACTCCTCTCGCAGAGAAAGAGGAGTTTCGTGCTTGGATCAGGAGAGAGGGAGAAGATGAGAAGGGTAGAAGGGGAGGAGTGCGGAGAGAGAACTAGAGAGAGAGAGAGAGAGAGAGGGGGGGGGGGGGGGGGGGGGGGGGGGGGTGGGGGGGGGGGAGAGGAGTCATCAGATTTTGGGGGAGAAGGGTTTGGGGCCAAGTTTGTGGGTGGTGGTATGGTGGACTTTGGACCAAAGTTTTTATTTGGATTGAGTTAAATTGGATTTTGATTTATAAATGGGACACTTGCACAAAAGTGTCCCAACAATGTGTCATTATAACCTTATTGTGTTGTAGTGTTAGAGAATAATTAAATATTTATAAATTCTTATGAGATAATATTCTAATTAGATTAGATTTAAATATGAATATTTAATTATAATTTAATGGATATGATCCATTAAAGAGAGAGATAAGGTATTCGATAAGTATTCTAGATTGAAACTTATCCTGAGATTTTATTATATTAATTTTAAGATTTAATTAGTTACTAGATTTTATCTTGAGATTTAATTAATTAATTGAAACTAATTATAAGATTTAATTAGTTTCTATAGTTTATCTTAGATTTCAATTTGTTTTAATCTGACCAACTTCACATTAATAAATACTAGTGAAGTACCCGCGCTGCGCCGCGGATATAATTTTTTCAACAAATATTATTTTTTATTTCATATTTTTGAGTAATTATTACCTAACCTCCATATAGTTCTCAACAAATATTATTTTTTTATTTCATATTTTTGGGTAATTATACCTAACCTCCATACAGTTCACCAACACAGGTATAGAACAAAAGCAAGGTGAACACAAAGGAATATAAGCAAGCTAAGCAGAAATGATCATCATAGCAAGGAACTAAACTTACAAATAAATAGTCAAAGCATAATAGTAATCATTCATACAAATAATTCCTCATACAAAGTAATCTTTCCACAAAATAATTCTTCACAATCGAATCCACTTTACATTTGGGGACTACTGTAATGATATCTTTTTTAACTAAAAGTGATAATCTTACCCAATGTCCAGTATTAAAAATTATGACATATAGAACATGGTGATGCTAACCCAATCATCAGCTGTAACATGGACATTCAGTTTATAAATCCCTCTTATTCCATCTTTAGCTCGAAGAGTTGAATGCTCCACAGGCTGCCACCTTTATATAATTAGTTATGAAGTGAGCACCCGAAATTAAACATATCATAGATAGAAAAAGCAAGTTTAATCCAAGTTAGAAAGCTATACAACTTCAATTACAAAATAGGACAAATTCTTATGATTATAGAGACCTACTTTTCAATCCAAAATTGTATCAAGAGTAAAATGGTTGCAATAGTTGTCTTAGGCCATCCAAGTTTCCTTACCATAAAACTCTTATGATATCACCCAACGTCCGAAGAAAAAGTAGAGAGATTTACGTTCCTGCCGCCTCAAATAAGCAAACCTCATAAATAAGGATTGTTCAAGATGATCAACACTGAATCATCATCACCTCTTATACCGTAATATTGTCGCCAAATCAACCACCATCGCCTCTTATACCGTAATATCGGTCGCCAAATTAACATTTTTTTGTTCATGGCCATCCAGATTACAAATTCTTTTATATGCACACCATCGTTATCCAACCAGAAGCCAACAGCAAGTGTGGCATCAATATGCAAGCAATAGTTCACCACCCAAGGGCAGCTAAAATTGCTGCCCATTTTTAGGCATCATCAAAGCCCAAAAATTAGCAACCCGAAATTAAGTTGGGAAATAAGCACGAAGATTCGAGAAGAACCGAATTTAATCAAGGATGAGAGAGCTGCTAAGCATAAATCAGCAAGCAGCACAGTAAGGAAATCGTAGGAGTTGCAACAATAGTAGAACGCGAAGCCTAAATCAGCAGGAGACTAAATTAAATAGCAAAGAAGCATACCGAATTTAATCACGAATGAGAGGGCTGCTAAGCATAAATCAGGAAACAGCACAGTAAGGAAATCATAGAAGTTGCAACAATAGTAGAACTGCGAAGCCTAAATCAGCAACAACCTAAATTAAATAGCAAAGAAGAATAACGATTCCTAAAATAGTAGAAGTATAAATTTTGCCTTCTTTCTTTGGAGCGAGAGGAATACCCACTTCAACTTAAGTATGCCAAGTGAAGATAGTCGCAGTTTTCAACCAACATTAAATAGCAAAGAAGCAAAACGATTACTTAAAATGGCAAGCTCTAAATTTTGTCTTCTGTTGGAGGTGAGAGGAATACTCACTCCAACTTACTTACTTTTTTTACTTCCAAATTTACCATTTCCTTGAACCCATAAACTATAATAGGCCTAATTATGCAAGTGAGATAGTGGCAGCTTAAACCAACATTAGAACAGGAAGAAGAGAGAGTAAATTAAATAGGAAAAAAGTATGAAGATTCCTTAAAATAGCAAGCCGCCCGGTAAGCAAAAACGATAGGAATTTCAACAAACAATAGAGTACAAACAACATAGGAACAAATACAGTACACGCGGAATGCTGTAGTATAGAAAAAAAAACTGCAGGTAGTAAAATGAGAAACTATAGTATCTAAAAAAATAGAGAATGGAGAAGGAAGGAAAATGCAAAAATTAATTTTAAGTAAAATGAGGAACTTAAGTAAAATCAGGGTCATGGAAAGACAGACGGTTCTAAAACACTATTGTGGAATTCATCATAGGGAACACCTAAAATTTACAAGAATGAACTTCAGCAAATTAGAGTTCCATAAAGAAACTAAACCAATCATGCGCAAACTAAACCAAATTAGAGTTC
>CM055079.1:7144584-7192439 GCA_029204045.2 Tillandsia leiboldiana
CTTCATTGACCCTTTGAAGTGCTCGAGAGGGTAGGCCTGTGGCGTATAGAGTGCTCTACCTCCCCGTTTGGCTGGTGTTCACGATGTCTTCCATGTTTCGGCCTTGAGGAGATATGTATTCGATCCGTCTCATGTCCATCGACTTCGCATCCTTGGATATCGGCGAGGACTCTGGTCTACGAGTAGCCGCCCATTGCGGATTCTGGCTCGTGAGGTGAGGGAATTGCGCAACCGGGCAATACCTTATGTGAAGATCCTTTGGAGCGACCATGAGGAACGAGAGGCCACTTGGGAGCTTGAGACGGCGATGCGGGATACCTACCCTTCCCTGTTCGAGATTCCTGATTGTGGTACGCAGGTTTACTTTCCTTTTGTTTCGGGGACGAAACTCCCTTTTAGTGGGGGAGGATGTGGAGACCGTAAACCCCGTACAGTTTTCCGACTGAATCTACAGTGAGAACACCTATGTTGGTGTATCTGGCCCAAGGTGCATCAAAGTGGTGCTATGTTGGACCTGAGTGGTATCTTTTACTGTTTTGGCCTTCGGCTGTGTTTGCCAAAATTTCGGGAAGGTTTTTGGCAAACAGATGGTAGAATTGGATTCAGCACGGAAAAACACTTGAAAACGGCTATTTATTTGCCAATTTGGAGTCCGGATGACCAAAAACGGGCTACCGAAGTTTTCGGGAGAAAACGGGTGCATGGGGGGTGACCGTGGACGGTGGTGCCAGGTGGCGGCTCGGGATTGGTCGGCCCACACCGCCTGGTCCACGGGAAAGGCGCGCGGGTGCATAGACCGCGGGGCGGGCCACGTGGCGCGTGCGGATTGGAGGCGTGCGCGCGGCTCGGTCCAGGGAAAAGTGCGGAGCGGGCGGTGGACGGGTGCAGGACACGTGGCACAGGGCATTGGCGGGTCCACGCGCTCCCCCACACTGGGCCCTTCAGCGGTGAGCGGGGGCGGCGGAGCGGCGACGCGTGGCGTTGCGCCACGCGTCGCCACCCGCGGGGCCCCGCCGCTGTAGCGGGGGGGCGCGTGGCGCGCGTGCGGTGGCCCCGCACGGCTGTCCCCTGTTTGGGGGTACGTGGCGGGCGCCCAGGCGGGTTGGACGGCGTCTGGTCCGACCCGGCCGCGCCGGATCAGCCCGGGCTAACGGTTTGGATCCGGGAATCCGATAAGCCTTATTTAGGCTTGTTTATCCGGTTTGAGGCCATTCATTCACCCATTTCCTGTGGGAATTTCGCAGTGGGCTCTGAAGAAGAAGTTTTCCCCTGCCAGTGATCTTTCCAGCAGTAGCTTTCCGGAGTTGTGGTGGTGCACGGTTTCGAGGTTGGCCGTTTTCCGACGCGGCGCGCTTAGTTCGTCTTCGACCCGTTTGCGTCCTCTCGGAGCGCAGACTCTCCTGGCTTTACCCGACACCTGAATTCGACGATTTTTGCGCCGTTGGACTCACGACAGGTAGGACTTTGATTTTGATATTCAAAGTTTTCCCAAATTATTTCGGATTTTGGAGGTATTTGAGTATTCTGTTGCCCCTCTTTCTTTGCGGATTTTTGGACAGCGACACGGTGTTTTGGCCATAACTTCGCGTACAGACATCGGATCAGGGTGATTCAAGAGCCTAAATTCATCTACTCTTCGCGAGGAATCTGCTGTATTTTTCTCAGGACTTTAGGAGATTACTTCGAAGGTGAGAATCTCCTCTCTTTCCGGATGTTGATCTGGGGGAATTCCTACAGTAGGGTTAGAGGTTATTTTCTTGCCGGATTTATATCTCAGCGTAGAAAACTCGGATTTGGACGTGCAGGTAGTCGTTTCGAAGCTATCGACGCGTAGACCGCGGGGATATTTTATTTGGATTTTTCTGAAGAAGGTGAGCAGGTGATTTTGTTCATCTTCGCAGCGGAGTTATGTTTGTTAATTTGGCAGTTCTGGGGATATATATGGATTGTGACAGCTCGGTTTTTGTACCCAGGAGCAGGTGGACTGCGCGGGACCGTTTGGACTCTGTGTAGCCGCCATCTTTGGTATTATCAGTTGTAGGACTTTTGACAGCTCGACTGATCAGGTGGGTGGTTGTTGTACTCCTCTCTTTGGTATGCCACTAGGAATGTTAGAGTGTCCCTAAATTGAAGATGCTAAATATAAGATGGGTAGACTTGCATGCTTAGGGAATAACTCTTATTAATCAGATCCTATTGCTAGATGATCACCTGTTTTAACCACTTATCAAATCTGAACGGTATATCTGAAGATAAAATAGTAATTGTGGACTGTTAAACTAATAACTCCTCTTATAAGACTGTCACTCTAGCTCAGGTCACTCTATATTGCTTATTCTGGGAAATTGGACAAATGTTGGAACAATGCATGATTAAACGGGTCACCTAATAATGTCATCTTTTACTGCTACACTGTTTTGGGACTTGACTTAGGAGAACCATGCATCTAATTCTCCTTTC
Source organism: Tillandsia leiboldiana (assembly GCA_029204045.2). NCBI lineage: Eukaryota > Viridiplantae > Streptophyta > Magnoliopsida > Poales > Bromeliaceae > Tillandsia > Tillandsia leiboldiana. The sequence goes on from CM055079.1 coordinate 7,147,045, forward strand.
TCTATCCTAGTAGACTTGAGGCATAGTTGCTCGGGTTCGAGCGGGTATCGGACAGTGTAGTCAGGTATTGGGGATTTGGGACAGTGTGGGCTTTTTGACAGGGTGTGCGGCGACCACGGATCTTGGGTGGTTGACCGGGCGTCTTATTGCATCAGATTGGGTACTTGGGGGATCGGGCTTGCTTTAGTGGAGGGTTTTTTCCCACTTCTTTGAGTCTCGATCCAGTCCTGCTAGAGACAGTTACTTGTGGTTACTTACTTCTCTCGTGTGGGTCGCTCCCACGAGTGCGACTCCGGAGTGCGCGGTTGCCAGACTTTGAGTCCCGGCGGGGACTCCTTTGCTTCGGTGTTATGCGTAGGCTGGCATACCCGAGGCTGCAGAGCAGGCCGGTGCCAGTGTCCACTGGCGGTCAGATTGGGTCATCTAGACAGGCTTCTGACACAGAGGCATACTTTGTCATCCTGATTGGTTTAGCATGTAGAGGCATATTAGGGGTAGCATTTCATCTGAGTTGCTCATATTACACTCCCCCTTTTTATCCCTTTCCTTTATGCCTCTGATCTTCCTGGTGGGCATACCTGAGCTGAGGCTTTACCCACTAGGGGAGGCTACTGTTTATAGTAGTACTTACCCCCACTGTTTTGCTTGTTTCTCTCTCTCCCTTGTTTTGCAGAGTCCTCTGTGGGAGTTGCTGGGCCGTTAGCAACTGATCGGGGCAAGCGTATCGCGGACTAGACTAGAGTGCCACCCGCGGACTGTTAGCTGGAGAGTTTTGGGTACCTGGACTTCTCAGACAGTATTTAGTTACTTCCTTTTGGGTCTGGCTTCTGCCAGCTGTATATATTGTAGTAGCGGTGTGAGAGACATCTGAAGTTTATTTTACTGTTGTACTTTTTACTTCCAGCTTCTGTCTGAGTTACAGTAGTTTTAGTTAGCTCTGATTACTTTATGCTCTTTTATTATTATTGCTTATCTGAGCAGGTTACCAACGCTTCGTGTATGTGGGAAATACCGCATGCACGGCGGATCTGTGAGCGGGCCCGGGTTCTGGTTTACACCCGGGGCGTGACAAACATACTAGACAAAAGGAAATCACTAACAACATCAGTTCAAAGAGAAAGAGAGATAAAAGCTCAGTTCCGGTATATAACAAAATGCAGATTGCGTACCGGTACCAGAAAGCAAAAATCAAATAATTTCTTGAAACAAATCCAGATTTTAGAATCTTTTCAAATACCGATTTGTATTCCATCAAGAAAACAATTTAAGTGCTTGAAATTAATATGAGATGACATAGATGTCATTCAATCCAATTAATTTTACAAAAATTAAAAGATTTACTCCGAAATCATGAAAAATAAAGGTAAACATTATAAACCGTTTTTTCATGTTATATTCATCAAACACAAGTCATCAAAATAATCTTGAGATCCAAAGTCTATCAAGATGTAACGGATGTACAAAGATGACTTACAGAGATTTCCAAACGACATCAATTTGATTTCTTACCCTTTCAAATTTGAGATAAGCACTAAAATACCTAAGGGTGGCTCTTTGAGCATCTTTCAACTATTCCACCTTATACCAACCAGGAGATTGTTCAAAATATAAGAGTTTTGCATATAAATCTCCAAATGCTTCAACTAAAGATTTTCTCATAAAATACTATCAAGCATCCATAACATGTGGTAGCTTCACACACAAACCGGACGACCGGGGTGGCAGCTCTTTCCAGCATGTGGTGGTAGTTTTCACACTCCTTTCGGATGTAACTCTTTCCACATCTTTTACAATTCATTTATTTACCCTTGTAAGAATGCAATCTCTTACGTGAAAGAATTAAATCCCAAATTTTAGTCTATCGGTTGTCTCATGTTTATCACAATGAATTCACACAACCGAGATAGATTAAGCATCTAAAGATCACACATGATTTCTAAAATTTGATGCTTATAATATCAAAAACTCCTATAATGAAGTATCTTCAAGATTATGATTATGGAGTAAAGTTGATAATCCATATAAAATTAAATTGGAGTGATTGAAAGTGAAAGCCCTTTTCATTCAATGCACTTGTTCATTAAAAACCCTTTTGTTCAAAAACAAAGTATAAAAACGAAGAGCATTGAAAAACATGTAATGCAAAGATTAAGAAAGATATGAAGGGAAAACCAATCAAAGCATTACATACAGTCATAAGCTATTTAGAACTTAAGACAAGGAAAGATATCACCTTTCCGAATCCAAAATCGCTGGATTTTGGGTTTGTCTTGATTCGTTGTGGCCGGGGGTTGTCCGCTTGACTGTTGGTCCACCTTAGGTCTTTGCCTCATAGTGATCCACTTGTACGATTGATATTGTGGCTCGGACCTTTGGTGGGTTGAGTGAACTCCTTTGACTTGATGTGTCTTTTGATTCCGTTGAGTTCGCCCCGTAGATGAAGTTGCCGAAGGACTCTTCTTTCTCTTTTTCGGGCAATTCTTCACCAAATGTCCTTCAAGTCCACATAAGTGACAAGTTCTTCCTTTCAATTTCATTGTCGAACTTGAAGCATGCACAGTTTGGTCCTTTTTGAATCCCAAACCAACCTTGCTTGTTTGACCTAAACCGGACATACACTCAAGTTTCTTGGAATCGGTTGAAATCCTTCGTATGTCGGATTTAAGATGATGAACTTGTTTGGTCAATGCTTGGTTGGTGACATGAATCTCCTCAAACTATTTTTCTAGAAAACCAATCTTGTCCGTATATGATTTAGCGTTTGTCTCCGATTGGTTTAGCTTTTCTTGGAGGATTTTATTGTTATTCAATAAACGTCCTTGTTCCTCCTCGAGATCATGAAGTTTTATCTTTAAAGCATGATTCTCGTCTTGATTCTCAAGTCATTGCTTCCTCAACTTCTTGATATGCTGGCCATCTTCTTAGATTCCGCAAGAAGTTGTTGATATGCCTCAACGAGTTCTTCCTCGTCCGACTCCCCCTCACTTGATGACTATCCGCCGGATGTTGATGTTTCATGCAAAATCAAAGGAATAGAGTCAGTGATTAAAGATGATAAGCAACCATTAGAAGAGGAAATATGAGAGGCATGAGAGGCAACAACTTTTTCCTCTTTACTTGAGGTCGATTCATTAGAAGTAGAATCGTCCCAAGTTTTTGCTTGCAAAGCCCTCTTTTTATATGATTTCGGAGAAGGACAATCCGTTGAAAAATGGCCGTAGCCTTTGCATCGATAGCATTGGATTTCCCCTTCGAAATCATCTTTCTCTTTTTCTTTAGAGGGTTTTGCAAAGCTTTTGAGATTAGAGGATTTAGAACCCGATGATCCTTTAGATAGTTTCGTGGATGAAGATCCATCGGTTCGATTCTTCCAAAACTTCCGACGAAATTTCTTGTGATCCGCGCCAATTGTTCTTCAAAATCGGCAAAAGAGATTTCATCGTCGGAACTCGATTCGCTAACTTCTTCCTTTGTTGATTTGAACGCAATACCTGTAAGCTTAGAAGAAGACTTGGAAGAAACTTGATTAGTAGGAAAAGTCATCTCATATGTTTGTAAAGCACCTACTAATTCCTCTACTCTCATCTCATCCGGATGACTAACGGTTTCAATGGCGGTAACCTTTGCCCTAAACCGTTCCGGAAGAGTCCGAAGTATCTTTCTTACAATTCTCGACTCCGGGATCTTTTCTCCTAAATTAGCACAAGTATTGATTACATCTTGAAGTCTAGTGTAATAATCTGTAAACAATTCATGCTCTTCCATATGAATAGAGTCAAATTGACTTGTAAGCATCTGGAGCTTTTGAATTTTTACAAGATTAGTACCCTCATGTGTAATTTTGAGAATATCCCAAATTTTCTTCGCGGTTTCACACGCGGAAATTCTTGTGAACTCAGTCGAGGAAAGAGAATTAAATAAAGCGTTCATACCTTTCCCATTGTAAGAAGATCTTTCAAATTCCTCTTTGGACCATCTAGAGCGAGGTTTTGGGGTAGTAGAATTTCCTACTTCCTCAACAGGATGCACCCAACCGTATTCCACGGATTGCCATACCCGCTCATCAATTGCGATGAGAAAAGCTCTCATCCGCACTTTCCAATAAGCATAATTAGTCCCATCAAAAAGAGGAGGTATATAAATATTACCACTTTCACCCAACATGATAGATAAACCTAAAACCCGCTCTGATACCAATTGTTAGGTTTTTATAGGATCCACAAGGATCTAAATAGGTACTATCAAACAACTAGAGGGGGGGGGTGAATAGGTGTAATACTTAAAAACTCAATCTCAGTGCAAAATAAAAACCAATGCGGAAAATAAAACAGCACACCGAGATTTACGTGGAAACTCCAATCCAGGAGAAAAAACCACGGGACCAACACGCAATAACAATCCACTAAGAATAGAAGAATAACAAGGTGATTACCGACTCCACGGACTCAAACCCCTCCTTCAGCTTCTTCGGACCTTGCGCTGACCGGTTGGATATCCACGCAATAACAATCCCTAAGAAAAGAAGAATAACAAGGTGATTACCGTCTCCACGGATTTAACCCCTCCTTCAATTTCTTGGACCTCGCGCTCCACCGATTTTGCACGTCCACTGCACACGCTCGAATCCACGAACGCCACTCGAATCCACGAGCACACGTTTCGAATCCACGAAACGCCTTTAGCACACCGAATCCACGATGCCACGTCGAATCCACGACGCAAACTCAGTCGATAGGAATATTGACTTCGATGGTGATCCTTTGCTTAGATTCTCATTGAGGAACCGTAGAAGAAATCTCTAAGCACAGTTTAAATCAATTCGACAAAAGATATGTTCTTGAAAGAACCATCGAATTGACCTAAAAGAGGCTATAAAGAAGATCGATAAAAACCTAGCCTCTAGGGTTGCTCTCAAGAGTTTTATAAAATGATCGGCCGTAGCTCCCACGTTTTTGAGAAACCCTAAGTGTCTATTTATAGTTTAGAAACCTTTGGAAAGAGATAAGAATCAAAAACATACCTTATCTGGAAATTTTCAGGACGGCGATCCGGATCGGATTTACTGCGATCCGGATCGTCGTAACGAGATTGACGATTCCAGAAAACCAAGGGTTCGGGATCCGGATTGCAATGCCCGATCCGGATCGTTCATACAAATCAGAAAACTTAACATTCAGGATCCGGATCGGAAATTGCATGGATCCGGATCGAAGTCTTGTATGAAGCAACAACCTTCGGGATCCGGATCGTTGGCTCTGATCCGGATCCAGAACATGTCCGAACACCAGTTTTTGATTATTATGCAAATAAAAGTTCATCCAAGTGTTTCTACACTATAAGAAAGTATTCGGATCACCACAATTATTTAGTTAAACATACCTGATCCTCTTGAATACTTTCTTCTTGAGATTGATGTAACTGATCCACAATTCTTCAACTTCAATCTTCAAGACTCAAGACACTGAGTGTCAACTTGAGCTCTTGTTGAATCTTCACTAAGTCTTTGATTGCTGATTGACAATTTGATCCCTTTAAGACTCCGACTCAACTCACTGACTTGACTCACGAAATATGCCAATACCAAAATGCCGTAACATTCTTGTCTTTTATCGGAATAATTTACCGCTCGGGATCTCGACCTTCTCTCGGAATTTGCTCCTTCCTCCGCCAAGCGTGTAATCGGCGAAAAATCTACCGAGTGGCCGTGCGAACATTTAAAAAAAGAAGAAGATGAAGATGAAGGCTCAACGTCAAATTTCGGGAAGCGGTAATTGTTGGGTCCGAATTGATTTTGCCTAAAGACTGTAGCGCGCTTGGCTGTGCTTAGACGGAAAGTTTATTTTTAAAAATTATTTGGTAAAAAATTTCTCAGTTTGCTAATAATATTTTTTTTCTAAATTTTATTTTAAAATAATTTAAATTTCGAATTGAAATTTAAATTTGCACAAGAAAATTTAAAATTCGACATTTTAATTTAAAATATTAATTTATAATTTGAAATTTCAAAATTTGCATTTTGAATTTTTAAATCAAAATTTAAATTTTCAATTTAAAGGCTAAAATCAAAATTTAAAAATTTAAAATTTAAAGGTAAAATTAAAAGAAAAAATTACAATTTGAAAGATCAAATCTCAAATCTAAATTTTTAAATATTTATATTTTTAAACTTAAAATTTAAGATTCAAAAATAATATTTTAAAATTTGTCATTTGAAAAATTAAAATTTACATTTAATCTTAAATCTAGAATCAAAAAAGAATTTTAAATTTGAGTCCGAAATCAAAACAGCCGGGGAAATTTCCAAAATGATGAGGGGATGCAACACGAGGACTTCCCAAGGGCTCACCCATCCTAGTACTAGTCTCGCCCAAGCACACTTGACTGCGGAGTTCTGATGGGATCCGGTGTTTTTGTGCTGGTATGATCACATCCGACAACATTGTGCCGGGCGGCCCACTTATTGCGCCGCTCCGCGCCCGGTTCGGCAAGGCGGCCATAACTTCGCGCGCGGGCGCCCGTTTTGGACGTGCAGCGCCATTCCGGAAACAACATTTTGGGCCGGACGCCGCGGGCCGAATAGCTATTTCCTCCAGCCCATAAAAATTCCGTCGTTTCTGCCTCCGATTCGTCAGTTTTACAAACCACCGACGCGCGAGGAATTCGTTTTGATTTCTATTTCTTGTCCCATTTTTCGGAATGCTCTGAAGGACGGGTCCGTGATGGGATCCAGGTTGACGTACTCGTCGATTTCGGATCTACGGCAGCATTCGTTCACTCCCGAAGAAGATTCTCCTCGCGAACTCGTTCGAGTTTTCTCCGGTTCTCGGACACCCTAAGTGTTTTTTTTTTTTTCTTTTCTTGTCTTGTTTTACTTTACCACCGAAAGTCTGACTCTTTTATCTGAACAATTTATCGCTCGGGATCTCGACCTTCTCCCGGAATCTGCTCCTTCCTCCGCCCAGCGTGTAATCGGCGAGTGCACAAGAGTGAGCCCCTGAGTTGTTTGGACCTCCTGAGAATGGTGCTCCCTTTACTTCAGCAAAAAGGTTAAGTGATTAGGTCTATATAGCATTCTGAGCCTTATTTGCATAGTAATTGTTGACCCATTATCGTTTTTGCGCTCCGCGCTGCTCCCAAATAATGAGCATGGCATTCAGTGAGTTGAGGCCCTGTAAAAATTTTAATTTTATTGCAAATAAATAAAGAGGAAAAGAATGAAATATCAAGTTGACCCCTTTTGCCTGCAGTGTGAATTGCACAGTTTACGAGGCTAAAACGTCGCTTTTCAATCCGAGCCTAATCTCGAAAATCCGAGATCACCAGTGTGACCGTCTCGTCGAACCGATCGAAAACCATATTAAGCAAGTTTAGATCCGACGGTCGAATATTCCAGAAATCAGCGAAGAAGTGGGCGGGACCCGCGACTTAAGTCGAAGGGTACATAAACAGTAAACCCTAAATTCGAATTCCCCTATGTGCCAACGTAGGCCAATTCGCTGTCCGGACTCCAGTCATAACGATCCAAGTAGTCGATTTGAACGGTTTCGTCGTTCTGAACGCAATGGCACTGACGGAATTTCTGTTCGACGACCCTAGACTCTAAAAAAGCGCGATAACTGTATTTCGGTATAATATTTTATGGACCGAAAGTTTATCCGGGCAGTTTCTCGAAAAACAGAAATCGCTATCTGATAGGTTTCGTCGAGCCGGACGTCGTGGCGAAGTCCATTTTTCGTTTCGACGAACAGAACACCTCAAAAAGCATGAAATACGGTGAAAATATGGCTTTTTGCATAGTAAACCCTATACTTCTTGCCTCGAATTGCGTGCCACCTTTGTGGTGAGGGACCTTGATGCAAATGAAAGATGCTGAGAGGGACTAAGCACCAAAAACCAAGGTTGGAGGGCTTAAGAAGCAATTGTGCAAAGTTGCACTATTCAAAATTCAAAGTTGCGACTTGAATCTTTAAATCCTCCGTAGCCTTAGCCCCCTCAGCACCTGCTTCTAACCACCCCCTCTCCTCTCTGCGCACACCTCGCAACCGGAGCTAGCGCAAGGCCGCCGCCTCCCCGTCGCCGGAGAAGAAAAGGGATCAAGACACCTTCTTGATCTCGGGTGTCTTGGAGAGGAGAGGGCTCGGGAGGGTCCTAGGCGATCGAGTCCTTTCCTGTGGTGTTCCCCGTGGATCCGCAGCCGAGCTGAGGTGGACCCAGCCCCAGCCGCCGCCGTGAGCCGCCGCGGAGGCGATATTCTTCCTCGATTTTCCGGCAAGGTAGGGTTGTTGCAACTTTTTGTTTATATGGTGGCACATGGACCTTGTATGCTTGTCCTGACATCAAGGCGATTCACCTTGTGAAGCCCGAGCCATCGCCGTCGTCCCGACTTCCGGCGGGAGCAACCTCTTGCCGGAATCATCAATTTCAGTCGATCTTGGACGCCGACATCATCAGGCCGTTGAAACACAGATCAGAGACGTTGATCTTCGTCTCCTCATCGACTGAAAGGAGTCCACCAAGTCTGGAGTTGATCGGTGGAGGATCCGCGAAGATCCGGCTTGCCCTAGAACCAGGCATTCTTGCACCGCGGCCGACCTTCGCCATCCGGCGCAGCCGCCGCCTCCCACCGCCGGCCATCGCCACCAGAGGCTCCCTGGCACCAACAGGAACCTTTCGGTCCAACTTGCACCGGCCCGGAGGCCCTCGGCCGGAATCCGCCATTAACGACCCTTGGAGCTCCACCGAGCTCCGCCGCCGCGCCTTGCCGACGATCCCCGGCACAGGAAAACCACCCAGGTGAGTTTAGTTGGTCCATAGGAGCCTCCTCGTTGTAATGCATGCGGAGTTTCACGTCGGGTTTATAATCTCTGCAGCTGCACCCTTGTTGCCTTCGGGTTTCATCTCCGATGATCCCCGGCGTCTCGGGCTCTGGCCATCTAAGCAGGTAAGATTTAAATACCTGTAACATGTTCCCTGTCATGTTGATTTGGCTCGGGGAACCCCCTGTTCCATGATCCCAACCTTGCTCCCGAGCCACCCTTTTCGGGCTTGCCTCCGGCCGCCGCCGCCTCCGGCCACCGGGGCTAGACCTAACATGGATCAGTCCTCATTTGCGACCCCTAGCTAACTGCTGCTCACTTTGGTTGCAGACAGAGCAAGGTGACATTGGAGTTTCATCAATCCGAGCTCTAGCCAATTTTCGGGTTGCTCCGGCCAACTCCTCCGGCCAAGTTCCGGCGAGCCTCAGGTGAGCCCCACTGCCCCTAGTCCATCCTTAACACCATGCTTTAGTTAACTCTTAAATTGATCAAGTATATGTTAAGCTTTAGCAATGTCACAAATTGTAACCCTAATGTTTATGGGCCAACTTTGCCCTCGAGACTCGTGCCAGCCCAATCTACTGAGCACGGCCTTTGTCTCGTCGAAACGAACACGCTGAAACTTACGACGTCGTTTTTGGATTCCCGGATTGCAAGAACGAGTCAAAACAAGTTATAATATAGTGTTTTATGCAAATTTAACATGTACCTTGGACCTAAGTGTAATCGAGACACGCTGGCTGTCTTTAGACAGTGTTTTTAGACCTAATAGGCATTTGGTTAGAGTCCCGTGGGCTCTCGTTGACCGGGAATCGAAATTTGTCTCGTAAATCGGCGATATTGTTCCGTTTTAGCATTCCGTTAAGGTTGGGTCGTCGGGATGGGTTTGTGTGAGTCTATTACTGATTCTAGCTCCTTGTTCAGGGCCCAGTTGTTCAGCACCAGCCTCCCAGTAGCTGTGCGGGAGTTCGAGGATCGGCCTACATCCAGGTGGGTTATCTTCGCTCCGGGCTTTATCTATTCGGCCCTCTGGTTGCTTTAGTCTAGTCGGACACCTGTTTTTGGATTAGCCTTGCTGATTTTATCGATATGACCTATCTTGACATATATTGATTTCTTTAGACATCATATGTACACCAGTGCTTGATGTTACCTGTTCATGATTGGCCCTGATGATTTCATCTATACATCGCATGATTTTCTGATAGACACTGATCCCTTAGACACACTACATCTATATATATCTGCTTGTCAGCTTGCATATCCTGATGTATAGATGCCATGATTGATTATTGCTGCTAGTTTCATGTCATTCGTCATACTTCTTTATTCAGATATACATGATTGATTCTGATTGATAGATATAGACTGTTGATTCCCGGTTGGGATCTCGGCATGTTGCCGACTACCCGATCTCTTGACCGTGAGATTGAGCATTATGATTTGCCACGCACTGCTGTACTTCACGAACATAGCCGGGGTAGCTTCCCGTGGAGATTGTTCTTTACCGGTAAAGTGGTCTAGACGAAAGACCCGTGAGCCCACGATAGCAGGGTTATGTCAGCGGATAGGGTGCCGAACAGTGGCTTTGCCTGAGGTCCTGTGAGACCAAGAGTGGCGCATGATTGGGTACTTGGGTTTCTGTCTTTGACGCATGATTCTTACTTTGTACCATTGATGTTCAGTTATGTTGATTTCCAGCATTATTATCTGTAGACATACTTTATCACTTGTAGTTCCTTATGCATGATTCTTGTAGATATCTCCTGATTTCCAGCATGTATGATCTACAGCCTTTATGATTGATTATCACTATTATACCCTGATTTTCAGTATTACTTACCTGCCTAGTTAGCTTATCTGTGGATTACTGATTATCAGTAGATATTTTATATTCTTCAGCTGTACCTATCGATTATTACTATCCGCAGATTATTGTATCCAGTAGGTACGATTAGCTATTTCTCGGCTCGTCGTGCCCACTGGGATACATGTACAGTGTATCTCACACCCCCTGGGTGACCATTTTTCAGGTCGTTTGGGTAGTGGGGTGTCGGGACGATCCAGTGAGGCTGTCACGATAGAGCTGTCACCCTGATGATATATTGATGTCTGAGATCTTGGATGATTGTAGCTGACTCCTATTTATGTTATTTCAGCTTTCAGTTTATTTCGATATTTCAGATTGATGATAGTATGATATTTCGGACTATTCCTGATGATTTGTATTGTTTAGTTGAGATATTTATTGCTCTCTGATTGATGATTGGACTAGCCTAGCCGTGCATGTATAGGGGATTCCTATATGTGTGGCGGTCTGTTACGCCCGTTTTAAAAACTCTGATTTATTATAAAAAAAAAAAAAAAAAAAAAAAAATTTCAGACCTGATTTTTAAAACTCGGGGCGTGATAGATTTTATGGTATCAGAGAAATAGGTATACGGTACCTAGGCAAATTGGTTAGGATCGGGTTAGGATCGAACCCTAGGATGACTTATGACGTGAGAGCGCGGGGTAATTGTCTAGCAGTTAGGAGCTCACGTGTATTTTCACACTATGAGTCGCTTCCAAATCTTGTCGTTGTGACTACGAGCGGTGTTCGCACGCTTTCTGGGCTTAGTGGTCGTGGTGGGTGCAGTGTTAGCTGCGGTTGTGGTACGAGCCGTGAGTTTGATATATCAGTGGAGCCTTAGAGCTCGGATTTTTGACAGCGGTAGAGGATCAGTTCACTGCATTTTGCTGGGATAGTCCAGCAGATGGCTCAGCATCTAATAGTTGCTCTTGTTGCACTGGCCCCACCACTAGTCCAGGTGTTTGGAGAAGTCAGTGATCCTCCGGTTGTTCCCGGGCCACTAGATATAGTACTTTTGTCACAGCCGGGGTTGTTAAAATTGTGTTGTGACTGCTATTACCGGAGATTCCCCGAATATAGTTATCGGGATGCCTATGAGGTTAGCAATCTTGAGGTGGTAGAGACAGTTGATATAGGTTATAGTATCGGCATAGAGATTCGTGTCTTGAGGTATGAGTTATACCTTCTGTTGATTCCGGTGGGAGTCGTGTCCCCAACTTGATGTTGGCGACAGATCTACAGTATTTCACTTTTCTTTGGATAAGTATGTTGGCTACAGACAATGTACTGTCGAAAGAGTGATTTGAAGTACTCTACCTCGTAAGGGGTAATATTGTGATTGGGTCTACTAGTTTGCTTATCTATATTTATAGTCTCCAGGGTTACCCTCTGGACAACGATGTAATAATTTCAGTGATGATATCCCAGACCGTATTTGACCTTGGGTAGGTCTCAGACAGATCGAGTACATAGTGGATTATCTTGGTCATTATTGTGGACATTTGTCCTAACTTGTGGTCACTAGCCACATTGATCTCGCCAGACCTTGCAACTGAGTTGATAATAGAAATATATAGTTTAAGCCCAAAAAGTTGGACAACATGTCCAGATCGGATATTTTAAGCTTTATGAATGGTGACCTTGGGTTGCCATGTTTTATGATGCTAAGAGACTGATCGTGTGATATTTAACCGGCAGTTGTGCGTCCTTAGTAGTATGAGGTTTAGTTCTAGCAACTGGTGGTGAAAATTTTGCCACAAACGATTATAAAGTGTAAGAAGAGATTCTCTACCTTATATGATTTCACTTAAGAAAATGAATCTAGTGACCTTTGTCAGTGTTCGGCCTCGATAGTCTGCCTAAACGGGTAAGACCATTGAGTTCTGCCTGCACAAACTGTAAGTTATGTGAAACCAGAAAAGAGTATGAGAGCTGGTTGCCACATCGGATGCGATCACATCAACCCTTAAGCATCGGATCTTATCCTTACTGAGGCGCATCGGTCCTTATATACGATACCTCCTGGCGGGACTAAAATGTACCGGTACCTGAAGCAGCATTACTGGTGGCCTGGGATGAAGGCTGATGTGGCGAACCATGTGGCGCAGTGCCTAATTTGCCAGCAGGTGAAGGCGGAACACCAGAGACCGGCGGGAAAACTGCAACCGCTTCCTGTACCAGTTGGAAGTGGGAACAGATCACGATGGACTTTGTTACCGATCTGCCTCGATCCCAGCGAAGCCGCGTGGGAACGCGAGTCAGCCATGTTGGAGCGCTTTCCCCATTTATTTGACTCCTAGTTGTATTAAGTTTCGGGGACGAAACTTCTTTTTAGGTGGTAGAGATGTAAAAACTTGAATTTTATTGTAAATAAATAAAGTGGAAAAGAATGAAATATCAAGTTGACCCCTTTTACCTGCAGTGTGAATTGCACAGTTTACGAGGCTAAAACGTCACTTTTCAATCCGAGCCTAATCTCGAAAATCCGAGATCACCAGTGCGACCGTCTCGTCGAACCGATCAAAAACCATATTAAGCAAGTTTAGATCCGACGGTCGGATCTTCCAGAAATCAGCGAAGAAGCGGACGGGACCCGCGACTTAAGTCGAAGGGTACATGAACAGTAAACCCTAAATTCGAATTCCCCTATGTGCCAATGTTGGCCAATTCGCTGTCCGGACTCCAGTCATAACGATCCAAGTAGTCGATTTGAACGGTTTCGTCGTTCTGAACGCAATGGCACTGACGGAATTTTCGTTCGACGACCCTAGACTCTCAAAAAGCGCGATAACTGTATTTTGGTACAGTATTTTATGGACCGAAAGTTTATCCGGGCAGTTTCTCAAAAAATAGAAACCGCTATCTGATAGGTTTCGTCGAGTCGGACGTCGTGGCGAAGTCCAGAACGCCTCGAAAAGCGTGAAATACGGTGAAAATACGGCTTTTTGCACAGTAAACCCTATACTTCTTGCCTCGAATTGCGTGCCACCTTTGTGGTGAGGGACCTTGATGCAAATGAAAGATGCTGAGAGGGACTAAGCACCAAAAACCAAGGTTGGAGGGCTTAAGAAGCAATTGTGCAAAGTTGCACTATTCAAAATTCAAAGTTGCGACTTGAATCTTTAAATCCTCCGTAGCCTTAGCCCCCTCAGCACCTGCTTCTAACCACCCCCTCTCCTCTCTGCGCACACCTCGCAACCGGAGCTAGCGCAAGGCCGCCGCCTCCCCGTCGCCAGAGAAGAAAAGGGATCAAGACACCTTCTTGATCTCGGGTGTCTTGGAGAGGAGGGGGCTCGGGAGGGTCCTAGGCGATCGAGTCCTTTCCTGTGGTGTTCCCCGTGGATCCGCAGCCGAGCTGAGGTGGACCCAGCCCCAGCCGCCGCCGTGAGCCGCCGCGGAGGCGATATTCTTCCTCGGTTTTCCGGCAAGGTAGGGTTGTTGCAACTTTTTGTTTATATGGTGGCACATGGACCTTGTATGCTTGTCCTGACATCAAGGCGATTCACCTTGTGAAGCCCGAGCCATCGCCGTCGTCCCGACTGTCGGCGGGAGCGACCTCTTGCCGGAATCATCAATTTCAGTCGATCTTGGACGCCGACATCATCAGGCCGTTGAAACACAGATCAGAGACATTGATCTTCGTCTCCTCATCGACTGAAAGGAGTCCACCAAGTCTGGAGTTGATCGGTGGAGGATCCGCGAAGATCCGGCTTGCCCTAGAACCAGGCATTCTTGAACCGCGACCGACCTTCGCCGTCCGGCGCAGCCGCCGCCTCCCACCGCCGGCCATCGCCACCAGAGGCTCCCTGGCACCAACAGGAACCTTTTGGTCCAACTTGCACCGGCCCGGAGTCCCTCGGCCGGAATCCGCCATTAACGACCCTTGGAGCTCCACCGAGCTCCGCCGCCGTGCCTTGCCGACGATCCCCAGCACCGAAAAACCACCCAGGTGAGTTTAGTTGGTCCATAGGAGCCTCCTCGTCGTAATGCATGCAGAGTTTGACATCGGGTTTATAATCTCTGCAGCTGCACCTTTGTTGCCTTCGGGTTTCATCTCCGGCGATCCCCGGCGTCTCGGGCTCTGGCCATCTAAGCAGGTAAGATTTAAATACCTGTAACATGTTCCCTGTCATGTTGATTTGGCTCGGGGAACCCCCTGTTCCATGATCCCAACCTTGCTCCCGAGCCACCCTTTTCGGGCTTGCCTCCGGCCGCCGCCGCCTCCGGCCACCGGGGCTAGACCCAACATGGATCAGTCATCATCTGGGACCCCTAGCTAACTGCTGCTCACCTTGGTTGCAGACAGAGCAAGGTGGCATTGGAGTTTCATCAATCCGAGCTCTAGACAATTTTCGGGTTGCTCCGGCCAACTCCTCCGGCCAAGTTCCGGCGAGCCTCAGGTGAGCCCCACTGCCCCTAGTCCATCCTTAACACCATGCTTTAGTTAACTCTTAAATTGATCAAGTATATGTTAAGCTTTAGCAATGTCACAAATTGGAACCCTAATGTTTATGGGCCAACTTTGCCCTCGGGCCTCGTGCCAGCCCAATCTTGTGAGCACGGCCTTTGTCTCGTCGAAACGAACACGCTGAAACTTACGACGTCGTTTTTGGATTCCCGGATTGCAAGAACGAGTCAAAACAAGTTATAATATAGTGTTTTATGCAAATTTAACGTGTACCTTGGACCTAAGTGTAATTAAGACACGCTGGCTGTCTTTAGACTGTGTTTATAGACCTAATAGGCATTTGGTTAGAGTCCTGTGGGCTCTCGTTGACCGGGAATCGGAATTTGTCTCGTAAATCGGCGATATTGTTCCGTTTTAGCATTCCGTTACGGTTGGGTCGTCGGGATGGGTTTGTGTGAGTCTATTACTGATTCTAGCTCCTTGTTCAGGGCCCAGTTGTTCAGCACCAGCTTCCCAGTAGCTGTGCGGGAGTTCGAGGATCGGCCTACATCCAGGTGGGTTATCTTCGCTCCGGGCTTTATCTATTCGGCCCTCTGGTTGCTTTAGTCCAGTCGGACACCTGTTTTTGGATTAGCCTTGCTGATTTTATCGATATGACCTATCTTGACATATATTGATTTCTTTAGACATCATATGCACACCAGTGCTTGATGTTACCTGTTCATAATTGGCCCTGATGATTTCATCTATACATCGCATGATTTTCTGATAGACACTGATCCCTTAGACACACTACATCTATATATATCTGCTTGTCAGCTTGCATATCCTGATGTATAGATGCCATGATTGATTATTGCTGCTAGTTTCATGTCATTTGTCATACTGCTTTATTCAGATATGCATTATTGATTCTGATTGATAGATATAGACTGTTGATTCCCGGTTGGGATCTCGGCATGTTGCCGACTACCCGGTCTCTTGACCGTGAGATTGAGCATTATGATTTGCCACGCACTGCTGTACTTCACGAACATGGCCGGGGTAGCTTCCCGTGGAGATTGTTCTTTACCGGTAAAGTGGTCTAGAGGAAAGACCCGTGAGCCCACGATAGTAGGGTTATGTCAGCGGATGGGGTGCCGAACAGTGGCTTTGCCTGAGGTCCTGTGAGACCAAGAGTGGCGCATGATTGGGTACTTGGGTTTATGTCTTTGACGCATGATTCTTACTTTGTACCATTGATGTTCAGTTATGTTGATTTCCAGCATTATTATCTGTAGACATACTTTATCACTTGTAGTTCCTTATGCATGATTCTTGTAGATATCTCCTGATTTCCAGCATTTATGATCTACAGCCTTTATTATTGATTATCACTATTATACCCTGATTTTCAGTATTACTTACCTGCCTAGTTAGCTTATCTGTGGATTACTGATTATCAGTAGATATTTTATATTCTTCAGCTGTACCTATCGATTATTACTATCCGCAGATTATTGTATCCAGTAGGTACGATTAGCTATTTCTCGGCTCGTCGTGCCCACTGGGATACATGTACAGTGTATCTCACACCCCCTGGGTGACCATTTTTCAGGTCGTTCGGGTAGTGGGGTGTCGGGACGATCCAGTGAGGCTGTCACGATAGAGCTGTCACCCTGATGATATATTGATGTCTGAGATCTTGGATGATTGTAGCTGACTCCCATTTATGTTATTTCAGCTTCCAGTTTATTTCGATATTTCAGATTGATGATAGTATGATATTTCGGACTATTCCTGATGATTAGTATTGTTTAGTTGAGATATTTATTGCTCTCTGATTGATGATTGGACTAGCCTAGCCGTGCATGTATAGGGGATTCCTATATGTGTGGCGGTCTGTTACGCCCGTTTTGAAAACTCTGATTTATTATAAAAAATAAAAATAAAAAAAAAATTTCAGACCTGATTTTTAAAACTCGGGGCGTGACAGGCCCACCTACTGGTGGCCTCGAATTAGTTCAAAAGTATTCAGAAATGAAATGCAAGCTTAAAAGGCCTTACAAAGCATGTAATTATACAATTTTGTAAAATCCTAGGGGTCTAATTGTAATTGTAGCCTCATGGGCTGTTTTGGGCTGTGTGCCCATGATCTCTAAACTCTTCGTTGGAGATCCGATAGCTTTCGTTGTGCGGGAATTGGATTTCGGGCCGAAAATCGGCAAAATCGTTGGTTTATCGGAGACTCGTTTTAGAATCATGCAATTCGAGGAATTGTGGTTATTATTTATAGTTGCCAGATGTCCCGGGCTGTTCCCGACGCTGTCCTGGCGGGCCCAGTGACTTCGGTTTAGCGTTGGTGGTTTCCGGAGCCGAAATCGGCTTTTTCGGTGGTGTTTTAGTGTTTATGACACCGGTTGAGTACAGAGTCGCACCCAGTGAAGTTTGAGTGCCCGAATGTTTTCAGTGAAGCATTCCGAGGTAGCACGTCAAGTTTTGTTAAATTCGGAGACTTGTAGCCACTGATCGGATCATAGTTGATCGATCGGCGGATTTCTAGAAATTCAGGCAAATCCCGGGACATCAGCGATGTTCCCTGTTTAAGCTTGGTACACACAGTGAGTCAGTGGGTTGGGTATGAGTGAGCCTTTTTTTGACCTGTGATTATGATTCAGGTCCCAACAGTCCATCGCCAGCTCGTGAGCCATCCAGTGGTTACCGCGATCGTCTACCCTGAGGTGGGTTTATCTTTGGTCCGGGCTTTATCATTTTGGCCCTATAGGGTACCGTGGTAGGTCGGACCCTTGTGTTTGTTGTTAACCTTGATCTTCCAGTTGAGCTTTCTACTTGCTTTAATTCCAGTATTCATTATATATATAGCTATGTGGCATTGATCTTACAGTTGAGCTCTCTATATGCTTTCATTCTCAACACTTAGTATGCATAGTGATATACATCTGGACATATGCTGTCACGCCCCGAGTTTGAAAAACAGCCCCTTAAATTTTTATTTTTTTATTTTTTTTTTTCATAAATCAGAGTTTGAAAACAGCCAGGGCGCGACAGACCGCCACATATATAGAAAATTCTCAATTCCCCATTGGAATTGAGTCTTTTCTATACATGCACGGCTAAGCTTTTGTAACAACATCAGAGTAATTAAACTACGTATATCTAAACAACTAAATTACAATAGGTTACGATTACAACTCTTTTACATAATTTGCGGAAAGTAAAAATACTGGTGGCATAAGGGTCGGTACTATCGCAACAGCCTCACCAACGTGTCCCGACATCCCAACACCCGAACGACCTGAAAAACAGTCACCCAGGGGGTGTGAGATACGTCGACCGTGTATCCCAGTGGGCACGACGAGCCGAGAAATAGCTAATCGTACCTACTAGATACAATAATCTGCGGATAGTAATAGATCAATAGGTAACAGCTGATATATGAAACAAAGCTGGCAGGAAGCACAATCATGATACTGAACATAATGAGTACCAAAATACAGGACTATAGCATACTGAAATACGATATAATGAACTATGCCTCGGTAATGGAACCAGATACCCAATCAGTAAAATAAAACAATGGTACTGATAGATGATGCTAATCAAGCTGTAACTGACAAATCAAGCTATAACTGCCAAATCTGATAGTCCTGTAAATCTCAATCCACAAGAGATACTATTGAGGGCAAATATGATAATCCACAGGTATCGGTGCTATAAAAGAAAGGTACCACTAATCTGTGCCAGTCGTACTAGAGGAATGTATCATAATCATAATGCTGTGCATATACGGGTACAGAAATATCAGAATCAATCATGATGATAATCAAATATAACAGAGCAAAAGTAGGTACTGAAATAAGCATGCTAGAACATGGAAGTATAAAAGCTATGCATCAATCACAAGAATATCAAGTACCCAATCAATGCCACTATTGGTCACGAGGACCTCAGGCTCATGCCACTGATCCGCACCCCATCCGCTGACATAACCCTGCACTCACAGATGCAATCGGGGGCTCACGGGTCCTTCCTCTAGACCACTTTACCGGTAAAGAACACTATGACGGTGGCCAAACCGTCAGTGTACGTGAAGTACAGCAGTGCGTGGCGATCATAATGCTATGCTCAAGCTCGCGGTCTAATGACCGGGTAGTCGGCAACAAGCCAAAATCCCAACAGGGAATCAACTATCTGTATATATCGATCAAGGGTCTATCATGCATATCTGAATATAAAAGCAAGTATCTCTGGATGTAAATGCAGAATGTATCAAGTGACAGAAATCAACAGGCATGATCAGACCATGAAAATCTACTGTACTAAGATATAAAAACTGACGAGCATGTATACAGGATATGTCCAATGAGATCAATGTCTATCATGTAAGAATATATGGCATATAGGCAAAATCATCAGGGCTAAATCAAGAACAGGTGTCCGACTAGACTAAAGCAACCAGAGGGCCGAAAAGATAAAGCCCGGACCGAAGATAACCTACCTGAATGTAGGCCGATCCCGAACTCTCGCTAGACTACTGGGAGGCTGGTGCTGAACTGCTGGGACCTGAACAGTAACTGTGATTAGAAATAGACTCACTCATACCCATCCCGACAACACTATAATAATGTAATGCTCGAACGAGGGAAATTAATCAAATCAGGCTTTTACCGAAATTTTTGGAAATCTACTGAACCTCCAATCATGACCCGCCAACGGTCTAACAATATCCAAATATCGTCCAACTACACCTGCTGTCCCTAAACATCATAATTTTGATGTTCGGGCAGACAGGGACCAATCATAATTTCCTCTATCGAAATAGTGCTATAAATACACATTTATAACCGTTGTTTTGACTCGTTCTTCCAAACCAGGAAGCCAAAGACAACGTCGTAAGTTTCAGCGTGTCCGAAACGACGAGACGAAGCTCGTGCTCACGGGCTTGAGCCAGCACGAGGCCCGATAATAAACTTAGCCCATAAATACTTAGGGTCCATAATGCCACATTTCTACAACTACACATAAACTTGATCAAATTAGAAACTAACTGGAGCATGGCACCAAGTGAGGACAAAGGACAGTGATGCTCACCTGTGGCGCGCCGGAGGGTGGCCGGAGAAGTCGCCCGAGCAACACCACACTAAACACAAGGCTCCGTTCTGTGCAACTTAGAGCAAACCAGGTTCAAACCTGAAGAAAAGTCAAGCATCAGTTCGAGGACCCTCCCAGAGGAAGTTTGGTCACGGCCAGGCTTGGCGCCGGCGGCCGGAGGCGGCGGTTGGCCGGAACTCGAGCTCGGGTTGCAACAATGGTGCAACCACAAAAGATGGAAAACCTACGTCAAAAGCTTCATGCAAATGCATGCAAATCTTATAAAAGACCAAACTAAGTTACCTGGGTCACTTGCCGGCGGCGCGGAGCATCGGCGATCGTCGGAGCTCGACCCAAACCAAGCTTGGCCAATAACGAGGTCCTCTAATGGCGGATTCCAGCCGGTGATGTTTGGGCTGGCGCAACTTGGACCAAAGTGTTCCCCTTGGAGCCAGGAAGCTTCCTGTGGTGGTGGCCGGCGGCGTGGGTGAGCGGCGGCGCCGGACGGCGAAGATCGGTGGAGGACCACTTTTGCCCGAACCTAGGGCAGGCTCGATCGACTTGGATCCTTGCCTGATGATCCCCAAACTTCGGGAGTAGGTTGCAGCCGACGAGGAGATCAATCCCAACGTCTCTGATCTAAGTTTCAATGGCCGGGTGAAGACGGCGCCCAAGATCGGCCAAAACGAGAATTCCAGCGACAGAAGGCTCCCGCCGGCGACAGGGACGACGGCGGCGGCTCGAGCTACACAGGGAGGACCCCCTCCACGTCAGGTAAACAATGAATGGGTACTTGGCCCATTTAAAAAATAAAACCTCCAAGAACTCACCTCGCCGGAAACTTCAAGGAAGAAGGAGGTGGCCCGCGGCGGCGCACGGCGGAGCTAGGAGTCGGGTTCACCTCGGCTCGACGTCAACCTCGCAGAGACACTCCCAGATGATGCTTGGAACCACCCAAGTCCTCTGGGAGCAATCCCTCACCTTCCCAACTGAGATCTAAGGGAATTCCTTGGTTCTTCTTCCTCTCCGGCGACGAGACGGCGGCGGCCGTGGCGTAACTTCCGTGGAGAGATTCAGAGGGAGGGTAGAGGGTTGGAGCTGGCGGCTAGGGCTGGAGACTACGGGATTAGGGTTGCAAGAGAACCCTAAAACATGTATATATATGCATATTGCTCAAAATGCCAATATACCCCTCTACACTTAATATTTCGTGCCAGGTCCCTTACAAAAACTTCAACTTACTCTTTAGTCCTTGTCCATAAAGTGGCACGATTTTCGAGGCATAAAATATAGGGTTTCTGCGTAAAATACTCTATTTTTTGCCGTATTTCACGCTTTTCGAGGCGTTCGAGTCATCAAATCAAAAAACAGACTTCGCCACGACGTCCGGCTCGACGAAACCTATCAGGTAGCGATTTTTGTTTTTCGACGAAATGCCCGGATAAATTCTCGGTCCACAATTACTGTACAATCATACAGTATGGCACGTTTCTCGAAACTCTAGGATTGTCAAACAAAAATTCCGTCAACGCCATTGCGCTCAAAATGTCAAAAATAGCTAGAAACGACTACTCATACTACTATATTTGGGGTCCAGACGGCGAAATGGCCGACGTTGGTCGAAAGGGGAATTAAATAAGGGGTTACTATTCACAACTTAAGTTGTGGGCCCCGCTCGCTTCTTCGCTGATTTCTGGACGATCCGATCGTCAGATCGAGAACATACGAATATCAATCTTTCTTGTTTCGACGAGACGGTCGCAATAGTGATCTCGAATTTTGAGATCAGGCTCCGATCAAAAGTCGATATTTTCGGGTCACAATTGCACTACTAATAATCCATTTTTGTCATTTAAATAATCCAGAAAATTATTTAAACTTAGATTTTGGATTTCAAAAATCATGGTTACTACATATGCCATGTCTGATTGGATATTAGTTAAAGTGATTATCAGTTCACTTTATATCAGCATTTCCTATTCTTCTCCTACATGTTAGAATAGGAGTTCAGCTTCTGCTATACAGTTCAGTTTACAGTTCTACCATTCAGTTCAGTTATACAGTTCAGCTATTCAGTTTCTGTTGTACAGTTCAGTTATACAACACCAGTTGAGATTACAGTTTCAGCATCCCGACAGGGATTTTCCAGCTTTATGCCGTGTGTTTGGTCTTTAGACCATGAGCTTGAGCATCAGCATTATGATCGCCACAGAGCCAGTTGTACTTTTCACGTACACTAGCGGGCTGATCCTCCGCAGTGGTGTACTTTACCGGTAAAGTGGTCATAGCGACCCGTGAGCCCAGAGAGTTATGTCAGCAGATTGGTGTACAGGTGTATTTAGCCTGAGGTCCTCATGACCAATAGTGGCAGGTGATTGGGTACTCTACTTCTTGTATTGATGCATGATTCATCTATGTTGATTGTTTCAGTATTTTTAGCATGACTGGCACATGAGTTTCAGCATTCTCTATTTATAGCATTGATAGATATTGATTATCATTTTAGCTTTGCTCTATTTGTTGTATTTGCCAGTTACAGTATGATTAGCTTATATATTCGAGTATCCCTACTTTTACCTTTGCTTTTACTTCAGCATGCTTAGTTTCAGTTCAGTATCTCGTTATTCAGCCTTGAGATTATATCCTGCTTTTGTTATCCGCTTATTATGGTATCCGGTAGGTACGACTTGCTATTTCTCGGCCCGTCGTGCCCGCTGGGATACATTTGTGTTGTATCTCACACCCTTTGGGTGACCACCATTTCAGGTCATTCAGGTGTTGAGATGTCGGGACGATCCAGTGAGTTGTCGCGATAGAGTTGTCCCCTGCTATTGGCACAGTGGCGCAGTGCTTGATATTTACAGTCTAGTTGTGGAATTGTTATCATCTTGTGATTTGTGGAGTTATTATGTTTTGTGATGGATTTGTGGATGTATTTAGATGTAGAAGTTTATGCTTGTGTTTAGTTAAGTGATTGTTGCTCTCTGACTGTATCATTGTATTTGCCTAGCCGAGCATGTATAGTGGAGACTCTGTCCGTGTGGATAGAGAATTTTCTATGCATGTGGCGGTCTGCTCATGTCCTGGGTTTCAAGACTTTGAACTCTGATAAAAAAAAAAAAAAAATTAGAACGCTTTTTGAAACTCGGGGCGTGACACATTCACGCTCCGCGACCAACTTAATTAATTTTCTTCTTTTTCTCCTCGTTTCACATCTCATGTACAACCCATATTTATTAATGTGAAGTTGGCCAGATTAAAACAAATTGAAATCTAACATAAACTATAGAAACTAATTAAATCTTATAATTAGTTTCAATCAATTAATTAATTAAATCTCAAGATAAAATCTAGTAACTAATTAAATCTTAAAATTAGTTATAATAAAATCTCAGGATAAGTTTCAATATAGAATACTTATCGAATATATTTAAACCTTATCTCTCTCTTTAATGGATCATATCCATTAAATTATAATTAAATATTCATATTTAAATCTAATCTAATTAGAATATTATCTCATAAGAATTTATAAATATTTAATTATTCTCTAATCAAATTAGAGATTAAATCTTTCGTATAATTTCTCATCATAATCACTAAACTGTTTAGTGTATTAGACTCATCTTTTTATTTTGGATGTACACAATTCCTATTGTGTGTGACCTCATAGGTCTATTACCATTTGGCAGTGGAGTCTAATATCAAACTCTTTAACATTGAATTAGAACTCTTCTAATCGATGAATTAGAACTCTTTAAATTATTTTTACTTCTCTCACTGTCCGTGAGTGACACCTAGCAGTATATCACGGCAATCCAAAATGGTGATGAATAATGAACCTTTTCGCTTATAGTTACAGTGTGATTAATTCATTCCAACAAACAACGTCCCGATCGAACCAAAATCATGGTTGCCTATCAAATCTTATAATTCAATCGTATGACTAGAATATCTAAATCGACTCAATATAGTAACTCAGTTTGAAACCTTTTCCACACCATGTACCCTGGTCAGGGATTTTTCGAGTTGATTTTGATAATCTACATAGGACGTTCTCTCTCAACATTGAGAGTGTCGAATTCCTTACTGTGCACTTATACGCTTCCCTATATAAACTACTACAGTCAATCAATACCAGACGTAGACTATTGATTAGAGTCTAAGTATTAGTACAGTCAAACGGTAGCAATCTATATGTGAAGCAACCATGATGTCTCAGGTCCGAGGAGTACTTCACACATCGGTAGCAAAGAACTAGTCACTGACGAAAATAGAACCATGTAACTGTTCAACTAAATGGTCACGCTCAGTGTACTTGTTCGCTAACAAACACTTGTATGCTTACTTTAGTGTCCCCACACTAGTGACTTGAGATTCATCACCTCAACTTAGAAGTATAGAATACACCGGCCTATCCGGAATCATCATCGTCCTTATGATATTCCTATAGCTAGGAGCATTTAAGAATATTGTACAAAGAAATATATATATATATATATATATATATATATATATATATATATATATATATATATATATATATATATATATATATATATATCTCAAATTCCTAACTTTTAGGAATATATTTTCTTAACAATGATTAAATGGACGATTCATGTAAACATATTATACTGCTAAAAATAAACATGAATAAAACTTGCCCTTTATTAATTAAAGAAAAATACAAAATATGTCCATAAGCCTATGTTACCGATTGGCATTAGGGTATATTACTAACAATCTCCCACTAACCCTAATGCCAATCATTCATATATCTCATAACCATTCTTTCTAAATGCACATCTAGTTTTTGGAGAGTGAGTGGCTTAGTAAGAGGATCTGCTATATTTTCCACGGATGCTACTTTCTGCACAACAATCCGACGCTCATCAACAAATTGTCGAATGATATGGTAGCGTCGATCTATATGTTTGGACTTCTGATGAGATCTCGACTCTTTAGCTTGCGCTATAGCTCCGTTATTGTCACAGTAAAGTGGCATTGGTTCCTCAACCGAGGGCACCACTCCTAGCTCTACGACAAAATTTCGAAGCCAAACTTCCTCCTTCGATGCCTCAGATGCTGCAATGTATTCTGCCTCAGTGGTGGAATCTGATGTTGTATTCTGTTTGGAACTCTCCCAAATGACAGCCCCACCATTCAATATAAAGACATGCCCTGATGTTGACTTTCTATCATCAACATCTGACATGAAGTCTGAATCTGTGAAACCCTCTAGTGTTAGTTCATTTCCACCAAACACTAAGCATAAATCCTTAGTTCTTCTCAAGTACTTAAGGATATTTTTCATAGCAGTCCAGTGTTCTTCACCTGGATTGGACTGATATCTGCTCGTAATACTTACGGCATGTGCGATATCTGGTCATGTACATAGCATAGCGTACATGAGACTCCCTATTGCGGAAGCATAGGGAATTTTGCTCATGTGCTCTCTTTCCTGAGGTGTTTTAGAACACATCATCTTGGAGAGATTAATTCCATGTCTGATGGGGAGAAGACCCATTTTGGAATTTTCCATGTTGAACATTTTCAACACGTCTTCTATGTACTTCTGCTGTGATAAACCGATCACCCTCTTAGATCTATCTCTATAGACCTTAATTCCGAGAATATAGGCTGCTTCTCCCAGATCTTTCATCAAGAAATTCTGGGATAACCAAACCTTGACAGAGGTCATCAAACTTATATCATTTCCAATTAAGAGAATGTCGTCCACGTACAATACGAGAAAGACAAGCTGGCTCCCACTAGGCTGCTTCTCCCAGATCTTTCATCAAGAAATTCTGGGATAACCAAACCTTGACAGAGGTCATCAAACTTATATTATTTCCAATTAAGAGAATGTTGTCCACGTACAATACGAGAAAGACAAGCTGGCTCCCACTAGTCTTTTTGTAAACACAAGGTTCATCCTGATTTCTCACGAAGCCAAATGTTTTGACCGTGTCATTGAACCGTATATTCCAACTCCTCGAAGCCTGCTTCAATCCATAAATAGACCTATGAAGCTTGCATACTTTATACTTCTGACTATCACACACGAACCCCTCGGGTTGTTGCATATATATGTCCTCCTCTATAAACCCATTGAGGAAAGCGGTTTTTACGTCCATTTGCCAGATTTCATAATCATAGTATGCAACTACGGCAAGTAATGTCCGAATGGATTTAAGCATGACCATAGGTGAAAAGGTTTCCTTATAGTCGAGACCTTCTCGCTTACTATATAACCTTTCGCCACGAGTCTCGCCTTATATTTTTCAACTTTTCCATCAACACTGATCTTTCTCTTGAAAATCCATTTGCAACCAATAGGTACTATACCTTATGGTGGATCAATAAGAGTCCATACATTATTGGTGTACATAGAGTCCATTTCGGACCTCATAGTTTTTTGCCATTTTATTGAGTCGATGTCTGACATCGCCTCTTAGTAACTAGCAGGATCATCCCTACGATCACTATCGCCAACGAGGAACATTTCCTTTGTGCATTCCATAACGAAATCTTGATATTTGTCTAGAACTTGGGATATTCTACTAGATCTTCGAGGTAGTGGTGTAATAATAGGTTCTGTTTGAACAGGTTGTTCGGATTGTTCTTGAGAAGTTGTTTGCTTATTTGAGACCATCTCTTTGAGCGCTATCTTCTTGCCGACACCACCTTCTTGGACAAACTCCTCTTCCAGAAATATTGCATGCCGACTAACAATCACGTTTTGATTATTTTGAAGGTAAAAATAGTATCCCATAGTCTCCTTGGGATAACCAATAAATCTTCCTTTATCTGACCTAGCCTCCAATTTATCTGTTTTAAGTTTTTTAATATAAGTCGGGCATCCCCAAATTCTCAAATGATTGAGACCCGCCTTTTTGCCAAACCATATCTCATGCGGAGTACATGGAACAGATTTTGAAGGCACCCTATTCAGAATATAGGTTGCAGTTAACAGGGCATAACCCCAAAGAAATAAAGGCAAGTCCGTGAAACTCATCATTGATCGTACCATATCTAATAAGGTACGATTCCTTCTTTCTAAAACTCCATTCAATTCTAGAGTTCCATGAGGTGTTCTTTTAAGAGAATACCATTTTCTTTGAGATAATTAAGAAATTCAACACTAAGGTACTCGCCTCCTCGATCTGATCGAAGAGTCTTAATGCTTTTTCCTGTCTGTTTCTCTACTTCACATCTGAACTCTTTGAATTTTTCAAAGGTCTCAGATTTGTGTCTCATAAGAAATACACATCCATACCATGAATAATCATCTGTAAAGGTTACAAAATAAAGATAACCACCCTGAGCCGTTTCACTAAACGGTCCGCACACATCTGAGTGCACAAGGGCAAGTAACTCTATGGCTCGAGCACTTTGTCCAACAAATGGTGGCTTAGCCATTTTGCTTTGAAGACAAGACTCACAAACTGGATAGGATTCTAAAGCACAAGTTTCCAAGTGCCCATCCTTGGCCAGTCGGTTTATCCTATCTTCTGCAATATGTCCTAGCCGTAGGTGCCATAGATACTTTTGGTTCAGACTTTTATCTCTAGGTCTCTTGTTTTGAGAAGTATTCTCTTCATGTTCAATATTAGCAATATTTCCATCCAGATTAAAAAAATAGAGATTGTTAACTAAGCTACCAGTAGCTATCAATTTATTTTTCAAATAAATAAAACAACTATCAGTTTCAAAAATAAAACGACAACCAGATCGAGCTAAAGCTGTAATAGAAATCAAGTTTCTAACAACTAAAGGAGAATAATAACAATCCTCTAATTCTAAAATATGTCAAGATGGAAGTATATATAAAAAAACAGCTCCCTACAGCTAATACAGCAACGCTTGCTCCATTGCCCACACGCAGGGTCACCTTGCCGTCCTTCAACTTTCTACTTTCCTTTAGATCCTGCAATGAATTACAAAGATGTAAAGTACATGCAGAATCTAATACCCAAGAAGAAGTAGAGCCAATCATATTGGCCTCAACAATGAGCATTTTGTTCATACATTCAGAAGGCGCAACCTTTAATTTTTCTTTTAGGGTAGTGAGATATTCTTTACAATTTCTCTTCCAATGTCCCTCCTTGCCGCAATGGAAACATTTTCCTTTAGCCATACTTTTGTAATCTTTTTCTTTTCCGGTTCGGTTGGCTCTTTCAGATCAGTCGGTTTTCTTAAAATTTCCTTTCTTCATTCCACCCGACGACTTCAGCTTGGAGAACTTCTTATTTTCTTTGAACTTTCTTTTAGAAGACGAAGTTCTCTCAACAGCCATCGCCATCCCGTTTGCTTTTAACGTGCCTTCTGCTGTGACTAGCATATTCATAAGCTTGGACAAAGTGGCATGAATCTTATTCATGTTGAGCCAACCGAACCGGCTTTGATATCTCATATTTTGTGGTTCGACTTTGCGCACCATACAACTCTTGTAAGTGCGTAAGCATCTCATATGCATGAATATAGTTCTCATGTTGTCGTTGCAGCTTATTCGACATGGAGGCCAGCATATAATACTTGACACGCTGGTCGTCATCTACCCACTTGTTTCTTTTCTGAATTTCTTCAGGTGTGTCCTCAGCGGTAAGCTCGGGAATTGGAGTTTGAAGAATATAGTCAAACTTTTCAATATCTAAAACAATTTTAGGTTACAAAGCCAGTCTTGGAAATTAGGGTCGGTTAATCAATTAGATTCCATTATGCGAGAAAAAGGATTAGAGGCATTCATTTTGTCTGCAAAAAAAAGAGATCTTAGTTCGATTAGTATTTTTCATTTTTAACTAATTGAGTTAGGGCCTTTTAGTTCAATAGGTTCATCCCACTAAATTTATCGAATTTCCACACTCCCTAAGTAGAAAGACGGAAATCCTCATCCGTTAGATTTCTTAGTGGTGATTGGGCTCTCATAAATTATGACTTCTCTCACCGGACGACTTCTTGAAAGCCGCAATTTAATGAGCGGGTAACATCTTACCTCGACACATCTTATGTGCAATCCAATCGTTCTTTGGCCTCTAAGATTTTTACACCTCACCGGACTCTTGGTGCAACAATCTTAGTTAAGTCAAAAACCACCTCTCCTACAAATATGGTATCACCAAAAACCCTCGCCGGACGGTTTCTTGGATTTATTGGTGATCTCATATTGTAGCATCACTTGACAAGATGTTCACACAGTTGAAACACAAGCAGCCCCATGGGACCATGCGTGACTACTCAATGTTGAAACAATATTTTCATCTTGTGATAGGTGGAAGGCCACAATAGAGCATCAAATGTCCATTCATTTCAACTTAATTTTCTTTTAAGGAAGTTTGAAGATTAATTACTATATTGGTCTCATGATCACATAATCATTCACATGTTACATCTCATATGACATAAATCAACAAGTATCACATACAAAATAACTTACTACATAGTCTAGGGATGATCATGAACTTATCTGATTTGAGTCGAGCCGATGAGTCAAATCGGTCTAATTCGGTCCATGATCATCTCCCACTCAAAACTATGCAGAGAATAACAACTAATTTGTTCTAAATATCAATTAAAATTTTAGAACTTAATAATATGTTTTTCTTAAATCCCCGTGTATTTATATTATGGTTTAAAAATGATAAATCATAACACGCGCAATCTAAGAAATACAATATCGATCTAATCGTAGGAAATTTCCAAAATTTAAATTGATCCATATTGATCATTAATACTTTACATAGAACATGAGAATCTGGCTCCGATACCACGGTAAGAAATTATCCGGCACAGAAAATAAAAACGCAGTGAAAAATAATACAGTATATTTTAAAACAAAATTCATATCAAATATGAAATATAAAACAAAATCAATCCAGTGTCGGCGGATCATTCTCGTGTTATAATGTAAAATAAGTTAAACTAAACAGATCTCATGTTTAGATTACATCACCTTGAACCAGTTAAGGTTTCTTGATCTACTGTACGGTTGAAACTGAATATGATAAATCGTGATTTCAACGTAGCCGCGCACGTGTCCGACCTCTATGAGTATCCACACAGAATTGGTGTAGATCCAACGCCTTCCGTTTCACGGAACATATGAGTCGCAGACTACAAGAACGGCGCTAGCAGTCCCTTTGATATTTACGTTACTTTTGATGAAACGCTCTGAACTTCATAAAAGATCATATGGAGATAGAATAACTTAGCGTGAATTACATTCACGCTCCACGACCAACTTAATTAATTTCCTTCTTTTTCTCCTCGTTTCACATCTCATACGTATGACCCATCATAGAAGAATATAAATTCCCAGTTTGTACGGATCGTTCCCAAGCATTTTGTGCTGAGGTGGCGTCCTCTCCGCGTTGTGCTCTCTGCATTAGCTGTGCCCACATGGATTTGTGTCACGCCCCGGGGTCGAAACTGCGACCCGGGCTCGCCAACAGATCCGCCACCTATGCCAAACCCGCATAGGCGAAGCGTCCTACCTGCAAAAGGAGCTACAGCTAACAGATATCAGAGCTAAAAGATAAAACTGCTATAGAAATAAAATCAACCACTGTACAACTGAAGATAAAACAACAAGGTCCATCTCCCAAAAATGATAATCATACAATAACCTCGAGTACAAACTCATAGCTCAACAGGGAGATATCTCAAATAAAACATCAGTGTACCAGCTCTCAATACATCATATCCTCACTACATCAGTCTCTCAAAAGAGGAAATAAATACTAATCTACCGACTACATCGAAGATCTCCTCAATGGGGGGGGGTACCGCTACTCTCGAATGGGTCAGGATCTAGCTCGCTACTCCCTCACCGCGAACAGCAACCGCAGAAACGGCAACACCCGCCAAGACCATGCAAAACAAGGGAAAGAAAGGACAAAAGGGGGAAAAACCCCCGACGGGCGTGAGAACTACGCAAAAAGGGAGTTCTCAGTGGGTATCGCCACTAGGCCCGACGATCCGCCCACCAAGACCACTAGAGGCAAAAGATAACTAATGCAGTAAAACTTAAAGAAGAAGCAGAAGACACTCTACAGCTACCATGCCTCTATCTGAATGCTCAAATGGGGAAACTCTGATAAAAATATGCAACACTCGCACACGAGGTGCTCAATCGACCCAATCGAGCTGACTGCCACATCGGGTCCAGTCAAACCTGCGCCCACCTACAACCACCTTCCGCTGACGGGCAGGAATTACGTAGGGCGTCCAAACGGACTAACTCGCTATTGAGTAGTGGCTCATGCAGGCTATAGTCATAATCCATGCTCTCTCTCTCAGAACGGATAGACTCAAGATGCTCAACCTCTCACACAATGGTCAAAGAACTCACAACGACCACGGGACCACCGTCAAACCCCGAACGGTTCCCAACAATACCAGCACTGGTCTAAACACAGCTACTAGACTCCACTCGGTCCCCCAGGCACAAGTGTAACAAAAAGTATCTGCCTGAATAAACCCAATCGATAGACCAGTAATCACTGGTACTGCCTGCTCTACTGTCGAACTCCAGATCTCAATCGCAGGATACAGACCGACTTCGGACCGGTACGGTCGCATCCCAAAGTAAGTAACAGATCGGCATCGAACCGTCCGATCGCCCACAAAAGTAAGTAACAGACTGGCATCGATCCGTCGAGTCGCACACTCCGGAGTGGCACTCGAGGGGAGCGACCCACACGAGTAAAGTAACTCTGTCATCAGTATCACAAGTATCTCTGTGTCGAGTATCACTGTATAGCAGGACTGGATCACGACTCTGATCAAAGTGGAAAAACTCGTCCACTAAAGGGAAACCCGATCCCTACACGGATACAACCGTAAATGATAAGTGGAAACTCCATCCACTAGAGAAAAGTCTAATACCCAATCTGATACATCAATAAATATCCGGTCAACCGCCCAATATCCGCGGTTGCCGTAATACCCTGCCGTCCATAACCAAAGTACTATAACCGACCTCCGGTCAACCGCCCAAAGTCCGCGGTCACCGCCAAAACCCTGCCAGCCGCAATCCAGCACAACCCGTCCCTGTCACCAATGTCCCTGCTACACTACCCCAGACCCCTGCTCGCACCCGAGCAACACAGACCGCCTGACTAACAAGAAGGAGAAAGGAATAACATGGTTTCTCCTAAGTCAAGTTCCAATATGTAGTGCAGCAGTAAAAGATGGCCTAACTATATGTCCATACACATATGTCCATACAAGCATGCATTTGTCCTCAAGAAGAATAAAGAAAATAAACCTCATGCCAGAATTAGCAATGACCATACCTGTCCATGATTTTCGATCCATAATCACTCCTTGGAGTAGAACCTGCACATAACTACATAATCCTATCCCATTGTATAAACCAGCCTCATAAAAGGGTTATATGCTAACCTGGCATGATAATTAATCATATAGGGTAACCTTGCCTTAGGTAAGCTTCCATTAATCATCAACATAAATGTCTGATTAATACCCTTGTCATAATATGAATAATTAACTTGCAATTCCCATAAATCAACATTGTTAAGCTTACCAATCAATCCCAGGTATTGTACCCTACACCTGCATGCAATTCTAACATATAGAGTTAGAGAACCGTCCACCGGTTCTCGGAACAAAGCACCCACCTGAAAAGCTGACTGTCCAAAGCCCAACAGCTGAAAACACCAGATAACTCTAATCCCTTGCTCCAATAAGTTCAGCACACCCGTAACTCTCCTGGCACAATACAAAGTCCACTATTACACATACATTCCAAAATCTGCTCTCACACACACATACAACAACAGTCCCAGAAATGCTTAATTTTCACCTGCAGCAAGAGCCCCGAAAATTCCTAGAAAAATATCACCGCGATCCTCGCGTCGATAGCTTCGCAACGGTAGCTTGCACGCCCAAATCTGAGTTCGGTAAGCCAAGATATAAATTCGACAGGGTGGTACACTCACAAGATTTCAGCACAAAAAGACTGTAACACTGTACACAGAGAAACAGTGATTTTCACCTCTGATGAAATCTCAGAAAAATCCAAGAAAAATATGAGCGCGTTCCTTGCGATCAGAAGATGAAAAAGTTGTACAAGCTCGTCTTCGTCTGACACTCGAGCGCGAAGATATGGCCAAAATACTCCGATGCTGTCGTCACAATCCTCACAGAAAAAGGGTTCACATTAATGCCTCGGGATCCGTGCCAAGGAGTTAAAATCAGAATGCGCGATCAAAATAAAAGATGAAGCCCTACCTGTCGTGAAGCCAACGGCGCAAAAATCACAGAAAAAGGAGCTCGGGGTAGACCAGCGGAGCTAAAACACCGCTGCTGCGCCGAAGAAGAACACAGGAAATGCAACGTCGCGCCGCGCCGTAAAATCCAAAACCTCGGGATTCGAGCCTTCTAAAATTCTGAAACTTGGCGGGTGTAATCTTCACTTCATGGAGAAGATTTCTCCTTCTCATCACCCTTCGAGCTGAGAGCTCGAAGGGGTCGAAAATCCCCCTTGAAGAGCCCTCGGGATGCAACTTAAGGAAAAACCAGAAAAAGCTTTTGCAAAAATTCCCAACAAGTCCCCTAAATTTTTCGCTGCGCCCGGAGCACGTACGCCCGCCAATGGCAGAGCGCCACGTGGCCCCAACCACCGTGCACCGCCCGTGCACCGCGCACGCCGCACCAGCCCGCACGTCGCGTACGGCACCTGCTCCACCCATTGCGTGGACCGCGCGCACAACGCCGCACCAATCAACAGCCGCCACGTGTCAGTCGGTCCACCGTGCACCCGCGAAACTCCGTGGACCGCGCGCTGTGAGCCGCCCAACCACCATCCGCCACGTGGCACCGCCATGGTGCACGCCCGGGCCGTGCACCGCGCGCCTGCCCGAGGCCGCCGCGCGCTGCCCGCGCCCTGCCCGCGCCGCGTGCGGCCGCTGTGCCGCCTGCCCGAGGCCGCGCCGCCGCCCGCCGGCGCTGCCCGCCGCTGCCGCCGGCCGCCGGCGATCGCCGGAGTTACTGTTCCGGCCAGTGAACAGTACCCGAGCACCAAAAATACAAGTAAATAGCCCATCTTGACCGTTTTCGCGCGCTGATTCCAAATCCGGCGTCCATTTTGCCAAATTCCAATCCTATAATTTGCCGGAGGCTCCCGAAAATGTATTTTTAATCCGAATTTCGCGCCGAGCCTAAATTTGATATCCACTCTGCGCGTAAACTCTTCTAAACATCCGACGGGGTCCCCCGATTACCCACGTGATCCATTTTAAGCCTCGAGTCCATCTCTTGTGTCCAAATTGACGCGCGAACACCGCTGACATGCCACGTAGGCTTCCAGAAGCTGCTGGTCACACTGTAGAAGCCCTGCAAAGATCCGGGTCACCACAATTTGTCTTCTCCTCTCTCCTCTTTCCTCTTTTCTCATCTTTGGCCCAAGTCTCCCTTCATGTGCAGGCACATGGGCAATGGGTTCTCTATTTCTATTTCCAATCCATGTGGTTCCTCTCTCTCTCTCTCTCTCTCTCTCTCTCTCTCTCTCTCTCTCTCTCTCTCTCTCCTCTATAGTGGCGTCCGCGTGAAGCCATGGTGATCGCCCGCCGCCGAGAGGACGACGATGGGGGCAAGAGCTCGGCCTCGGCAGGGGGCTATCCCGGGGCGGGGCCCGGGCGCTCATCCCACGGTGCGGCCGCTATCTCCGGCGCCCCCTCGGCGTCCACGAGCGCTAGCGCCGGCTCCCCCTACGCCCTGAGCGAGCCTGTGACCGCCGCTGGGAGCGACAAAACCTCCGCCGATCCGCACGACGCCGATGCCCACCCCCACCACGACGACGTCGTCACCGCCGTGCATGATCAGAAGCGGCAGCGTGACCTGCTCGAACTTGGACTGCACCTCGCGGCACACGCGGAGCAACTCCAGCGCCGTGGCGGCGCGAGGCCTGGTGACGGTCCCAGGGAAAAAGTGAGGTACTGAAGCTTCTCGGGGAGGGAAAGTATGCACATTCGTGGAGTGGAGTTCAATTAATTTTAGGTTAAGGTTGAGTTTTTGTTAACTGGATTGGGTGGGTGATGATCATTGTTTACAGTAAGACAATCGAAGAGAGCAATACTGAGTTGCAGAAGCTTCGTGTCGCGTTGCACAAAGCCAATCTGCAGAATAGGAAACTTGCTCATGCCAACTCTCACATGCTAATGGTGCTTTTCCTTCTCCTTCTTCCTCCTCTTTTATCTTTCTTAATTGTCAAATAAGAAAAAAAAAGGAAAAAAAATCTTATCTTTCTCTTCCTTTGATCTTCAGGAACTCAATTCGGGGAAAGATAGAGTAAGTCCAATTTTTTTTTTAACTGGCCTATTTGTTTGGTGGTGCTTACTTTCGGCTGTTCAGGTGGTTTAGTTGTTGGCTATGAAGGGATAGGACTATTAGCAAACCCTAAGGCTTCGTTTGGTTCGGGTTTAGCCGGGTTTTAGTTATAACGGGGATAGGTATAAATTGTGGTTTAAGTTGGAACTAGAGTAAATTTGCGTTTGGTTCGGTTTAAGAGTAATACCGGGTTTAAGAGAAATTGTGTTTGGTAAGTTAAAAAGGAATAAGAAGAATAAGACGAATAAGAGAAATTTGTGTTTGGTTGTGAATAGCGGAATAAGAAGAATTGAAGGATTAAATATTTTTATTTACTAATTTACTCTTTATAATATTAATAAATATTAAAAGAATTAAATATTTTATTTCTTTTTTAAATATTTTATATATTTTTATAAAATTATATAAAATTAACAATTTAATTTTATATATTTTAAAATGAAAAAAAATTAATAAAATTTGCAAACCAATTTATCTCAAACAAGATGGCACAATTATATGAACCAAAATCCATTTATCTCCTACAAGCTTGACACATTCCTCTCAATCAAGATAACAATATTAGTACAAGCAGCACACATACCTCTCAAACAAGACGGCTACAATTAGTACAAGCAGCACACATACCTCTCAAACAATTATGACAATATTAATACAAGCAGCACACATACCTCTCAAACAAGACGCCACAATTTGTACAAGTAGCACACATACCTCTCAAACAAGCCGGCACAATTAGTACAAGTAGAACACAATCCTTCTCAAACAAGATGACAATATTAATACAAGCAGCACACATAGCTCCCAAACAAGACGGCACAATTACTACAAGCAGCACACATACCTCTCAAACAAGATGTCAATATTAATACAAGCAGCACACATAGCTCCCAAACAAGACGGCACAATTAGTACAAGCAGCACACATACCTCTCAAACAATATGACAATATTAATACAAGCAGCACACATACCTCTCAAACAAGACGGCTACAATTAGTACAAGCAGCACACATAGCTCCCAAACAAGATGGTACAATTACTACAAGCAGCACACATACCTCTCAAACAACATGATTATATTAATACATGCAGCACACATAGCTCCCAAACAAGACGGCACAATTACTACAAGCTGCACACATACCTCTCAAACAAGATGACAATATTAATACAAGCAGCACACATACCTCTCAAACAAGACGCCACAATTTGTACAAGTAGCACACATACCTCTCAAACAAGCCGGCACAATTAGTACAAGTAGAACACAATCCTTCTCAAACAAGATGACAATATTAATACAAGCAGCACACTCCATAATTTATGTATAATACAATCCTTAATTTTCCTAAGTACGAGTATTCCATAACTGGTTTGTTATAAATGTGCGCAAGTCGTCGCCTCCCCGTGATTCTGAACTCCCAGCATTATCACCCGTATCCTCGTCACCTAAATCCGTTGGTTCTTCCTCCAACTCTTCGTTAAAGATAGCATCTGCACCTTGGTGTCGTCGAATGAAATTGTGTATAACACAACATGCCATCGCAATCTGACATTGAACTCTATATGGAAACGGTGTTGCAACTGTCAAAATCTTGAACCGTTTTTTTAAAATACCAAATGTTTTCTCCACGACATTTCTCAATTGAGCATGTCGATGATTATATAGATCGCGTGGACTTCGATGAGTGCGGACCCCTGAGTTTCCATCAAATTGGCTAATGTGGTAACGCTCATTTCGATATGGTGCAAGAAATCTTTCTGTATTTGCATAGCCTGAATCTACCAAATAATATTTGCCTATATATTTTACGAAACATGTACAATGTCATTTGTAATATTCACAATGATTAAAATAATGTAAGAAAAGTAAGTATGTGTGATATACCTTCAGGCACCGTGAAACCTCCACTTTCGCAAGTCCATCGAAGTACTCGCATGTCAGCTGCTGATCCCTCCCAACCCGTGCAGACAAATAGAAAGTTGTGGTCAAAGGATACTGCAGCCATCATATTTTGTGAAGTAAATCCTTTGCGATTCCGGAATCTCGGTTGCTTGCTCTTGCGCACTACCACGGGAATATGTGTCCCATCAATCGCACCAATTGCATTCTAACAGTAAACATCAAACATAGTAAGTGAATTAATAACATTTCAAAATGTCCATTAACTTTAATCACAAATATAAAATTATGCATACCTTGAATGGATGAAAATTTGCATTATCTCTTATTCGAGAATGTACCGGAAGATTATTCGGCGGAAGTTTAATGTAATCGTCTTTCAACATTACAATGGCCCGAAGGACATTGTTGAAATGTCGACTGATAGTTTCACCTGAATGTTGAAATGTTTCAGCCATGACCCTATTAGCTACCCCATGTCCTATGCAAAACAGAAATATTCCTAACTGTTCTTCAATTGTCATATTGCGTGTGTTCTGTACCAATCCCTTTCGGAGTAGCTCATCGCGCAGTGCAATGAAAGTCGTGGTCGGCATTCTAAATTGGTCGTACCCACGATCAGGATGACCATTCAAGATATCACATATTAGCTGGTGCCCTGTAAATGGACGGGTACGACACGGTTGCTTTCCGACGGTTTCCGTAAATGTGAGATAACCTTGATGAATCAACATTGCAAGTACATCATTCCATATGTCATCGTCATCATCTAAAAGGTCTCGTAAGACGGTACTGATTGTGGAGGTTAACACATGACCATCATTCGAATCACCCATTTATGCTGTAAGTACAATATATATTGAACATTGACAATCGCAACATATGGGGATAAAATACAACACAACTTCAAACATTACTGTTAATAAAGTCAATATTTACAAAACACATCAACCATCATGCGAAATAAAGAAAATATTGTCTACGTAGCATAAAACATAGAATGTCAACGGACTAAATAAAGAAAACGAAAGCATAAACAAATTTAAACGAAATCTAAATTCCAGGAAAGAGACCCCTATAATTGACATTTTGCAATGCGACTTGTCGGTCAACCCACATTTCAGCTATCTCGTCTGTCATGGACATGAAGAATTGACGATTATTTGCCTCTTTCAGGGCTTCGCCTGCATATAGCACCCTTTCTGGAGTAATAGATGGCATAGCATACAACCGGGCCATGCACTCCTGGATGGTTGGAATCACTGGTCTGCTCGACTTTTCAGACTGATAAATTTCACGGGCAAGCTCTAGCTTTTGCCTGCCTATTTCAACCATCTCAGTGATTACAGCAAGGCCGGCGTCAGATTTGCGACGCCGTCCCCCTCCAGTCGTGGTAGTTTTGGGTGTAGGGTTTGTGGGATCTGGTGAGCGTGGACGTTTTCCCCCAGAACCGCTACCACTTGCACTACCTCCGACAGTTGGGTTTTCAGGAGTAGGGGTTTGAGAGTCGAAGAATTGCGTCCCCCTTGTATTTGCATATTGAGGGGCTTCTGAAGATCCTGCTTCAAATGGACTAGATGAGATATTGAAAGTCGACATTCGCTCCCCAATAGAGTAGCATCCTCACCAGGGGAAGATGAGGATGAACTTTCAACAAGTTTGATGTCCTTGCATTGTAGTAGTATTAGCATAATGGCCACTGGCCGTTGTTTCGCGGTCAAGAAGGCCAGATCCTTATAGCCGGAAATGGCCTCCCTCGACATTTTGCGAATGCCGGATTATCCTTGGAGAAAGATTAAATGAATGTCTAATGTCAATTATGGTGATAGTACGCGAGCATTTACAAAAAATCTTTATGATTGTAGGTTAAATTTACCGCAATCACTGCATCCCAGTCAGCTGGATCACCGGCGGTCGGGATATTGTTTATAAAGTCCCAGCCCCAACCACTCTTATTGGCTAAAGTGTATAAAGCATGAATGTTCGCTTTAAAACTTAAGCCGATTTTTATTTGTTCTTTGTTCAAATGCAAGTTGGTCCTTGCATTGAATGCAGATAAGATTCGAACCCAGGCTACACTGGTGAACGCCCCATTAGACGAAGTTCCCCAATGCTGCTCTTCAGTGAGCAAGGACAAAAAAATTGAGTCCATCAATTCTGACCAATTCTGGGTTCGGGTATGCGTTTGGGCTGCCTGCCCAGAATTACCCTCCTGTGAAGCTACGAAATTAGGGAAGCCTTCGAAAGCTACACTTTTTCGTGCTTGATGCTTTGTTTGTTTCTTGAATGGACGCATCTGGAATAAGGTGTTTGGTTGGCACAATGATAACAATAAGTTAAGTACAATTTAAAGTGAATTACTAGTACCACTCTCAATCATACAAGATGAAAATACATAGTTGAAAATATTCGGAGCTATCTAATTGAACGGATATTGCCGGGGAATTTCAACCAGTAGTAAAAACTTAGTATATTTAAATACTTAATTGACTCAATTGATTGCCAAAAAGAGTATGGGGGTGCAGTGGATTATAAATCCATGCCATGCCATCTGATACTTCTGGCAATCGTCATCATCGTCGATATTTTAAGCGATTATCCGACAAACCCACTTTTCCGACTGTTGGTTGTAGTGATATTGTCATATTGTTTGAGAGAAATGTGTGTTGCTTGAACTAATTGTGCCATGTTGTTAGAGATAAATGTGTGCTGCTTGAACTAATAGTGTCATCTTGTTTGAGACAAATGGGTGATGGTTAAACTTATATTGCCATCTCTTTGCCTTCATATGCGCTGATTGTGTGTACGACGCCTATCACCCATTTGCCTTATGATATGCCAATTTGTGTGTATGCTGCGTATCAGCCAATTACATATTTCTTTTTATTTAAAAAATTTGACTCAATTGATTGCCAAGTGATATGGGGCTGCAGTGGATTGTAAATCCATGCCATGCCTTCTGATACCTCTGGCAACCGTCATCATCGTCGATATTTTAAGCGATTATCCGAAAAACCCATTTTTTCCGACTATTGGTTGTACTGATATTGTCATATTGTTGGAGAGAAATATGTGATGCTTGAACATATTATGCCATCTTGTTAGAGATAAATGTGTGATGCTTGAACTAATAGTGTCATCTTGTTTGAGAGAAATGGGTGATGGTTAAACTTATATTGCCTTCTCTTTGCCTTAATATGCGCTGATTGTGTGTACGATGCCTATCACCCATTTTGCCTTATGATATGCCAATTTGTGTGTATGCTGCGTATCAGCCAATTACATATTTCTTGTTATTTAAAAGATTTTGACTCATTTGATTGCCAAGTGATATGGGCTGCAGTGGATTATAATCCATGCCATGCCATCTGATACTATGGCAACCGTCATCCTCGTCGATTTTGTTTATTCTCATCATAAACAAATCTCCTTTAGCGCATACACACAAAAGGGGATAGGAAGCGTACACACATCCAGCAACAGAACATGCCAACCATACACATTTATTAATACACATTATGAGTGCAACCAAGCACACATGTTATCTCAAATAAGATCCCAATATTAGTTCAAATCATTAACAATTATCACTCGGCGAAAGGCACTATTAATTCAACCAGCACACAAATTTCTCTCAAACAAAGAGGGCACTATTAAATCAACCAACTCTCTTTTCTCTCAAATAAGATGACAATATTAATACAGCAGCACACATAGCTCCCAAACAAGATGGCACAATTAGTACATGCAGCACACATTTGTCTCTAACAACATGCACGAATAGTTCAAGCATCATACATGTGTATCTAAACAAGATTGACACAATTAGTACAAGCATCACAAAGTTTTCTCTAACAACATGGCACAATTAGTACAAGCAGCTCACATTTCTCCCAAACAGATGGCACAAATAGTTCAGCATCACACATTTGTCTGAAACAAGATGGCATAATAAGTTCAAGCATCACAAATTTATCTCCTACAAGATGGCACAAATAGTTCAAGCATCACAGATTTGTCTGAAACAAGATGGCATAATAAGTTCAAGCATCACAAATTTATCTCCTACAAGATGGCACAATTAGTTCTAGCATCACACATTTGTCTCTAACAAGATGGCATATTAAGTTCAAGCATCACAAATTTATCTCCTACAACATGGCACAATTAGTTCTAGCATCACACATTTGTCTCTAACAAGATGGCATATTAAGTTCAAGCATCACAAATTTATCTCCTACAAGATGGCACAATTAGTTCTAGCATCACACATTTGTCTCTAACAAGATGGCATATTAAGTTCAAGCATCACAAATTTATCTCCTACAATATGGCACAATTAGTTGTAGCATCACACATTTGTCTCAAACAGATGGCATAATAATTTCAAGCATCACACATTTATCTCCTACAAGATGGCACAATTAGTTCTAGCATCACACATTTGTCTCTAACAAGATGGCATATTAAGTTCAAGCATCACAAATTTATCTCCTACAACATGGCACAATTAGTTCTAGCATCACACATTTGTCTCTAACAAGATGGCATATTAAGTTCAAGCATCACAAATTTATCTCCTACAAGATGGCACAATTAGTTCTAGCATCACACATTTGTCTCTAACAAGATGGCATATTAAGTTCAAGCATCACAAATTTATCTCCTACAATATGGCACAATTAGTTGTAGCATCACACATTTGTCTCAAACAAGATGGCATAATAAGTTCAAGCATCACAAATTTATCTCCTACAAGATGGCACAATTAGTTCTAGCATCACACATTTGTCTCTAACAAGATGGCATATTAAGTTCAAGCATCACAATTTATCTCCTACAACATGGCACAATTAGTTCTAGCATCACACATTTGTCTCTAACAAGATGGCATATTAAGTTCAAGCATCACAAATTTTATCTCCTACAGATGGCACAATTAGTTCTAGTATCATCACACATTTGTCTCTAACAGATGGCATATTAAGTTCAAGCATCACAAATTTATCTCCTACAATATGGCACAATTAGTTGTAGCATCACACATTTGTCTCAAACAAATGGCATAATAAGTTCAAGCATCACAAATTTATCTCCTACAAGATGGCACAATTAGTTCTAGCATCACACATTTGTCTCTAACAAGATGGCATATTAAGTTCAAGCATCACAAATTTATCTCCCACAACATGGCACAATTAGTTCAAGCATCACACATTTGTATCTAAACAAGCAACACACATTTGTTTCTAACAAGATGGCACAATTAGTACAAACAGCACACATTTCTCTCAAACTACATGGCACAATTAGTACAAGCACACACAGATGTCACAAACAAGATGGCACAATTACTTCAAAAAGCACAAATTTATCTGAAACAAGATGGAAGATTTTTTTACCTTTGTGAGGATGTCGAAAAAGGTAGCTTACTAGGTTACCGTCGCGCGCCGCAGAAGCGGATCTCTCAGATCGGACCAACAGGGAGATCTCGCGACGAGCTCGGAGCAAGGAGCAACACTTTCTCGAGAGGGATCGGAGCTAGGGTTTTTATCAGGATTAAACCCAAACCAACAGTTTCTCGAGAGGGATCGGAGCAACTGTTTCTCGATTGGGAGATCTCGCGACGAGCTCGGAGCAAGGAGCAAGGGATCGGAGCTACGGATCGGAGCAACACTTTCTCGAGATGGATTACAGCAAGAGGGAGGCTTACTCGGAGAAGGGGGAAGAAGACAAAGCCACGTGCTACTCACCTGGGTAACCGCGCCGGAACCCAACACCCGAAGGAGCAAGGGATCGGAGCAACACTTTCTCGAGAGGGATTAGAGCAAGAGGAGGCTTACTCGGAGAAGGGAGGAAGAAGACAGAGCCACGGGCTGCTCACCTGGCTAACCGCGCCGGAACCCAACACCCGAAGAACGAGCAAGGGATCGGAGCAATACCGGAGCAATATCGACTACGGATCGGAGATCTCGCGACGAGCTCGGAGCAGGAGCAGGAGCAAGGAGCAAGGGATCGGAGCAAGGGATCGGAGCAAGATTTTCTCGAGCAAGAGGGAGGCTTCGGAGAAGGGAGGAAGAAGACAGAGATGGAGGTCACGGGGAGCTCACCTCGGTAACCGTGTTCAATGGCTAAACCCGGGGGGGGGGGGGGGGGGGGGGGGGTTCATTGGCTAAACCCGGGGGGGGGGGGGGGGGGGGGGGGGATTCCTAAACCCCCCCTTAGCGGTTATCCGCGGATAACCCGCTAAGGGGGGGGTTTTGAAATCCCCCCCCTTAATTAGTGTTTGGGTATGGTTAAGGGGATAAGGGGGTTTATTCCCCCCTTATCCCCT
Organism: Tillandsia leiboldiana; assembly: GCA_029204045.2. Lineage (NCBI taxonomy): Eukaryota > Viridiplantae > Streptophyta > Magnoliopsida > Poales > Bromeliaceae > Tillandsia > Tillandsia leiboldiana. The sequence goes on from CM055079.1 coordinate 7,190,805, forward strand.
TAACCAAACGGAGGCTAAAAGATTTTGCATTAGAATTCTTCCAATAGCTTTCGATGGAGCTAGAAGAAAAATCTTCAAGTTCAAGCTCTTAGCTAGAAGCTATGATTTTTTTTTGTTTGTTAAAATGCCGAGCTTGTGCTTCTTGAGTTAGGAACTGTTACACAAACTGTGGGGAAAGAGCTCTGAAAGCAGGTCTTAGCTTTAGTAGACCAGAGTTTTCTTTTTTGTGTGTTTGCAAGCGCCAGTCGACTCGATTTGAATTCTCAAGTGCTAATTTGTGGGTGTACAGCTGAAGAATTGCAGTCTGAGCTTGGATGCCAACAGCAGTCCTCAGAATAAGACTGTGGACTGGAGGTATGAGATTATCAGGTGGTTTACAAGTATTCTTATTTATACTCTACTGAAGTTCTTTCTATTTTCCTGATTAATTTTAGGAGAAGGACAGTTGATTAAAGAACTAAGTAAGAAAAATTGGGTTGGAGGTACTATGAGTGTAAATTTGCTATATATGCATCTGTAGTTACTCTACACCTCCATTTCCTCTTTGCTGATATACTTCTTTTCTCCCTTCTGTTCAAATATAAAATTTAATATAACTTTAATATAATTTCTATTGTAAATTTTATTCTTTTATTTTAATTTTAAATTTAATAAACACTACTATCTTTCGTAATTTTGTAGTCTTACGAAGCTTTCATTATTTTTTTGATGTTTTTGCTTCTTTTTTTTTTATAAAACAATGACGCTAAAAAAAGAACAAAAAACTCATGTTGATGTTGAGTTTGCTTGACACATTTTTTGTGAAACATGACGATAGAAACGAAAAGAATAAAAAACCTCATATTGAGTTTGAGTTTGCTGATACCTAATATTTGTCGAGTCGAAAGAAAAGCAAACTCGTGTTGAGAAGTACATACTATAAGTTTTGCTATATAAAATACCAATACCATACTTTCTAACAGCAAAACTAGGAAATGTGAAGAATCGATATCCAGACACTACTTCTTTTGTAATTTCTTACTCTTTAACAGTAAACATAGGAAATGTGAGATTCGATATCCTAGACACTACTTCCTTTTGTAATTCTACTCTTACGAAGGCTTTCATTATTTTCTTGTGTTTTTGCTTTTTTGTTTTTTTTAAACAATGACGAAAGAAACAAAAAGAAGAAAATACTCATGTTATAGGGCTATCCCTAACTAAACTACCCTAACCAAGCACAGCAAAAGGCTGGATAACAGAGTAGGGAGAAAGTGGTTCAATCATTGCAAAAATAGTTGATATTGAGGCTTGAAAGTCTCTCTCATTGACTGAGTGTTTTCCTGCAGCTAGATTCCTTAAACCTAAAGAAATTATGGTTATTAGACGAAGATATGGCATGTACTAATAAGCTGCTTGTCAATAGATGAGGATTAATTAGTTTAACTGGACTATGTTAACTTCCTTGCATACCATGAGAAGCTTATTGACTTTTAATTGACTTGTGAATATATGCATCTTAATGTCCACTCAAAATGGTAATTGGATTTAGCAAGTTTTTGTACTAAATTATTAATATTAGCTTATAATATATAGTGTGATGTTTTAACTAGATCTGAAATTTTTGGCAGCTTCAGAAGCATGTTTCCGGCCACT
>CM055079.1:7192539-7217367 GCA_029204045.2 Tillandsia leiboldiana
ATATCCACTCTGCGCGTAAACTCTTCTAAACATCCGACGGGGTCCCCCGATTACCCACAGTGATCCATTTTACGCCTCGAGTGCCATCTCTTGTGGTCCCAATTGACGCCGAACACCGCTGACATGCCACGTAGGCTTCCAGAAGCTGTGGTCACACTGTAAAAGCCCTGCAAAAGACCGGGTCACCACTTATGTGTCTTCTCCCTCTCTCTCTGCCTCTTTTCTCATCTTTGGCCCAAGTCTCCCTTCAGTGCAGGCACTATGGTCAATGGGTTCTCTATTTTCTATTCCAATCCATGTGGTTCCTCTCTCTCTCATCTCTCTCTCTCTCCATCTCCTCTCTCCCTCTCTCTCTCTCTCTCTCTCTCTCTATAGTGGCGTCCGCGTGAAGCCATGGTGTATCGCCCGCCGCCGAGAGGGAAGACTAGATGGGGGCAAGAGCTCGGCCTCGGCAGGGGCTATCCCGGGGCGGGCCCGGGCGCTCATCCCACGGTGCGGCCGCTATCTCCGGCGCCCCCTCGGCGTCCACGAGCGCTAGCGCCGGCTCCCCTACGCCCTGAGCGAGCCTGTGACCGCCGCTGGGAGCGACAAAACCTCCGCCGATCCGCACGACGCCGATGCCCACCCCCACCACGACGACGTCGTCACCGCCGTGCATGATCAGAAGCGGCAGCGTGACCTGCTCGAACTTGGACTGCACCTCGCGGCACACGCGGAGCAACTCCAGCGCCGTGGCGGCGCGAGGCCTGGTGACGGTCCCAGGGAAAAAGTGAGGTACTGAAGCTTCTCGGGGAGGGAAAGTATGCACATTCGTGGAGTGGAGTTTCAATTAATTTTAGGTTAAGGTTGAGTTTTTGTTAACTGGATTGGGTGGGTGATGATCATTGTTTACAGTAAGACAATCGAAGAGAGCAATACTGAGTTGCAGAAGCTTCGTGTCGCGTTGCACAAAGCCATCTGCAGAATAGGAAACTTGCTCATGCCAACTCTCACATGCTAATGGTGCTTTTCCTTCTCCTTCTTCCTCCTCTTTTATCTTTCTTAATTGTCAAATAAGAAAAAAAAAGGAAAAAAAATCTTATCTTTCTCTTCCTTTGATCTTCAGGAACTCAATTCGGGGAAAGATAGAGTAAGTCCAATTTTTTTTTTAACTGGCCTATTTGTTTGGTGGTGCTTACTTTCGGCTGTTCAGGTGGTTTAGTTGTTGGCTAATGAAGTGATGAGGCTATGTAGAAACCCTAAGGCTTCGTTTGGTTCGGGTTTAGCCGGGTTTTAGTTATAACGGGGATAGGTATAAATTGTGGTTTAAGTTGGAACTAGAGTAAATTTGCGTTTGGTTCGGTTTAAGAGTAATACCGGGTTTAAGAGAAATTGTGTTTGGTAAGTTAAAAAGGAATAAGAAGAATAAGACGAATAAGAGAAATTTGTGTTTGGTTGTGAATAGCGGAATAAGAAGAATTGAAGGATTAAATATTTTTATTTACTAATTTACTCTTTATAATATTAATAAATATTAAAAGAATTAAATATTTTATTTCTTTTTTAAATATTTTATATATTTTTATAAAATTATATAAAATTAACAATTTAATTTTATATATTTTTAAAATGAAAAAAAATTAATAAAATTTGCAAACCAATTTATCTCAAACAAGATGGCACAATTATATGAACCAAAATCCATTTATCTCCTACAAGCTTGACACATTCCTCTCAATCAAGATAACAATATTAGTACAAGCAGCACACATACCTCTCAAACAAGACGGCTACAATTAGTACAAGCAGCACACATACCTCTCAAACAATTATGACAATATTAATACAAGCAGCACACATACCTCTCAAACAAGACGCCACAATTTGTACAAGTAGCACACATACCTCTCAAACAAGCCGGCACAATTAGTACAAGTAGAACACAATCCTTCTCAAACAAGATGACAATATTAATACAAGCAGCACACTCCATAATTTTTGTATAATACAATCCTTAATTTTCCTAAGTACGAGTATTCCATAACTGGTTTGTTATAAATGTGCGCAAGTCGTCGCCTCCCCGTGATTCTGAACTCCCAGCATTATCACCCGTATCCTCGTCACCTAAATCCGTTGGTTCTTCCTCCAACTCTTCGTTAAAGATAGCATCTGCACCTTGGTGTCGTCGAATGAAATTGTGTATAACACAACATGCCATCGCAATCTGACATTGAACTCTATATGGAAACGGTGTTGCAACTGTCAAAATCTTGAACCGTTTTTTTAAAATACCAAATGTTTTCTCCACGACATTTCTCAATTGAGCATGTCGATGATTATATAGATCGCGTGGACTTCGATGAGTGCGGACCCCTGAGTTTCCATCAAATTGGCTAATGTGGTAACGCTCATTTCGATATGGTGCAAGAAATCTTTCTGTATTTGCATAGCCTGAATCTACCAAATAATATTTGCCTATATATTTTACGAAACATGTACAATGTCATTTGTAATATTCACAATGATTAAAATAATGTAAGAAAAGTAAGTATGTGTGATATACCTGCAGGCACCGTGAAACCTCCACTTTCGCAAGTACATCGAAGTACTCGCATGTCAGCTGCTGATCCCTCCCAACCCGTGCAGACAAATAGAAAGTTGTGGTCAAAGGATACTGCAGCCATCATGTTTTGTGAAGTAAATCCTTTGCGATTCCGGAATCTCGGTTGCTTGCTCTTGCGCACTACCACGGGAATATGTGTCCCATCAATCGCACCAATTGCATTCTAACAGTAAACATCAAACATAGTAAGTGAATTAATAACATTTCAAAATGTCCATTAACTTTAATCACAAATATAAAATTATGCATACCTTGAATGGATGAAAATTTGCATTATCTCTTATTCGAGAATGTACCGGAAGATTATTCGGCGGAAGTTTAATGTAATCGTCTTTCAACATTACAATGGCCCGAAGGACATTGTTGAAATGTCGACTGATAGTTTCACCTGAATGTTGAAATGTTTCAGCCATGACCCTATTAGCTACCCCATGTCCTATGCAAAACAGAAATATTCCTAACTGTTCTTCAATTGTCATATTGCGTGTGTTCTGTACCAATCCCTTTCGGAGTAGCTCATCGCGCAGTGCAATGAAAGTCGTGGTCGGCATTCTAAATTGGTCGTACCCACGATCAGGATGACCATTCAAGATATCACATATTAGCTGGTGCCCTGTAAATGGACGGGTACGACACGGTTGCTTTCCGACGGTTTCCGTAAATGTGAGATAACCTTGATGAATCAACATTGCAAGTACATCATTCCATATGTCATCGTCATCATCTAAAAGGTCTCGTAAGACGGTACTGATTGTGGAGGTTAACACATGACCATCATTCGAATCACCCATTTATGCTGTAAGTACAATATATATTGAACATTGACAATCGCAACATATGGGGATAAAATATAACACAACTTCAAACATTACTGTTAATAAAGTCAATATTTACAAAACACATCAACCATCATGCGAAATAAAGAAAATATTGTCTACGTAGCATAAAACATAGAATGTCAACGGACTAAATAAAGAAAACGAAAGCATAAACAAATTTAAACGAAATCTAAATTCCAGGAAAGAGACCCCTATAATTGACATTTTGCAATGCGACTTGTCGGTCAACCCACATTTCAGCTATCTCGTCTGTCATGGACATGAAGAATTGACGATTATTTGCCTCTTTCAGGGCTTCGCCTGCATATAGCACCCTTTCTGGAGTAATAGATGGCATAGCATACAACCGGGCCATGCACTCCTGGATGGTTGGAATCACTGGTCTGCTCGACTTTTCAGACTGATAAATTTCACGGGCAAGCTCTAGCTTTTGCCTGCCTATTTCAACCATCTCAGTGATTACAGCAAGGCCGGCGTCAGATTTGCGACGCCGTCCCCCTCCAGTCGTGGTAGTTTTGGGTGTAGGGTTTGTGGGATCTGGTGAGCGTGGACGTTTTCCCCCAGAACCGCTACCACTTGCACTACCTCCGACAGTTGGGTTTTCAGGAGTAGGGGTTTGAGAGTCGAAGAATTGCGTCCCCCTTGTATTTGCATATTGAGGGGCTTCTGAAGATCCTGCTTCAAATGGACTAGATGAGATATTGAAAGTCGACATTCGCTCCCCAATAAGAGTAGCATCCTCACCAGGGGAAGATGAGGATGAACTTTCAACAATTTGATGTCCTTGCATTGTAGTAGTATTAGCATAATGGCCACTGGCCGTTGTTTTCGCGGTCAAGAAGGCCAGATCCTTATAAGCCGGAAATGGCCTCCCTCGACATTTTGCGAATGCCGGATTATCCTGGAGAAAGATTTAAATGAATGTCTAATGTCAATTATGTGAATAGTACGCGAGCATTTACAAAAATCTTTATGATTGTAGGTTAAATTTACCGCAATCACTGCATCCCAGTCAGCTGGATCACCGGCGGTCGGGATATTGTTTATAAAGTCCCAGCCCCAACCACTCTTATTGGCTAAAGTGTTATAAAGCATGAATGTTCGCTTTAAAACTTTAAGCCGATTTTTTATTTGTTCTTTGTTCAAATGCAAGTTGGTCCTTGCATTGAATGCAGATAAGATTCGAACCCAGGCTACACTGGTGAACGCCCCATTAACGAAGTTCCCCAATGCATGCTCTTCAGTGAGCAAGGACAAAAAAATTGAGTCCATCAATTCTGACCAATTCTGGGTTCGGGTATGCGTTTGGGCTGCCTGCCCAGAATTAACCTCCTGTGAAGCTACGAAATTAGGGAAGCCTTCGAAAGCTACACTTTTTCGTGCTTGATGCTTTGTTTGTTTCTTGAATGGACGCATCTGGAATAAGGTGTTTGGTTGGCACAATGATAACAATAAGTTAAGTACAATTTAAAGTGAATTACTAGTACCACTCTCAATCATACAAGATGAAAAATACATAGTTGAAAATATTCGGAGCTATCTAATTGAACGGATATTGCCGGGGAATTTCAACCAGTAGTAAAAACTTAGTATATTTAAATACTTAATTGACTCAATTGATTGCCAAAAAGAGTATGGGGGTGCAGTGGATTATAAATCCATGCCATGCCATCTGATACTTCTGGCAATCGTCATCATCGTCGATATTTTAAGCGATTATCCGACAAACCCACTTTTCCGACTGTTGGTTGTAGTGATATTGTCATATTGTTTGAGAGAAATGTGTGTTGCTTGAACTAATTGTGCCATGTTGTTAGAGATAAATGTGTGCTGCTTGAACTAATAGTGTCATCTTGTTTGAGACAAATGGGTGATGGTTAAACTTATATTGCCATCTCTTTGCCTTCATATGCGCTGATTGTGTGTACGACGCCTATCACCCATTTTGCCTTATGATATGCCAATTTGTGTGTATGCTGCGTATCAGCCAATTACATATTTCTTTTTATTTAAAAAATTTGACTCAATTGATTGCCAAGTGATATGGGGCTGCAGTGGATTGTAAATCCATGCCATGCCTTCTGATACCTCTGGCAACCGTCATCATCGTCGATATTTTAAGCGATTATCCGAAAAACCCATTTTTCCGACTATTGGTTGTACTGATATTGTCATATTGTTGGAGAGAAATAGTGTGATGCTTGAACATATTATGCCATCTTGTTAGAGATAAATGTGTGATGCTTGAACTAATAGTGTCATCTTGTTTGAGAGAAATGGGTGATGGTTAAACTTATATTGCCTTCTCTTTGCCTTAATATGCGCTGATTGTGTGTACGATGCCTATCACCCATTTTGCCTTATGATATGCCAATTTGTGTGTATGCTGCGTATCAGCCAATTACATATTTCTTTTTATTTAAAAGATTTGACTCATTTGATTGCCAAGTGATATGGGGCTGCAGTGGATTATAAATCCATGCCATGCCATCTGATACTTATGGCAACCGTCATCATCGTCGATTTTGTTATTCTCATCATAAACAAAATCTCCTTTAGCGCATACACACAAAAAGGGGATAGGAAGCGTACACACATCCAGCACAGAACATGCCAACATTACACATTTATTAATACACATTATGAGTGCAACCAGCACACATTTATCTCAAATAAGATCCCAATATTAGTTCAATCAATTAACATTATCACTCGGCGAAGGCACTATTAATTCAACCAGCACACAATTCTCTCAAACAAGAGGGCACTATTAAATCAACCAACTCTCTTTTCTCTCAAATAAGATGACAATATTAATACAAGCAGCACACATAGCTCCCAAACAAGATGGCACAATTAGTACATGCAGCACACATTTGTCTCTAACAACATGGCACGAATAGTTCAAGCATCATACATGTGTATCTAAACAAGATGACACAATTAGTACAAGCATCACAAAGTTTTCTCTAACAACATGGCACAATTAGTACAAGCAGCTCACATTTCTCCCAAACAAGATGGCACAAATAGTTCAAGCATCACACATTTGTCTGAAACAAGATGGCATAATAAGTTCAAGCATCACAAATTTATCTCCTACAAGATGGCACAAATAGTTCAAGCATCACAGATTTGTCTGAAACAAGATGGCATAATAAGTTCAAGCATCACAAATTTATCTCCTACAAGATGGCACAATTAGTTCTAGCATCACACATTTGTCTCTAACAAGATGGCATATTAAGTTCAAGCATCACAAATTTATCTCCTACAACATGGCACAATTAGTTCTAGCATCACACATTTGTCTCTAACAAGATGGCATATTAAGTTCAAGCATCACAAATTTATCTCCTACAAGATGGCACAATTAGTTCTAGCATCACACATTTGTCTCTAACAAGATGGCATATTAAGTTCAAGCATCACAAATTTATCTCCTACAATATGGCACAATTAGTTGTAGCATCACACATTTGTCTCAAACAAGATGGCATAATAAGTTCAAGCATCACAAATTTATCTCCTACAAGATGGCACAATTAGTTCTAGCATCACACATTTGTCTCTAACAAGATGGCATATTAAGTTCAAGCATCACAAATTTATCTCCTACAACATGGCACAATTAGTTCTAGCATCACACATTTGTCTCTAACAAGATGGCATATTAAGTTCAAGCATCACAAATTTATCTCCTACAAGATGGCACAATTAGTTCTAGCATCACACATTTGTCTCTAACAAGATGGCATATTAAGTTCAAGCATCACAAATTTATCTCCTACAATATGGCACAATTAGTTGTAGCATCACACATTTGTCTCAAACAAGATGGCATAATAAGTTCAAGCATCACAAATTTATCTCCTACAAGATGGCACAATTAGTTCTAGCATCACACATTTGTCTCTAACAAGATGGCATATTAAGTTCAAGCATCACAAATTTATCTCCTACAACATGGCACAATTAGTTCTAGCATCACACATTTGTCTCTAACAAGATGGCATATTAAGTTCAAGCATCACAAATTTATCTCCTACAAGATGGCACAATTAGTTCTAGTATCACACATTTGTCTCTAACAAGATGGCATATTAAGTTCAAGCATCACAAATTTATCTCCTACAATATGGCACAATTAGTTGTAGCATCACACATTTGTCTCAAACAAGATGGCATAATAAGTTCAAGCATCACAAATTTATCTCCTACAAGATGGCACAATTAGTTCTAGCATCACACATTTGTCTCTAACAAGATGGCATATTAAGTTCAAGCATCACAAATTTATCTCCCACAACATGGCACAATTAGTTCAAGCATCACACATTTGTATCTAAACAAGCAACACACATTTGTTTCTAACAAGATGGCACAATTAGTACAAACAGCACACATTTCTCTCAAACTACATGGCACAATTAGTACAAGCAGCACACAGATGTCACAAACAAGATGGCACAATTACTTCAAAAAGCACAAATTTATCTGAAACAAGATGGAAGATTTTTTTACCTTTGTGAGGATGTCGAAAAAGGTAGCTTACTAGGTTACCGTCGCGCGCCGCAGAAGCGGATCTCTCAGATCGGACCAACAGGGAGATCTCGCGACGAGCTCGGAGCAAGGAGCAACACTTTCTCGAGAGGGATCGGAGCTAGGGTTTTTATCAGGATTAAACCCAAACCAACAGTTTCTCGAGAGGGATCGGAGCAACTGTTTCTCGATTGGGAGATCTCGCGACGAGCTCGGAGCAAGGAGCAAGGGATCGGAGCTACGGATCGGAGCAACACTTTCTCGAGATGGATTACAGCAAGAGGGAGGCTTACTCGGAGAAGGGAGGAAGAAGACAAAGCCACGTGCTACTCACCTGGGTAACCGCGCCGGAACCCAACACCCGAAGGAGCAAGGGATCGGAGCAACACTTTCTCGAGAGGGATTAGAGCAAGAGGGAGGCTTACTCGGAGAAGGGAGGAAGAAGACAGAGCCACGGGCTGCTCACCTGGCTAACCGCGCCGGAACCCAACACCCGAAGAACGAGCAAGGGATCGGAGCAATACCGGAGCAATATCGACTACGGATCGGAGATCTCGCGACGAGCTCGGAGCAAGGAGCAAGGAGCAAGGAGCAAGGGATCGGAGCAAGGGATCGGAGCAAGATTTTCTCGAGCAAGAGGGAGGCTTCGGAGAAGGGAGGAAGAAGACAGAGATGGAGGTCACGGGGGGAGCTCACCTCGGTAACCGTGTTCAATGGCTAAACCCGGGGGGGGGGGGGGGGGGTTCATTGGCTAAACCCGGGGGGGGGGGGGGGGGGGGATTCCTAAACCCCCCCCTTAGCGGGTTATCCGCGGATAACCCGCTAAGGGGGGGGTTTAGAAAATCCCCCCCCCTTAATTAGTGTTTGGGTATGGTTAAGGGGATAAGGGGGTTATTCCCCCCTTATCCCCTTAACCAAACGGAGGCTAAAAGATTTTGCATTAGAATTCTTCAAATAGCTTTCGATTGGAGCTAGAAGAAAAAGCTTCAAGTTCAAGCTTCTTAGCTAGAAGCTATGATTTTTTTTGTTTGTTAAAATGCCGAGCTTGTGCTTCTTGAGTTAGGAAACTGTTACACAAACTGTGGGGAAAGAGCTCTGAAAGCAGGTCTTAGCTTTAGTAGTACCAGAGTTTTCTTTTGTGTGTGTTTGCAAGCGCGCATGTCGACTCGAATTTGAATTCTCATAATTTGCTAATTTGTGGGTGTACAGCTGAAAGAATTGCAGCATGAGCTTGGATGCACAACAGCAGTCCTCAGAATGAAGACTGTGGAACTGGAGGTATGAGATTATCAGGTGGTTTACAAGTATTCTTATTTATACTCTACTGAAAGTTCTTTTCTATTTTCCTGATTAATTTTAGGAGAAGGACAAGTTGATTAAAGAACTAAGTAAGAAAATTGGGTTGGAGGTATCTATGAGTGTAAATTTGCTATATATGCATCTGTAGTTACTCTACCACCTCCATTTTCCTCTTTGCTGATATACTTCTTTTCTTCCTTTCTGTCAAATATAAAATTTAATATAACTTTAATATAATTTCTAATTTAAAATTTTATTCTTTTATTTTAATTTTAAATTTAATAAACACTACTTCTTTCGTAATTTGTAGTCTTACGAAGGCTTTCATTATTTTTTTGATGTTTTTGCTTCTTTTTTTTTATAAAACAATGACGCTAAAAAAAAAGAACAAAAAACTCATGTTGATGTTGAGTTTGCTGACACATATTTTTGTGAAACAATGACGATAGAAACGAAAAGAAGAAAAAACTCATATTGATGTTGAGTTTGCTGATACATAATATTTGTCGAGTCGAAAGAAAAAGCAAACTCGTGTTGAGAAGTACAATACTATAAGTTTGGCTATATAGAATTACCAATACCATACTTTCTAACAGCAAAACATAGGAAATGTGAAGAATCGATATCCTAGACACTACTTCTTTTGTAATTTCTACTCTTATAACAGTAAAACATAGGAAATGTGAAGATTCGATATCCTAGACACTACTTCTTTTGTAATTTCTACTCTTACGAAGGCTTTCATTATTTTCTTGTGTTTTTGCTTTTTGTTTTTTTAAAACAATGACGAAAGAAACAAAAAGAAGAAAATACTCATGTTATAGTGCTATCCCTAACTAAACTACCCCTAACCAAGCACAGCAAAAAGGCTGGATAACAGAGTAGGGAGCAAGTGGTGTCAATCATTGCAAAGAATAGTTGATATTGATGCTTGAAAGTTCTCTCATTGACTGATGTTTTCCTGCAGCTAGATTCACTTAAACCTAAAGAAAATATGGTTATTAGACGAAGATATGGCATGTATAATTAAGCTGCTTGCAATAGGATGAATGGATTAATTAGTTAACTGGACTATGTTAACATTCCTTGCATACCATGAGAAGCTTATTGACTTTTAATTGACTTGTGAATATATGCATCATTAATGTCCACTCACACATAATGGTAATTGGATTTAGCAAGTTTTTGTACTAAATTAATAATATTAGCTTATAATATATATTGTGATGTTTTACTAATCTGGAAATTTTGGCAGCTTCAGAAGCATGTTTCCGGCCACTGCCTTATTCACTAGACATTGAGTCATTAGAGGAATCCCGAACTACCGTAAAGGTAATTCATATATGAACAGTTTTCCTTCTCTTCCAAGGCTACAGCTTAACATTATCGTAATAGACCCTTTTTTCTTCAAATCATCAATTTCATTTTAACCCAAATTTTGTAGTATGCCTCGGCAAGAGTTTGATAAATTTGACATGAGGGTCCTAATAGCATTAAGAGCATAGATATCAATAAAATAGGACAATCAAGTAGCTAAAAGCATGATGGAAAATACAAGTTTAAATTAAGGTTTGAGAGTCTCAGTTTCACAAATTAAAGGTACTGGTTTCGTCAGATGGCGTTTTCAAGGAGCTTAGTTGCAAAAGAAAGAAAAAAAAGAAAAAAAAAAACATTATCTTAAAACCAAACTTTTCTTTTTCATGAAAGCATATCATAATCTTTTTTAATCAAGCATTGCTTATGTAGCTGATTCTAACGACTTAAAGGGGCTAACTTCAAACTAAAAGCAATAATATCCAATACACCAGCTGACTAGATAGCTACTGTTGAGTTTAGCCATGCCTTTGACAGGAATTTAGTTCCTAAATATTAAGTAAACTAATCCATAGAAAATAGAGTAATAGTTTATATCTGTCGGAGAAAGGAAAACTGGTAATAATATTTACTTCAGTGCATTTTTACTCTGAGAAGATCAGTGCACGAAAATTAGATATTCACCGGATGCGGCTCGATATCGTGACCTTGATAGTGAACAAATGATCGCCATGTATTGATGGCTTATTCAACTTAGGGACACCTCTCCTCGCAAGAACCACCACATCACCATGTTGAGTACCTGGAGGTATTTGAAGTTCAGTCATCCCGTCAACTGCCTTCACCTGCTTAGTAGAAGATTTTATTGACGTACTCTGCAATTCAATCAGCAGGGAGTCCAATTTACTCACAACCTGTAACTTTCCTACTATTGTATTTTAGCTTTTTTTGGGGTAAGTTTATGTATTTGCTACGGTGAATTCTCCTTTTGGCCCTTTTTTAAGATTCCGCTGAATACTGTGGTGCTCTAACATGTTGTTTGACCGACCTTTACTTCCAAGCTCACTTGAGGTTATTCGGTTCTATTGAGATAATAGTTTTCGTGTGGTATTTTGATGAAATTACTAAATTACATACAAAGTTTTCGTAAAAATGCTATGATGACATGCCCTTCGATGCTAAATCCTTTATGGATAAGTTGTGAGCTGTAAATTTATGACATGCCCTACGATGCTAAATTCTTTATGGATAAGTTGTGAGTTGTAAATTTTAAGCTTACGGTTAGTGAATATTGGACGTCTATCACATACCCTTCGATACTAAATCCCTTATGGATTAGTTGTCAGTTGTAAATTGTAGGTTTATGGTTAGCGAATATTGTATTAACTTTGCTATTGTTTGCTCATTATTACAGACTTCAGAAAATTGAACTGGTTCCATGTTTCAAAACTTTGAGTTGCTTACATCTACGGACGGTTTGCTTATTTCCTTTTGTGCTAATTTTCATCTTTCTTTTAATGGATAATTCGGAGCTGCATATACAAGTCCAGGCCCAGCAAGTGTTATAAAATCCTAAAAATAATTTATAGAATTTGGGTCCCAGTAGTTTATTAGAAGTTTAAAATGTATGTTTTTTTTCTCTCTAAACCTGTTCCTCTGATTGTAGATTACGAGCTGCCACGAAGGCCAATGGTGGTGATGCAGGGAAGAAGACACGAACGCGTGATCGAGCTCATAGGGTAGTCGCGGCCCCTGAGGCTAATGCTGAACTCCAAGTAAACCTTGATGTATGACAAAAATTGATCTTCTTTTATATGGTTAAAAAAACTTTTTATTGTTTACAAATCTTAATGTTTATAGATGGGGCTATCCTTTGGATGGTGGTGTATGTAGAAGCATGTAACCTACTGTTTGTTAATGGTCGCTTCTTGTGGAACGGAGACAATTTAGTTGTGAGTTGGATGATAGGTTGCATGTGTCTGCATGCTACACATTCCAGTTGATAAATCCCCTCAACTTTAATGGATAGGCCCAGGCCCAATCGGTAGTTTTAGTCATTTGATGATTTCTTAACTTGAAATTGATTATTTAGTATTACAGAAGCTTCACTTTTATTTGCTAGCATTTACCAATTTGAGTTTGGCACATTATGAATTTGTGTTGACTTGGCTGACCCGATCAGCAATTCAGCATCTGTTATCTTTTTTACTGCACAGTTCTATGGAAAAATCTCTCTCTCTCTCTCTATACGTTATTAACAAATATTGAACCAACTTAATGTTCATAACTTACATTTCCGATGTAAACAGAGATTGTAGAACTGCATCTCTCTCTTTACTTCATTTGCTTCATTATTTGGATGCAAAATTGTTGGAGTCGAGTTCGGACTAGGTAAATGTTTCTAGCACCTGAGCAGGGGAGTTGCAGAGCAAATATCCGCTGAATGTCTATTGGCTGATTGACTAATTGTTTTGATTTATAACACAAAGGTCTAATGTCTAAAATATTTGGTCCAATGACTAAATTTTCTTTCTTTCTTTCCACCCCCCCCCCCCCCCCCCCCCCATTGTAAATCCAAGGTTTACACAGTGAATTGTGGCATGGCCTATGGCCAGGCAGCAATGCTGTTGGCCTTCGGTGCGAAAGGTTATCGAGCTCAACAGCCAAACTCTTCCGGTATGTTACACTTTGTATTTCTCTAATTTTATATTTTCTTTAGGGAGTTTACAATGTGTATTGCTTTATTGCAGCTAAATTATACATGCCTAAAGTTAATAAATCCAGCGGAGCGGTCATTGATATGTGGATTAAGGTAACTACCAGTAAGTTCGTCACCATATATTTATTTATCTGGCCATAAAAACTGACCGATTATTGGATTTTCTTCTTTTAATTGCTCTAGGCAAAAGAACTTGATGCAAACACTGAATACTACATAGAATTGCTCACAAAAGGAATTGGTAAACCAAAGGAGGAGATTAAGAATGATATTGACCGCCCGAAATATTTCCAAGCACAAGAAACGATCGCATATGGAATTGCGGACAAGATTATCGATTCACGAGATGCGGCATTTGAGAAGAGGGTAAAATCATTTTGATTCGAATTTGTGTAGGCTACAGTTGTTTGGAAGTAGTCTATGTTGATAGT
Organism: Tillandsia leiboldiana; assembly: GCA_029204045.2. Lineage (NCBI taxonomy): Eukaryota > Viridiplantae > Streptophyta > Magnoliopsida > Poales > Bromeliaceae > Tillandsia > Tillandsia leiboldiana. Next base: position 7,206,286 of record CM055079.1, read on the forward strand.
TTAACTTTGGATAAATTGCTTGCCCAGTCCCTGAACTTTGGGCCATATTTTATTTTGGTCCTCCAACTTTTCGAGTTTGACATTAGTAGTCCATAAACTCTTCAAAATGTTTCACTCCACTCAAGTTCATAAACTATTTTTTTTTAACTTAACTGTGAGGATCAGAATATTCGGAACTAAATTAAAATATTATCGAAAGCTTAGTATCTTGAATGTTATATATATATATATATATATATATATATATATATATATATATATATATATATATATATATATATATATATATATATATATATATAGCAGTGCAATTTACCTATTTAGTTGTATCTAATGCATTGCAAAAAGAGTGGTAGTGTATAGGGGGCTCATTCGAGCCGTATGATCTGCAAGACCTCAAATTTGAAATTTTTAATGTGAAGCTTCCATTATTTTTGTCGTTTAAAACTATATGCGTGTGGGACTTCCAAAAGAGTTTTCCTAATAGCACTAATTAATATTACACCTTACAATGCAACAAATCTATTAAAAAATATATTGTGTTTATAAGATTAGACTTTGAATTTGCTATATCTATCTTTAAAAAATTTGTTTGGATCATGCAATGTATTGCTAGACATCGGCCTTAGGCGACCAATTACTACTTGCAAAATGGTAATGGATGAAAAAAAAAAAAAAAAACTTTACTTTTCTATTGTTTCTTTTGATTGACTCAAAAAAATTTATGTGATGCTAATATTTTTACTCTTTTCTGTACTTTGCTTTGGGCTCACATTTTTAATACTTTTTACAGATGGATGTAATAGGCCCGCACAGATTGCAAAGGATGTGCGGCCGTATTACATCTATCACATTTTGATGCTTCTTCCTATGTTGGTACATTTAATGCCTTAAACTAAGATTGTAAATCTCTTATAGTTATTCTACTGCGGAACTTACTGGGTGCAAAATTTGATTATTCAATTTGACTAAGTTTACATTCTATGAAGAAATGCATAGGCATAAATATCCAACACTAGAGTTAGATCTGTTTAATATGCAGATTCAAATCTAATAAGCTATTGAATATTCGCCCTTGACATAAATCTGATTGGAGATAATTACGGGTACATATGCAGCGAGGCGGTCGCGAGCGTGACGAAGAACGTGGCAACTATGAGCCAATTGACGAGAGCTAGCATAGCAGTTCTATTCCTTATAAGCACCATCATCTTGAACAAAGATCCCAAGTATGTATCTATTCTTTGAATCCATATGTTAATACTCAAGCCTTTATATATTGTTAGGGTAAAATGCAACATCGGTCTGCGAACTTTCTAATTCTCATATTTCAATACTACCATCTATTGAGTTACATTTATTTTCTTTTGAGCAGCCACTCCTTTTTACTCTCCCTCTCTCTCTCTCTCTCTCTCTCTCTCTCTCTCTCTCAAAAATTATTCACTAACAACTGTAAAGGAGATAAGATTCATCAATTATCATGTTTTGCTAATACTCGCCAACTGTTTGTTCATATGCCTGTGTATAGGAGATTAGATTCATCAATTGTTGTAGCATTATTTACTTATGCTCGCCACTTGTTTGTTCAAACGCCTATGTGAAGGAGATTAGATTCATCAATTGCAGCATCATTTACTTATGCTCACCAACTGTTTGTTCGTATGCCTGTGTAAAGGAGATTATATTCATCAATTCAGGATCTGAAATGAAACCTTCGAATATCAAAATCAAAAGTTGGAGGACTAAAATGAAAGAAAACTCAAAGTGTAGGGATCGGTGGTGCAATTTTACCATCATTGTTTACCATCATTGTTATTTGCATGAACATCATAATTTTTCAAAATTTGATCTACTACGTTTCTGTAATTGCTCTAACTCTTTGTGTTGGAAGAGGTGGATACATGCATCATGTAGCCACTTTATTGGTGCTCCATTCATCTAAAAAAAATTGTGCGGGATTTGTGGGTAAAATCTGTGAGCAGAATTGTGAACAAAATTTGTATTCCATACATCTAAAAAAAACCTGTGCGGGATTTTTCTGCAAAAAGTTGTGAGCAGATCTGTGACCGGAATTTGTGCTCCGTTCATCTAAAAAAAATCTGTGCGGGTTGGGATGTAATGCTCAATCTCCTTCAAGGCGGTGGAGTTTCAGGAGGGCCGATCCACCGCCAGGCTCCAATGCGGACACAAGTTCCATGTAGGTTAGTTTAATTTCGAAGGTTTTTATTCTTATTTTTTGTTTTTCGGATCTGTAGATTGTGTTGTTTTGAGTTTTGATTTCAAAATTTGTAGAATTTGTGAAAAAAAAAATGCAATTTTTATGCTGAAGTTTCTTATGGAACTCTAATTTGGTTTAGTTTGCGCATGATTTGGTTTAGTTTCTTATGGAACTCTAATTTGCTGAAGTTCATTCTTGGTAAATTTAGGTGTTCCCTATGATGAATTCCACAATAGTGTTAGAACAAGCTGTCTTTCCATGACCCTGATTTTACTTAAGTTCCTCATTTTACTTAAAATTAATTTTGCATTTTCCTTCCTTCTCCAATTCTATATTTTTAGATACTATTAGGTTTCTCATTTTACCTGCAGTTGTTTTTTCTATACTACAGCATTCGCGTGTACTGTATGTTGTGTTCCTAAATGTTGGTTGTACTCTATTGTTGTTGAAATTCCTATCGTTTTGCTACCGTGCTGCTTGCTATTTTAAGGAATCTTCATACTTTTTTCCTATTTAATTTACTCTCTTCCTTCCCTGTTCTAAATGTTGGTTTAAGCTGCCACTATCTTCACTTGGCATAATTAGGCCTATTATAGTTTATGGGTTCAAGGAAATGGTAAATTTGGAAGTAAAAAAAGTAAGTAAAGTTGGAGTGAGTATTCCTCTCACTCCAAACAAAGAAGACAAAATTTAGAGCTTGCCATTTTAAGTAATCGTTATGCTTCTTTGCTATTTAATGTTGGTTGAAACTGCGACTATCTTCACTTGGCATACTTAAGTTGAAGTGGGTATTCCTCTCGCTCCAAAGAAAGAAGGCAAAATTTATACCTTGCTATTTTAAGGAATCGTTATTCTTCTTTGCTATTTAATTTAGGTTGTTGCTGATTTAGGCTTCGCAGTTCTACTATTGTTGCAACTTCTATGATTTCCTTACTGTGCTGTTTCCTGATTTATGCTTAGCAGCCCTCTCATTCGTGATTAAATTCGGTATGCTTCTTTGCTATTTAATTTAGTCTCCTGCTGATTTAGGCTTCGCAGTTCTACTATTGTTGCAACTCCTACGATTTCCTTACTGTGCTGCTTGCTGATTTATGCTTAGCAGCTCTCTCATCCTTGATTAAATTCGGTTCTTCTCGAATCTTCGTGCTTATTCCCAACTTAATTTCGGGTTGCTAATTTTTGGGCTTTGATGATGCCTAAAAATGGGCAGCAATTTTAGCTGCCCTTGGGTGGTGAACTATTGCTTGCATATTGATGCCACACTTGCTGTTGGCTTACTGGTTGGATAACGATGGTGTGCATATAAAAGAATTTGTAATCTTGGATGGCCATGAACAAAAAAATGTTAATTTGGCGACCGATATTACGGTATAAGAGGCGATGGTGGTTGATTTGGCGACCAATATTACGGTATAAGAGGTGATGATGATTCAGTGTTGATCATTTGAACAATCCTTATTTATGAGGTTTGCTTATTTGAGGCGGCAGGAACGTAAATCTCTCTACTTTTCTTCGGACGTTGGGTGATATCATAAGAGTTTTATGGTAAGGAAACTTGGATGGCCTAAGACAACTATTGCAACCATTTTACTCTTGATACAATTTTGGATTGAAAAGTAGGTCTCTATAATCATAAGAATTTGTCCTATTTTGTAATTGAAGTTGTATAGCTTTCTAACTTGGATTAAACTTGCTTTTTCTATCTATGATATGTTTAATTTCGGGTGCTCACTTCATAACTAATTATATAAAGGTGGCAGCCTGTGGAGCATTCAACTCTTCGAGCTAAAGATGGAATAAGAGGGATTTATAAACTGAATGTCCATGTTACAGCTGATGATTGGGTTAGCATCACCATGTTCTATATGTCATAATTTTTAATACTGGACATTGGTAAGATTATCACTTTAGTTAAAAAGATATCATTACAGTAGTCCCCAAATGTAAAGTGGATTCGATTGTGAAGAATTATTTTGTGGAAAGATTACTTTGTATGAGGAATTATTTTGTATGAATGATTACTATTATGCTTTGACTATTTATTTGTAAGTTTAGTTCCTTGCTATGATGATCATTTCTGCTTAGCTTGCTTATATTCCTTTGTGTTCACCTTGCTTTTGTTCTATACCTGTGTTGGTGAACTGTATGGAGGTTAGGTAATAATTACCCAAAAATATGAAATAAAAAATAATATTTGTTGAGAACTATATGGAGGTTAGGTAATAATTACTCAAAAATATGAAATAAAAAATAATATTTGTTGAAAAAATTATATCCGCGGCGCAGCGCGGGTACTTCACTAGTATTTATTAATGTGAAGTTGGTCAGATTAAAACAAATTGAAATCTAAGATAAACTATAGAAACTAATTAAATCTTATAATTAGTTTCAATTAATTAATTAAATCTCAAGATAAAATCTAGTAACTAATTAAATCTTAAAATTAATATAATAAAATCTCAGGATAAGTTTCAATCTAGAATACTTATCGAATACCTTATCTCTCTCTTTAATGGATCATATCCATTAAATTATAATTAAATATTCATATTTAAATCTAATCTAATTAGAATATTATCTCATAAGAATTTATAAATATTTAATTATTCTCTAACACTACAACACAATAAGGTTATAATGACACATTGTTGGGACACTTTTGTGCAAGTGTCCCATTTATAAATCAAAATCCAAATTTAAACTCAATCCAAATAAAAACTTTGGTCCAAAGTCCACCATACACCACCCACAAACTTTGGCCCCAAACCCTTCTCCCCCAAAATCTGATGACTCCTCTCCCCCCCACCCCCCCCCCCCCCCCCCCCCCCCTCTCTCTCTCTCTCTCTCTCTAGTTCTCTCTCCGCACTCCTCCCCTTCTACCCTTCTCATCTTCTCCCTCTCTCCTGATCCAAGCACGAAACTCCTCTTTCTCTGCGAGAGGAGTACGACGAGAAGGTGAGATCGCAGCCGCGGAGGAAGGAGTACGACGAGAAGGTGCTCGTGGAGATCTACAGATCGATCCTCGCCCAGGCCCAATCGTCTCCGCCATCGCCTCGAGATCGCAAAGTGATCTCTCTCTCTCTCTCTCTCCTCTCTCTCTCTCTCTCTCTCTCTCTCTCTCTTTCTCTCATCAAAATCAGATATAAAGCTTGCAATAAACAGCTATGTAAAACTCCTAAGATAGCCAATTTACTTTGGATCATCAGTTTATAGCATTGATCTCGGAGTCTTAAATGTGGGATCGGAAACAAAGCGTCCGAATGAGGGCTAGGGTTTTGATATGCACAGATCTGAGAAAGAATGTGTAATTTGAAATCAGGAATCAGGAATTTGTTATCTGAAATCATATTACCAAATCTCCACTCTATTTTAGCATATTGCTTATCTGAAATCAGGAATTTGTTAATCTGCCATCATATTACCAAACTAGGCTGTAATCAGCTTAGAATCTTGAGCATCTTGAATGAATAGAAATCTGTAGCTAGATTCTTATTAATAGATAAGTTTTTGTACTGTCTATTAATAGATAAGATTTTGTTTATTTAAGTTTGATTAATTGTATTTTAATAATTATTTTATTGAACTTAATAGTGAATATTTAATGCTGACTCTGCTAGCTTATTATCAGGTGGTGAAATTTATTGCTGACTCTGGCATGATGCAAACTAGAAAAGTTTGCAAATCCTATAGAGTCTTGAAACGTTAAATTTTGTCTTTAATCTCTCCCGTTCTTACCACATGGTGAAATCCTGGGTTGATTAGCCTATAGAGACTTGATTTTTTTTTTTTCAATTCTAGAGTGCCCAGGGGCATGCCAATATAGGTGCTCCAAAACAGCTTATAAAAAGCCCTGTTTGTTCTTTTGCCAAAAGTGCTGTTTCAAATGCAAGTGTGTTTCCTCCTGTGACTTGCAATAGTTATTTTGATGGTCGGATCAGTATATTGGGACACGATGATTTTCTTTTACTTAAGAGCTTTTGATCTATATGTATGACACAAATTTTGTTCTTTTATTTGTTGCACCTAACAATTAGGTGGGTGCTGCTCTCTTATACTTTTAAGTTGGATTTATTATAATAGTTTAAAATGACATTTCGAATCGTAAACAAACTGATCTTTTTGTACCATTTTTTTCTTAATGGTAGCGTAATGAAGCTGTAACGATAGAGTAATCAAGTACAGTAATAAACCTCAAGGTATATATGAGGTGGTTGTTATATACATATTATGAAAAGTAGCTTTGGCTTCTTCCTACAATTCTTACTCAAAAGTAGTTCTAAATAATTGATACAGTGTTTTTTACCAGCCTAAACTGATTTCATATGGCACTAGGGCAGGAGATTTTGTTATGGTCTAAATTAAACCTCACTCCATTTACTTAAAAATGAATTCATATATATATGCACACTACAAATCATCTATGGAAAGGATAAATGAACTAATTTAACTACATTGATCAAGCACTGTTTCCACTTTCTTGATTTCTTAATTGTTTGTGAATATAGTATTATTCTTTGAGTGCATTTTTTAGTAGTCATCTTGTACTATTTATTATCTTCATACAATAAGCTTTTGACCAGTTAATTAAATAACAAGCTGGGATTATTCTGCAAATCCCACTCATTTATAAATTACAATAGGGAGAGACCACCATTATTATAAGTTACTCTTGAGCCACATTTAAGGGCTTTTTTGTCCAAACACTCTCAAGCTTAAGGCCATGGCATCTTTTTTATGTACCTAATTAGGGCAGTGCACACGGATGATAGGTCTTTGCACTATTTTTTTCTATAAGTAATTGTATACTCTTTAGGCCTACAAAAGCCTTTCTTATATACATAAACAATACAATTGAATTCTATTTAAACTAAACCATTCACTTGCTAATTAAGTAGAAATTAATTAAGGTTTAAAATTAATTATTGGCCTGCTTAATTAGTCCTTCGTGCTGCCACTAAGTATATACATATATAAGCCAACAAAGTAATAATTTGCTTTTCTAATAATGCTAATGACTTTGATACCTTTGAAGAGTATAATGGACATGGGATATAAGATATTGTAACATATATAGCTTGAATAACTATTTTCCCAAAAGGGATTTATTCCGATCACTAATGAGTTATTTAATTAGAATTAGTACTAGTTAATTCCCCCTATGGATTTTTTTACAACAACTGGATTGAATTGCCCACTAGATCCTATACATGGTATATGATGTAATAATGGCCTATTAAATGTAACTTCTCAAGTAGAACCCAGTCTCATGATGATTTGAGAACAAACACTAACATCATAACTTAATCGAATCATTCTGACCATATATACTTGTGACATATTTGATCCAAACATAAGAAAGATGTCATGTGTACTTTGTCTCTAAGCTATGGCCTAGTTATTGTGCATTATCATTGTTTGAACAAAGTTTGTTTAGAAAATTAAGTAACATATCCTTGGATTGAGTAGCCAGGGGTTTGATTTAGTTGGGAAGAAACTGTCACCTTATAGATAATTTTGTTGACTTAGGGACTAGCTTTTTTTTTTTTGCTATTCTTAATCTTAACTATTCTTTTTTTTTTGCTATTCTTAAGATATAAGTGCTGCTACTTTTAGAAACTTGTAGATTAAATATCTGAAGAGTTTATGAGTAGAATAAATATCTTAAGGGAGAATCAAAACAACGTAATATATTTGTAGTGGAAGTGTTAATGGTTTGCTTGGCATCAGGGCTGATTTGTAGTCATTTATGAGAGTTCAGATAATCTTGATTCTTATTTAACTATTATACACCAAAGTATATAGAAGGTATAAGCTTCTTTTTTTTATTCATGCCCTTCAATAACTTTGAGTTGTGAGTTGATATCTGAAGACATGGTTGCTCATAGCTTCTTTTTTTTTTTTGAGTGTACTTTCCTGGTGTTACACAATAATTTTACTTGTGTGGTTGTGTAAGTTGTTTTGCTGTTCAGACATCCTGGAATTTGCTAGGATTCCAATGGATCCTGTCTGATGGAGCTCCAGCCCCAGTCCGCCCTAAATGGGGCAGGGGTTGAAAAATAAAGAGAAAATATAACTTGCTTCAATTCTGCTTTGATTTGCTCGGCAAATGGAGCTGGCTGTTACCGTATGAATGCTGGTTAGAACTTGTATGGTTTTGTTCTTCACGTCCGGACCCTTCACGTCCGGAGGCAGACTCATTTTGTAACCTAAAAGGCAATCACATGGGGTGTGGGTTTGCTGCATCTTTAATCTCTGTTCTGATATTTTGCTGCATCTTTATCTCTGTTTTATCCTCAAATGGGGACAGATGATTGGCTCTAAACCTATCTCTTTACTAATACATTATCACATTATTTCTGTCTCTTTTCCTAACCCTTTTTGCACACAACTCTTTTTTTCTTTTCTTTGTTTTCAATTTTCACTTTCCTTTCTGCATTGCTAATTTTTTCTCATTATCAGAGTATGTCACATGCATTCATTGCAAAGCAACTAGACTTTGAATTCGGGACCTCAAATATTAACCACCAAATTCTTTACTACTTGCGATAGAAATGCTCAATAAAAAATCCGCCAGAAGTTGAAACAACTTTTGTAAGGCTCTTGAAATAATTCATGTTTCTGTACCTTAGCTACTCTATTTTTGTTATTTTGGTGGACGAGCTCGATTGTGCAGAACAAGATCAGATCAGATGATCTGTTTAGATTTATTTGCACTTCCTCTTATTATGCTTGGCAAATAATCAATCATTACAGGTTTTATTTTGCTTTTCTCTCTCTTTTTTTTGCATCAAAGTGTTGCAAGTATGTATCTAATAGACCAGCTTTGGTAATATGATTATGTATCTAAAATATTGTTGCAGGAAAGAACAGCGGAAGAGCACCAAAAGATGGTTCGAGGAATTTTAAAGCGAGATGAGAAGCGGCACAAACGAATTAAAGATGCTGGAATTAATTATGAATGCCCAGAACTTGTAAGTGAATATCTCTTTCTCTTTAATCATGAAGTTATTTGTTCTTTTTCTTGCTTAAATTTATATACCAAATCACTTGGAAATAGAAAGCTTCGCTGCTGCAGCCCGTGCAAAAGATGCCTACGTATTTTTGTTAGGGCAAAGTGTATATTAATTCTTGTGTAGAGTATAATAGATTAATAAATTTAATTAGATATATAGATTAAAATAAAAATTAAATAGTTATCACTCCATATTCAGGAGAGAGTGTTCTTCGTTGTCCTGTTGTGCATTTGTGTTCATTCTTCTCGACCTTAATGATAAAATATGTAACCCACTTGCCATATTAACTCCAAACCTTTAAAGATGTATGACAAACTAGATGAGTTTTTTTTTTTTTTTTCTACAGCTCTCAGGCGCACAGGCTAACTCAAAGCTTAAAAGGCTTAAACGTTTTAAAAAAGTTGTAAGTTCTCTTTTTCTTGCTTAAATTTATATACCAAATAAAAATACATGTATCAAATTGTATTTTGAGTTTGATAATCTTTCACTTTAATAATGTCTTGCTCATTGTCAAGTAATGCCCTTTTTAGGATGAAATGATAATCTAATAATCTAAATCTAAATCTCTGTAGTAGGACCTTAAGGTAGCGTTTGGATGTGGCTTAAACCTGGTTTAGTTATACCAGGTATAGGTATAAAGTAAGGGATAAACCTGGTTTAAACCTAAATGTGTTTGGAGTGAATGAGGCCTTAAACCTGGTTTAAACCTGGTATAAGAAATAGGTGTTTGGATTGGTAATGATGAATAAGAGGTATAAAGTTGACTTTTTTGTTTATGACGATGTGACCTTGACTTTATGTAGATTATAAATTTGATGAATTAAAGAATGTATTAGAATATTTAAGTAGGAGTAAAAATGTTAATTTTTAATTTATATAAATTTTACAAAAATTATAAAAAATTATATAAATTTTACAATTTTAAAATTAATATTATTTTTTAAAATTATAAATTTATAATATATAAATATAATTAAATATATAATATATTCATAATTTTAATACAATATAAATTATATAAATTTATAAAATATAAAAAAACTATATTTTAAATAATTTATAAATTTATAATTTAAATATTTTTAAAATTTAAATATTCTAATTAAAAAATAAGTAAAATTCAATATTTTAATTAAATTTAAATATTTTATGTAGCAGTATAAAATTTAAATATTTTAATTAAAATTTACATATTTAAATAATGTTAATTAAAAATTATAAAACTATTGTATAAATTTAAATTAATAATTTTTAAAAATAAAATAAAATTTTTAGATTTATTAAATATAAAATATCAAAAATTAAATTTATAAAATTTAAAATTTAAATATTTAAATTTAAATATTTAAATTTAATTAAAATTTAAATATTTTTATAATTAAAATTTTTATAAAAATAAAAAATAAAAAATTCTGACAAGCTCAAAGAAAAAAACAAACGCAAAAAAAAAAAAAAAAAAAAAAAAAAAAAACAAAAAAAAAAAAGGAAAAGCCTTTCCCAAGGCACTGCCAGTGCCTTGGGAAAGGACAAGAGAGAGAGAGAGAGAGAGCGATGAGAGAGAGAGAGAGAGAGAGAGAGGAGGGAGTGACGGGGAGAAGGGGGTAAACCTGGGTGGTTTTAAACCAACGGGGATATCCCCATGCAATTTAATAAGGGATATCCCGTTTGGGGGGATTCCCCCCGGGATATCCCCAAACCGTTTGGGTATAAAGGGGGGATATCCCCTTTATACCCTTCCCAAACAGGGCCTAACTATATGTGCTAAACTTTGACTTTCTGATTGTGTTTACATCGGTCATGTTGTGACATTCTTGGGGTAAACAAGTTTGAGCGTTACAATGTGGATTTCTC
>CM055079.1:7217467-7294481 GCA_029204045.2 Tillandsia leiboldiana
GCTTCGTACCATGCTCGCGGTGCTTGTTTCAGACCGTAAAGAGTATTTTTTAAACGAAAAACATGGTTAGGTTGTTTATGGTCTACAAAACCTTTCGGTTGAGCCACATAAACTTCCTCATTTAAAAACCCATTTAGAAACGCGCTCTTAACGTCCATTTGAAATAATTTGATTTTAAAATGACAAGCAATAGCAAATAGTATACGAATGGACTCGAGTCTAGCTACAGGGGCGAATGTTTCATCAAAGTCTATACCTTCTACTTGAGAGTAGCCTTGAGCAACTAATCGTGCCTTGTTCCTGATGATAGTACCATCCTCATTTTTCTTGTTCTTGAAAATCCATTTGGTACCTATCACATTATGTTGCTTTGGAGGCTTCGTTAATTCCCAGACTTTGTTTCGCTCAAATTGATTGAGCTCTTCCTGCATTGCTTTAATCCAGTAGTCATCCTGAAGAGCTTCATCTATGTTCTTTGGTTCGATTAAAGATACGTAGCAAGCGAATCCACAAACCAACTGCCTCCGAGTTCTAACTCCTTCTTGTGGATCTCCAATCATATTTGATTCAGGATGATCCTTGGAGATTCGTAGCGTTTGTTGAAACGGAGTACTCGGAGGTATATGAGATGATTCCTGCACATCAGATAAACTTGAAGAACCATTAGATGCATCATTAATATTGGAAGTATTATCATGAGAAGATGCACTGGCAGGTGAATCATCATCTAGAGAGATATCGAGGGTAGATTTTTCAGATGCAAAGTGAAAAGCTTCATCTACTTTAACATTTATAGATTCTACAATCGTTTTAGATTCGATGTTAAATACTCGATATGCTCTGCTATTTGTAGAATAACCCAAAAAGATCCCTTCGTCACTTCGAGAGTCAAACTTTCCAAGATTTTCACGGTCACGTAAAATGTAACATCGACTCCCGAAGATACGAAAGTATTTGATATCCGGTTTTCTACTAAACCATAGCTCATATGGTGTATTTAAATTTCCTGGGCGCAAATACACTCGATTAATGACATAGACGGCGGTGTTCACAGCTTCAGCCCAAAAATGTAGCGGTAAATTCCGGCTATGAAGCATCACACGCGCCATCTCTTGAACAACCCTGTTTTTGCGCTCAACAACACCATTCTGCTGAGGTGTATAGGGTGCTGAGAATTCATGTTTTATGCCGTTGGAAGTGCAAAAATCAATGAATTTAGAATTTATGAATTCTCCACCTCTATCACTCCTAACACGAATGATCTTTTCATTCTTTTCAATCATAATACGATGGCAAATCTCATGAAAAGAATCAAACGTATCAGCTTTCTCTTTTAAAAATGCTACCCAAGAAAACCTAGAGAAATCATCAACCAATAAGAAAATATACCATTTACCTCCCAAAGATGGTTGACGGGTCGGCCAAAAGAAAGAAAAAATAGTCTACATAAACTACACAACATTTAATCGTAGAACGATTAAAGACAAGGAAGGATTTCACCTTTGCATACCCAAACCTTTTGAGTTTTGGAGTATGTTGGCAATGGTTGAGAAATTTTCCTTGATGAAGACGTTTTGTATGATTGATCTTTTTCTTTTGTCATCGTCTTGTTTGGAGTACTACCAACGTTCTTTTCTTTTGAAAAGTCCTTCTTTGAATTCCGGGGAGTGAACTTATTGGTAGCAGTTGCAAGATGTGGTTGATTTGATCTTTGAGCTCCAATCTTGCAATTTCTTTCAATGTGCCCTGCAAAATTACAACGAAAACATACCTTTGTGCTTGACGATTCCGAAGAGGATGAAGTAGGCTTGTTGTCGTTGGTTGTCGTGAATTCCGGTGTCGGAGGAGGAGATACCGACTGAGGCACAAAGACTGTCCCAACCGAACTAAAATTGTCTTCAGTTCGATTGTATCCGAGGCCGAACTTGTTTGTTTGACCAAGACCAAGAAGTTTATCCAACTTACTCCTTCCGGAAGAAAATTGCTGTAAGTCATCCTTGAGTTGGCAAATGGTCTCTGTCATTTCCAATTTTTCCCGTCGGGCCTCGCCGTAGAGCTTCAAGAAGTAGTTCGCTTTGTTCACCATATCTATATAATTCTTCTCGAGTTGCTCATTGGACTCTTGAAGGGAAACATTTGCTTTTATCAGATTATCCCTTTCCACTTCAAGATCGGTCGAGAGAGAAGTTACCCTTTTTACTTCTTCTTCGAGATCCTGCAATCTCCCTCTCAACCCCTTGTTTTGCTTAGCCGGTTTCTTTGAATCCCGTAAAGGTCTGTGGTAGGCTAAAGCAAATCTTCACCTTCCGAATCATCCGATTCGTTGTCCGTTGCATTCTTTTCAACAGTGGAGTTGGACAATGACTCGGATGTACTTGCCATAAAGCACATGAAGGGTGAAGATATGGACGCGTGGAATACCGTGGAGCTCTTTTCTTCATCACTTGAAGACGACTCATTTGACGTTGAGTTGTCATCCCAAGTGACGACTTGCATCGCCTTCTTCTTTGCCGGATACTTGTTGGGACACTCCGTTGCAATGTGGCCGTAGCCTCGACATTTGAAGCATTGTAGTTGTCCCTCTGAACTTTTCTTATCCTTTGAGAAGTTCTCTTGCTTTCTTGACTTGTAACTTGAAGTACCCTTGCCTTTGTTCGACTTTCCGAATGATGGAGATTTACTTGAATTACCCCTTCGAAAGTTGCGGCGAAACTTTCTTGTCAAGAGAGCGAGCTGCTTCTCAAATTCCTCCATAGAAAGGTTCTCGTCATCGTCTGAGGAGGATGTATCCGCGTCTTCTTCCTTAGTTGTTTTCAACGCATAACCTGAAGACTTAGAAGAGGATGCTTTTCCAGAAGAATTGTTAGTAGTAAATGTAATTTCATATGTTTGTAATGAACCAACTAATTCTTCTACACGCATTTCGTCCGGGTGTTTAATAGTTTCAATGGCTGTAACCTTTGGGTGAAATCGTTCAGGAAGAGTTCTTAAGATCTTTCTTACAATCTTAAATTCTGGAATCTTCTCTCCCAGGTTAGCACATGAGTTTACGATGTCTTGCAATCGTGTATAGTAGTCCGTGAAAGATTCATTTTCTGCCATTAAGATAGAGTCAAACTTGCTCGTAAGCTTTTGCAGTTTCTGAATCTTCACGAGGTTAGTTCCCTCATGTGTAACCTGAAGAACATCCCAGATTTCTTTCGCAGTTTCACATGCCGAGACGCGAGAGAATTCAGTTTGAGATAAGGCATTAAAAATAGCATTAATTCCCTTGCCATTGTAAGAAGATGAATCTAACTCTTCCTTGGTCCATTTCGACCTAGGTTTTAAGGTGCGAACATCAGAGATAATATCAGTTGGATTAGACCATCCTAATTCAATTGATTGCCACACCCTTTCGTCGATGGAAATTAAAAAGGCTTTCATTCGTACTTTCCAGTACGCATAATTAGTTCCATCAAAGAAAGGGGGTCGATTGATGTTTCCACCTTCAACCATTGTTTACAACCCTATTCCCGCTCTGATACCACTTGTTGGGTTATATGTAATGTAGATCTAAATAGGGGAAAAAACACCTAAAGGGGGGTGAATAGGTGTAAACGTATAAACACTCAAAAATCGTTGCGATAAAAACCCAATGCGGAAATAAAAATAACACGCAAGATTTTTACGTGAAAAACTCCATCACCGGAGTAAAAAACCACGGGACCGATAACACGGCAGAAATCCACTAGAATTAAAACACGTACAAGGTGATTTACCGTACACACTTACGACTCAACCTTTTCCATACGCTCCTAGAGGATCTTCTCCGCTCGCTCCGCGACGCTTCTCGAATCCACGATCTGCGCCCAACGCCGAATCCACGGCGTCCAACGTCGAATCCACGACCTCCGATCGAATCCACGGTCTTCACCCAATAGCACCCTTCGAATCCACGAACGTGCCTCGCTCCGAATCCACGAGAGCGGTTGAACCTTGAATCCACAAGGACACGTGAATCCACGCGCCGATTTTGGGGAAATCGTTGTTTTTGGGTGGTGATGATCCGCCGAATACTTAGATCAAAGATAGATCGGAAATACCATCTAAGTATTCATTAGTTTGATTCAACTCAAGATGTGAGTATGAAAACCTAGAATCAAACTAATCAATATAGACGAAGAAACATAGAGTATTATCTAATGATTTCCTTTCTTCTCTATATGTGGATCTTAGGCCGTATAAAATGATATATGAATATGACGGCTCTATCTGCGTCCACCCTAGAAAAAGAGTCATAGGGTCTATTTATAGGTTAGAAATATTTGGAAGGAGATAAGAATCAAAAACCTAACATTTCTGGAATTTTGACGGACGGCGATCCGGATCGGATTTGGGCGATCCGGATTGCAATAGCAATAAAGACGGTTTCCAGAAAACAAACGTTCGGGATCCGGATCGGAATGCCTGATCCGGATCGTTCATACATTTCAGAAAACTCAACGTTCGGGATCCGAATCGTGAGATGCTGCGATCCGGATTGAAGTAATGTATGAAACAACAACCTTCGGGATCCGGATCGCTGGCTCTGATCCGGATCCTGAACATGTCCGAACACCAGTTTTTGATTTTTATGCAGTTAAAAATTCTTCCAGGTGTTTCTACACTACAAGAAGTATTCGGATCACCAATAATCTTTAGTTAAACATACCTGATCCTTTTGAATTCTTCTTTCTTGAGATTGAGTTAAATGATCCAACTTTCTTCACCTTCAATCTTCAAGACTTGAACCTTTCACGAAACTACGCCAACTCAAATTCCGTAACACGGAGGAAGGAGCAGATTCCTGGAGAAGGTCGAGATCCCGAGCGGTAAATTGTTCCGATAAAAGACTCAGACTTTCGGTGGTAAAGTAAAACAAGACAAGAAAAGAAAAAAAAAAATACTCAGGGTGTCCGAGAACCGGAGAAAACTTGAACGAGTTCGCGAGGAGAATCTTCTTCGGGAGTGAACGAATGCTGCCGTAGATCCGAAATCGACGAGTGCGTCAACCTGGATCCCATCACGGACCCGTCCTTCAGAGCATTCCGAAAAGTGGGACAAGAAATAGAAATAAAAACGAATTCCTCGCGCGTCGGTGGTTTGTAAAACTGACGAACCGGAGGCAGAAACGGCAGAATTTTTATGGGCCGGAGGAAATAGCTATTCGGCCCGCGGCGTCCGTCCCGAAATGTTGTTTCTGGAATGGCGCTGCACGTCCAAAACGGGCGCCCGCGCGCGAAGTAATGGCCGCTTTGCCGAACCGGGCGCGGAGCGACGCCATAAGTGGGCCGCCCGGCAGAATATTGTCGGATGCGATCATACCAGCACAAAAGCACCGGATCCCATCAGAACTCTGCAGTGAAGTGTGCTTGGGCGAGACTAGTACAAGGATGGGTGACCCCCTGGGAAGTCCTCGTGTTGCATCCCCTCATCATTTTGGAAATTTCCCCGGCTGTTTTGATTTCGGACTCAAATTTAAAATTCTTTTTTGATTCTAGATTTAAGATTAAATGTAAATTTTAATTTTTCAAATGACAAATTTCAAAATATTATTTTTGAATCTTAAATTTTAAATTTAAAAATATAAATATTTAAAAATGTAGATTTGAGATTTGATATTTCAAATTGCAATTTTTTCTTTTAATTTTACCTTTAATTTTTAAATTTTTAAATTTTGATTTTAGCCTTTAAATTGAAAATTTAAATTTTGAATTAAAAATTCCAAATGCAAATTTTGAAATTTCAAATTATAAATTAATATTTTAAATTAAAATGTCGAATTTTAAATTTTCTTGTGCAAATTTAAATTTTAATTCGAAATTTAAATTATTTTAAAATAAAATTTAGAAAAAAATATTATTAGCAAATTGATAAATTTTTTACCAAATAGTTTTAAAAAATAAACTTTCCGTCTAAGCTCAGCCAAACGCGCTACAGTCTTTAGGCAAAATCAATTCGGACCCAATAATTACCGCTTCCCGAAATTTGACGTTGAGCCTTCATCTTCATCTTCTTTTTTTTTAATGTTCGCACGGCCACTCAGTAGAGTTTTCGCCGATTACGCGCTGGGCGGAGGAAGGAGCAGATTCCGGGAGAAGGTCGAGATCCTGAGCGGTAAATTGTTCCGATAAAAGACTCAGACTTTCGGTGGTAAAGTAAAACAAGACAAGAAAAGAAAAAAAAAACACTCAGGGAGTCCGAGAACCGGAGAAAACTCGAACGAGTGCGCGAGGAGAATCTTCTTCGGGAGTGAACGAATGCTGCCGTAGATCCGAAATCGACGAGTGCGTCAACCTGGATCCTATCACGGACCCGTCCTTTAGAGCATTCCGAAAAATGGGACAAGAAATAGAAATCAAAACGAATTCCTCGCGCGACGGTGGTTTGTAAAACTGACGAATCGGAGGCAGAAACGGCGGAATTTTTATGGGCCGGAGGAAATAGCTATTCGGCCCGCGGCGTCCTGCCCGAAATGTTGTTTCCGGAATGGCGCTGCACGTCCAAAACGGGAGCCCGCGCGCAAAGTTTTGGCCGCTTTGCCGAACCGGGCGCGGAGCGGCGCCATAAGTGGGCCGCAAAGCACAATGTTGTCGGATGCGATCATAACGAGTTCGCGAGGAGAATCTTCTTCGGGAGTGAACGAATGATACCGTAGATCCGAAATCGACGAGTGTGTCAACCTGGATCCCATCACGGACCCGTCCTTCATAGCATTCCGAAAAATGGGACAAGAACTAGAAATCAAAACGAATTCCTCGCGCGTCGGTGGTTTGTAAAACTGACGAATCGGAGGCAGAAACGACGGAATTTTTATGGGCCGGAGTGTTACGGCATTTTGGTATTGGCATATTTCGTGAGTCAAGTCAGTGAGTTGAGTCGGAGTCTTAAAGGGATCAAATTGTCAATCAGCAATCAAAGACTTAGAGAAGATTCAACAAGAGCTCAAGTTGACACTCAGTGTCTTGAATCTTGAAGATTGAAGTTGAAGAATTGTGGATCAGTTACATCAATCTCAAGAAGAAAGTATTCAAAAGGATCAGGTATGGTTAACTAAATAATTTTGGTGATCCGAATACTTTCTTATAGTATAGAAACACTTGGAAGAATTTTTAATTTCATAATAATCAAAAACTGGTGTTCGGACATGTTCAGGATCCGGATCAGGGCCAACGATCCGGATCCCGAAGGTTGTTGCTTCATACAAGACTTCGATCCGGATCCATGCAATTTCCGATCCGGATCCCGAATGTTAAGTTTTCTGATTTGTATGAACGATCCGGATCGGGCAATGCGATCCGGATCCCGAACCCTTGGTTTTCTGGAATCGTCAATCTCGTTACGACGATCCGGATCGCAGTAAATCCGATCCGGATCGCCGTCCTGAAAATTTCCAGATAAGGTAAGTTTTTGATTCTTATCTCTTTCCAAAGGTTTCTAAACTATAAATAGACACTTAGGGTTTCTCAAAAACGTGGGAGCTACGGCCGATCTTTTTATAAAACTCTTGAGAGCAACCCTAGAGGCTAGGTTTTCATCGTTCTTCTTTATAGCCTCTTTTAGGTCAATTCGATGGTTCTTTCAAGAACATATCTTTTGTCGAATTGATCTAATCTTTGCTTAGAGATTTCTTCTACGGTTCTTCATTGATAATCTAAGCAAAGGATCACCATCGAAGTCAATATTCTTATCGACTGAGTTTGCGTCGTGGATTCGACGTGGCATCGTGGATTCGGTGTGCTAAAGGCGTTTCGTGGATTCGAAGCGTGCGTTCGTGGATTCGAACGTGAGCAGTGGACGGGCAAAACGGTGGAGCGCGAGGTCCAAGAAATTGAAGGAGGGGTTAAATCCGTGGAGACGGTAATCACCTTGTTATTCTTCTTTTCTTAGGGATTGTTATTGCGTGGATATCCAACCGGTCAGCGCAAGGTCCGAAGAAGCTGAAGGAGGGGTTGAGTCCGTGGAGTCGGTAATCACCTTGTTATTCTTCTATTCTTAGTGGATTGTTATTGCGTGTTGGTCCCGTGGTTTTTCTCCTGGATTGGAGTTTCCACGTAAATCTCGGTGTGCTGTTTTTATTTTCCGCATTGGTTTTTATTTTGCACTGAGATTGAGTTTTTAAGTATTACACCTATTCACCCCCCCTCTAGGTGTTTGATAGTACCTATTTAGATCCTTGTGGATCCATAATAACTCAACAATTGGTATCAGAGCGGGTTTTAGGTTTATCTATCTTGATGGGTGAAAGTGGTAATATTTATAGACCTCCTCTTTTTGATGGGACTAATTATGCTTATTGGAAAGTGCGGATGAGAGCTTTTCTCATCGCAATTGATGAGCGGGTATGGCAATCCGTGGAATACGGTTGGGTGCATCCTGTTGAGGAAGTAGGAAATTCTACTACCCCAAAACCTCGCTCTAGATGGTCCAAAGAGGAATTTGAAAGATCTTCTTACAATGGGAAAGGTATGAACGCTTTATTTAATTCTCTTTCCTCGACTGAGTTCACACGAATTTCCGCGTGTGAAACCGCGAAGGAAATTTGGGATATTCTCAAAATTACACATGAGGGTACTAATCTTGTAAAAATTCAAAAGCTCCAGATGCTTACAAGTCAATTTGACTCTATTCATATGGAAGAGCATGAATTGTTTACAGATTATTACACTAGACTTCAAGATGTAATAAATACATGTGCTAATTTAGGAGAAAAGATCCCGGAGTCGAAAATTGTAAGAAAGATACTTCGGACTCTTCCGGAACGGTTTAGGGCAAAGGTTGCCGCCATTGAAACCGTTAGTCATCCGGATGAGATGAGTGTAGAGGAATTAGTAGGTGCTTTGCAAACTTATGAAATGACTTTTCCTACTAATCAAGTTTCTTCCAAGTCTTCTTCTAAGCTTACAGGTATTGCATTCAAATCAACAAAGGAAGAAGATAGCGAATCGAGTTCCGACGATGAAATCTCTTTTGCCGATTTTGAAGAACAATTGGCGCGGATCGTAAAGAAATTTCGTCGGAAGTTTTGGAAGAATCGAACCGATGGATCTTCATCCACGAAATCTTCTAAAGGATCATCGGGTTCTAAATCCTCTAAACTCAAAAGCTTTGCAAAACCTTCTAAAGAAAAAGAAAAAGATGATTTCGAAGGGGAAATCCAATGCTATCGATGCAAAGGCTACGGCCATTTTTCAATGGATTGTCCTTCTAAGAAATCATATAAAAAGAAGGCTTTGCAAGCAAAAACTTGGGACGATTCTACTTCTAATGAATCGACCTCAAGTAAAGAGGAAAAAATCGTTGCTTCTCATGCCTCTCATTTTCCCTCTTCTAATAATTGTTTATCATCATTAGTCACAAACTCTACTCCTTTGATTTTGTATGAAACATCAACAACCGGCGGAGAGTCATCAAGTGAGGGGGAGTCGGACGAGGAAGAACTCGTTGAGGCATATCAACAACTTCTTGCGGAATCTAAGAAGATGGCCAAACATATCAAGAAGTTGAGAAAGCAACGACTTGAAGATCAAGACGAGAATCATGCTTTAAAGATAAAACTTCATGATCTCGAGGAGGAACGAGAACGTTTATTGGAAAACAATAAAATCCTTCAAGAAGAGCGAAACCAATCGGAGACAAACGCTAAATCATATATGGACAAGATTGGTTTTCTAGAAAAACAGTTTGAGGAGATTCATGTCACCAACCAAGCATTGACCAAGCAAGTTCATGAACTCAAATCCGACATACAAAGGATTTCAACCGGTTCCAAGAAACTTGAATGTATGTCCGGATTAGGTCAAACAAGCAAGGTTGGTTTGGGATTCAAAAAGAACCAAACTGTGAATGCTTCAAGTTCCACAATGAAATTGAAAGGAAGAACTTGTCACCTATGTGGACTTGAAGGACATTTGGTGAAGAATTGCCCGAAAAAGAGAAAGAAGAGTCCTTCGGCAACTTCATCTACGGAGCGAACTCAACGGAATCAAAAGACACATCAAGTCAAAGGAGTTCACTCAACCCACCAAAGGTCCGAGCCACAACATCAATCATTCAAGTGGATCACTGCGAGGCAAAGACCTAAGGTGGATCAACAGTCAAAGCGGACAACCCCCGGCCACAACGAATCAAGACAACCCAAAATCCAGCGATTTTGGATTCGGAAAGGTGATATCTTTCCTTGTCTTAAGTTCTAAATAGCTTATGACTGTATGTAATGCTTTGATTAGTTTTCCTTTCATATTTTTCTTAATCTTTGCATTACATGTTTCTCAATGCTCTTCGTTTTTATACTTTGTTTTTGAACAAAAGGGTTTTTACTGAACAAGTGCATTGAATAAAAAGGGCTTCACTTTTATTCACTCCAAATTAATTTTATTTGGATTATCAACTTTACTCCTTAATCATAATCTTGAAGATACTTCATTATAGGAGTTTTTGATTTTATAAGCATCAAATTTTAGAAATCATGTGTGATCTTTAGATGCTTAATCTATCTCGGTTGTGTGAATTCATTGTGATAAACGTGAGACAACCGATAGACTAAAATTTGGGATTTAATTCTTTCACGTAAGAGATTGCATTCTTTCAAGGGTATTGAAATGATTTGCAAAAGATGTGGAAAGAGTTACATCCGAAAGGAGTGTGAAAACTACCATCACATGTAGGAAAGAGCTGCCACCCCCGGTCGTCCGGTTTGTGTGTGAAGCTACCACATGTTATGGATGCTTGATAGTATTTTATGAGAAAATCTTTAGTTGAAGCATTTGGAGATTTATATGCAAAACTCTTATATTTTGAACAATCTCCTGGTTGGTATAAGGTGGGATAGTTGAAAGATGCTCAAAGAGCCACCCTTAGGTATTTTAGTGCTTATCTCAATTTGAAAGGGTAGAATTCAAGATTGATGTCGTTTGGAAATCTCCGTATGTCATCTTTGTAAATCCGTTACATCTTGATAGACTTTGGATCTCAAGATTATTTTTGATGACTTGTGTTTGATGAATATAACATGAAAAACGGTTTATAATGTTTTACCTTTATTTTTCATGATTTTGGAGTAAATCTTTTTAATTTTGTGAAATTAATTGGATTGAATGACATCTGTGTGAATTCACTGTTTAAAGCACTTAAATTGATTTCTTGATGGAATACAAATCGGTATTTGAAAAGATTCTAAAATCTGGATTTGTTTCAAGAAATTATTTAATTTTTGCTTTCTGGTACCGGTACGCAATCTGCATTTTTGTTATATATACCAGAACTGAGCTTTTATCTCTCTTTCTCCATGAACTAATTTTGTTAGTAATTTCCTTTTGTCTAGTATGTTCACTGTTTGACAATTTGTGACAAAAAGGGGGAGAAGAGAAATGACGGAGATGAGATCATCAAGAGAGGACAAACGAAACGAAAATGAAAAATGGGGGAGAACGGAAAATGATGATCGTACCACAAAGGGGGAGAACATAGATGCTCAAGAACATGGAGAACATGTTAGAGATGCTCAAGATAGGGGGAGACAAAGAAAGGTTGAAAGAGCTGGGAAAAACAAAAGAACCAAAAGGATGAATCAAATGTAGGATTTTAATTTCTAACGGCTGACGTTTGATTTTGTTTGGAGTTTTGTTTTGCAGGAATTACATCACTTTAAGACTCCAAGTCCTAAGTCATAGAGTATGTTCTAGGACTGTTTGGTTCAAATGTAATTTTGTATTTATTGGATCTTTCACGCAAAGAAAATCAATGTTTTGGTGATAACATTGAATTTCGATTTTTGGTTTAAGATAAGTGACTTGAGCGCTTTTATGTATTTTTGGGTTTTGTCACGAAATTGCCAAAGGGGGAGATTGTTACGGCATTTTGGTATTGGCATATTTCGTGAGTCAAGTCAGTGAGTTGAGTCGGAGTCTTAAAGGGATCAAATTGTCAATCAGCAATCAAAGACTTAGAGAAGATTCAACAAGAGCTCAAGTTGACACTCAGTGTCTTGAATCTTGAAGATTGAAGTTGAAGAATTGTGGATCAGTTACATCAATCTCAAGAAGAAAGTATTCAAAAGGATCAGGTATGGTTAACTAAATAATTTTGGTGATCCGAATACTTTCTTATAGTATAGAAACACTTGGAAGAATTTTTAATTTCATAATAATCAAAAACTGGTGTTCGGACATGTTCAGGATCCGGATCAGGGCCAACGATCCGGATCCCGAAGGTTGTTGCTTCATACAAGACTTCGATCCGGATCCATGCAATTTCCGATCCGGATCCCGAATGTTAAGTTTTCTGATTTGTATGAACGATCCGGATCGGGCAATGCGATCCGGATCCCGAACCCTTGGTTTTCTGGAATCGTCAATCTCGTTACGACGATCCGGATCGCAGTAAATCCGATCCGGATCGCCGTCCTGAAAATTTCCAGATAAGGTAAGTTTTTGATTCTTATCTCTTTCCAAAGGTTTCTAAACTATAAATAGACACTTAGGGTTTCTCAAAAACGTGGGAGCTACGGCCGATCTTTTTATAAAACTCTTGAGAGCAACCCTAGAGGCTAGGTTTTCATCGTTCTTCTTTATAGCCTCTTTTAGGTCAATTCGATGGTTCTTTCAAGAACATATCTTTTGTCGAATTGATCTAATCTTTGCTTAGAGATTTCTTCTACGGTTCTTCATTGATAATCTAAGCAAAGGATCACCATCGAAGTCAATATTCTTATCGACTGAGTTTGCGTCGTGGATTCGACGTGGCATCGTGGATTCGGTGTGCTAAAGGCGTTTCGTGGATTCGAAGCGTGCGTTCGTGGATTCGAACGTGAGCAGTGGACGGGCAAAACGGTGGAGCGCGAGGTCCAAGAAATTGAAGGAGGGGTTAAATCCGTGGAGACGGTAATCACCTTGTTATTCTTCTTTTCTTAGGGATTGTTATTGCGTGGATATCCAACCGGTCAGCGCAAGGTCCGAAGAAGCTGAAGGAGGGGTTGAGTCCGTGGAGTCGGTAATCACCTTGTTATTCTTCTATTCTTAGTGGATTGTTATTGCGTGTTGGTCCCGTGGTTTTTCTCCTGGATTGGAGTTTCCACGTAAATCTCGGTGTGCTGTTTTTATTTTCCGCATTGGTTTTTATTTTGCACTGAGATTGAGTTTTTAAGTATTACACCTATTCACCCCCCCTCTAGGTGTTTGATAGTACCTATTTAGATCCTTGTGGATCCATAATAACTCAACACGGAGGAAATAGCTATTCGGCCCGCGGAGTCCGGCCCGAAATGTTGTTTCCGGAATGGCGCTGCACGTCCAAAACGGGCGCCCGCGCGCGAAGTTATGGCCGCTTTGCCGAACCGGGCGCGGAGCGGCGCCATAAGTAGGCCGCCCGGCACAATGTTGTCGGATGCGATCATACCAGCACAAAAGCACCGGATCCCATCAGAACTCCGCAGTCAAGTGTGCTTGGGCGAGACTAGTACTAGGATGGGTGACCCCCCTGGGAAGTCCTCGTGTTGCATCCCCTCATCATTTTGGAAATTTCCCCGGCTGTTTTGATTTCGGGCTCAAATTTAAAATTCTTTTTTGATTCTAGATTTAAGATTAAATGTAAATTTTAATTTTTCAAATGACAAATTTCAAAATATTATTTTTGAATCTTAAATTTTAAGTTTAAAAATATAAATATTTAAAAATGTAGATTTGAGATTTGATATTTCAAATTGCAATTTTTTTTTTTAATTTTACCTTTAAATTTTAAATTTTTAAATTTTGATTTTAGCCTTTAAATTGAAAATTTAAATTTTATTTTAAAAATTCAAAATGCAAATTTTGAAATTTCAAATTATAAATTAATGTTTTAAATTAAAATGTTGAATTTTAAATTTTCTTGTGCAAATTTAAATTTCAATTCGAAATTTAAATTATTTTATAATAAAATTTAGAAAAAAATATTATTAGCAAACTGAGAAATTTTTTACCAAATAGTTTTAAAAAATAAACTTTCCTTCTAAGCTCAGCCAAGCGCGCTACAGTCTTTAGGCAAAATCAATTCGGACCCAACAATTACCGCTTCCTGAAATTTGACGTTGAGCCTTCATCTTCATCTTCTTCTTTTTTTAATGTTCGCACGGCCACTCTGTAGATTTTTCGCCGATTACACGCTGGGCGGAAGAAGGAGCATATTCCGGTAGAACGTCGAGATCTCGGGCGGTAAATTGTTCCGATAAAAGAGTCAGACATTCGGTGGTAAAGTAAAACAAGAAAAGAAAAGAAAAAAAAAAAAAAACACTCAGGGTGTCCGAGAACCGGAGAAAACTCGAACGAGTTCGCGAGGAGAATCTTCTTCGGGAGTAAACGAATGTTGCCGTAGATCCGAAATCGACGAGTGCGTCAACCTGGATCCCATCACGGACCCGTCCTTCAGAGCATTCCGAAAAATGGGACAAGAAATAGAAATAAAAACGAATTCCTCGCGCGTCGGTGGTTTGTAAAACTGACGAATCGGAGGCAGAAATGGCGGAATTTTTATGGGCCGGAGGAAATAGCTATTCGGCCCGCGGCGTCCGGCACGAAACGTTGTTTCAGGAATGGCGCTGTACGTCCAAAACGGGCGCCCGCGCGCGAAGTTATGGCCGCTTTGCCGAACCGGGCGCGGAGCGGCGCCATAAGTGGGCCGCCCGGCACAATGTTTTCGGATGCGATCATACCAGCACAAAAGCACCGGATCCCATCAGAACTCTGCAGTCAAGTGTTCTTGGGCGAGAGTAGTACTAGGATGGGTGACTCCCTGGGAAGTCTTCGTGTTGCATTCCCTTATCATTTTGGAAATTTCGCCGGTTGTTTTGATTTCGGACTCAAATTTAAAATTCTTCTTTGATTCTAGATTTAAGATTAAATGTAAATTTTAATTTTTCAAATGACAAATTTCAAAATATTATTTTTGAATCTTAAATTTTAAGTTTAAAAGTATAAATATTTAAAAATGTAGATTTGAGATTTGATATTTCAAATTGCAATTTTTTCTTTTAATTTTACCTTTAAATTTTAAATTTTTAAATTTTGATTTTAGCCTTTAAATTGAAAATTTAAATTTTGATTTAAAAATTCAAAATGTAAATTTTGAAATTTCAAATTATAAATTAATATTTTAAATTAAAATGTCGAATTTTAAATTTTCTTGTGCAAATTTAAATTTTAATTCGAAATTTAAATTATTCTAAAATAAAATTTAGAAAAAAATATTATTAGCAAACTGAGAAATTTTTTACCAAATAGTTTTAAAAAATAAACTTTTCGTCTAAACTCAGCCAAGCGCGCGCTACAGTTTTTAGGCAAAATCAACTCGGACCCAACAATTACCGCTTCCCGAAATTTGACATTGAGCCTTCATCTTCATCTTCTTCTTTTTTTAATGTTCGCGCGGCCACTCGGTAGATTTTTCGCCGATTACATGCTGGGCGGAGGAACGAGCAGATTCCGGGAGAAGGTCGAGATCTCGAGCGGTAAATTGTTCCGATAAAATAGTCAGACTTTCGGTGGTAATGTAAAACAAGACAAGAAAAGAAAAAAAAAAAAACACTCAGGGTGTCCGAGAACCGGAGAAAACTCGAACGAGTTCGCGAGGAGAATCTTCTTCGGGAGTGAAAGAATGCTGCCGTAGATCCGAAATTGACGAGTGCGTCAACCTGGATCCCATCACGGACCCGTCCTTCAGAGCATTCCAAAAAATGGGATAAGAAATAGAAATCAAAACGAATTCCTCGCGCGTCGGTGGTTTGTAAAACTGACGAATCGGAGGGCGAAAAGGCAGAATTTTTATAGGCCGGAGGAAATAGCTATTCGGCCCGCGGCGTCCGGCCCGAAAGGTTGTTTCTGGAATGGCGCTGCACGTCCAAAACGGGCGCCCGCGCGCGAAGTTATGGCCGCTTTGCCGAACCGGGCGCGGAGCGGCGCCATAAGTGGGCCGCCCGGCACAATGTTGTCGGATGCGATGTGAAGTCCCGGAATCCCCCGCGTAGGATTGCTGGTTGTTGGGCAGCGTTCGGTCGCCGCTGGGGGTGTTGGTGCGCGCGTTGGGGCCCAGAAATGGATTTGTGGTGCAATTTGGGTTTTAGCTGGCATCACTGGAAGCCTGCGTGGTGTGTCAGTGGTGTTTGCGCGCAATTTGGACACAAGTGTTGGACTTCGTGCTTAAAAGGTTATCCCGTGGGGAATTGGAGGACTCGTCGGGTGTTTGGAGGTGATTTCGCGCGTTTCAGATGTCAAATTTAGACTCCGGGTGAAGTCCGGATAAAAGTTTACCTCTCCGGTCGCCTTCGGGAATTTTTAGAGTTGGAATTTGGCTAATCGGACTTTAAAAATGGACCCGGCGCGAAAATCGGATCGAGTGGGCATTCGGCAAATTTTCGGGTGAGAATTTGGAGAAATGGACATCGTTTTTGGATTCAGCGCGCGAAATCGCTAAGAATGTACTATTTATTTGTTGAATTTGGAGCTCAGTTTAGTTGCGCGTTTTTCGAGGCATCGTGACACGCATCCCGAGGCGAGGCGACGGCACGGATCCCGAGGTGGCTCAAGGCGCGCGGTGCGGAGTTCGATGCGCGCGTTGGGAACGTGCGCCTGTGCGGGTCAGCGCAGGGGCCGCCACGTGGCGGCCCCCCGTTGGAGCCCGCGCGGGCGCGGGGGCACGCGCGCCCGTGTAACGGGCGCGTGTCCCGCGCCTGGGGTGGCGCGGTGTAACGCGCCCGTGTGGCGGGCGCGTTACAGCGCGCCACGTGGCGCCCGGGCGCGTGCGTGAACCCGGCGCACGCGCCCGGTTGTGGGCCGGCCGGTTGGGGGGCTCCCATTGGTGGCCGCCGTGGACCGGGCCTGTGGACCGGCCCCGTGGACCACCTTCTCTCTCCCTCATTTTCTTCTTCTTCTTCCTCCCCGCACCGCATTTTCTCCCTTTCTTTCTTTCTTCTGCACCCGAGAGCGAGAGGGAGTGAGGGAGGGGGGGTTGCGTGAGGTGCGGCGGCGCGTCGTGGACCTCGTTTTGCGTGCGAGGTCGCCCGGCGGAGTGTTTCGGCGACGGCGGCGCTAACGGGTAGGTCCCGTGCGTTGGTTTTTCTGTATTTTTGTACAGTTTTTGGAGCGTTCTTTTAGACTGTAACTGACCCTCTTGCTCCTTTCTGTGTTGGGCACCGTGCACCATTTTGCGTGCGGACTCCGGCACCGTGCACCGTTTTGCGTGCGGACTCCGTTTTGCGTGCGGATCCTGGCACCGTGCACCGTTTTGCGTGCGGACTCCGGCACCGTGCACCGTTTTGCGTGCGAACTCCGTTTTGCGTGCGGATCCTGGCACCGTGCACCGTTTTGCGTGCGGACTCCGGCACCGTGCACCGTTTTCTATGCGGACTCCGGCAGCGGACATCGTTTTGCGCGCGGACTCCGTTTGGCGTGCGGATTCCGGCACCGTGCTTCGTTTTGCGTGCGGACTCCGGCAACGGACATCGTTTTGCGAGCGGACTCCGTTTGGCGTGCGGATTCCGGCACCGTGCTCCGTTTTGCGTGCGGACTCCGGCAGCGGACATCGTTTTGCGTGCGGATCGCGTGGAGGCCAATTGCATGTGTCTACGAGCAATTGGTGGCAAATCGAGGTGGGTGGCCTTATCTCCAAGTTTTAGGGACTGTACATTAATTCTATTGATGTAGGACTATGCATGATAGTTTATTTCCTTGTGTAGCATGCTAGATTGTTGGAATGGTTATTCCTTTTTATCATCTGTTAATACAGCTATCTTGGAACTTGACCTAGCACCCCTGTCATATGTTGCATGTGTAACCATACCAGTAGAAAACCCTCACTTGGGCTAGGGTTAATTATGTTTAGACACCCACACTGTTTTGCTATCCCTGGACATAGTGTTATCCTCGCCCGGGTAGTGGGCCGAGAGGTCGGGATTTTCTTTTAGTGTGGGATGCGTTTGCACTCATGCTTGGGAGCAGAGTGGAGTCTGGTAGTTGTAGCGGGTTGCTTATCTGTGCCGGGAGCCGTTTGGGTACACGGTAGTCCCGGGAGGTCTAGTATCCCTGTTGCGCTGTCGTGGGAGGGAGCCGTTGAGCAGGCGGTAGTCCCGGGCCGTCGAGTATCTTCCGGCCAGTGTTGTTGGGAACCATTGGGGTTAGCGGTGATCCCAGGTCGTTGAGTGTTGTCCGACCAGTATTGTTAGCTTGAGTTGTGGGTCGTTCCTGGCTGTGGAGTACCTCCAGCCAGTGTGCCTCATGCTGCGAGCTGTTGGAGAGGCTAGTGTCTCGTGTTCCGTGTGAGCTGATCAGCTGAGTCGTAGAGAGTGCTCCGGCTGTTGTGCGAGATATTTGGGGATCATGAGTCCTACCGTTCTGGGAGTGAGCGTGGTTTTTGACTATAGCCTGCTTATGCCAATTTGTGATACTCTATGCCGCGCCGTTTTTCTCAGTTAGAGTCGCGTCCCTGAGATGCCACTGTGGATACGATGGGCCTGTTGAGGCAGTTTTGCGCGAGGGGTGAGTTAGTCGGGCAGGACGCCCCACGTAAATCCCGTCCTCATGGGGATGTGTGGTAGTGGGCAGATGCGTTCCTAGTCGACAGGCGCAGGCTTGACTGGACCCTATGAGGCAGTCAGTTCGATTGGGTCTATTGAGCACCTTGGGTGCGAGTGGTCTCTTTTACTTTCACCTGTTCCACTTTTTGAGTATCTAGATAGAGGTATGGTAGCTGTAGAGTAGCTCCAGCTTTCTTGTTCAGATTTCATTGCACTGTTATCTTTTACCTCTAGTAGACTTAGTGGGCAGACCGTTGGGCTTGTTGACGACACCCACTGAGAACTACTGTGGGAAGTAGTTCTCACACCCGTCGTGGTGTCTTTTTCCCCAGGAACTTCTTCTCCTGTTCCTGTTGCTCCAGTTGCTGATCCTTCCGACCGAGGCGAAGGAGTCGCGAGCTAGTTCCCTACCCGTCATTGGAGTGTAGCGGTACCCCTTCAGAGGAGAGCTTCAGTAGATTAGTTTACTTCTTTTTCCTCTATTGAGAGACCTTTGTTGTGAGGTATAGAGTTGTACTTTATTTTACAGTTTGAGAGACTGATGTAGTGAGGATATTTGTATCGAGAGTTTGTACACTAATGTATTTATTGGAGATACCTTCCCTTTTGAGCTTTGTATCAGAGGACTTTGTATACGATTGTATTTGGGAGATGGATATGGTACTATTTTTAGTTGTACAGGGTTTGGTTTTCAGTTCTTTAGTGGTTTACTTTCAGCTCTGATATCTGTGTACTGTAGTTGATTCTTTTTGCATGTTAGACGCTTCGTCTGTACGGCAGTTTTCGTACAGATGGCGGATCTGTTAGTGAGTCCGGGTCGCAGTTTCGACCCCGGGGCGTGACAGATTAGAGTGGTATCAGAGCCTAGGTTGTAGGTCGTGGTGGACTTAGAAACCCTAGGCTTGTGGTTGGATATTAGGATGACTACGTGAGAGTCGTGACTTTTAGCGAGAGTCCTAATTGAGTTTTTACCTCTCCCAAGAGACGGGATGAGTGTTTGGCATGTTTATATTCCTAAGCGATTATGTTGGCTGCCGACAACATAATACTCTGGAATGGATGACATGTCTTAGACTTTCGCTGGATTGGGTCGTATGGTTGTTGTGTCCTGACGTTTGTTATTGTGCAGCGGATTGCGATACCCCGGAGATGTCGTGTTGTGAAGAGGACACACCCCTCACCTGATGAATACCCCACAGCGGGAGGCAGAACTATCAGAGTCGCGCAGCGGAAGCGTGGTGGGCCTATAACCCACAGGTCCCAGGATCGAAAACTTCGATAGGCTGAGCCTAGAAGAGCCTAGAATCTGTTCTTGTTTGATTGGGGTTCTAGGCACCGGTCTATCGGGATTTTCGGATTTTTGCCGCGTCAGTCGGTTCTTCTCGCCTATGAGTGGGGTGTTATTGTGGGAGCCGTTTGGAGTGACGGCGGTCCCAGCTATGTGGGCATTTTTCCATGGCTGAGTTACCAGGAGGGCATTTTTCCCTGGCTGAGTTACCAGGAGGGCATTTTTCCCTGGCTGAGTTACCAGGAGGGCATTTTCCCTGGCTGAGTTACCAGGAGGGCATTTTCCCTGGCTGAGTTACAAGGAGGGCATTTTTCCCTGGCTGAGTTACCAGGAGGGCATTTTTCCTGGCTGAGTTACCAGGAGGGCATTTTCCCTGGCTGAGTTACCAGGAGGGCATTTTCCCCTGGCTGAGTTACCAGGAGGGCATTTTTCCCTGGCTGAGTTACCAGGAGGGCATTTTCCCTGGCTGAGTTACCAGGAGGGCATTTTCCCTGGCTGAGTTACCAGGAGGGCATTTTTTCCTGGCTGAGTTACCAGGAGGGCATTTTCCCTGGCTGAGTTACCAGGAGGGCATTTTTTTCCCTGGCTGAGTTACCAGGAGGGCATTTTTCCCCGGCTGAGTTACCAGGTGGGCACATGCCCTGGCCGAGTTACCAGGAGGACACTTTCCACTAGCCGAGCTACCAGATGGATACATTGCCCCTGGCTGAGTTACCAGGTGGGCACCTGCCCTGGCTGAGTTACCAGGTGGGCACCTGCCCTGGCTGAGTTACCAGGTGGACACATGTCCTGGTCAAGTTACCAGGAGGACACTTTTCACTCGCCGAACTACCAGATGGATACGTTACTCCTGGCTGAGTTACCAGGTGGGCACGTGCCCTGGCTGAGTTACCAGGAGGACACATGCCCTGGCCCAGTTACCAGGAGGACACCTTCCACTGGCCGAGCTACCAGATGGGTACATACCCCTGGCCGGGTTACCAGGTGGGTACATGCCCTGGTCGAGTTACCAGGTGGTTGCTTTACTGAGATTGAGATGGTCTAACGGGACGCCGAGATTTGGTGGCGTCGAGTTCATCCTGAATGGACTACCGGGAGCGCAGTTGTTGACTTGGGACCAGTTTCGTTCTTTGCGGCTCAGGGCCTTCTTTCCTGACAGTGTAAGCAGAAACTGGAAGGGGATCTTAGACTCCTGCAGCAGGGGAGTCGACCTCTTCTGGAGTATGTTCGCGAGTTTTGCGATTGTTGAGTGGTGTACCTCATGTCGCCTGGATGAGGCCCAGGAGGTTGAGCTAGTTGAGAAAGGACTGCATCGGAATATCTATCACTTGGTGTATTCTCGGCGGGTGCCAACGTTAGATGCAGCGATTGAGCATGCTTAGCGGGTTGACCGAGGATCAGTGATCATGTCAGGGATAGACGGAGCGCCAGGGACCAGCTCCGGGGAGAGGCATCCAGTGCCGCCTGAGTTTGGACAGTCGAGTAGGTCGAGACCCCGGGGCCGCCACGATCCCAGTCTGAGGGTCGTGAGTCTCAGAGGAGACAGAGACCAGGAGGTTTTCCGCGGCCGATGTATCAACAGCAGCAGCGGGATGACTGTGTCCTTGGTGGTGGGCTGCATTCTGCGCCGTAGTGTGACCACAGGCAGGGCACAGATCATGGTCTTGTCCTAAAGCGGGGTCATCGGTCACATTGGCAGCTTCGGCTCCTCCTCCTCCGCTCTTCCAGACAGGCGGAGTTTCGACAGGTTATGGCCAGATAGTTAGGGCCACTTCTTCGCGGCAGTCCGACGGACGACCACCCCGAGCGAGAGCGTCTATGTCGCACAGGATGAGGATTCGGGGGCAGCTAGCCACGTGGTGGCAGATACTAATCTTATCTCCCCTTCACGCACTTGAGCGTTATTTGTTACCGGAGCATCGCATTCTTTTCTTCTGTAGGGCATTTGCATTGATCTATGGGCTAGAGATAGGACCCTTAGCTTGTGCTCGTGAGGTTCAGATACCTGATCACGTGTTGCACATAGATGAGTGTTGTTGGTCCTGCCCAGTGCAGTTGGTGTTGGGTTATATGTAATGTAGATCTAAATAGGGGAAAAAACACCTAGAGGGAGGTGAATAGGTGTAAACGTATAAACACTCAAAAATCGTTGCGATAAAAACCCAATGCGGAAATAAAAATAACACGCAAGATTTTTACGTGGAAAACTCCATCACCGGAGTAAAAAACCACGGGACCGATAACACGGCAGAAATCCACTAGAATTAAAACACGTACAAGGTGATTTACCGTACACACTTACGACTCAACATTTTCCATACGCTCCTAGAGGATCTTCTCTGCTCGCTCCGCGACGCTTCTCGAATCCACGATCTGCGCCCAACGCCGAATCCACGGCGTCCAACGTCGAATCCACGACGTCCGACCGAATCCACGGTCTGCACCCAATAGCACCCTTCGAATCCACGAACGTGCCTCGCTCCGAATCCACGAGAGCGGTTGAACCTTGAATCCACAAGGACACGCGAATCCACGCGCCGATTTTGGAGAAATCATTGTTTTTTGGGTGGTGATGATCCGCCGAATACTTAGATCAAAGATAGATCGGAAATACCATCTAAGTATTCATTAGTTTGATTCAACTCAAGATGTGAGTATGAAAACCTAGAATCAAACTAATCAATATAGATGAAGAAACATAGAGTATTCTCTAATGATTTCCTTTCTTCTCTATATGTGGATCTAGAGCCGTATAAGATGATATTTTAATATGACGGCTCTATGTGCGTCCACCCTAGAAAAAGAGTCATAGGGTCTATTTATAGGTTAGAAACATTTGGAAGGAGATAAGAATAAAAAACCTAACATTTTTGGAATTTTGACGGACGGCGATCCGGATCGGATTTGGGCGATCCGGATTGCAGTAGCAATAAAGACGGTTTCCAGAAAACAAACGTTCGGGATCCGGATCGGAATGCCTGATCCGGATCGTTCATACATTTCAGAAAACTCAACGTTCGGGATCCGGATCGTGAGATGCTGCGATCCGGATTGAAGTAATGTATGAAACAACAACCTTCGGGATCCGAATCGCTGGCTCTGATCCGGATCCTGAACATGTCCGAACACCAGTTTTTGATTTTTATGCAGTTAAAAACTCTTCCAGGTGTTTCTACACTACAAGAAGTATTCGGATCACCAATAATCTTTAGTTAAACATACCTGATCCTTTTGAATTCTTCTTTCTTGAGATTGAGTTAAATGATCCAACTTTCTTCACCTTCAATCTTCAAGACTTGAACCTTTCACGAAACTACGCCAACTCAAATTCCGTAACAATCTCCCCCTTTGGCGGTTTCGTGACAAAACACAGATCCACTAAAGAAAATTCAAAAAGATATTTTTGTTGCTATCACCATACAACAAAAATTTACAATGGAGATCCAAAAATTTAAAAACATGAGATAAACTCCTAAAACAGACTCTAGACTTAGACATCTGTACTCTCTGCACAAAGAAATCATTCTTGACAAAAAGAGATCGTTAGATACCTCAAGAATATTTAGCATTCAAAACCTAACAGAGATAGAGTTTATGCTCACCATGACATTGAGTAATTCAGATATGTAATCACAATCAAACATTGACATATCTTCTAAGCAATAAAATTCCAAATGTCATAACTTTTCTTTGTTAGTAATCAAACAACTTGTTAGTAATAATACATGTCCAAATAGTTAGTCGAATAGTTAGTAGAAACATGCAACAAATCACAAGATAAAAACCAAAGTTGTGATACTTACCTTTCACCAAAGTCAAAGTTGAAGTGATACTTACCTTGATGTTCACACATTCACACATCAATCATTGTTCAAGTTCTCTCTAAACTCTAAACTCTCTCCCCCTTTTTGTCACAAACAAAGCCAAAAATTAC
This sequence comes from Tillandsia leiboldiana, assembly GCA_029204045.2. Lineage (NCBI taxonomy): Eukaryota > Viridiplantae > Streptophyta > Magnoliopsida > Poales > Bromeliaceae > Tillandsia > Tillandsia leiboldiana. The sequence continues at coordinate 7,241,252 of CM055079.1, forward strand.
AAAACATACGGAGAGTTAAAAAGTTTCAAAAATTGTTCCGAAACGTGAGAACTAGAACTAAGAGTAAGTTCTAAAAACTGAAAAACCTGCACAAGAAAAGATTAAAAATCTGCACAAGAAAAGATTAAAAGTAAGGAATCAGTCATCAGATTCGGAGTCTTCAGAGCTCGTGCAGCCCATCTTAGAGAACATCTTTTTCACCAGCTTGTTCATTGAATTGACCTTCTTAGTTATGGTAATATGAGCTGCCGTGATGAGCTCCAGCTCATTGGAAATTCTCGTCTGTGCCTTCGAAATCTGTTCCTGCTCAAAAGATAATCGTTGTTGTTCTTTGTAGATGGATGAGACTGATGCTTCATCTGCTAGTGTGGGTGCTGGTTGTGATGGTGATGCAGAAGTACCGGTAGTAGGTTTCGTTCCGCATGGAGGAACTGGAGTGACATGAGGCAATTTGTGAAGGGACTTGACAATGGTGGATTCATCGATCATGCCCAAGCAGTGATGATAAGTTGTTGAACTAATATCAACTTGAAATCTCTTTAAGATCCTCATTATAATCAATGGAAATGGGATCCTTTCAGTGGGATGTGGATGCTTAACATATCTCGTCATTCTATTCCAAATAATGTATGGAATGTTGATATTTAATCCCATTGCCTCTGATGGATGTCCTAAGAGATACAAAAACAACATTCGATCCCATCTCAGGACTTTCGTCTGCATATTTGGAAGGATATTGTAACAAGTGATAAAGTTTAGAAACCGGTACTCAAGACGAAGTTCTTTGGATTTGATAGACTTCTCCGTTGATTGAGTTCCCTCCAAACATATTCCCTTTATGACCATTTGCCACATCGTGTTTGTCAAAACCTTTCCCTTCAGGTAATTAACTCCTGTCTTGCTGGCTTGCATTCCCAATACCTCGGCAATCAACTGTGGAGTGATTTTAAACCTTGTGCCTTGGATATTCGTGTAAAACTCCATCGGACCATTTTCATTTTCTCGAAGGTTCCGTGCATTTGTATAGAAAGTCCTCACGTGATGCAGACAGTATCCAAGCATTTCTGGGAAACGGCATATTTGAATAAGCTTTGCTTGTTCAATCAGAACACCAAACTCGGGAGAGTGATCTCGTAGAGCCTCAATATTAACATGCCTCTCGCCAATGCACTCACGATTCTCAAATGCCCTTAGGCGATCCGCATTAACGAACACTTGTTCCTCACGAGGTGGAGAGTCAGGAACTATTGGCGTGTCAATATCAGCGTTTCGTCGTAGTCCAAAATGTCTAGTCACTCGTTTTCTTTTCACAGAGATGGTTGGTGTAGCCATAGGCGCTTTTCCTGTGTCCATGGGTCCCTTTCCTTTTGATCCATCGGAAGCTTTTCCTTTTGAACCTTCAGACACCTTTTGTTCAGGCAATGAGTCATCATCATCTGTTAATTCAGTCCAATCTATCTCTTGACAATCTGCTTCCACTTCTGTGTCGCTGATCATATGAAACTCACCTTTTTGTTGTGTTTTCTTAGCTCTCTTTAATTTGTTTGTGGCCCGAGTGTGCACCATAGTGACCAACAAAAGAATGATCCATGAGAATCCCATTGATCCAAGTGCCTTAAGAAGATTGAAATCCTGTGAAGACCAACTCAAGAACACATGAAAAATTGTTAATATTCAAAGATTTGAAAAATTGTACCCAAACAATCATAATCATGTAGAGAGACTAAGAATCAAATTAGTTTTGCAAAAGGACTTTTAAAAATAGATCAATTGCATGATTTTCGAAAATCCTTATTATATGCCCTAAAACCGAAATTTTAGAAATCGAAGCCTAAAAATATGTTAATCAGGAGAATACCTAGCATATAATCAAAACTAATCTACCCAGAGTTCTTATTGTTACGGATTTTGAGTTGGCGTAGTTTCGTGAAAGTTTCAAGTCTTGAAGATTGAAGGTGAAGAAAGTTGGATCATTTAACTCAATCTCAAGAAAGAAGAATTCAAAAGGATCAGGTATGTTTAACTAAAGATTTTGTGTGATCCGAATACTTCTCGTAGTGTAGAAACACTTGGAAGAATTTTTAACTGCATAAAAATCAAAAACTGGTGTTCGGACATGTTCAGGATCCGGATCAGAGCCAGCGATCCGGATCCCGAAGGTTGTTGTTTCATACATTACTTCAATCCGGATCGCAGCATCTCACGATCCGGATCCCGAACGTTGAGTTTTCTGAAATGTATGAACGATCCGGATCAGGCATTCCGATCCGGATCCCGAACGTTTGTTTTCTGGAAACCGTCTTTATTGCTACTGCAATCCGGATCGCCCAAATCCGATCCGGATCGCCGTCCGTCAAAATTCCAGAAATGTTAGGTTTTTTATTCTTATCTCCTTCCTAGGGTTTCTAACCTATAAATAGACCCTATGACTCTTTTTCTATGGTTAATCCAAAAAGAAGGAAAATAGCCGTCATATTCTTATATCATCTTATACGGCTCTAGATCCACATATAGAGAAGAAAGGAAATCATTAGAGAATACTCTATGTTTCTTCATCTATATTGATTAGTTTGATTCTAGGTTTTCATACTCACATCTTGAGTTGAATCAAACTAATGAATACTTAGATGGTATTTTCGATCTATCTTTGATCTAAGTATTCGGCGGATCATCACCACCAAAAACAACAATTTACCCCAAAAATCGGCGCGTGGATTCGCGTGTCCTTGTGGATTCAAGGTTCAACCGCTCTCGTGGATTCGGAGCGAGGCACGTTCGTGGATTCGAAGGGTGCTATTGGGTGAAGACCGTGGACTCGGTCGGACGTCGTGGATTCGACGTTGGATGCCGTGGATTCGGCGTTGGGCGCAGATCGTGGATTCGAGAAGCGTCGCGGAGCGAGCGGAGAAGATCCTCTAAAAGCGTATGGAAAAGGTTGAGTCGTAAGTGTGTACGGTAAATCACCTTGTATGTGTTTTAATTCTAGTGGATTTCTGCCGTGTTATCGGTCCCGTGGTTTTTTACTCCGGTGATGGAGTTTTCCACGTAAAAATCTTGCGAGTTATTTTTATTTCCGCATTGGGTTTTTATCGCAATGATTTTTGAGTGTTTATGCGTTTACACCTATTCACCCCCCTCTAGGTATTTTTTCCCCTATTTAGATCCTTATTACATATAACCCAACACTTATTTCAAAAGAAATTTGATCAAAAACCATCCGCAAATGAAATCGATCCAAGAAATTCATCACGTTTGAGGAGGAAAAAGAAAAACAGTGAAAAACTGAGATTTTGATCAATAAAACTTACTTGTATTCGAAGAACTTGAGTTTGAAAAGCTCCAAGGTGCAATAGTTCTAGAGAGAGAGGCTCTAGAGACTCGAGAACAAAAGATTAAGGTAAAAGAAATCAAAACCCTCTTGTTCTTATTAAAACCCTAGCCGTGATCCGGATCGGATCGAGATTTCGATCCGGATCGGCCAGCCGCAGGAAGAAGCCTGCGTTCGGGATCCGGATCACCTTGCCCGATCCGGATCGGCTCCAACTTTTTCTTCAGAAAAATTTCAGAGAAATTCAAGAAAAACCAGAAAAAGATTGTAAGCACTTTTGTGTATCAACTTTAAACAAAAATCATCGTTTCATACAACAAGAATTAGATTATGCCAAATCTATCAATAATATCCAAAAATGAAACGAGAATTTACAAAAATTAAATCCCTTAAAGTTGAACACCTTCAATTACATCTAACTTGATCTTTGAATAATGCCTTTATCAAATCATCAATTCAGTAAAGAAAATGAAATACAAAGATCAATAGATGTTTGAAATCCCAAATATGGTAGATAATTTATCTAGACAATCTGTTGAAGAGAGTGGCTCTTTGAGCATCTTTCTTTAAAAACCCACCTTATACCAACCTTGAAATTTGACGGAGTCAAGTATTTCAACATGCATTTTACTTAATCAAAAATTGAACAACCATGCTTGGTATACATGTGGTAGCTGCACACAATAGAGGTGGTAGCTCTTTCCTCCATGTGGTGGTAGTTTTCACACTCCTCATTGGGATGTAACTCTTTCCACATCTTTTGAGCATTTTACCTTTCTTTGACTCCCCCTCAATTGGCTATCAATTATTTAAGATATAAAGTATTCAACCAAAAATTGATCTCGATTTCATACTCGACTAAGCAGTCAAATAAGATAATGACTATACCAAGAGATCATTGAGAGAGAAATTGACTTTGATCACTCAGAAGATGATTTAATTAACATAAATGATCATTGCAACAGTGAAATATTATGATGGCAAAAGCATAATAAATTTCTAAATGTGTGAAAAGATGCAATTAAAGTCAATTATGATCTATGCTCAATTAATGTCCTATGTACAAACATAGATAATGAACAAAACAAAACAAAAACAAAACCTATCCTAAGCAAAGGTTTCAAAAAGAAGTTTATTTCAAGGAAAGCATTCCAATTGCTTTTCGCAAGTGAATAAAACATTTTTGATCCAAAGGTTTTGTTAAAATGTCAGCTAATTGATCCTCAGTTGAAATATATGAAAGTTGAAGAGTATTTGATTCAACTAGCTCTCTAAGAAAATGATATCTAAGTTCAATATGTTTTGTTCTAGAGTGCAACACAGGGTTTTTAGAAATGTTAATTGCACTTGTGTTGTCACAAAGAATTGTTACCGAAGATGCTGAAATCCGGAAGTCGCTCAATACGCTTTTCATCCAAATGAGTTGAGTTGAACAACTTCCAGCTGAAATGTATTCCGCTTCGGCAGTCGAGAGTGCTATGCAATTCTGCTTTTTACTGTGCCATGCAACAAGGCAATGACCAAGATAGAAGCATGCACCACTCGTGCTTTTCCGATCATCCACTGATCCTGCCCAATCGGCATCTGAGTATCCAACAATATCCAAACTAGTTCCCATAGGATACCAAATTCCGAAATTAATTGATACTTTGATGTACCGGATGATCCTTTTCACCGCTTTCAGGTGAACCTCCTTTGGTGCTGATTGATATCTCGCGCAAATCCCAACACTAAAGGATATATCCGGGCGACTAGCCGTGAGATAAAGTAGACTTCCAATCATACTTCGATACAGTTTCTCGTCTACATTCTCACATTGTGATTCACTTCCAAGTCCCTTGTGGCTAGTTCCCATTGGAGTCGGAAAATCCTTCGAATTTTCTAAGTCAAGCTTTTTAACCAACTCCATTGCATACTTGGATTGACTCAAGTGAATACCTTCATCATTTTGTTTAATTTGCAATCCAAGAAAATAAGTCAATTCGCCCATCATGGACATCTCAAATTCGCTTTCCATGGTCTCCGTGAATTTAGAAGCATCATTATCTCTTGTTGCGCCAAATACAATGTCATCGACATAGATTTGTGCTACAATGAAATTGCTTTGATAATGCTTCACAAAGAGAGTCCTGTCAGCTCCCCCTCGAGTATAGCCCTTCTCCAAAAGGTGCTTTGTCAGCCTTTCGTACCATGCTCGCGGTGCTTGTTTCAGACCGTAAAGAGCCTTTTTCAAACGAAAAACATGGTTAGGTTGTTTATGGTCTACAAAACCTTTCGGTTGAGCCACATAAACTTCCTCATTTAAAAACCCATTTAGAAACGCGCTCTTAACGTCCATTTGAAATAATTTGATTTTAAAATGACAAGCAATAGCAAATAGTATACGAATGGACTCGAGTCTAGCTACAGGGCCGAATGTTTCATCAAAGTCTATACCTTCTACTTGAGAGTAGCCTTGAGCAACTAATCGTGCCTTGTTCCTGATGATAGTACCATCCTTATTTTTTTTGTTCTTGAAAATCCATTTGGTACCTATCACATTATGTTGCTTTGGAGGCTTCGTTAATTCCCAGACTTTGTTTCGCTCAAATTGATGGAGCTCTTCCTGCATTGCTTTAATCCAGTAGTCATCCTGAAGAGCTTCATCTATGTTCTTTGGTTCGATTAAAGATACGTAGCAAGCGAATCCACAAACCAACTGCCTCCGAGTTCTAACTCCTTCTTGTGGATCTCCAATCATATTTGATTCAGGATGATCCTTGGAGGTTCGTACCGTTTGTTGAAACGGAGTACTCGGAGGTATATGAGATGATTCCTGCACATCAGATAAACTTGAAGAACCATTAGATGCATCATTAATATTGGAAGTATTATCATGAGAAGATGCACTGGCAGGTGAATCATCATCTAGAGAGATATCGAGGGTAGATTTTTCAGATGCAAAGTGAAAAGCTTCATCTACTTTAACATTTATAGATTCTACAATCGTTTTAGATTCGATGTTAAATACTCGATATGCTCTGCTATTTGTAGAATAACCCAAAAAGATCCCTTCGTCACTTCGAGAGTCAAACTTTCCAAGATTTTCACGGTCACGTAAAATGTAACATCGACTCCCGAAGATACGAAAGTATTTGATATCCGGTTTTCTACTAAACCACAGCTCATATGGTGTATTTAAAGTTCCTGGGCGCAAATACACTCGATTAATGACATAGACAGCGGTGTTCACAGCTTCAGCCCAAAAATGTAGCGGTAAATTCCGGCTATGAAGCATCACACGCGCCATCTCTTGAACAACCCTGTTTTTGCGCTCAACAACACCATTCTGCTGAGGTGTATAGGGTGCTGAGAATTCATGTTTTATGCCGTTGAAAGTGCAAAAATCAATGAATTTGGAATTTATGAATTCTCCACCTCTATCACTCCTAACACGAATGATCTTTTCATTCTTTTCAATCATAATACGATGGCAAATCTCATGAAAAGAATCAAACGTATCAGCTTTCTCTTTTAAAAATGCTACCCAAGAAAACCTAGAGAAATCATCAACCAATAAGAAAATATACCATTTACCTCCCAAAGATGGTTGACGGGTCGGCCAAAAGAAAGAAAAAATTGTCTACATAAACTACACAACATTTAATCGTAGAACGATTAAAGACAAGGAAGGATTTCACCTTTGCATACCCAAACCTTTTGAGTTTTGCAGTATGTTGGCAATGGTTGAGAAATTTTCCTTGATGAAGACGTTTTGTATGATTGATCTTTTTCTTTTGTCATCGTCTTGTTTGGAGTACTACCAACGTTCTTTTCTTTTGAAAAGTCCTTCTTTGAATTCCGGGGAGTGAACTTATTGGTAGCAGTTGCAAGATGTGGTTGATTTGATTTTTGAGCTCCAATCTTGCAATTTCTTTCAATGTGCCCTGCAAAATTACAACGAAAACATACCTTTGTGCTTGACGATTCCGAAGAGGATGAAGTAGGCTTGTTGTCGTTGGTTGTCGTGAATTCCGGTGTCGGAGGAGGAGATACCGACTGAGGCACAAAGACTGTCCCAACCGAACTAAAATTGTCTTCAGTTCGATTGTATCCGAGGCCGAACTTGTTTGTTTGACCAAGACCAAGAAGTTTATCCAACTTACTCCTTCCGGAAGAAAATTGCTGTAAGTCATCCTTGAGTTGGCAAATGGTCTCTGTCATTTCCAATTTTTCCCGTCGGGCCTCGCCGTAGAGCTTCAAGAAGTAGTTCGCTTTGTTCACCATATCTATATAATTCTTCTCGAGTTGCTCATTGGACTCTTGAAGGGAAACATTTGCTTTTATCAGATTATCCCTTTCCACTTCAAGATCGGTCGAGAGAGAAGTTACCCTTTTTACTTCTTCTTTGAGATCCTGCAATCTCCCTCTCAACCCCTTGTTTTGCTTAGCCGGTTTCTTTGAATCCCGTAAAGGTCTGTGGTAGGCTAAAGCAAAATCTTCACCTTCCGAATCATCCGATTCGTTGTCCGTTGCATTCTTTTCAACAGTGGAGTTGGACAATGACTCGGATGTACTTGCCATAAAGCACATGAAGGGTGAAGATATGGACGCGTGGAATGCCGTGGAGCTCTTTTCTTCATCACTTGAAGACGACTCATTTGACGTTGAGTTGTCATCCCAAGTGACGACTTGCATCGCCTTCTTCTTTGCCGGATACTTGTTGGGACACTCCGTTGCAATGTGGCCGTAGCCTCGACATTTGAAGCATTGTAGTTGTCCCTCTGAACTTTTCTTATCCTTTGAGAAGTTCTCTTGCTTTCTTGACTTGTAACTTGAAGTACCCTTGCCTTTGTTCGACTTTCCGAATGATGGAGATTTACTTGAATTACCCCTTCGAAAGTTGCGGCGAAACTTTCTTGTCAAGAGAGCGAGCTGCTTCTCAAATTTCTCCATAGAAAGGTTCTCGTCATCGTCTGAGGAGGATGTATCCGCGTCTTCTTCCTTAGTTGTTTTCAACGCATAACCTGAAGACTTAGAAGATGATGCTTTTCCAGAAGAATTGTTAGTAGTAAATGTAATTTCATATGTTTGTAATGAACCAACTAATTCTTCTACACGCATTTCGTCCGGGTGTTTAATAGTTTCAATGGCTGTAACCTTTGGGCGAAATCGTTCAGGAAGAGTTCTTAAGATCTTTCTTACAATCTTAAATTCTGGAATCTTCTCTCCCAGGTTAGCACATGAGTTTACGATGTCTTGCAATCGTGTATAGTAGTCCGTGAAAGATTCATTTTCTGCCATCAAGATAGAGTCAAACTTGCTCGTAAGCATTTGCAGTTTCTGAATCTTCACGAGGTTAGTTCCCTCATGTGTAACCTGAAGAACATCCCAGATTTCTTTCGCAGTCTCACATGCCGAGACGCGAGAGAATTCAGTTTGAGATAAGGCATTAAAAATAGCATTAATTCCCTTGCCATTGTAAGAAGATGAATCTAACTCTTCCTTGGTCCATTTCGACCTAGGTTTTAAGGTGCGAACATCAGAGATAATATCAGTTGGATTAGACCATCCTAATTCAATTGATTGCCACACCCTTTCGTCGATGGAAATTAAAAAGGCTTTCATTCGTACTTTCCAGTACGCATAATTAGTTCCATCAAAGAAAGGGGGTCGATTGATGTTTCCACCTTCAACCATTGTTTACAACCCTATTCCCTCTCTGATACCACTTGTTGGGTTATATGTAATGTAGATCTAAATAGGGGAAAAAACACCTAGAGGGGGGTGAATAGGTGTAAACGTATAAACACTCAAAAATCGTTGCGATAAAAACCCAATGCGGAAATAAAAATAACACGCAAGATTTTTACGTGGAAAACTCCATCACCGGAGTAAAAAACCACGGGACCGATAACACGGCAGAAATCCACTAGAATTAAAACACGTACAAGGTGATTTACCGTACACACTTACGACTCAACCTTTTCCATACGCTCCTAGAGGATCTTCTCCGCTCGCTCCGCGACGCTTCTCGAATCCACAATCTGCGCCCAACGCCGAATCCACGGCGTCCAACGTCGAATCCACGACGTCCGACCGAATCCACGGTCTGCACCCAATAGCACCCTTCGAATCCACGAACGTGCCTCGCTCCGAATCCACGAGAGCGGTTGAACCTTGAATCCACAAGGACACGCGAATCCACGCGCCGATTTTGGGGAAATCGTTGTTTTTTGGGTGGTGATGATCCGTCGAATACTTAGATCAAAGATAGATCGGAAATACCATCTAAGTATTCATTAGTTTGATTCAACTCAAGATGTGAGTATGAAAACCTAGAATCAAACTAATCAATATAGATGAAGAAACATAGAGTATTCTCTAATGATTTTCTTTCTTCTCTATATGTGGATCTAGAGCCGTATAAGATGATATTTTAATATGACGGCTCTATGTGCGTCCACCCTAGAAAAAGAGTCATAGGGTCTATTTATAGGTTAGAAACATTTGGAAGGAGATAAGAATCAAAAACCTAACATTTCTGGAATTTTGACGGACGGCGATCCGGATCGGATTTGGGCGATCCGGATTGCAGTAGCAATAAAGACGGTTTCCAGAAAACAAACGTTCGGGATCCGGATCGGAATGCCTGATCCGGATCGTTCATACATTTCAGAAAACTCAACGTTCGGGATCCGGATCGTGAGATGCTGCTATCCGGATTGAAGTAATGTATGAAACAATAACCTTCGGGATCCGGATCGCTGGCTCTGATCCGGATCCTGAACATGTCCGAACACCAGTTTTTGATTTTTATGCAGTTAAAAACTCTTCCAGGTGTTTCTACACTACAAGAAGTATTTGGATCACCAACAATCTTTAGTTAAACATACCTGATCCTTTTGAATTCTTCTTTCTTGAGATTGAGTTAAATGATCCAACTTTCTTCACCTTCAATCTTCAAGACTTGAACCTTTCACGAAACTACGCCAACTCAAATTCCGTAACAGTTGGGGCCCTGGTTTTTGCCTATTGATCTTTGGCCCTTCCTCAGCTCCGGGATTTCGAGGTAGTGTTGGGTATAGGACTGTGAGGATCTGAGGCCTTGATGCTTGGGTGATACCACACCGTTGATACACCGTGGTGATGCCACACCGTTGATACACGGTGGTGATGCCACGCCGTTGATACACGGCAGTGATGCCACACCGTTGATACACGGTGGTGATGCCACACCGTTGATACACGGTGGTGATGCCACACCGTTGATACACGGTGGTGATGCCACGCCGTTGATACACGGCATTGATGCCACACCGTTGATACACGGTGGTGATGCCACACCGTTGATACACGGTGGTGATGCCACGCCGTTGGTGCACGGCAGTGAGGCCACGCCGTTGGTACACGGCAGTAATGCCACGCCGTGGGTGCACGGCAGTGATGCCACGTTGTAGGTACACAACGGTGAGAGTCTTTTGGATGTTTCGGACTTTTGACCGCGAGTTGGGCATCAGCTTTATGATTGCCTTGTGAGCCAGTTTTCAGTCCCGTTCACCGACGGTTGGTCCCCGTCAGGGTGTTCCTTTTTGGTTGAGGGATCGACTTCGACCCGTGGGTCCGTTGGGGTTATGTTAGCATGTTGAGCGACCAACTGTGGCACGAGATTGTGTCTCTTGAGGATCCCTTTTGAGGGTAGCCTGCAGTTGTGTAGTCCACTCGAGTGGTTTCGGATCGGGAAGTAACCGAGTGAAGACCCCAACTTATTGGATTTCCCTTCCTTATTGGACGAGTCTGCAGGTATGCTTCGGGTCGTCTTGTTGAGGGTGGCACCATGATGTGGTTTGGTGCGTAGTACACTTGTAGTTATTTCAGTTTTTCCCCAGCCTTTTAGTGGAGCCTTTGGTTTTTCACGTCTCAGCTCAGTAGTGATGTGATTTTTCCTCGCCCGTGATTTACTTGCCCCTTTGAGATCTGTGATTATTGGAGTACGAGGGACGCCCGTTGCAATTTCTGGCTCGAGAGATGAGAGAATTGCACATCGGGTCATACCGTACTTGTTGTTTTTGTTGCGGAGTAATCACGAGGAGCGAGTGGGGGAGCTGGAGGCGTATTGTTAGATACCTAGCTGTGGTATTCTTGACTCCTGATGGGCTTGATCTAGTTTCGAGGACGAAACTTTCTTTTAGTGGGGGAGGATGTGAAGTCCCGAAATCCCCCGCGTAGGATTGCTGGTTGTTGGGCAGCGTTCGGTCGCCGCTGGGGGTGTTGGTGCGCGCGTTGGGGCCCAGAAATGGATTTGTGGTGCAATTTGGGTTTTAGCTGGCATCACTGGAAGCCTGCGTGGTGTGTCAGTGGTGTTTGCGCGCAATTTGGACACAAGTGTTGGACTTCGTGCTTAAAAGGTTATCCCGTGGGGAATTGGAGGACCCGTCGGGTGTTTGGAGGTGATTTCGCGTGTTTCAGATGTCAAATTTAGACTCCGGGTGAAGTCCGGATAAAAGTTTACCTCTCCGGTCGCCTTCGGGAATTTTTAGAGTTGGAATTTGGCTAATCGGACTTTAAAAATGGACCCGGCGCGAAAATCGGATCGAGTGGGCATTCGGCAAATTTTCGGGTGAGAATTTGGAGAAATGGACATCGTTTTTGAATTCAGCGCGCGAAATCGGTAAGAATGGACTATTTATTTGTTGAATTTGGAGCCCGGTTTAGTTGCACGTTTTTCGAGGCATCGCGACACGCATCCCGAGGCAAGGCGATGGCACGGATCCCGAGGTGGCTCAAGGCGCGCGGCGCGGAGTTCGATGCGCGCGTTGGCGCGCGTTGGGAACGTGCGCCTGCGCGGGTCAGCGCAGGGGCCGCCACGTGGCGGCCCCCCGTTGGAGCCCGCGCGGGCGCGGGGGCATGCGCGCCCGTGTAACGGGCGCGTGTCCCGCGCCTGGGGTGGCGCGGTGTAACGCGCCCGTGTGGTGGGCGCGTTACAGCGCGCCACGTGGCGCCCGGGCGCGTGCGTGAACCCGGCGCACGCGCCCGGTTGTGGACCGGCCGGTTGGGGGCTCCCATTGGTGGCCGCCGTGGACCGGGCCTGTGGACCGGCCCCGTGGACCACCTTCTCTCTCCCTCCTTTTCTTCTTCTTCTTCCTCCCCGCACCGCATTTTCTCCCTTTCTTTCTTTCTTCTGCACCCGAGAGCGAGAGGGAGTGAGGGAGGGGGGTTGCGTGAGGTGCGGCGGCGCGTCGTGACCTCGTTTTGCGTGCGAGGTCGCCCGGCGGAGCGTTTCGGCGACGGCGGCGCTAACGGGTAGGTCCCGTGCGTTGGTTTTTCTGTATTTTTGTACAGTTTTTGGAGCGATCTTTTAGACTGTAACTAACCCTCTTGCTCCTTTCTGTGTTGGGCACCGTGCACCGTTTTGCGTGCGGACTCCCGCACCGTGCACCGTTTCGCGTGCGAACTCCGTTTTGCGTGCGGATCCTGGCACCGTGCACCGTTTTGCGTGCGGACTCCGGCACCGTGCACCATTTTGCGTACGAACTTCGTTTTGCGTGCGGATCCTGGCACCGTGCACCGTTTTGCATGCGAATTCTGGCACCATGCACCGTTTTGCGTGCGGACTCCGGCAGCGGACATCGTTTTGCGCGCGGACTCCGTTTGGCGTGCGGATTTCGGCACCGTGCTCCGTTTTGCGTGCGGACTCCGGCAGCGGACATCGTTTTGCGTGCGGATCGCGTGGAGGCTAATTGCAAGTGTCTACGAGCAATTGGTGGCAAATCGAGGTGGGTGGCCTTATCTCCAAGTTTTAGGGACTGTACATTAATTCTATTGATGTAGGACTATGCATGATAGTTTATTTCCTTGTGTAGCATGCTAGATTGTTGGAATGGTTATTCCTTTTTATCATCTGTTAATACAGCTATCTTGGAACTTGACCTAGCACCCCCGTCATATGTTGCATGTGTAACCAGACCAGTAGAAAACCCTCACTTGGGCTAGGGTTAATTATGTTTAGACACCCACACTGTTTTGCTATCCCTGGACATAGTGTTATCCTCGCCCGGGTAGTGGGCCGAGAGGTCGGGATTTTCTTTTAGTGTGGGATGCGTTTGCACTCGTGCTTGGGAGCAGAGTGGAGTCTGGTAGTTGTAGCGGGTTGCTTATCTGTGCCGGGAGCCGTTTGGGTACACGGTAGTCCCGGGAGGTCTAGTATCCCTGTTGCGCTGTCGTGGGAGGGAGCCGTTGAGCAGGCGGTAGTCCCGGGCCGTCGAGTATCTTCCGGCCAGTGTTGTTGGGAACCGTTGGGGTTAGCGGTGATCCCAGGTCGTTGAGTGTTGTCCGACCAGTATTGTTAGCTTGAGTTGTGGGTCGTTCTTGGCTGTGGAGTACCTCCAGCCAGTGTGCCTCGTGCTGCGAGCTGTTGGAGAGGCCATGTCTCGTGTTCCGTGTGAGCTGATCAGCTGAGTCGTAGAGAGTGCTCCGACTGTTGTGCGAGATATTTGGGGATCATGAGTCCTACCGTTCTGGGAGTGAGCGTGGTTTTTGACTATAGCCTGCTTATGCCAATTTGTGATACTCTATGCCGCGCCGTTTTTCTCAGTTAGAGTCGCGTCCCTGAGATGACACTGTGGATACGATGGGCCTGTTGAGGCAGTTTTGCGCGAGGGGTGAGTTAGTCGGGCAGGACGCCCCACGTAAATCCCGTCCTCATGGGGATGTGTGGTAGTGGGTAGGTGCGTTCCTAGTCGACAGGCGCAGGCTTGACTGGACCCTATGAGGCAGTCAGTTCGATTGGGTCTATTGAGTACCTTGGGTGCGAGTGGTCTCTTTTACTTTCATCTGTTCCACTTTTTGAGTATCTAGATAGAGGTATGGTAGTTGTAGAGTAGCTCCAGCTTTTCTTGTTCAGATTTCATTGCACTGTTATCTTTTACCTCTAGTAGACTTAGTAGGCAGACCGTTGGGCTTGTTGACGGCACCCACTGAGAACTACTGTGGAAAGTAGTTCTCACACCCGTCGTGGTGTCTTTCTCCCCAGGAACTTCTTCTCATGTTCCTGTTGCTCCAGTTGCTGATCCTTCCGACCGAGGCGAAGGAGTCGCGAGCTAGTTCCCTACCCGTCATTGGAGTGTAGCGGTACCCCTTCAGAGTAGAGCTTCAGTAGATTAGTTTACTTCTTTTTCCTCTGTTGAGAGACCTTTGTTGTGAGGTATAGAGTTGTACTTTATTTTACAGTTTGAGAGACTGATGTAGTGAGGATATTTGTATCGAGAGTTTGTACACTGATGTATTTATTGGAGATACCTCCCCTTTTGAGCTTTGTATCAGAGGACTTTGTATACGATTGTATTTGGGAGATGGATATTGTACTATTTTCAGTTGTACAGGGTTTGGTTTTCAGTTCTTTAGTGGTTTACTTTCAGCTCTGATATCTGTGTACTGTAGTTGATTCTTTTTGCAGGTTAGACGCTTCGTCTGTACGGCAGTTTCCGTACAGATGGCGGATCTGTTAGTGAGTCCGGATCGCAGTTTCGACCCCGGGGCGTGACAAGCGATCATACCAGCACAAAAGCACCGGATCCCATCAGAACTCCGCAGTCAAGTGTGCTTGGACGAGACTAGTACTAGGATGGGTGACCCCCTGGGAAGTCCTCGTGTTGCATCCCCTCATCATTTTGGAAATTTCCACGGCTGTTTTGATTTCGGACTCAAATTTAAAATTCTTTTTTGATTCTAGATTTAAGATTAAATGTAAATTTTAATTTTTCAAATGACAAATTTCAAAATATTATTTTTGAATCTTAAATTTTAAATTTAAAAATATAAATATTTAAAAATGTAGATTTGAGATTTGATATTTCAAATTGCAATTTTTTCTTTTAATTTTACCTTTAATTTTTAAATTTTTAAATTTTGATTTTAGCCTTTAAATTGAAAATTTAAATTTTGAATTTAAAATTCCAAATGCAAATTTTGAAATTTCAAATTGTAAATTAATATTTTAAATTAAAATATCAAATTTTAAATTTTCTTGTGCAAATTAAAATTTTAATTCGAAATTTAAATTATTTTAAAATAAAATTTAGAAAAAAATATTATTAGCAAACTGATAAATTTTTTACCAAATAGTTTTAAAAAATAAACTTTCCGTCTAAGCTCAGCCAAACGCGCTACAGTCTTTAGGCAAAATCAATTCGGACCCAACAATTACCGCTTCCCGAAATTTGACGTTGAGCCTTCATCTTCATCTTCTTTTTTTTTAATGTTCGCACGACCACTCAGTAGATTTTTCGCCGATTACACGCTGGGCGAAGGAAGGAGCAGATTCCGGGAGAAGGTCGAGATCCTGAGCGGTAAATTATTCCGATAAAAGACTCAGACTTTCGGTGGTAAAGTAAAACAAGACAAGAAAAGAAAAAAAAAAACACTCAGGGTGTCCGAGAACCGGAGAAAACTCGAACGAGTGCGCGAGGAGAATCTTCTTCGGGAGTGAACGAATGCTGCCGTAGATCCGAAATCGACGAGTGCGTCAACCTGGATCCTATCACGGACCCGTCCTTTAGAGCATTCCGAAAAATGGGACAAGAAATAGAAATCAAAACGAATTCCTCGCGCGACGGTGGTTTGTAAAACTGACGAATCGGAGGCAGAAACGGCGGAATTTTTATGGGCCGGAGGAAATAGCTATTCGGCCCGCGGCGTCCGGCCCGAAATGTTGTTTCCGGAATGGCGCTGCACGTCCAAAACGGGCGCCCGCGCGCAAAGTTATGGCCGCTTTGCCGAACCGGGCGCGGAGCGGCGCCATAAGTGGGCCGCCCAGCACAATGTTGTCGGATGCGATCATAACGAGTTCGCGAGGAGAATCTTCTTCGGGAGTGAACGAATGCTGCCGTAGATCCGAAATCGACGAGTGTGTCAACCTGGATCCCATCACGGACCCGTCCTTCATAGCATTCCGAAAAATAGGACAAGAACTAGAAATCAAAACGAATTCCTCGCGCGTCGGTGATTTCTAAAACTGACGAATCGGAGGCAGAAACGACGAAATTTTTATGGGCCGGAGGAAATAGCTATTCGGCCCGCGGCGTCCGGCCCGAAATGTTGTTTCCGGAATGGCGCTGCACGTCCAAAACGGGCGCCCGCGCGCGAAGTTATGGCCGCTTTGCCGAACCGGGCGCGGAGCGGCGCCATAAGTAGGCCGCCCGGCACAATGTTGTCAGATGCGATCATACCAGCACAAAAGCACCGGATCCCATCAGAACTCCGCAGTCAAGTGTGCTTGGGCGAGACTAGTACTAGGATGGGTGACCCCCCTGGGAAGTCCTCGTGTTGCATCCCCTCATCATTTTGGAAATTTCCCCGGCTGTTTTGATTTCGGACTCAAATTTAAAATTCTTTTTTGATTCTAGATTTAAGATTAAATGTAAATTTTAATTTTTCAAATGACAAATTTCAAAATATTATTTTTGAATCTTAAATTTTAAGTTTAAAAATATAAATATTTAAAAATGTAGATTTGAGATTTGATATTTGAAATTGCAATTTTTTCTTTTAATTTTACCTTTAAATTTTAAATTTTTAAATTTTGATTTTAGCCTTTAAATTGAAAATTTAAATTTTATTTTAAAAATTCAAAATACAAATTTTAAAATTTCAAATTATAAATTAATATTTTAAATTAAAATGTTGAATTTTAAATTTTCTTGTGCAAATTTAAATTTCAATTCGAAATTTAAATTATTTTATAATAAAATTTAGAAAAAAATATTATTAGCAAACTGAGAAATTTTTTACCAAATAGTTTTAAAAAATAAACTTTCCTTCTAAGCTCAGCCAAGCGCGCTACAGTCTTTAGGCAAAATCAATTCGGACCCAACAATTACCGCTTCCCGAAATTTGACGTTGAGCCTTCATCTTCATCTTCTTCTTTTTTTAATGTTCGCACGGCCACTCTGTAGATTTTTCGCCGATTACACGCTGGGCGGAAGAAGGAGCATCTTCCGGGAGAACGTCGAGATCTCGGGCGGTAAATTGTTCCGATAAAAGAGTCAGACATTCGGTGGTAAAGTAAAACAAGACAAGAAAAGAAAAAAAAAAAAAAAAACACTCAGGGTGTCCGAGAACCGGAGAAAACTCGAACGAGTTCGCAAGGAGAATCTTCTTCGGGAGTAAACGAATGTTGCCGTAGATCCAAAATCGACGAGTGCGTCAACCTGGATCCCATCACGGACTCGTCCTTCAGAGCATTCCGAAAAATGGGACAAGAAATAGAAATAAAAACGAATTCCTCGCGCGTCGGTGGTTTGTAAAACTTATGAATCGGAGGCAGAAATGGCGGAATTTTTATGGGCCGGAGGAAATAGCTATTCGGCCCGCGGCGTCCGGCACGAAACGTTGTTTCAGGAATGGCGCTGTACGTCCAAAACGGGCGCCCGCGCGCGAAGTTATGGCCGCTTTGCCGAACCGGGCGCGGAGCGGCGCCATAAGTGGGCCGCCCGGCACAATGTTGTCGAATGCGATCATACCAGCACAAAAGCACCGGATCCCATCAGAACTCTGCAGTCAAGTGTTCTTGGGCGAGAGTAGTACTAGGATGGGTGACCCCCTGGGAAGTCTTCGTGTTGCATTCCCTTATCATTTTGGAAATTTCGCCGGTTGTTTTGATTTCGGACTCAAATTTAAAATTCTTCTTTGATTCTAGATTTAAGATTAAATGTAAATTTTAATTTTTCAAATGACAAATTTCAAAATATTATTTTTGAATCTTAAATTTTAAGTTTAAAAGTATAAATATTTAAAAATGTAGATTTGAGATTTGATATTTCAAATTGCAATTTTTTCTTTTAATTTTACCTTTAAATTTTAAATTTTTAAATTTTGATTTTAGCCTTTAAATTGAAAATTTAAATTTTGATTTAAAAATTCAAAATGCAAATTTTGAAATTTCAAATTATAAATTAATATTTTAAATTAAAATGTTGAATTTTAAATTTTCTTGTGCAAATTTAAATTTTAATTCGAAATTTAAATTATTCTAAAATAAAATTTAGAAAAAAATATTATTAGCAAACTGAGAAATTTTTTACCAAATAGTTTTAAAAAATAAACTTTTCGTCTAAGCTCAGCCAAGCGCGCTACAGTTTTTAGGCAAAATCAATTCGGACCCAACAATTACCACTTCCCGAAATTTGACATTGATCCTTCATCTTCATCTTCTTCTTTTTTTAATGTTCGCGCGGCCACTCGGTAGATTTTTCGCCGATTACATGCTGGGCGGAGGAACGAGCAGATTCCGGGAGAAGGTCGAGATCTCGAGCGGTAAATTGTTCCGATAAAATAGTCAGACTTTCGGTGGTAAAGTAAAACAAGACAAGAAAAGAAAAAAAAAAAAAAAAACACTCAGGGTGTCCGAGAACCGGAGAAAACTCGAACGAGTTCGCGAGGAGAATCTTCTTCGGGAGTGAAAGAATGCTGCCGTAGATCCGAAATTGACGAGTGCGTCAACCTGGATCCCATCACGGACCCGTCCTTCAGAGCATTCCGAAAAATGGGATAAGAAATAGAAATCAAAACGAATTCCTCGCGCGTCGGTGGTTTGTAAAACTGACGAATCGGAGGGCGAAAAGGCAGAATTTTTATAGGCCGGAGGAAATAGCTATTCGGCCCGCGGCGTCCGGCCCGAAAGGTTGTTTCCGGAATGGCGCTGCACGTCCAAAACGGGCGCCCGCGCGCGAAGTTATGGCCGCTTTGCCGAACTGGGTGCGGAGCGGCGCCATAAGTAGGCCGCCCGGCACAATGTTGTCGGATGCGATCATACCAACACAAAAGCACCGCATCCCATCAAAACTCCGCAGTGAAGTGCGCAAGGGCGAGAGTAGTACTAGGATTGGTGACCCCCTGGGAAGTCCTCGTGTTGCATCTCTTATCATTTTGGAAATTTCCCCGGCTGTTTTGATTTCGGACTCAAATTTTAAATTCTTTTTTCATTCTAGATTTAAAATTAAATGTAATTTTAATTTTTCAAATAAAAAATTCTAAAATATTATTTTTGAATCTTAAATTTTAAGTTTAAAAATATAAATATTTAAAAATGTAGATTTGAGATTTGATATTTAAATTTGCAATTTTTTCTTTTAATTTTACCGTTAAATTTTAAATTTTTAAATTTTAATTTTAGACTTTAAATTGAAAATTTAAATTTTGATTTAAAAATTCAAAATGAAAATTTTGAAATTTCAAATTATAAATTAAAATTTTAAATTAAAATGTCGAATTTTAAATTTTCTTGTGCAAATTTAAATTTCAATTCAAAATTTAAATTATTCTAAAATAAAATTTAGAAAAAGATATTATTAGCAAACATATAAATTTTTTACCAAATAGTTTTAAAAAATAAACTTTCCGTCTAAGCTCAGCGAAACGCGCTATAGTCTTTAGGCAAAATCAATTCGGACCCAACTATTACCGCTTCCCGAAATTTGACGTTGAGCCTTCATCTTCTTCTTCTTCTTCTTTTAATGTTCGCACGGCTACTCGGTAGATTTTTCGGCGATTACACGCTGGGCGGAGGAAGGAGCCGATTCCGGGAGAAGGTTAAGATCCCGAGCGGTAAATTGTTCCGATAAAAGAGTCAGATTTTCGGTGGTAAAGTGAAACAAGACAAGAAAAGAAAAAAAAAAAAAACACTCAGAGTATGCGAGAACCGGAGAAAACTCGAACGAGCTCGCGAGGAGAATCCTCTTCGGGAGTGAACGAATGCTGCCGTAGATCCGAAATCGACGAGTGCGTCAACCTAGATCCTATCAGGGACCCGTCCTTCAAGCTCAGGGGGTTATTTGGAGCATCTTTCATATTTAACCCGAAGCTTAATTCTGTAGAAAATCTCTTTATGGCATTTAAACAAACAGGTGGTGTGCACAATTCACACACGAGCACACAACACCTTCCCAGGCTTAGTTCTCTGCAATTACTGGACCAAAACCTTTAAAACTTGGAGGGAAATGATACTCCAGGTTGCAGAAGTGTTTCCAGCAACTTGGAGCATCCATGCTGCATAGGTTAGCCGAGATTCCCAAGGTTGAAGATGAAGCTTTTGCTTCGAAATTTGTGATCATCCTTACAGGGGCTCTGGGACCAAACAACTTGACCAGTTGGAGGCTAAAACTCAAAACAACCTCACCTGGACCCGTGCCCGGCGACAGGGCACGGCGGCAGCGGGCGGCAAGCAAGCTCGGTTTGGAGCTTCCCACCATTAATGGCGGATTTTTACTGAGGCATTATGGAGTCTTCCAACTTGGGTGGAAACATTCTACTAGTCCATAGGAAGCTTCCCGACCATTTCTTCCCGGCCGCAGGTGGCCGGAGCGCCGGCGGCCGCGTTTGGATCACTTCTCGGGTCATCCATGGCCGCACCATTTTGATGCTGCATGGATGCCATGCAAGTGCATGGATGCACTCCCCTTGGTCCCAGCAACACTTCTGGGTAGGTGGCCGGCGTCGGAGAAGCCCTCCGGCGCCGGAGCATAAAGGTTCGGCCATTATGCAATAATTTCGAAAGCTAGGGCATCAAATATCTCCCAAATGACTAAGCCTTACTCGTTCAAACTTTGCAGAATTTTTAGGCACATCCTACAGTCCCAGCACACAAATTTTTAGCTAAGTTGGTTCATTATTCTCATAGTTACATCAAAGTGGAGCTCTATTAGGCTTTCGGCCATAGTTGGCTCCCGCCGGCCATGCGTTTTGCATGGGGAGCACGGGTCCTGCAGGGAGCATACTAACCACTTATAAAACCTACTGCTAGGGGTCCCGGGTCCAAACAACCTTTGGTTCGGGAATCCTTACCTTGGCCTAGGTTGAAGAAGATGGGATGAAGCCGGAACTTGTTCCACTTGCACGCGCGGCCACGGCAACTCCAGCAAGGTTCTCTGGCACAGAGGAACACCACCAAAGCTCCAGAACAAGGTTTGGTGAGGTTTGGTTCCAACTTTCTCCTTCCTCTCACTCCCTCGGTTTGGTCTCTCAAAGGAATGGTGTCCCACAGCCACCCCCACACTTGAGTTTGATATGGAAGAAGCTAAGACTCCCAGGAAGCTAGAGGATCTCCAAAGGTCCAGAGAAAAAATAAGTTGAAGCCTTTGTTCCCACCCCACTCTCTCTCGGGTTCACTATCAATGGCTTGGTGTTAGTTGGCTGTCCCGCAATTCGAGGCTAAGTCTGGAAGGTGCAAAAGCTCTAGGTGATGCCTCGTATCCTCCCTCAGACCCCTCGTACACCACCCAAGGTAGATCAAGAGCTCTATACACTTAAATGCAAAGATACCTTTGCAAATTCTCCTCAAACCGGGTTCACACCCATTCCCAGGCTACGGGATCCTTACAATAGGTGCATTTTGCACCCAACCCCCCATGGTTTAAGCCCCTTAATTTTTTGGTACATAAAATATAAACACTTTTGCAAAAATACCCCCTTTTTCGGTGCATTTCACACATTTTGATGCATCCGGATTGCCAAACGCGAATTCCGTCAGTGCCATTGCGCTCAGAATGTCGAAAATAGCTAGGGTTGACTACTCATACCCCTATGTTTGGTGTCCAGACGGCGAAACGGCCGACATTGATCGAAAAGGGATTTAAATCAGGGGTTACTATTCACAACTTAAGTTGTGGGGCCCACTTCTTCTTCGCTGTTTTGCGGAAGATCCGACCGTCGGATCGAAAACATGTAAATATCAACTTTTCATGTTTCGACGAGACGATCGCAACGGTGACCTCGGGTTTTCGAGATCAGGCCCCGATCAAAAGTCGATATTTTAGGGCTACTTTACACTACTAATTCTCCATTTTTGCCATTTAAATAATTCAAAAAATTATTTAAACTTAGATTTTAGATTTTAAAAAAAATTATGATTACTACAATGGGACAAGAAATAGAAATAAAAATGAATTCCTCGCACGTCGGTGGTTTGTAAAACTGACGAATCAGAGGCCGGAACGGTGGAATTTTTATGGGCCGGAGGAAGGGCCGAATAGTTTAGCTATTGGGCCCCCGGCGTCCGGCCCGAAATGTTGTTTCCGGAATAGCTCTGCACGTCCAAAACGGGTGCCCGCGCGCGAAGTTATGTCCGTTTTTGTAATAATCAGGATTTTTATTTTAAATAAATAAAAGAAAAGAATGAAATTCAAGTTGATTTTGAATTCGAAAGAGCAAAAATGACCTAATTGATCATTTACCGGTGTGCAAGTTGCACAGTTTACGAGACAAAAATATCACTTCTCAAAATTCGATCCCGATCTCGGAAATCCGAGATCACCAGTGCGACCGTCTCGTCGAACTGATCGAAAATGATATTGACTAAATTTCGATCCAACGGCCGGATCGTCCAGAAATCAGCGAGGAAGCGGGCGAGACCCACGACTTAAGTGAATAGTGGATTTGAACAGTAATGAACAGTAACCTCTGATTTTAATTCCCTTCGTTAACAACATTGACCAATCCACTGTCTGGAATCCAAACATATCGATCCAGGTAGTCGTTTTGACCGATTTTATCGATCTGAGCGCAATGGCGCTAACGGAATTTCCATTTGACGATCCTAGAGTCTCAAAAAGTATGAAAAACTGTATAATTGGACAGTAATTATGGACCGAGAATTTATCCGGACATTTCGTCGAAAAACGAAAATCGCTATCTGCTAGTTTTCGTCGAGCCGGACGTTATGGCGAAATCCGTGCCACTTCAGGGAGAAGGACTTAAGGGTGAAACAAAGTTGCTGTACGGGACTTGGCTTGAAATACTCAAGGTTGAGGGGTTAAAGAGCATTTTGTTGCAAGTTGTATATAACTCGCATTAGGGCTCTCGTTAAACCCTTGAAACCCAGAACCCTAGCACTAGCCGCCTCCATCCGATCTTCTACCTTCCTCTGAGTGTCCCTTCCTGAAGTTACGCCACCGGCCACCGCCATCTCGTCGCCGGAGAGGAAGAAGAATCAAGGAACCTCTTAGATCTCGGTTTGGGAGGTGAGGGTTGCTCCCAGAGGACTTGAGTTGCTCCAAGCTTCATATGGAAACTCCTCTGTGCCTGTGAGACCCAGCCGAGGTGTTCCCGACACCTTACACCGCCGCGCGCCGCCGGCGGAGGATCTCCTTCTCCTTCCTTTTTCCGACGAGGTGAGTTCTTGCAATCCTTTTGTTTTAAATGGCCCAAGGACCTATGTCGTAGTTTCCTGATGTTGAGAGGACCAACTTGGTGAAGCCCGAGTCGCCGTCGTCGACCCTGTTGCCGGCGGGAGCAACATCTTGCTGGAAAACCGCATTTTGGCCGATCTCGGGCGCGGCTTCATCCAACCGTTGGAACCCAGATCTGAACCGTTGGATTTCTTCCTCTTGACGACTACAAGGGTTCCATCAAGTTTGGTGGAATTCGGCTAAGGATCCAAGCCGCACGAGCCAGCCCTAGAATCGGGTCATCTTCTTCCTCGGCCGATCTTCGCCATCCGGCGCCGCCGCTCACCCGCGCCGCCGGCCATCGACCTGGCAAGCACCGTAGCACCAAGAGGGACCATTTGATCCAAGTTGGAGGGCCTTTCATGCTTCGGGTCGGAATCCACCATTAGAGCATCTTCATCCTCACCGAGCTCGGTTGGGCTTGGTCGCCGGACGTCGCCGCCGCCCCTAACCACCGTCCAAGCACTCAGGTGAGTTCTCTGGGGTGAGAGGAACTTCTTCATGCATTTGCATGAAAGTTTGAACGTAAGGGATCTGACTTCTGTGGTTGCACCAGGTGGTAACCCGAACTCCACCGTCGGCCGTCGCCGCCGCTCCTGGTCGCCGGCCAACCACCCAGGTAACATTTCTTGGTCGAGGGCATTCCATAAATGCCTTTGCATGTAACCTAGTAGCCCTATATACCGAAGTTTCCATGCATGCATTTAGGGTGGCCGAGGAGCTTTATTCCGGCCAGCCGCCGCCCGGAGCCGCCGGCGTTGGGTCTGGTCGTGACCGAGCCTCATCTGTGTTCAGCCTCTCACTGCTGCTTGCCTCAGATTGCACCTTGATTCCGAGTTGAACAAGGCTCGGCCAATTCAAACCCTAGTTTTGTTGGAGATCGGATTACCTTGATCCGGCGATCTTTCCGGCGGGTCTGCAACGCACCAGAGGTGAGCCCTCGACTCTGTTTATCCTCCTATACATGATGCTCATACTAATTGCTGGTTAGAACGAGTAGTTAGGTTGGTTGACTAAGCTAGGTCTTGTGGACTTAGTTTTTATTGGGCCAACTTTGCCCTCGGGCCTCGTGCCAGCCCAAACTCATGAGCACGAGTTTTGTCGCGTCGAATGGAACGCGCCGTAATTTACGGCATAGTCAACGGTTTCCTGGTTTGGAAGAACGAGTCGAAACAACGGTTATAATAGCATCGTATTATTATAATGTTGACGAGATGGGTATGAGTGAGTCTGTTTCTGATTTCAGTTTTTGTTCAGGGCCCAGCAGTTCAGCACCAGCCTCCCAGTAGTCTACGGGAGTCGGGATCGGCCTACATTCATGAGGTGGGTTTATCTTCGGTCCGGGCTTTATCTTTTCGACACTCTGGTTGCTTTAGTCCAGTCGGACACTTGTTCTTGATTTAGCCCTGATGATTTTGCCTATATGTCATATATTCCTACATGATAGACATTATTTTCCTTGGACATATCCTGTATACATGCTCGTCAGTTCTTATATCTCAGTACAGTAGATTTTCATGGTCTGATCATGCCTGTTGATTTCTATTATATCTGTCACTTGTTATACTGCATTTATATCCAGAGATACTTGCTTATATATTCAGATATGCAGGATAGACCCATGATTGATATATACAGATAGTTGCTTCCCTGTTGGGATCTCGGCTTGTTGCCGACTACCCGGTCATTAGACCGCGAGCTTGAGCATAGCATTATGATCGCCACGCACTGCTGTACTTCACGAACATTAGAGGGGTCGCGCCCCGTGTATATGTTCTTTACCGGTAAAGTGGTCTAGAGGAAGGACCCATGAGCCCCCGATTGCATCTGTGAGTGCATTGCATCTGTGAGTGCAGGGTTATGTCAGCCGATGTGGTGCGGATCAGTGGCATTGCCTGAGGTTCTATGAGACCAATAGTGGCATTGTGATTGGGTACTTGAGTTTCTATTCTTGACGCATAACTTTTATTATCATGTTCTGTCACCTGTAGTTATTTATTCTGTACCCTATCTGCTCAGCTTCTTGCTTGATTATTTACAGTTATATCATGATTATCAGCATTTATTTGATATCTGCAGTTATACTCCTGTCATCATGCTTGATTATCTGCAGTGGACATTTCTACTTATTTCAGCTTGTGATCAGTATACTTGATTATCAGTAGACCTATTGTCTGATTTTTCAGCTTCTGTTCAGTATATTTGACTATCAGTAGACCTGTTATTTGGTTATTCAGCTTTTATCCACTGACCAGTTACTATCCGCAGATTTTAGTACCCAGTAGGTACGATTAGCTATTTCTCGGCTCGTCGTGCCCACTGGGATACACTGTCGTTGTATCTCACACCCCCTGGGTGACTATTTTTCAGGTCCGTCGGGTGGAGGGATGTCGGGACGTACGAGTGAGGCTGTCACGATAGAGCTGTCCCCCTGATGACCTATCTGAGATTTTGAGATTGTGATTATTAGTAGTTGATTATGACATCTTAGTACATTAGTTTTTGGTTTTATTGTAATGTTTAAAACTGATGTTAAGGAGTTACTATTATCATGTTTTAGTTTTGGTTTGTTTAAGTCAGTTATTTATGTTGTTGGTTTAGTTAAAATATGTACTTGATCTCTGATTGTATGATATTGTACTTGCCTAGCCGTGGATGTATAGGGGAGACTCTGCCCGTTTGGATAGAGGATTTCCTATGCATGTGGCGATCTGTTACGCCCAGTATTTGTAACTCTGATTTCAAAAAAACAAATTTGGACTGGATTTTTAAACTCGGGGCGTGACAGATTTTATGGTATCAGAGAAAAAGGTACACGGTACCTAGGAAAAATGGTTAGGATCTGTGAGTCTGTTCCTGACCTGATTGTATTGTTACAGTGATGGCTCGTCCTTCTAAGCATGGGCGTGGTGCGGGCATTGGCCGAGGTGTCGGCCGACCACCCAGGGTGCAGAGAGAGCCTGAGGACCCTGGCAGACTGCAGCAGGTCGAGGCTCAGTTGGCGACTCTGACTGGGTTGGTCCAGCATTTGATACAGCAGCAGGCTGCTGCTCCTGTTCCACCCGTTGCCCCACCTAATCCCCCACCAGTAGCCCCAGATGTTACACCGCCGGTTGCACCACCTGTTGCACCGGCCGTCGCCGAGCCTGAGGGTTTGGCTGAGCCACCTGTCGTGTGATAATCTAGAATTTAAAGACTTTAAAATTTACTTTTGGAATTTATAAAATTAGTAATTTTGGCAAAGTTTGGGACATAGTAGATTAATAGTGGCCCAGAAAGATCGACTTTTGATCGGAGCCTAATCTCGAAAATCCGAGATCACCATTGCGATCGTCTTGTCGAAATATGGAAAATTGATATACATATGTCTTCGATCCGACGGTCGGATCTTTCGCAAAACAGCGAAGAAAAAGCGGGTCCCACAACTTAAGTTGTGAATAGTAACCCTATATTTTAATTCCCTTTCGATCACTATTGGCCGATTAACTGTCTGGAACCCTGACATAGGGGTATGAGTAGTCGATCTTAGCTAATTTCGACGTTCTGAGCGCAATGGCACTGGCGGAATTCGCGTTTGGCGATCCGGGTGCATCGAAATGCGTGCATCGTTCTGCAACTTACAGAACTTTATGGCCCGAGATTTTATTCGAGCACCAAATCAAACATGCAAATGCACTATCTGAAAGGTCTCGACGAGCCGGACGTCGTGGCGAAGTCTGTTTCGCAATTCGCTGAGCGAATTTTCTCGAATTGCGTGAAAAGTGTTGAAAAATCAATATTTTTCTATAGAACCTATATATTTTATGTACCAAAATTTATGAGGCTTATAAGCTAAGGTTCTGGGTGCAATTATGACCTACAGCAGGGACCTAGATGTTAGAGGCACAAGGTATAGGAGCTAAATGGCATTTTGTTACATTGCAACCTTTGGCTCTTGGTATACTCGTGGGAGGTTACACGAGGGGCCATTATGTGTTGTTTTGGTTTCCAAACCATAGCAGATTATTTCTCTTAAGAGCCTGGGCGTTGGGTAAGCTTAGACATCAAACCCCATTGAGAAGAACCGAGAGAGAGTGAGAGAAAGAAGAAGGTTGGATCAAACCTTTCCAAAGTTGGGATCTGGAGTCCCTGTGGTGTTTCCCTGTACCTGAGGAGCACCTGGGTGGTTGCCGGGGCCGCGCGAAGAGGGAGGAAGAGAACCGGCTTCATCCCATCTTCATCAACTCCGGCAAAGGTGAGGTTTTTAAACCACGGTTTGTTTGAGCCCGAGACCACTAGCAGTAGATTATTTAGGTCCTTAGGATGCTTCAAGCCAAGTTTTAGCTCCCCATGCACACTGGTTTGCCGGCGGAAGCAAGATCTCGCCGGAAACCTAAGAAAACTCCACCGCGGTCGTTCTCTTCGACCAATTGGCCAAAATGAGCCAAAGTTGGTAGGCATGGACTGTAGGGGATGAGGATCAACCCCACCAAATTTGGTGGAGTATGATCGAGCGGATCAATGGCAGATTTGTGCCCTAGTTTTCGGGAATATTGCACTTCGGCCGAGCTTTGTGCTCCGGCGCCGGCGAGCCTCCCCACCGCCGTGCACGTGGCCGAGAAGCTTCATGGGACCATTTAGAGTCCAAACATGCCTTTGCATGGCAGCCATGCAGCCCGAGGGGGGATCCACCATTGTTGGCCCAAGCTCGAGGTCATTAATGGCGGCCGGCCATCCGGCGACCTCCGACGGCGGGGACAAGGCTAGACCTTCCTAAAAGCTTGCTAGGAAGCTTCAGGTGCTGCCCCTTTCACCTTAAAACCAATAGTTGCAAAGTTGCCATTGTTGGTAAAAGCTCCAAAACCGAGCTTGCCACCGCCGCGCCGCCGCCGTGTTCTGTCGCCGGGCACGGGCTCAGGTAAGTTAGTTATGGTATTTAGCAACTTTTTGGTCAAGTTGTTTGGTCCCAGGTGCTTTGCTTGAATGGTCACAATTTTTAAGGTTAATATCATCTTCTTCCTCATGCTTGCGGCCAAACCTGGGGGTGCTAGCTTGAAAATAAAATGATGGAAATGCTCCTGCAACTCTATGGAGCATTTCCTTCCAAGTTGGAAAACCCCAGGTGCAGTGGTTGCAGAGAAAGAGCTCGGGAATGTTGTATATGTGTGTGGGTATAAAGTGCACACCAAGTGCTTGATGAAATGCCACAGAGAGGAAAATGATGGAATTTGGCTTCAAGTTAAATATGAAACTTTCTTAAAAATGTCCCCTGAGCTTGATGCTCACTTCAGATCAAGTTGGATCTGTGTGGACTGAGGTTTGGAGCATTGTATGCATTGTTAGTGAGCCAGGTGTGGATCTGGTTGATCCAGCAACTGCTAGGCTGCAAATAGAGAAAGCCCCAGGTTTTTTAGGTTGCTGTGAACTTAACTATAAAGCAGAATTTGAATTGGATTATTAAAAGTTAAGTTATAGGTTAACCAACCCTTAAAAGAATAGTTTAGCCCAAACACTGTTCCGGGCTGTTTGCGAAGCCGCGACAGTGTGCTCCTGACTAATTTGGGGTCACTGAACGTGATGCTCGCATTTAATTTGGGTTTTGATGATCCGGAGAAACAAAATTACAAATAGGCTAGGTTAGAGAAGAAAACTATGGCCCGAAGTTTTCCTCGGGTTTCGTGCTGCCACAAATGTGTGAGCACGGTGTTCAGCAAGTTAAAAGTCACCTGCTGGAGGTGACGGCTCATAAAAATGATTTTCTGTTTAAGAGAACGAGCGAAAACAGTGCTCAAAAAGCATTAAAAGTGCGGTTTTTGAAAACCTTAAGGGCCTAGGTAAGTTGTTGGTCGGGTTTGAGTTTTCCCTGATCAGTATTTTTGATTCAGGTTGGCACGGTTTGCCTCTGGTTTCGAGTGTTCAGTCGATACAGTTTAGTCGCCTGCAAAACGACAGGTGGGTTTATCTTCGGTCCGGGCTTTATCATTTCGGCCCTCTGTGTACGGTATTGGTTGGACCCCTGTTTTTGTTAGCTTAACTTTTGTCTTGAGCCTGCCTCTCCTTTGATTCAGTTGTTTGCTACTTTATGCCTGCTTTATGCCTGATTATGATCTTCTTTAGTGATCTTTACCATACCTGATGATTGGTTGTTTCCAGTGGTTATATCATTGCTCTATACATTGCCATGCCTGTTTGGTCATCTGATAGTTGAGCTTGCTTTCCTGTGGTCCACCTGTTATGCTACTAAATACATGACTTGATTAAATAAAATGTTTTACCGAACTTCATAGGGTCGCCGGAGTCTGTTCTTGTTTGATAGGACAAAGGCACTGCTCTGCGAGGTTTGGACCGAAAACCCCAGCTTCGTAGTGTCGCCTGAGTCTGTTCTTGTTTGATAGGACGAGGGCAACGCTCTTCGAGGTTTGGACTTTTCAAAACAGTTTTCTCAAAAATATGTGTTTAGTCTGCATAATTGGTTGGTCTGTTGATTGGTATAAAGTTGCCTCCAGATTGTGATTTCCTGGATATTGGTGATACCTGAAAAATTCAGCACTCCTGATTGTCTTGATCCATGATTCATATTTGCTTTTGACTGATCTTGCATTTGAGTTATGTTCTGTTGATGATCTTGCATTAAGTTGAGATATTATTATTGTTGCATCCCAGAGGGGATTATTATCTGGCTTTTTGCCGATTACCCGGTCAGTGGACCGTGAGCTTGAGCATTTGCATTGTGATCGCCCGCACCGTTGTACTTCACGAACATTAGCGGATTTGCTACCCATAGCGATGTTCTTTACCGGTAAAGTGGTTAGCAGTTGCAACCCGTGACCCTCAGTGGAGGGAATGTCAACCAGGTGGTGCCAGGTGGGCAGCCTTGCCTGAGGTCTTGTGAAGGCCAATATGGTAGCTTGTGATTGAGTCTTTGTGTTTTCATTTATTTGATGCATGTGTTGTTAAGTTGCTTTAACATGCTTCTTTGATTCTTTGATCTGGCTTCTAGTTATCTACCTATATATGATTCCATGTGATGCCTTTGATTATAGTTTCATTGTTATATTGTTGATTGTCCTAACTCCTTGATGCCTTGATTATAGTTCCTTAGTTATATTATTTCTGATTGTCCTAACTCAGTGATGCTTTCGATTATAATTCCTTGGTTATATTTCCGATTGACCTAACTCATGATTGATTCTATCCTCAAGTTGATAACAGTTCTATGGTTACATTGAGTATATACCTGAATATCCTAGATCATGATTTTGCCATCCTTAAAGATAGTTCCATGATTATATGTATCTGTTTATCCTAATCTATGATTATATCTGCTTATCCTAACAGTGATCTTTACTATCCTCTAGTATTGTATACCAGTAGGTACGATCTGCTATTTCTCGGCTCGTCGTGCCCACTGGGATACACTCCGGTGTGTCTCACACCCTCGGGTGACTGTTTTTCAGGTCGAGCGGGTGTTGAGATGTCGGGACGAGTTGGTGAGATCACGAGATAGAGCTTGACCCTGGACAGCCGATAGCCAAGCATTTAGTTATTTGATGTAACAAGGAAAATGTAATAAGTTGTTGTAATTGCGTAATTTACTATCTGTGTTATATTAGTGGTACGTAGTTAGTACTCTATTTGATTGCCAAGCTAGCCGTGCATATATAGAAAAGGCTCAATCCCCAGTGGGATTGGGACTTTTCTATATATGTGGCGGTCTGTTGCGCCCTGGCTGGTTTGCAACTCTGATTTAAAAAAATAAAAAATAAAAAAAAATAAAATATTTAGACACTGGTTTTTAAACTCGGGGCGTGACATGTCGACCCCGTGCCACCACCTGCGGGGCTAGTTCCTGATGTAGCTGCAAATTCCAGAGCGGTACCGGGGGTTGCCGCTGCCCCTACTGTTACTGCTGCTACTGCCGGGATGACATCTGCGTCGTCTCGATCCGTCTCCCCGGCTGTTGATGCTGACTTTGATGCCAAGGCTGACCAGGCAGAGAAAGCTCGAGCGAAGGCCGTCTTTCTCGAGTTTAAGAAGTTCAAGCCGCGAATATTCATGGGCAAAGATGACGACCACTGGGCTGTCGAGCAGTGGAGCGATCATATGGAGAAGCTGTTCCAGGATCTGTATACTGAGGAGCGCGACAAAGTGCATATTGCTGTGCACTGCCTCGAGGACAGCGCGAGTAAATGGTGGAAGCGTCATCGGGCGCAGCACTTCGAGGGTCTGCCTGAACCCTCCTGGACTGAGTTTAAGGCTGCGATGTACCACCACTATTTGAAGGAGACCACCAAGGAAGGTCTTGAGTGAGAGCTGGAGAACATACGTCAGGGAGACAGATCCATTCGCGAGTACGAGCAGGAGTTCTCGCGCATTGCTGACCTGGTTCCACAAGCAGTGCGCGAGGAACGGCGCAAAGTACGGCTTTTCTCCCAGGGGCTGAGGCACGAGATTCGCCGCCAGCTCTCGTCCCACCTGACCACCGACTTCGACAATTGTGTGGAGCGGTGCCTTTCCATTGAGGCGGACGTCCTTATCTTCCGTGCTGAGCGGAATGCTGCAGATAAGGACAAGGGTAAGAAGCGGCCATCTTCTGAGGGTGGTAGTGGATCTTCCAGCCAGAACAGGAAGGCAAAGCAACCGCGACTGAAGAAGTGGCCCAGGATATCATCGGCCACCAGTGCCTTCGTCAAACCCAACTGGGGACCCCGGACGTGTGTTTTCTGCGGGGGTACACATCGTGCGAGTGACTACGACCAAAGACATGGCCGATGCTTCAAGTGTGGCCAGCATGGTCATATATCTGTGACGTGCCCGCGGGGATCTGCACCCGCGCAGATTGCAGCTCCTGTACCAGCAGCAACCACCTCGACGACAGGGTCCGGCGCCTAGTTCTGCTTCCTCTGGGCGTCCCCCTCTTCCTCGACCACCTACTGGGACGCGTCAGACTGCTGGAGGACGCGTTTTTGCCCTGACTCATGGTGAGCCTACTCCGGAGGAGAACCTAGCAGGTACTACATTTATTTTTGGTCATCATGCTAG
The DNA here is from genome assembly GCA_029204045.2 of Tillandsia leiboldiana. Taxonomy (NCBI): domain Eukaryota; kingdom Viridiplantae; phylum Streptophyta; class Magnoliopsida; order Poales; family Bromeliaceae; genus Tillandsia; species Tillandsia leiboldiana. Next base: position 7,273,799 of record CM055079.1, read on the forward strand.
GACTTTATTTGATACGGGGGCTTCGCACTCTTTTATTTCCACCCATTTTATTGCCGCCCATGGTATTATCGTCCAGCCGATTAGACATCGTTTCTGGGTAGAGATCCCTGGTCATAGCGTCCTTATCAAGGAACTCCGATTATGCCCGATTCATCTGGGAGGACGGAGTTTTCCTATATCTTTGTTCGTCCTCAAACTTCGTCAATACGATGTGATTTTGGGGATGAACTGGTTAGCTAGATATCGGGCTACTATTGACTGTACTTTCTGAAGATTGACATTGGATCCGCTTGGTGGAACAGTGTTGATCTACTCGGGTTTCGAGCCGTCAGCATATTTGGGGATCTGTTCTGTAACCCCAGTTCGTCGCTTAGAGAGTGGGCGGGTGGCATATCTTGTTATGGCTGTCAACACCCTTACCGTTACTCGTCGGATCGAAGATATCCCTGTTGTGCGGGATTTTCCGGATATATTTCCTGCTGAGCTTCCGGGGATGCCACCCGAGCGGGAAATCGATTTCGTCATCGATCTTGTACCCGGCACATCTCCTATTTCGCGAGCGCCCTACCGCATGGCATTTGCGGAATTGAATGAGTTGAAGACACAGCTAGAGGATTTATTGACCTTGGGTTTTATTCGACCCAGTGTTTCTCCATGGGGCGCACCTGTGCTCTTTGTGAAGAAAAAGAATGGTAGTCTGCGTCTGTGCATTGATTATCGGGAGTTGAACAAGGTTACGATCAAGAACCGTTATCCTCTTCCGCGGATTGACGATCTTGTCGACCAACTCCAGGGGTCAGTGGTATTCTCAAAGATCGATTTGCAATCCGGTTATCACCAACTGCGGGTAAGGTGGAGGATATTCCGAAGACCGCCTTTCGTACCAGGTACGGCCACTATGATTTTACAGTGATGCATCTTCCAATATTTTGCAAATTTTCCCGGCTGTATTGATTTCAGACTTAAATTTTAAATTCTTTTTTGATTCTAGATTTTTGAAATTCTTTTTTGATTCTAGATTTAAAATTAAATGTAAATTTTAATTTTTCAAATGACAAATTTCAAAATTTCAAAATATTATTTTTGAATATTAAATTTTAAATTTTAGAAATATAAATATTTAAAAATATAGATTTGAGATCTGATATTTCAAATTGAAATTTTTACTTTTAATTTTACCATTAAATTTTAAATTTTTAAATTTTGATTTTAGACTTTAAATTGAAATTTTAAATTTTGATTTAAAAATTCAAAATGAAAATTTTGAAATTTCAAATTATAATTTAAAATTTTAAATTAAAATGTCAAATTTTAAATTTTCTTGTGCAAATTTAAATTTCAATTCAAAATTTAAATTATTCTAAAATTAAATTTAGAAAAAAATATTATTAGCGAACATAGAAATTTTTTACCAAATAGTTTTAAAAAATAAACTTTCCGTCTGACCTCAGCCAAACGCGCTACAGTCTTTAGGCAAAATCAATTCGGACCCAACTATTACCGCTTCCCGAAATTGGACGTTGAGCCTTCTTCTTCTTCTTCTTCTTCTTCTTCTTCTTCTTCTTCTAATGTTCGCACGGCCACTCGGCAGATTTTTCGCCGATTACTCGCTTGGCGGAGGAAGGAGCCGATTCCGGGAGGAGGTCGAGATCCCGAGCGGTAAATTATTCCGATAAAAGAGTCAGACTTTCGGTGGTAAAGTAAAACAAGACAAGAAAAGAAAAAAAAAAAACACTTAGAGTGTCCGAGAACCGGAGAAAACTCGAACGAGTTCGTGAGGAGAATCCTCTTCGGGAGTGAACGAATGCTGCCGTAGATCCGAAATCGACGAGTGCGTCAACCTAGATCCTATGAGGGACCCATCCTTCAGAGCATTCCGAAAAATGGGACAAGAAATAGAAATAAAAATGAATTCCTCGCGCGTCAGTGGTTTGTAAAACTGACGAATCGGAGGCCGGAACGGCGAAATTTTTATGGGCATGAGGAAGGGCCGAATAGCTATTCGGGCCGCGGCGTCCGGCCCGAAATGTTTGTCACGCCCCGAGTTCGGCAATCAGTGTCTAAAATTTTTTTTTTTTTTTTTTTTCAAATCAGAGTTTTAAAAACCAGCCAGGGTGCAATAGACCGCCACATATATAGAAGAGTCCCAACCCCCTTTGGGATTGAGCCTTTTCTATATATGCACGGCTAGCTTGGCAACAACATCAGAGTACTACTACGTACTACACTTAACATTATTACAATTAAACTTTACAACTATCTTTACAAATATACCACTGATATACAATTTCCTTTCTCTCAAACATCTAATACATAACTTTTCGGCTGTCCAGGGTCAACCTCTATATCGATACCTCGCCAATTCGTCCCGACATCCCAACACCCGCTCGACCTGAAAAACAGTCACCCGAGGGTGTGAGACACACTGGAGTGTATCCCAGTGGGCACGACGAGCCGAGAAATAGCTAATCGTACCTACTGGGTACTAAAATCTGCGGATAGTAATAGATCAAGGGGTAAAGCTGAATATGAATATTCCAGTAATAACCGGTACTGAAATAAGGATACAGAGTAGCTGTATAGGCAGGCATCAATCAAAAGCTGGTATGTGAAATAAACTGGCATGAAGCATAATCAAGTGACTGTACATAATGAGTGCTATAATTGATACTAATCAAGCTACAACTGACAAATCCGAAAATCCTGTAAACGAAATCCACAAGAGATAATAAGCGAATCTATCATGATCGTACTACTGTGCATAACCAGGTACGGAAAATACCAGAATCAATCAAATATAACATAGCAGGATTAGGTACTGAAAAGTATGCTAGAACATGGAAATATAGAATCTATGCATCAATCACAAGAATATCAAGTACCCAATTAATGCCATTATTGGTCACGGGGACCTCAGGCTCATACCACTATCTTGCACCTATCAGACTGACATAACAGATAATGTCTACTGAAAATCAAATAATCCACAGATAAGACTGAATAGGCAGATAATCAAGCACTAGAAAACTGCAGGCAATAAATACTGAAATCAGGGTATAACTGTAATAATCAAGCATAAGGAAACTGCAGATAATGAATGCTGGAAATCAACATAACTGAACATCAATGGTACAAAGTAAGAATCATGCGTCAAAGACAGAAACCCAAGTACCCAATCATGTGCCAATATTGGTCTCATAGAACCTCAGGCAAAGCCACTGTTCGGCACCCTTTCGACTGACATAACCTGCACTTACAGACGCCAAGCAGTCCTGGTGCAAAGGGCTCACGGGTCTTTCCTCTAGACCACTTTACCGGTAAAGAACAAGCTCCACGGGGAGCGACCCCGGCCATGTTCGTGAAGTACAGCAGTGCATGGCAAGTCATAATGATCAATCTCACGGTCTAGTGACCGGGTAATCGGCAACACGCCAGAATCCCAACAGGGAATCATCAGTCTATCAATCAGGATCAATCAATCATGCATATCGGAATATCAAGCAACATCTCAAGTGACAGGAATCAACGAGTAAAAACGAATCATGCAAATCTATATACTGGGATATAAGAGCTGATGCACAGGTACATGTGATATGTCTCACGTAAATCAAGTACTGTCAGGAACAATCATGGGGCATGTCAATACAATCATCAGGGATAATCTAGATAAAATCAGCAGATATATATGACGAGTCTAAAAGAATCAATGTCTATCAAGGAGGATCACATGGCATATGGATCAAGTCATCAGGTATAGTCAAGAACCAGTGTACATGATATGTTTAAAGAAATCCATAGTTGTCAAGATAGGTCATACAGATAAAATCAACAGGGCTAATCAAAAACAGGTGTTCGACTGGACTAAAGCAACCAGAGGGCCGAAAAGATAAAGCCCGGACCGAAGATAACCCACCTGTCGCTTGCAGGCGAACTTTCGACTCCAACTGAACGCTCGAAGACTCTGCCAACCTAAATCAAGATTATGATTAGGGAAACAACTCAAACACACCCAACCCGACAAAACTATAACACTCTGTCGCTAATACCGGGAAACTTAGTTATTATTGCTAGTGGGCCGGGTCGTTACATTTAGTATTAGAGCCAATAACCAGCCGGAAGTGTGCGGCGAGTCTCGGCTGAGTCTGGGTCTAGATGACAGGACTAGCGAGACGAGTCTCACATCGCCTGGTGATCTTGGGCTGCTGTGTGTGTGTTTAGGCTGACGATGACGTCAGGCCTAAACGGGGGGAGTCTGTGACGCCCCCAAGAGTCTGTGACGCCCCCAATAGTCCCACATCGGATGTGGATGGAATTGTAATTGGGTTTATATTAGACTTGGACACTAGTAATAATAACTGGGCTTAAGCATTTTGGGCTGTGGTTTGGGCCCAACGAGTTATTATTGCTAGTGGGCCGGATCGTTACAATGTTGTTTCCCAAATGGCGCTGCACATCCAAAACGTGCACCCGCGCGCGAAGTTATGACCGTTTTGCCGAACCGGGCGCGGAGCGGCGCCATAAGAGGGCCGGCCGGCACAATGTCGACGTATGCGATCATACCAGCACTAAAACATCGGATCCCATCAGAACTCCGCAGTCAAGTGTGCTTGGGCGAGAGTAGTACTAGGTTGGGTAACCCCTTTGGAAGTTTTCGTGTTGCATACCCTATCATTTTGCAAATTTCCCCGGCTGTTTTGATTTCGGACTCAAATTTTAAATTCTTTTTTTATTCTAGATTTGAAATTAAATAAAAATTTTAATTTTTCAAATGACAATTTTCAAAATTTCAAAATATTATTTTTGAATCTTAAATTTTAAGTTTAAAATATAAATATTTAAAAATATAGATTTGAGATTTGATATTTCAAATTACAATTTTTACTTTTAATTTTAAATTTTTAAATTTTGATTTTAGACTTTAAATTGAAAATTTAAATTTTGATTTAAAAATTCAAAATGAAAATTTTGAAATTTAAAATTATAAATTTAAATTATAAATTAAAATGTCGAATTTTAAATTTTCTTGTGCAAATTTAAATTTCAATTCGAAATTTAAATTATTATAAAATAAAATTTAGAAAAAAATATTATTAGCAAACATAGAAATTTTTTACCAAATAGTTTTAAAAAATAAACTTTCCGTCTGAGCTCAGCCAAACGCGCTACAGTTTTTAAGCAAAATCAATTCGAACCCAGCTATTACTGCTTCCCGAAATTGGACGTTGAGCCTTCTTCTTCTTCTTCTTCTTTTTCTTCTTCTTCTTCTTCTTCTAATGTTCGCACGGCCACTCGGTAGATTTTTCGCCGATTACTCGCTTGGCGGAGGAAGGAGCCGATTCCGGGAGAAGGTCGAGATCCCGAACGGTAAATTGTTCCGATAAAAGAGTCAGACTTTAGGTGGTAAAGTAAAACCCAGCAGTATGTTTTTGCCTGAATGTCTTCAGTGAAGCGTTCTAGGGCCGCACGTCAGGTTTCATTGAATTCAGAAATTCGTAGGTGTGGATCGGGTCAAAGTTGACCGATCGGCAGATTTTCGGCAGTTTACGAGAATCTGGAAAAGATGCAGGTTTAAGCTTTATGTGCATAGTGAGTCTGTGGATTTGGGTATGTGTGAGTCATTCCTTATCAGTGTTCATGATTCAGGTCTTTGCAGTCTGACTCCGGCCCACGAGCTTCCTGGTGGAGTCGTTGGTTCGCCTACACTCAGGTGGGTTTATCTTCGGTCCGGGCTTTATCATCTCGGCCCTCTGGGGTACCATAATTGGTCGGGCCCCTGTGCTTGTGGTAGCCCAGATTCTATTCCTGAGCCTTCCTACTTTGATTGATTATTACCATGCTTGATTGGGTATTAGTATATTTTGATTATCTTTGGACAATTGTCATGTCTGATTGGTCATTAGCTAGCTTTTAGACATTTGCCATGATTGTCAGTATATCTCGATTATATCTGGACATATGCAATGTGTGATTGGACATTATTCTTGTATAGACAGCCATTGTTCCTTACATTCAGTATTGCATGAGATGAGATCAGATTGGTTTTCAGCTACTGCATCCCTGTAGGGATTTTCGACTTGTTGCCGATTACCCGGTCGGTGGACCGTGAGCTTGAGCATCAGTATTATGATCTCCACGCACCGTTGTACTTCACGTACGCCGTGGGCCTGATCCCCCACTTGTGTTCTTTGCCGGTAAAGTGGTCTGAGGATGGACCCGTACCACCAGTTTAGTGCCAAGGGTGTCGGGGTGGTGAACCCCAGGTTAGTGCCCGAGGGTGCCGGCGTGTGTCAGCCAGGTTAGTGCCAGGTTCGACGTTTTCCCTGAGATCTTAGTGACCAATATAGTGGATTTGGTTTGGTATTTGGTTATTGTTACGGCATTCTGGTGTTGGCATATTTCGTGAGTCAAGTCAGTGAGTTGAGTCGGAGTCTTAAAGGGATCAAATTGTCAATCAGCAATCAAAGACTTAGAGAAGATTCAACAAGAGCTCAAGTTGACACTCAGTGTCTTGAGTCTTGAAGATTGAAGTTGAAGAATTGTGGATCAGTTACATCAATCTCAAGAAGAAAGTATTCAAGAGGATCAGGTATGTTTAACTAAATAATTGTGGTGATCCGAATACTTTCTTATAGTATAGAAACACTTGGATGAACTTTTAATTGCATAAAAATCAAAAACTGGACATGGGGCATGTTCAGGATCCGGATCAGATGATCCAATCCGGATCCCGAAGGGTATTAGTTCATGTGCAAATCCAATCCGGATCCAAGCCTATTCTGATCCGGATCCCGAACATTGGATGTTACTGAAATTCATGAACGATCTGGATCGGGAAGTTGCAATCCGGATCCCGAACCCTTGTTTTTCTGGAATCGTCAATCTCGTTACGACGATCCGGATCACAGTAAATCCGATCCGGATCGCCGTCCTGAAAATTTCCAGATAAGGTATGTTTTTGATTCTTATCTCTTTCCAAAGGTTTCTAAACTATAAATAGACGTTTAGGGTTTCTCAAAAACGTGGGAGCTACGGCCGATCATTTTATAAAACTCTTGAGAGCAACCCTAGAGGCTAGGTTTTTTATCGATCTTCTTTATAGCCTCTTTTAGGTCAATTCGACGGTTCTTTCAAGAATATATCTTTTGTCGAATTGATCTAATCTTTGCTTAGAGATTTCTTCTACGGTTCCTCATTGAGAATCTAAGCAAAGGATCACCATCGAAGTCAATATTCTTATCGACTGAGTTTGCGTCGTGGATTCGACGTGGCATCGTGGATTCGGTGTGCTACAGGCGTTTCGTGGATTCGAAACGTGTGCTCGTGGATTCGAGTGGCGTTCGTGGATTCGAACGTGTGTAGTGGACGTGCAAACGGTGGAGCGCGATGTCCAAGAAATTGAAGGAGGGGTTAAATCCGTGGAGACGGTAATCACCTTGTTATTCTTCTTTTCTTAGGGATTGTTATTGCGTGGACATCCAACCGGTCAGCGCAAGGTCCGAAGAAGCTGAAGGAGGGGTTGAGTCCGTGGAGTCGGTAATCACCTTGTTATTCTTCTATTCTTAGTGGATTGTTATTGCGTGTTGGTCCCGTGGTTTTTCTCCTGGATTGGAGTTTCCACGTATATCTCGGTGTGCTATTTTTATTTTCCGCATTGGTTTTTATTTTGCACTGAGATTTGGTTTTATAAGTATTACACCTATTCACCCCCCCTCTAGTTGTTTGATAGTACCTATTTAGATCCTTGTGGATCCTTTAAAAACCTATAATTGGTATCAGAGCGGGTTTTAGGTTTATCTATCATGTTGGGTGAAAGTGGTAATATTTATAGACCTCCTCTTTTTGATGGGACTAATTATGCTTATTGGAAAGTGCGGATGAGAGCTTTTCTCATCGCAATTGATGAGCGGGTATGGCAATCCGTGGAATACGGTTGGGTGCATCCTGTTGAGGAAGTAGGAAATTCTACTACCCCAAAACCTCGCTCTAGATAGTCCAAAGAGGATTTTGAAAGATCTTCTTACAATGGGAAAGGTATGAACGCTTTATTTAATTCTCTTTCCTCGACTGAGTTCACACGAATTTCCGCGTGTGAAACCGCAAAGAAAATTTGGGATATTCTCAAAATTACACATGAGGGTACTAATCTTGTAAAAATTCAAAAGCTCCAGATGCTTACAAGTCAATTTGACTCTATTCATATGGAAGAGCATGAATTGTTTACAGATTATTACACTAGACTTCAAGATGTAATTAATGCATGTGCTAATTTAGGAGAAAAGATCCCGGAGTCGAAAATTGTAAGAAAGATACTTCGGACTCTTCCGGAACGGTTTAGGGCAAAGGTTACCGCCATTGAAACCGTTAGTCATCCGGATGAGATGAGTGTAGAGGAATTAGTAGGTGCTTTGCAAACTTATGAAATGACTTTTCCTACTAATCAAGTTTCTTCCAAGTCTTCTTCTAAGCTTACAGGTATTGCATTCAAATCAACAAAGGAAGAAGATAGCGAATCAAGTTCCGACGATGAAATCTCTTTTGCCGATTTTGAAGAACAATTGGCGCGGATCGTAAAGAAATTTCGTCGGAAGTTTTGGAAGAATCGAACTGATGGATCTTCATCCACAAAATCTTTTAAAGGATCATCGGGTTCTAAATCCTCTAAACTGAAAAGCTTTGCAAAACCTTCTAAAGAAAAAGAAAAAGATGATTTCGAAGGGGAAATCCAATGCTATCGATGCAAAGGCTACGGCCATTTTTCAATGGATTGTCCTTCTAAGAAATCATATAAAAAGAAGGCTTTGCAAGCGAAAACTTGGGACGATTCTACTTCTAATGAATCAACCTCAAGTAAAGAGGAAAAAGAAAAAATCGTTGCTTCTCATGCCTCTCATTTTCCCTCTTCTAATAATTGTTTATCATCTTTAGTCACTGACTCTACTCCTTTGATTTTGTATGAAACATCAACAACCGGCGGAGAGTCATCAAGTGAGGGGGAGTCGGACGAGGAAGAACTCGTTGAGGCATATCAACAACTTCTTGCGGAATCTAAGAAGATGGCCAAACATATCAAGAAGTTGAGGAAGCAACGACTTGAGAATCAAGACGAGAATCATGCTTTAAAGATCAAACTTCATGATCTCGAGGAGGAACGAGAGCTTTTATTGAATAATAATAAAATCCTCCAAGAAAAGATAAATCAATCGGAAACGGTTGTTAATTCCCATATTAACAAGATTGATTTTCTTGAAAAGCAGTTTGAGGAAATTCATGTCACCAACCAAGCATTGACCAAGCAAGTTCATCAACTTAAATCCGACATACAAAGGATTTCAACCGGTTCCAAGAAACTTGAATGTATGTCCGGATTAGGTCAAACAAGCAAGGTTGGTTTGGGATTCAAAAAGAACCAAACTGTGAATGCTTCAAGTTCCACAATGAAATTGAAAGGAAGAACTTGTCACTTATGTGGACTTGAAGGACATTTGGTGAAGGATTGCCCGAAAAAGAGAAAGAAAAATTCTTCGGCAACTTCATCTACGGAGCGAACTCAACGGAATCAAAAGACACATCAAGTCAAAGGAGTTCACTCAACCCACCAAAGGTCCGAGCCACATCATCAATCATACAAGTGGATCACTGCGAGGCAAAGACCTAAAGTGGATCAACAGTCAAAGCTATCATCTCCCAACCACAATGAATCAAGACAACCCAGAATTCGACAATTTTGGATTCGGAAAGGTGATATCTTTCCTTGCCTTAAGTTCTAATTAGCTTATGACTGTATGTAATGCTTTGATTGGTTTTCCCTTCATATCTTTCTTAATCTTTGCATTACATGGGTTTCAATGCTCTTCGTTTTTATACTTTGTTTTTGAACAAAAGGGTTTTTACTGAACAAGTGCATTGAATAAAAAGGGCTTCACGTTTATTCACTCCAAATTAATTTTATATGGATTATCAACTTTACTCCATAATCATAATCTTGAAGATACTTCATTATAGGAGTTTTTGATATTATAAGCATCAAATTTTAGAAATCATGTGTGATCTTTAGATGCTTAATCTATCTCGGTTGTGTGAATTCATTGTGATAAACGTGAGACAACCGATAGACTAAAATTTGGGATATAATTCTTTCACGTAAGAGATTGCATTCTTACAAGGGTATTGAAATAATTTGCAAAAGATGTGGAAAGAGTTACATCCGAAAGGAGTGTGAAAACTACCACCACATGCTGGAAAGAGCTGCCACCCCGGTCGTCCGGTCTGTGTGTGAAGCTATCACATGTTATGGATGCTTGAAAATTATTTATGAAATTTTGTTTAGTTGAAGCATTCGGAGATTTAAATTTAAAGCTCTTATTTTGAACAATCTCCTGGTTGGTATAAGGTGGGATAGTTGAAAGATGCTCAAAGAGCCACCCTTAGGTATTTTAGTGCTTATCTCAAATTTGAAAGGGTAAGAAATCAAATTGATGTCATTTGGAAATCTCTGTAAGTCATCTTTGTACATCCGTTACATCTTGATAGACTTTGGATCTCAAGATTATTTTTGATGACTTGTGTTTGATGAATATAACATGAAAAACGGTTTATAATGTTTTACCTTTATTTTTCATGATTTTGGAGTAAATCTTTTTAATTTTGTGAAATTAATTGGATTGAATGACATCTGTGTGAATTCCCTGTTTAAAGCACTTAAATTGATTTCTTGATGGAATACAAATCGGTATTTGAAAAGATTCTAAAATCTGGATTTGTTTCAAGAAATTAATTGATTTTTGCTTTCTGGTACAGGTACGCAATCTGCATTTTTGTTATATACCAGAACTGAGCTTTTATCTCTCTTTCTCTATGAACTAATGTTGTTAGTGATTTCCTTTTGTCTAGTATATTCACTGTTTGACAATTTGTGACAAAAAGGAGGAGAACAGAAATTAATGATCGTATCACAAAGGGGGAGAACATAAATGCTCAAGACAGGGGGAGAACATGGAGAACATGTTAGAGATGCTCTTGATAGGGGGAGATAAAGAAAGGACTGAAAGAGCCGAAAAACAAAAGAACCAAAAGGACGAATCAAATGTAGGATTTTAATTTCTAACGACTAACGTTTGATTTTGTTTGGAGTTTTGTTTTGCAGGAATTACATCACTTTAAGACTCCAAATCCTAAGTCATAGAGTATGTTCTAGGACTGTTTGGTTCAAATGTAATTTTGTATTTATTGGATCTTTCACGCAAAGAAAATCAATGTTTTGGTGATAACATTGAATTTTGACTTTTTGGTTTAAGATGAGTGACTTGAGCGCTTTTATGTATTTTTGGGTTTTGTCACGAAATTGCCAAAGGGGAGATTGTTACGGCATTCTGGTGTTGGCATATTTCGTGAGTCAAGTCAGTGAGTTGAGTCGGAGTCTTAAAGGGATCAAATTGTCAATCAGCAATCAAAGACTTAGAGAAGATTCAACAAGAGCTCAAGTTGACACTCAGTGTCTTGAGTCTTGAAGATTGAAGTTGAAGAATTGTGGATCAGTTACATCAATCTCAAGAAGAAAGTATTCAAGAGGATCAGGTATGTTTAACTAAATAATTGTGGTGATCCGAATACTTTCTTATAGTGTAGAAACACTTGGATGAACTTTTAATTGCATAAAAATCAAAAACTGGACATGGGGCATGTTCAGGATCCGGATCAGATGATCCAATCCGGATCCCGAAGGGTATTAGTTCATGTGCAAATCCAATCCGGATCCAAGCCTATTCTGATCCGGATCCCGAACATTGGATGTTGCTGAAATTCATGAACGATCCGGATCGGGAAGTTGCAATCCGGATCTCGAACCCTTGTTTTTCTGGAATCGTCAATCTCGTTACGACGATCCGGATCGCAGTAAATCCGATCCGGATCGCCGTCCTGAAAATTTCCAGATAAGGTATGTTTTTGATTCTTATCTCTTTCCAAAGGTTTCTAAACTATAAATAGACATTTAGGGTTTCTCAAAAACGTGGGAGCTACGGCCGATCATTTTATAAAACTCTTGAGAGCAACCCTAGAGGCTGGGTTTTTTATCGATCTTCTTTATAGCCTCTTTTAGGTCAATTCGACGGTTCTTTCAAGAACATATCTTTTGTCGAATTGATCTAATCTTTGCTTAGAGATTTCTTCTACGGTTCCTCATTGAGAATCTAAGCAAAGGATCACCATCGAAGTCAATATTCTTATCGACTGAGTTTGCGTCGTGGATTCGACGTGGCATCGTGGATTCGGTGTGCTACAGGCGTTTCGTGGATTCGAAACGTGTGCTCGTGGACGTGCAAACGGTGGAGCGCGAGGTCCAAGAAATTGAAGGAGGGGTTAAATCCGTGGAGACGGTAATCACCTTGTTATTCTTCTTTTCTTAGGGATTGTTATTGCGTGGACATCCAACCGGTCAGCGCAAGGTCCGAAGAAGCTGAAGAAGGGGTTGAGTCCGTGGAGTCGGTAATCACCTTGTTATTCTTCTATTCTTAGTGGATTGTTATTGCGTGTTGGTCCCGTGGTTTTTCTCCTGGATTGGAGTTTCCACGTATATCTCAGTGTGCTGTTTTTATTTTCCGCATTGGTTTTTATTTTGCACTGAGATTTGGTTTTATAAGTATTACACCTATTCACCCCCCCTCTAGTTGTTTGATAGTACCTATTTAGATCCTTGTGGATCCTTTAAAAACCTACAGTTATTACATCATTGATGCATTGTTTACCTGCTTAGCATGCTCAGTAATTGTACTCTTGTGATTGCTCAGTTTCTTGATTCAGTATCTATATCAGCATGCTCTTACTTTAGTAGTTCAGTACCCTGTTATACTCAGTACTGTATTCATGATTATTCAGTTATCAACCTGTTATTTCTGCCTTACCTACTGATCTTTACTATCCGCTGATTATTGTATACCAGTAGGTACGATTTACTATTTTTTGGCTTGTCGTGCCCACTGGGATACATTTATGTTATATTTCACACCCTTTGGGTGACAACCATTTAAGGTCGGTTGGGTGCTGAGATGTCGGGACGTGTTGGTGAGGCTGTTGTGATAGCACTGACCCTTTTGTCACCGTTTGCTTTATCTTCCGTACATCATGTATTTATGTAAATGTTAAATGTAATAATATTTAAAAATGGCTGGTTAATTGTGTAGTGGGATGCGTAGTTTAGACTACTCTGATATTGACTGTAAGTGTTTTGCCGTGCATGTATAGGAAAGGCTCTGTCCAAGAAGACAGAGAATTTTCTATACATGTGGCGATCTGCTCATGCTCTGGATTGCTTTTAAACTCTGATATTAAAAAAAAAAAAAAAAAAAAAAAAAAAAAAAAAAAAAAAAAAATTAGCCTCTTTTTTGAAACGCGAGGCGTGACAGCACGGGTCTTCTACTATAAATACATATATATATATATATATATATATATATATATATATATATATATATATATATATATATATATATATATATATATATATATATATATATATGAATTTGGCTGGTAAACTATTAATAGCACCAAGTCATTTGTGCTATTAAGTTTTTAACCCTTGGATTAAAGAATGTGTGGTTAGGATGATAGTGGGCTCCTAGGGTTTAGTGGGTGGTTGAAAAAATAGTATGATCTAATGGGTGAAAATGATCAAAGTGGTAGATCTAACGGTAGAAAACTTGGTAGCACCAAATGCTTGGTGCTATTAATAGTATAGTAGCCGGACTCATATATATATATATATATATATATATATATATATATATATATATATATATATATATATATATAGAGAGAGAGAGAGAGAGAGAGAGAAGAGTTTATATATTTTTAAAAGCACAAGCCCAACTATGTTTATAAATTTTTTACTTTTGGATTTGTATTGAGATCCGTTCTATTATACTTTTTCTTTCTCTCTCTTTAGGTGATTTTATAAAAGCACAAATCTCAATACAAATTCAATGGTAAAATTTTCACAAATATATTTTACCTTATACTTTTAAAAGTATATAAACTTAATTCTGTACATATATATATAGAGAGAGAGAGAGAGATAGAGCTTATATACTGTTGGGTCGTATATAATACGGATCTAAATAGGGGAAGAAACACCTAGAGGGGGGTGAATAGGTGTAAACGTATAAACACTCCAAAAATCGTTGCGATAAAACCCAATGCGGAAAATAAAATAACACGCAAGATTTTTACGTGGAAAACTCCATCACCGGAGTAAAAAACCACGGGACCGATAACACGGCAGAAATCCACTAGAATTAAAACACGTACAAGGTGATTTACCGTACACACTTACGACTCAACCTTTTCCATACGCTCCTAGAGGATCTTCTCCGCTCGCTCCAGACGCTTCTCGAATCCACGATCTGCGCCCAACGCCGAATCCACGGCGTCCAACGTCGAATCCACGACGTCCGACCGAATCCACGGTCTTCACCCAATAGCACCGTTCGAATCCACGAACGTGCCTCGCTCCGAATCCACGAGAGCGATTGAACCTTGAATCCACAAGGACACGCGAATCCACGCGCCGATTTTTGGGGTAAATCGTTGTTTTTGGGTGGTGATGATCCGCCGAATACTTAGATCAAAGATAGATCGGAAATACCATCTAAGTATTCATTAGTTTGATTCAACTCAAGATGTGAGTATGAAAACCTAGAATCAAACTAATCAATATAGATGAAGAAACATAGAGTATTCTCTAATGATTTCCTTTCTTCTCTATATGTGGATCTATAGCCGTATAAGATGATATATGAAAATGACGGCTATGTGGATCGACCCTAGAAAGAAAGACATAGGGTCTATTTATAGGTTAGAAACCCTAGGAAGGAGATAAGAATCAAAAACCTGCCATTTCTGGATTTTTACGGACGGCGATCCGGATCGTGATAACTAGGATCCGGATCGTCATAACAAAACAGCCAATTCCAGAAAAACGAAGGTTCGGGATCCGGATCATGTGACTACGATCCGGATCGTTCATACAGTTCACCAAACATCAACGTTCGGGATCCGGATCAAGAGACTACGATCCGGATTGCGACGATGTATGAACGAACCACCTTCGGGATCCGGATCGAACAACCTGATCCGGATCCTGAACATGTCCCAAGTCCAGTTTTTGATTTTTATGCAATGAAAGATTCTTCCAAGTGTTTCTACTCTACAAGAAGTATTCGGATCACACAAATTCTTTAGTTAAACATACCTGATCCTTTTGAATTCTTCTTTCTTGAGATTGAGTTAAATGATCCAACTTTCTTCACCTTCAATCTTCAAGACTTGAGACTTTCACGAAACTAAGCCAACTCAAATTCCGTAACAATCTCCCCCTTTGGCGGTTTCGTGACAAAACATAGATCCACTAAAGAAAATTCAAAAAGATATTTTTGTTGCTATCACCATACAACAAAAATTTACAATGGAGATCCAAAATACAATACATGAGTTAAACTCCTAAAACAGACTCTAGACTTAGACATCTGTACTCTCTGCAAAAAGAAATCATTCTTGACAAAAGAAATCGTTAGATACCTCAAGAATTTTGTATCATTCAAAAACCACAAACAGAGATGAAGTTTAAACTCATTTATACTTACCATGACATTTATATTCAGATATGTAAACTGATCATAGTTAAAAACACCAACATATCTTCTTTGCACGTAAAAACCAAATGTCATGAACATGTTTGTGACAAACTAATATATATATAGATATGTAATTGATCAGAGTTAAGAACCAACATATCTTCTATGCAATCAAAAACCAAGTGTCACAAACTTGTTAGTGAACATCATAGTTAGCAAATAGTTAGTCGAGGCATGCATTCAAACAAATGGAAAAACCAAAAGTTGAAGTTCTACTTACCTTTGTGTTTCAACTTACCTTTGATGTTCCAACACATCATCATGTTCAATCAATCATTGTTCAAGTTCTCTATAAACTCTCTCCCCCTTTTTGTCACAAATAAAGCCAAAGATCACAGAAGTAGAGAGAATGGTTAACAGTTTAAGTTCGAGAACTAAAATCTCAAATAAAAAAAAACTTGCACAACAGTAGGATTTAAACATATGCATAAAAACAGAAATTAGAAGGATACGGATCATTCAGACTCGTCTGAACTGATACAGCCGAGGATTTGGAAAATCTTCTTTATTCGCTTGTTCATTGCTGATTGCTTTTTATTTACCTTCTTTATTTCTTCCTTTACCTCAATCAGTTCATTTGATATACGTTCTTGCTCGTTGGAGAGCCTTTGCTGTTCTTTATAGATTGAGGTAACAGAAGCATCATCATCAGAAGTTGATTGTGGTGCTTCTTGTGCCGGAGGTGCTGGTTGAACTGGAGGAGCTGCTGCCGGTGCAGAGGTTGTTGCTTGTTGTCGTTGTTCTCGTTGCCGGTGAAGAGGTATGAAAGGTTCATCTGGCTTCGTCGAAAGAGACTTTACAATTGTCGTGTCATTGATTGTTCCTAGACTGTGCAGATAGGAACTCGCATTTGTGTCAGCTTTAAATTTGCGAAGAATGCGCATGATGATCATTGGAAAAGGTAGTCTCTCTGACGGATGAGCTTGCTCCACATATCGTGCCATCCTTGACCAGATGATGTAGGGAATGTTTAAGTTAGCTCCCATTGCTGCTGCGGGATTTCCGAGTAGATAAAGAAATATCATTCTTTCCCACCGAAGAACCTTTGTGTTCATGTTTGGAAGAATATTGTAACAAACAATAAGATTTAAGATGCGGTACTCTGGTCGTAGTTCTTTTGAGAAAACGGAGTTTCCTGTCGACCGAGTATCTGGAACACAGATTCCATCAACTACCACTCTCCAGGAGAAGGTGTTGAAAACTTGATTCTTCAGGTAATGAGTGCCATCGGCTCGAGCGTCCATCCCAAGTACTTCACCAATTAGCTGAGGCGTTACTTTGATTCTGACATTCTTGACTAAAGTTTGAAAATCCCGACGCCCGCTTTCCTGATCAACTAGATAGCAGGCATTCTGATAAAACATCCGCACTGAGTGAAGACAATACCCGGTGGTCTCCGGGAAATTGCAAATGGAAGCAAGACCTATTTGGTCAAACAAAGTCCCAAACGTCTGAGAACGCTTCTTTAAGGCTTTTACATCAACATGCCTTTCTCCAATGCATTCTCTGTTTTCAAAAACCTTTATTCTAGCCGAGCTGACAACTTCTTGTGGAGGTGCTTGCTGTGCTGGTTGCTCAATGGAGATTCCTTGTGCACTCCCTCTTTTTCTCGCACCAGTTTTTCTTTTTGTTCCAACTGGACTTGGTTCCATTGGTGCTTTCCCTTTTTCAGCTGCAGTAGGTTTTGAAGCTTCAGCAGTTGCTTTCCCTTTGGAGACAATGGGAGCAGCTTGCTCAATTTCGATGTTATCCCAGTCAATCGACTCTGTCTCTGATTCAGTGTCGGAATCAACCTTAGTCTTCTTTGCTTTCTTAGCCTTCTTAGGCTTGGCAGTATCTCTCGTATGTACCATAGCAGCAAGTAGGAAAACAATCCAAGTGATCACCATTGCTATTGGTTTCTTGAGAAAAGGAATCCTGTGAAAACCAACTCAAGAACACAAAAATTCTTAGTTTTCAAAAATTGAAAAAATTGTACCCAAACAATCATAATCATGTAGAGAGACTAAGAATCAAATTAGTTTTGCAAAAGGACTTCTAAAAATAGATCAATTGCATGAATTTCGAAAATCCTTATTATATGCCCTAAAACCGAAATTTTAGAAATCGAAGCCTAAAAATCCGTTAATCAGGAGAAAACCTAGCATATAATCAAAACTAAACAACCCAGAGTTCTTATTTCAAAAGAAATTTGATCAAAAACCATCCACAAACAAAGTTGATCCAAGAAATTCGTGCGTTTGAGGAGGAAAAGAGAAAAAACGGTGAAAAACCGAGATTTTGATCAATAAAACTTACTTAGAATTGAAGAACTTGAGTTTGAAAGCTTCCAAGGAGGATGAAATCTAGAGAGAAGCGCTCTGGAAACTTTTGAACAAAAGATTGGAGTAAAAAGAAATCAAAACCCTTTTGTTCTTTATAAAAACCTAGCCGCGATCCGGATCCTCCCGAGCATGCGATCCGGATCGGCTACCCGCAGTGAGAAAACTGCGTTCGGGATCCGGATCGTCTAGCCCGATCCGGATCGGCCCCAACTTTTTCTTTAGAAAATTTCAGAGAAATTCAGGAAAATCCAGAAAAAGATTGTAAGCACAAATGTGTATCAACTTTAAACAAAAATCATCGTTTCATACAACAAGAATTAGATTATGCCAAATCTATCAATAATATCCAAAAATGAAACGAAAATTTACAAAAATTAAATCCCTTAAAGTTGAACACCATCAATCACATCTAACTTGATCTTATGAGTAATGCCTTTATCAAATAATCAATTCGGTAAAGAAAATGAAATACAAAGATCAATAGATGTTTGAAATCCCAAATATGGTAGATAATATTTCTAGACAATCTGTTGAAGAGAGTGGCTCTTTGAGCATCTTTCTTTAAAATCCCACCTTATACCAACCTTGAAATTTGACAGAGTCAAGTATTTCAACATGCATTTTACTTAATCAAAAATTTGAACAACCATGCTTGGTATACATGTGGTAGCTGCACACAATACTCGGACGACCGAGGGTGGTAGCTCTTTCCTCCATGTGGTGGTAGTTTTCACACTCCTCATTGGGATGTAACTCTTTCCACATCTTTTGAGCATTTTACATTATCTTTGACTCCCCCTCAATTGGCTATCAATTATTTAAGATATAAAGTATTCAACCAAAAATTGATCTCGATTTCATACTCGACTAAACAGTCAAATAAGATAATGACTATACCAAGAGATCATTGAGAGAGAGAAATTGACTTTGATCACTTTAGAAGATGATTTAATTAACATAAATGATCATTGCAACAGTGAAATATTATGATGGCAAAAGCATAATAAATTTCTAAATGTGCGAAAAGATGCAATTAAAGTCAATTATGATCTATGCTCAATTAATGTCCTATGTACAAACATAGATAAAGAACAAAACAAAAACAAATACAAAACCTATTCTAAGCAAAGATTTCAAAAAGAAGATTATTTCAGGGAAAGCATCCCAATTGCTTTTCGTAAATGAATAAAACGTTTTTGATCCAAAGGTTTTGTTAGAATGTCAGCTAATTGATCCTCAGTTGAAATATATGAAAGTTGAAGAGTATTTGATTCAACTAGCTCTCTAAGAAAATGATATCTAAGTTCAATATGTTTTGTTCTAGAGTGCAACACAGGATTTTTAGAAATGTTAATTGCACTTGTGTTGTCACAAAGAATTGTTACCGAAGATGCTGAAATGCGGAAGTCACTCAATACGCTTTTCATCCAAATGAGTTGAGTTGAGCAACTTCCAGCTGAAATGTATTCCGCTTCGGCAGTCGAGAGTGCTATGCAATTCTGCTTTTTACTGTGCCATGCAACAAGGCAATGGCCAAGATAGAAGCATGCACCACTCGTGCTTTTCCGATCATCCACTGATCCTGCCCAATCGGCATCTGAGTATCCAACAATGTCCAGACTTGTTCCCATAGGATACCAAATTCCGAAATTAATTGATCCTTTGATGTACCGGATGATCCGTTTCACCGCTTTCAGGTGAACCTCCTTTGGTGCTGATTGATATCTCGCGCAAATCCCAACACTAAAGGATATATCCGGGCGACTAGCCGTGAGGTAAAGTAGACTTCCAATCATACTTCTATACAGTTTCTCGTCTACATTCTCACTATGTGATTCACTTCCAAGTCCCTTGTGGCTAGTTCCCATTGGAGTTGGAAAATCTTTACAATTTTCTAGATCAAACTTTTTGACCAACTCCAGTGCATACTTGGATTGACTCAAGTGAATACCTTCATCATTTTGTTTAATTTGCAATCCAAGAAAATAAGACAGTTCGCCCATCATGGACATCTCAAATTCGCTTTTCATGGTCTCCGCGAATTTAGAAGCATCATTATCTTTTGTTGCACCAAATACAATGTCATCGACATAGATTTGTGCTACAATGAAATTATTTTGATAATGCTTCACAAAGAGAGTCCTGTCAGCTCCCCCTCGAGTATAGCCCTTCTCCAAAAGGTGCTTTGTTAACCTTTCGTACCATGCTCGCGGTGCTTGTTTCAGACCGTAAAGAGCTTTTTCAAACGAAAAACATGGTTAGGTTGTTTATGATCTACAAAACCTTTCAGGTTGAGCTACATAAACTTCCTCATTTAAAAACCCATTTAGAAATGCGCTCTTGACGTCCATTTGAAATAATTTGATTTTAAAATGACAAGCAATAGCAAACAATATACGAATGGACTCGAGTCTAGCTACAGGGGCGAAGTTTCGTCAAAGTCTATACCTTCTACTTGAGAGTAGCCTTGAGCAACTAGTCGTGCCTTGTCCTGATGATAGTACCATCTTCATCTTTCTTGTTCTTGAAGATCCATTTGGTACCTATCACATTATGTTGCTTTGGAGGCTTCGTTAATTCCCAGACTTTGTTTCGCTCCAAATTGATGGAGCTCTTCCTGCATTGCTTTAATCCAGTAGTCATCCTGAAGAGCTTCATCTATTGTCTTTGGTT
>CM055079.1:7294581-7345542 GCA_029204045.2 Tillandsia leiboldiana
TTTTGTTCTAGAGTGCAACACAGGATTTTTAGAAATGTTAATTGCACTTGTGTTGTCACAAAGAATTGTTACCGAAGATGCTGAAATGCGGAAGTCACTCAATACGCTTTTCATCCAAATGAGTTGAGTTGAGCAACTTCCAGCTGAAATGTATTCCGCTTCGGCAGTCGAGAGTGCTATGCAATTCTGCTTTTTACTGTGCCATGCAACAAGGCAATGGCCAAGATAGAAGCATGCACCACTCGTGCTTTTCCGATCATCCACTGATCCTGCCCAATCGGCATCTGAGTATCCAACAATGTCCAGACTTGTTCCCATAGGATACCAAATTCCGAAATTAATTGATCCTTTGATGTACCGGATGATCCGTTTCACCGCTTTCAGGTGAACCTCCTTTGGTGCTGATTGATATCTCGCGCAAATCCCAACACTAAAGGATATATCCGGGCGACTAGCGTGAGGTAAAGTAGACTTCCAATCATACTTCTATACAGTTTCTCGTCTACATTCTCACTATGTGATTCACTTCCAAGTCCCTTGTGGCTAGTTCCCATTGGAGTTGGAAAATCTTTACAATTTTCTAGATCAAACTTTTTGACCAACTCCAGTGCATACTTGGATTGACTCAAGTGAATACCTTCATCATTTTGTTTAATTTGCAATCCAAGAAAATAAGACAGTTCGCCCATCATGGACATCTCAAATTCGCTTTTCATGGTCTCCGCGAATTTAGAAGCATCATTATCTTTTGTTGCACCAAATACAATGTCATCGACATAGATTTGTGCTACAATGAAATTATTTTGATAATGCTTCACAAAGAGAGTCCTGTCAGCTCCCCCTCGAGTATAGCCCTTCTCCAAAAGGTGCTTTGTTAACCTTTCGTACCATGCTCGCGGTGCTTGTTTCAGACCGTAAAGAGCCTTTTTCAAACGAAAAACATGGTTAGGTTGTTTATGATCTACAAAACCTTTCGGTTGAGCTACATAAACTTCCTCATTTAAAAACCCATTTAGAAATGCGCTCTTGACGTCCATTTGAAATAATTTGATTTTAAAATGACAAGCAATAGCAAACAATATACGAATGGACTCGAGTCTAGCTACAGGGGCGAAAGTTTCGTCAAAGTCTATACCTTCTACTTGAGAGTAGCCTTGAGCAACTAGTCGTGCCTTGTTCCTGATGATAGTACCATCTTCATCTTTCTTGTTCTTGAAGATCCATTTGGTACCTATCACATTATGTTGCTTTGGAGGCTTCGTTAATTCCCAGACTTTGTTTCGCTCAAATTGATGGAGCTCTTCCTGCATTGCTTTAATCCGTAGTCATCCTGAAGAGCTTCATCTATTGTCTTTGGTTCGATTAAAGATACGTAGCAAGCAAATCCGCAAACCAACTGCCTTCGAGTTCTAACTCCTTCTTGTGGATCTCCAATGATGTTCGATTCCGGATGATCCTTGGAGATTCGTAGCGTTTGTTGAAATGGAGTACTCGGAGGTACACGAGATGATTCCTGCACATCAGATAAACTAGAAGAACCATTAGATGCATCATTAATATTGGAAGTATTATTATGTGAAGATGCACTAGCAGGAGAATCATCATCTAGAGAGATATCGAGGGTAGATTTTTCAGATTCAAAATGAGAAGCTTCATCTACTTTAACATTTATAGATTCTACAATCGTCTTAGATTCAATGTTAAATACTCGATATGCTCTGCTATTCGTAGAATAACCCAAAAAGATCCCTTCTTCACTTCGAGAGTCGAACTTTCCAAGATTTTCACGGTCACGTAAGATGTAGCATCGACTCCCGAAGATACGAAAGTACTTGATATCCGGTTTTCTACAAAACCACAGCTCATATGGTGTATTCAAGGTTCCTGGGCGCAAATACACTCTGTTAATGACATAGACAGCGGTGTTCACAGCTTCAGCCCAAAAATGTAGCGGTAATTTCCGGCTATGAAGCATCACACGCGCCATCTCTTGAACAACCCTGTTTTTGCGCTCAACAACACCATTCTGCTGAGGTGTATAGGGTGCCGAGAATTCATGTTTAATGCCATTTGAAGTACAAAAGTCAATGAATTTTGAATTTATGAATTCTCCACCCCTATCACTTCTAACACGAATGATCTTTTCATTCTTTTCAATCATAATACGATGGCAAATCTCATGAAAAGAGTCAAACGTATCAGCTTTCTCTCTCAAAAATGCTACCCAAGAAAACCGAGAGAAATCATCAACCAATAAAAAAAAATATACAATTTACCTTGCAAGGATGGTTGACGAGTTGGCCAAAAGAAAAAGAAGAAAAGAAAATAGTCTACACAAACTATACAAGATTTAATCGTAGAACGATTAAGGACAAGGAGGGGTTTCACCTTTGCATACCCAAACCTTTTGAGTTTTGGAGTATGTTGGTAAAGGTTGAGAGATTCTCCTTGAAAACGACGTCTTGTATGATTGATCTTTTTCCTTTGTCATCGTCTTGTTTGAGGTGCTACCAATGTTCTTTCCTTTTGAAAAATCCTTCCTTGAATTCCGGGAAGTGAGCTTATTGGTAGCAATTGCAAGATGTGGTTGATTTGTTCTTTGAACTCCAATCTCGCAATTTCTTTCGATGTGCCCTGCAAAATTACAACGAAAACATACCTTTGAGCTTGACGATTCCGAAGAGGATGAGGTAGGTTTGTTGTCGTTGTTTGTCTTGAATTCCGATGTCGGAGGAGGAGATACCGACTGAGGCACAAAGACTGTCCCACTCGAACTTGGACTGTTTCCAGTTTGAGTGTACCCGAGGCCGAACCGATTTGTTTGACCAAGACCAAGGAGTTTATCCAACTTACTCCTTCCTAAAGAGAATTGCTGTAAGTCATCCTTGAGTTGGAGAATGGTCTCTGTCATTTCCCGTCTTTCCTGTCGGCCCTCGCCATAGAGCTTCAAGAAGTAGTTTGCTTTGTTCACCATATCTATATAGTTCTTCTCGAGCTGCTCATTGGACTCTTGAAGGGAAACATTTGCTTTTATCAAACTATCCCTTTCCACTTCAAGATCGGTCGAGAGAGAAGTTACCCTTTTTACTTCTTCTTCGAGATCCTGCAATCTCCCTCTCAACCCCTTGTTTTGCTTAGCCGGTTTCTTTAAATCCTGTAAAGATCTGTGATAGGCTAGAGCAAACTCTTCACCTTCCGAATCATCCGATTCATTGTCCATTGCATTCTTTTCAACAGTGGAGTTGGACAATGATTCAGACGTACTTGCCATAAAGCACATGAATGGTGAAGATGTGGACGCGTGGAATGCCGTGGAGCTCTTTTCTTCACCACTTGAAGACGACTCATTTGACGTTGAGTTGTCATCCCAAGTGACGACTTGCATCGCCTTCTTCTTTGCCGGATACTTGTTAGGACACTCCGTTGCAATGTGGCCGTAGCCTCGACATTTGAAGCATTGCAGTTGTCCTTCTGAACTTTTCTTATCCTTTGAGAAGTTCTCCTGCTTTCTTGACTTGTGACTTGGAGTACCCTTGCCTTTGTTCGACTTTCCGAAGGATGGAGATTTGCTTGAATTACCCCTTCGAAAGTTGCGGCGAAAATTCCTTGTCAAGAGAGCGAGCTGCTTCTCAAATTCCTCCATAGAAAGGTTCTCGTCATCGTCCGAGGAGGATGTATCCGCGTCTTCTTCCTTAGTTGTTTTCAACGCATAACCTGAAGACTTAGAAGTGGATGCTTTTCCAGAAGAATTGTTAGTATTAAAAGTCATTTCATAAGTTTGTAATGAACCAACTAATTCTTCTACACGTATTTCGTCCGGGTGTTTAATAGTTTCAATGGCAGTAACCTTTGGGCGAAATCGTTCAGGAAGAGTTCTTAAGATTTTTCTTACAATCTTAAATTCTGGAATCTTCTCTCCCAGATTAGCACATGAGTTTACGATATCTTGCAATCGTGTATAGTAGTCCGTGAAAGATTCATTTTCTGCCATCAAAATAGAGTCAAACTTGCTCGTAAGCATCTGCAGTTTCTGAATCTTCACGAGGTTAGTTCCCTCATGTGTAACCTGGAGAACATCCCAGATTTCTTTCGCAGTCTCACATGCCGAGACGCGAGAGAATTCAGTTTGAGATAAGGCATTAAAAATAGCATTAATTCCCTTGCCATTGTAAGAAGATAACTCAAACTCTTCCTTGGTCCATTTCGACCTAGGTTTTAAGGTGTGAACATCAGAGATAAGTTCAGTTGGATTAGTCCATCCTGATTCAATTGAATGCCACACCCTTTCGTCGATGGAAGTTAAAAAGGCTTTCATCCGTACTTTCCAGTACGCATAATTTGTTCCATCAAAGAAAGGGGGTCGATTGATGTTTCCACCTTCAACCATTGTTCACAACCCTATTCCCGCTCTGATACCACTTGTTGGGTCGTATATAATACGGATCTAAATAGGGGAAGAAACACCTAGAGGGGGGTGAATAGGTGTAAACGTATAAACACTCCAAAAATCGTTGCGATAAAACCCAATACGGAAAATAAAATAACACGCAAGATTTTTACGTGGAAAACTCCATCACCGGAGTAAAAAACCACGGGACCGATAACACGGCAGAAATCCACTAGAATTAAAACACGTACAAGGTGATTTACCGTACACACTTACGACTCAACCTTTTCCATACGCTCCTAGAGGATCTTCTCCGCTCGCTCCAGACGCTTCTCGAATCCACGATCTGCGCCCAACGCCGAATCCACGGCGTCCAACGTCGAATCCACGACGTCCGACCGAATCCACGGTCTTCACCCAATAGCACCGTTCGAATCCACGAACGTGCCTCGCTCCGAATCCACGAGAGCGATTGAACCTTGAATCCACAAGGACACGCGAATCCACGCGCCGATTTTTGGGGTAAATCGTTGTTTTTGGGTGGTGATGATCCGCCGAATACTTAGATCAAAGATAGATCGGAAATACCATCTAAGTATTCATTAGTTTGATTCAACTCAAGATGTGAGTATGAAAACCTAGAATCAAACTAATCAATATAGATGAAGAAACATAGAGTATTCTCTAATGATTTCCTTTCTTCTCTATATGTGGATCTATAGCCGTATAAGATGATATATGAAAATGACGGCTATGTGGATCGACCCTAGAAAGAAAGACATAGGGTCTATTTATAGGTTAGAAACCCTAGGAAGGAGATAAGAATCAAAAACCTGCCATTTCTGGATTTTTACGGACGGCGATCCGGATCGTGATAACTAGGATCCGGATCGTCATAACAAAACAGCCAATTCCAGAAAAACGAAGGTTCGGGATCCGGATCATGTGACTACGATCCGGATCGTTCATACAGTTCACCAAACATCAACGTTCGGGATCCGGATCAAGAGACTACGATCCGGATTGCGACGATGTATGAACGAACCACCTTCGGGATCCGGATCGAACAACCTGATCCGGATCCTGAACATGTCCCAAGTCCAGTTTTTGATTTTTATGCAATGAAAGATTCTTCCAAGTGTTTCTACTCTACAAGAAGTATTCGGATCACACAAATTCTTTAGTTAAACATACCTGATCCTTTTGAATTCTTCTTTCTTGAGATTGAGTTAAATGATCCAACTTTCTTCACCTTCAATCTTCAAGACTTGAGACTTTCACGAAACTACGCCAACTCAAATTCCGTAACATATACTCTCAAAAACATAAGCACAAATATGTTTGTGAATTTTTTACTATTGAATTTGCATTGGGATTTATACTTTTGTAAAGTCAACTAAAGAGAGAGAAAGAAAAAGTAAATAGCACAAATCTCATTACAAATCCAATGGTACAAAATTCACATGCATATTTGGGATTGTGCTTTTGAGAATAGATAAGCTCTACTCTCTCTCTCTCTCTCTCTCTCTCTCTCTCTCTCTCTCTCTCTATCTATATATATATATTTACATACATATATATAGAGTCCGGCTACTATGATTGTATAAGCACCAAGCAATTGGTGCTTGTAAGTTTTATACCGTTAAATCTGTCACTTTGACTAATTTCATTCCTTAAATCATTCTATTCCCCCAACCACTCACTTAACCGAAGGGCCCACTATCATCCTCATCACAAATCTTTTCATCCAATGGTTAAAAACCTACAAGCACCAATAAATATATATATATATATATACATATATATATATATATATATATATATATATGTATATATGTATATATATATGTATATATATATATATATATGTATATATATAAGTATATATATATACATATATACATATATATATATATATATATATATATATACATACATATATATATATATATATATATATATATATATATATATATATATATATATATATATATATATATATACATATACATATATATATATAATATATATATATATATATATATATATATATGTATATATATATACTTATATATATACATATATATATATATATATACATATATATATATATATATATATATATGTATATATATATATATATATATATATATATATATATGTATATATATATATATATATATATATATATACATATATACATATATATATATATATGTATATGTATATATATATATATATATATATATATATATATATATGTATATATATATATATATATATATATGTATATATATATATATATATATACATATATATATATATACATATATATATATATACATATATATATATATACATATATATATATATACATATATATATATATACATATATATATATACATATATATATATATATATATATATATATATATATAGGGTCCGACTATTATACTTTTATGAGTAAAATCCCTTCGTACTCATAAGTTTTCGGCTCTTGGATGAAAGAATGTGCGGTTAGGATTATAGTGGTCCCCTATTATTTATACTATTTCACTAATAACTCAGTAAACCCTATGGGGACCACTATCATCCTAGCCGCACATCCCTTCATCCAAGGGCAAAAAAGTTATGAGTATAAAGGGATTTATACTCATAAGAGTATAGTAGCCATACGCTATATATATATATATATATATATATATATATATATATATATATAAAGAGAGAGAGAGAGAGAGAGAGAGAGAGAGAGAGAGAGAGAGAATAGAGCTTAAAAGTACATGCCTATTTATGCTTGTGATTTTTTTACCATTTGATTTGTATTGGAATTTGTGCTATTGTAAAATCAACTAAAGAGAGAGAGAGAAAAAGTAAAAAACACAAATCTCAATACAAATCCAATGGTAAAAAATTCACAAATATGGATAGATTTCTGCTTTTAAAAGTATATAAGCTGTACTCTATATATGTGACACGTTTTGTAGCGCATTGTTTGGTGTGTCAGTAGGTCAAAGTTGAGCATCAACGGCCAGCGAAAAAATTGCACCCACTTCCTATTCCACAGTGGAAGTGGAAGTGGATTACCATGGATTTTGTTACGGGTCTCCCACGGTCACAGCTTGGACATGATGTAATCTGGGTCGTGGTGGATCTGTTAATAAAACCATTACATTTCTTGCCTATTCATACTACGTGGTCACGGAGCGTTTGGCACAGTTGTACATCGATGAGATAGTGAGACTACACGGGGCGCCGGTTATGATCACATCTGACAGGGAGACGCGCTTCGTATCAAATTTCTGGAAGAGTTTGTAGTGCACCGATTCCGCAAAATGGCGAAATGCGGCGAAAATACTTGTAACACATTTTAAATGTAATTACAAGTGAATTGGAAGCATTTCAAATCGATGCAAAGGCCGTCGAGTCGAAAAGTGAGTTGGAGTTGAGAAGTTGGAAGCTTCAAGTTGTGAAGCTTAAGTTGTTGTGCGCCGACTCTGCAAAATGGCGAAGTGGGCGAAAATACTTGTAATATATTTTAAATATGATTACAGTTGAATTCGGTGCATTTCAGACCGACGCAAAGGGCATCGAGTCGAAAAGTGAGTTGAGGTTCCAAGACTTGGTATATTGCAGGATTTCTTTTTTTTTTTGTTATCGGCAAGCAGTTTTGAGGCCCTTTCGTGAGGGTTTAGAGCAATCAATAATTTAAAAAGAAATCGTGGGGGGCTTCAGAAAAGTTTGCCGATAAAAAGGAAAGAAATGTTGAGGTGAGAGATCAAAAGAAAATAGGAGAACAAAGATGAGCAAAAAGGGGAAAAAATTGTAGAAACTACAGTTTTCTGTTGTAGTTTTATCGGCAAGTGTTTTCGGGGCCCATTTTTACGGGCCTAGAGCTCTCAAAAAAAATATAAGGGGCCTTTGGAGGGCTTTAGAAAAATTTGTAGATGAGAGGGAAGAAAAAAATTTGCAATAACTTCCCAGTTGGTGACAAGAAGTGGACGAAAAGGGGTTCCTGAAATTTACTCACTACTGGAGCAAACTGTAGGTTTGGGGGCAGTGAAGGGAAAAAAATTTTAAGTTAGGGGCAATTATGTAAAATCATATCCCCTACCCAACTACCCCCCTGCAGCATTAACTCCCCTCTCTCTCTCTATTTGAATGCTTCCACCCACCCTTCCTCTCTCTGTTGGAGCAGGAAAGAAAGAAAGAAAGAAAGAAAGAAAGAAGTAAGAAAGAAAGAAGAGAATGAGTTGGAGTTGGAGCCAGCAGCAGCCACCCCTCTCTCCCTCCTTCCCTCTCATTTCAAGGTACTATCTCTCTCTCTCTTTCCCTCTGTTGCACCAGAGAAGGGAAGGAAAGAAAAAGGGGAAGAAAGAAAAGGAATGAAGAGAGTGCTGCAGCTTGCTGCTGCCAGCAGCAGCACCAGCTGTGCCAACAGCAGCATTGCTGCAACAGCCAGCAGCAGCATTGGCTGCTGCAGCTGTGGCCTTTGGAGCTTTAAGAGGAATTTATCTTTTTTTCTTTTATCTTCTCCATTGGGCAAAGGACATCAAAGAGATGAAAAAAAAAAAAATATTCAAATTGGGTTTTTCTCCAATTTTTAGGGCATTTTTCCCTAAGTTAAAGAAATCAAAATTTCTCTTTAGCAAGCATGTCAAGAATGGAATTTTCATTCCCTTCTCTTTTAATTGTTCCAAAAAGCCCATCAAGAGAAATGAGAGTAAATCTAGGATTACTCTTTTATGTTTTGTATAGGGTTCCTAGTTTTACAAATTTCATAGGAGTAGTGAATCGTAAAAATAATTTCCTCATGATTTTTCTTTTCATTTTAGGAAAATCTTGGAGATCAAGAGAGCAACATTTGTCTCTTTCAAAAACAAAGAGAAACATTGAGGTGGGGGATTCTAGCGAACAAGGGTGACCTCTCCCCTTGTCTTTTCCTTTTAATTAGAAGCATGTTAATAGAAGGTTAGGGTAGCACGTGAACCATATTATGTAAAGAAAATTGGAAAATGTCTATGTTGTAAGATGGAAATTATGACCTAGGAGAAAACCTAGTTTAAGGTTCTAATGAGTGGCATTCACCTTAGGACTTCACGAGTGACATTATACTTGAGTCAACTAAGGTTGTATCTATAGTTAAAACTTAACTTAGAGTCAAGTCTCTAAGGGAACATAGAATGGTTGAGGTTAAAATGCAAAGTGAGTAAAATCTCTAGAGTTGTTCTTAGGGAATTGGGTATAATTAACCTTTACTTTAACTTCAACTTGAGCAAGAATGAAAGTAAAAAAATTAAGTCCAAGGGACTTTGGTTATCTTGAGGCACGGACCTAGGATAAAGAAATGAGTAAATAAAAGATAAGCTAAAAGCTTAAATGAAAGAGAAAGAAATTGCCAAGGGGCAATGTGAGCTAGAGGCTCAAATGAGAAAGAAAGAAAAAAAAGAAGGGCACAATATGCAAGAAAGGCTAAGAGCCAAGGCAAAAGAAATGAAGGAAAAAAAAAAAAAAAGAAAAAGATAAAACGAGCGTATCTTCGAGGGTGAAATGCAGCTCTTGTCGGAGTTAACGGCAGTGTCCCTCTCCCGGGCAGTGACCCGTATGACAAGTTCCCCGTTGGACAGGGTAACACTTGAGGTGTTATCGACAACCTTAGAGATCTTGTCTTATGGTAGCATGACTGCCGGGCTGGGGCCCGTTGGGCAAGATTCTCCGAGGGTTTAGCAACTTTAACTAAAGCACAAAGAAAAGAAAGAAAGTGATTGGTCAAGTAAGAGGTTTGGCTAAGGAGGTACCTTAGAACAACATAGAGTCGTGTCATGGCAAAGGTAGAGTTATTTGAGCATATTAGATAGAATTTACAGCTTTCAATACTGTATTTATTCTCTATTATATTGTTTCCATTGGACCAAGCGGTGCAGGACATTCTTTCTCGATGGTTGAACCCACTGGGAACCTTTCCGTAGTTCTAACACCCTTTGGGTGACATCCCCACAGGTCCAGGTACATCGAGCGAGGCACGCGACAAGGGCAAGGGCCCAACATAGTAGCGACCTAGCAGTCTAGAGTCGCTAGCACATTTTGGAGCGTTTATTATTTTTGAGCAAAATTTGTATGTGGGGAACATTGTAAACATTAATGTTTTAAGTTTCATTTTGGAAAAAAAAAAAGAAATGTTGTAATACTTTAAGTTTAAAGTTCCATATAAAAGAGAGTTGTAATATATTTGAAGTTTATTATTTCGTTTAAATATTGTACTTTCATTTCCTTCTATCTGGTTGTATGAATGAATGAAAGTTTTAATGTCATAGTTTAGTACTTTAATTATTTACTCTTCCGCTTACACTAAACTGTGAATGTTGGAATGAACCGTTCCTTTCGGGTGTGGAAAGGTCATGCTCGTTTGGCGGGTCTGTTGGCGCGCCCGAACTGGCCAAATTGGCAGGCTCGGGGCGTGACAAATAAGAGTGGTATCAGACCCTAGGAATACTTCTAGGTGGTTAGCGAACCTTAGGAAGACCCTAGGGTTTAGGCACGCGAGAGTGTGTAGATCTTTTGGTGAAAGTATATGATTAGGTTTTATGATTCCCAAGAAGGATATTGGGAATGGATCGAGGGAAATGAACTTCCACTAGCTAACGATATGTTGGGCAGCCGACAACGTAACGTTAGGAGTGAGAGGGAGTGTTCCTCCTTACTTTCGCATAATTGGGTTGACGAACCCTTATTGTATTTAATTATTCCGCATTCAATTACGCAAACGTCCGAGTTATTAAATTTGGACTAATGTTTATTGTGGTGTGCAGATAGCTATGCCACCGCGAAGGGAGACACGTTTGACGCGGCTCGAGCTGGGGGAGGGCTCCGGGTCGAGCGATGTTCACGAGTTGTGAGAGCAGATGGCTGCGCTGATTGGCATGGTGCAGCAGCAGGCGGAGGCCTCTTTGCGACAGGACGAAGCTTCCCGCCAACGGCAGGAGGAGGCGTTTCGGCACCAGGAGGAAGTGTCAAGACGGCAAGCGGAGCAGATAGAGAGGCTCCAGGAGATGATGGCGCAGCAGGTTGAGGCTGTGCAGACGGCGCATGAGTGCACGGCCTCGCCTCAGGTGGGGGCGACTATGGGAGGTGTGGCTATGGCGGCCGAGCCTATGGCGGCGCGCCCAGCACCATCTGTGGGGGCTATTAGGGAAGTGCCCCAGCGAGCCGACTCGGAGGCAGGTGACGCCGAGTATGCGGCCCAAAGGGCGGAGTAGGATCGGGCGATGGAGGTCCACGCCAGTTTCCAGAAGTTTCACCCGCCGACCTTTAGCAGCGACAAGACTGACCCCATAGTGGTGGAGTCCTG
Source organism: Tillandsia leiboldiana (assembly GCA_029204045.2). Taxonomy (NCBI): domain Eukaryota; kingdom Viridiplantae; phylum Streptophyta; class Magnoliopsida; order Poales; family Bromeliaceae; genus Tillandsia; species Tillandsia leiboldiana. The sequence continues at coordinate 7,306,319 of CM055079.1, forward strand.
GATCGACTCTATGGAGAGATTGTTTTTGACCCTTTGGGTGCTGGCGTGGGACCACGTTACTCTGGCAGTTCCCCATCTTAATAATGTGGCACACCGATGGTGGAAGGCGGAATTGGAGAGGCGGGCTAGGATGGCATTGCCTGAGCCAACTTGGGAGGAGTTCAAGGAGTTGTTCTTCGCTAGTTACTTCCCCGACAGTGCAAAACAGCAGATGGAGGACGACTTCAAGAACCTTCATCAAGGAAGCCGATCAGTCCAGAAGTACGAGTGCGAGTTCTCTCACATCGTCAGCTGCTTGCCCACCGTCGTGCGGAGTGAGTGGGACAAGGCGCGGTGCTTTGAACGGGGCCTTCGACCAGCCATTTATTCAAAGGTCCAGCCGTTCAACATCGCGACCTACAGGGAGATTGTTGATAGATCTCGCCTCGTGGAGCGGGGTGACATGGTGGTGCGCCGAGAACGAGAGGCGTACGAGAAGGATAAGGGAAAAGAAAATGAGAAGAAGCGGCACCAGGGCGGCTCTGGGGGTCATGGTCACTATCAGCGGCCCCCTAAGCAGCCGCGACAATAGCATTACCCTCGGGGGCCTCGAAAGCCTATGGCTCCTGAGCGGTGTGTTATCTATGGAGGACAGCATCGACCGACCGAGTGCCCGGAGCGCGAGGGGAGATGCTACAAGTGTGGCCGGCCGGGCCACTTTGCTCAGGACTGCTGGAGGGGCACGCACCCCGCCCCGGCCGGGCCGATGATCCAGGGTGCCCCGAGGCAGCATCAGAAGGCGGTGCCAGCTCTACCAGCTACACGCCCAGTCGCACCACAGTGGCCGCCGAGCGAGCGGGTTTTTGTCGCTCAGGCGAAGGAGGATGAGCCAGTGGCCGACGATGTCATGGCAGGTATAATTTTTATTAATGATGTTGGATGCAGGGCTTTAATCGATACGGGTGCATCGCATTCATTCATATGTATATTCTTTGCCATGAGACACGGTCTAGATGTTTTACAATCTACTAATGTTACGACGGTTCAAGTGCCGGATAGTTCTTTGGAGATTTCGGAGAGTTGTCCCGCCTGTCCTGTGCGGATTAACGAGTGGATTATGACCGTGGACTTCTTGGTCTTGAGATGGCTAGGGGGTTACGACGTGATTTTGGGGATGAATTGGCTCTCCAAGTACTACGCCACTATCGACTACGAGCTGGACAGAAGGACTATGTTTTCAAGGCATGTAAGGGTTCTCTATTTGCCTCGGTGGTTTCCGCTTCGCGAGCCAAGAAGCTGATCGATAGAGGGTGTGTGGCCTATCTGGCTACTGTTGTGGAAGGGCACAAGAAGAAACCCAATGTGGAGGATATTCCCGTGGCGCGGGAATACCCCGATGTATTTCCCGCGGAGTTGCCGGGTATGCCGAGGGATCGGGAGATCGAGTTCATCATAGACTTGGTTCCCGGGACGGCTCCAGTTTCAAAGGCTCCTTATAGGATAGCCCCGGCGAAGTTGAAGGAGCTTAAGGCTTAGTTGCAGGACCTGCTGGACAAGGCTTTCATCAGACCCAGCGTATCTCCTTGGGGATCTCCAGTCCTGTTTGTGAGGAAGAAGCACGGGTCACTTCGGCTATGTGTGGATTATCGGGAGCTCAACAAATTGACGATCAAGAACCGATATCCATTGTCGCGAATCGACGATTTATTCGACCAATTGCAAGGTTCCCGGGTATTTTCGAAGATTGATCTTCAATCGGGATACCACCAGTTGAAGATTAAGCCGGAGGATGTTCACAAAATGGCTTTTAGGACGCGGTATGGATATTATGAATTCACTGTAATGCCTTTCGGGTTAACTAATGCCTTGGCGGCATTCATGGATTTAATGAACCGTGTCTTTCAGCCTTTCCCAGATCAATTTGTCGTAGTCTTCATTGACGACATTTTGATCTACTCCCGAAGTGACGACGAGCACGAGGATCACCTACGACAGGTATTGCAAGTGCTTCGGGAGCGAAGCCTATTCGCGAAGTTGAAGAAATGCGAATTTTGGCTTAGGGAAGTGGCATTTTTTGGGCATGTGATTTCTGAGCTGGGGGTGTCTGTGGACCCCAAGAAAATTGAAGCTATGAAAGATTGGCCCCGACCAACCAATGTCACCAAGGTTCGAAACTTTATCGGACTTGCGGGGTATTATAGGCGGTTTGTGGAAGGGTTCTCCAAAATTACCATTCCACTTACCGGCCTCACAAGAAAAGGGGCTAAGTTCGTTTGGAGCGATGCTTGTGAAAGAAGCTTCCAGTTGCTCAAGGACAAATTGACGTCGGCTCCAATCCTTGCTTTACCTATCGCGGGGAAAGAGTTTGTGGTGTATAGTGATGCCTCGGGGAGTGGTTTGGGGTATGTACTTATGCAGGACGGGAAGGTTATAGCCTACACCTCCCGGCAGTTGAAGAGTTATGAAAAGAATTACCCCACCCACGACCTCGAGCTTGCCGCGATGATATTTGCATTTGAAGTTATGGCGCCATTATCTATACAGGGAGCATTGTGAGATTTACACGGATCACAAAAGCCTCAAGTACTTGTTCACTCAGAAGAAATTGAATCTGAGGCAGCGTCGATGGTTGGAACTCCTTAAAGACTATGATGTTAGCATCTTATACCACCCGGGGAACGCAAATGTGGTGGCCGACGCGTTGAGCAGGAAATTCATGGAGAATCTCGCCATGGCCATTACCGACCAATACCTGTTGCAATCCGAAATGCGACAGTTTGGCTTGGAAGTTGTGGCTCCCGGTGCACCCGCGAAGCTTATGACACTTAGGGTGCAACCTACCTTGTCACTCCCTGGGGTCGAAACTGCGACCCGGGCCCGCCAATAGATCCACCGCCCATACGGGAAGCCCCGTATAGACGAAGCCTCTAACCTGCAAAAAGAAGGATACTATAGCTATACAGATATCAGAGCTGAAAAGTAAACTACTGAAATAAGAAATAATACAACTCCAAAAGTACAAGTCTGAACCTCACTACAAAAGTCTCTCAAAAATAAAACTCTCAAAAGTAACTAACAACAATAATCCAACAGACTGCACTACTAAGCTCCAAGAAAGGGGTACAATTATACTCCAAGGACGGGTAGGAAACTAGCTCGCGACTCCCTCACCTCGATCAGCAACAGAAGGATCAGCAACACCCGTAGAGGACTCTGCAAAACAAAGGAGAGGAAAGAGGAGGGGAGGGAGAAGAACCCCAGCGGGTGTGAGAACTACACCAACACGTAGTTCTCAGTGGGTACCGCCACCAAGCCCGACGGTCTGCCCACTAAGTCTACTAGAGGCATAAGATAACAGGAAAACTGTACTAATGTAAAGGTAAGCTAGAAAGAAATCTACAGCTATTATGCCTCTATCTACAATGCTCAATGGGTGATACAGATGAAAATGATGCATCGATTCTAACCCAAATACTCAATCAACACAATCACAGTGACTGCCACATGGGGTCCAGTCAAACCTGCGCCCACCTACTGCCATTATATCCACGGAGGACTGGACTTACGTAGGGCGTCCGTGACTGCCTAAAAAAGGCCCAGCCAGAGGGACTGCGTCGACAAGTCACGATAGCAAAGTAACAGGCCTAGCTCCGGAGTGACACTTGAGGGGCGCGACCCCACCGAGGAAAGTATCCGCGCATCTCTGTCGAGCTCAATATGGCTCATGCAGGCTATAATCCAATCCACGATCAACAAGATCGACAGTACCCAAATCACCTCTCTAACTCACTAACAGGAAATACTCGAACAGTCAAGACCGCTGTCAACCCAACAGCTCCCGAAAAAAAGACATCAACTCAACATGCAAACTCACTAGCTGGGTATACTCCACAGCCGACAACAATGAAGGGTCCGGGAACCCCGAAAGACTCTACCTACAACCCAAATCAAACAAGAACAGACTCTAGGCATAGCCTCTCGTTGTTCTCGACCCAAAGAAAAAGGCAGCCCTTAGAACCCAGACCACTCGAATCCTCTTGAGTGAGGAAGTTTACAGGAAAGATGTGACATTTATTACTGAAAACTATTTTTCACTCAAACCCACGCGGGGTGAAGACTAAAAGTAGTTCCTTTTTGTAAAACCATCTTGATTTGAGGAAAACCCTTTTTTTAATGATTTTTAGTTCTTTTAGGAAAAATAGTTAGTAAACAAGTTTTATTCCCAACCCCGAAGGGCTAATGCCTTCGTCCAATCAGACAAGAACAGACTCCGGCGACCCTTCGATATTTGGAAGAAAAACATTGGTTGACTAAAATCATGTGTGTCCAAAAAGGTTCTGGGTTCAAGGTCCTGCTATCACTGGTATACTACTGCCACTAACACAGTGGCGACACATAAATCAGAGAAACACGATATCCCGGGACCACCGTTTACCCAAACGGCTCCCGCCACAAATATAAGACTAGCTACCTCTACCAGACTCCACTCTGCCCCCAAGCACGAGTGTAACATGCATCCTACACTAGAAAATAAATCCCGACCACTCGGCCCACTACCCAGGCGAGAAAACACTATGTCCAGGAATAGAATGTAAAGTGTGGATGTCTAAAGCATAAATGAACCTAGCCCAAGCGAGAGTTTTCTACTAGTCTGGTTTACACATGCAAACATATAACAGGGTGCTAGGTCAAGTTCCAATAATAGCATTTAGTTTAACTAAAGCAAGATCAGGGAACATTAACTAACATGATTTCAATAACAACACAGGAAATATAGCATCTCTCTCTCTAACATGCATTCTAACATATCTCACAATCATGCATGCTTTCTATACAATTGAATTAATAAACCGTCCACCGGTTTTGGAGACGAAGCAACCCACATGAAGTACGCGTCAATCCAAGATCCAAATAGGTTCAAACTGAACAGGGACAAATCCTCGGATTCCCACGATTCCAACGGGCTCAAAAACACCCAAAAACTCCTCCTGGGTACAAAGATATGGTCAAAACATTGCAATAAGCAAAAATTCCCACAAACACATGCTGCTATAAAATCAGTCCAGAAAATGCTTAAATACCACCTTCGAGATAATCTTAAAAAATTCCAATAAAAATACGAAGGCGATTCTCGCGAAGAGTAGATGTCAATTGAGTCCTCACGGGCAGAAATCCGATACCCGAGTGCAGAGAAAAAAATCCAACAAGCCTCCGCTGTCCAGAAAAACCACCAGCAGGAAAGGGGTTCAAAGATGTTCCAGAAACCCCAATAAAAACCCAAAAATGAGAGGAGAAGAAAACACAAAAAACGGAGATCTACCTCTCGTGGAACCGATGTCGCAAAAATCGTCCAAAAATTCCTTCCGAGTAGCTCTGTGGACCTCGTGGACCGAAATGCAACGAAAATTGGCCACCGAAGAAGAAACGTCGCACTGCGCCGAATCGCCAAAGCCATCGTTGTCGCGCCCTCCAAAAATTTCGAAAATCCCTCGAGAGATGCAGCACAAGATGATAAACAAGGTTGCTTGAGGGCTCTATCACAGCTGGGCTCGGGAAAAGGGTCCAAAGGCTCAAGAAAGGGGGATATTTATAGCCCAAGCCCACCAAAGGGAGGCCTCGGATTCGGGTGCAAGAATCTGGCGCCCGAATCCGGCCCGGCCCAAGAACAGTGCGCGCCCGAAACGCCCTCGTTGCGCCACGTGTCCCGCCCGCGCCCAACGCACACGCGCCCACCAATCGCGGCACGCTGCGTGGCAGCGCGGTCCATGGCGGGGACCGTGGGCCGCGGTTCATGGCGGCCCAGCCGGGTCGCTGCGCCCGCCAATGGGCGGGCGACACGTGGCCCGGCGGGGTCCACCGTGCGCCGTGCCCGGCGCGAGATGCGCGTGGTCGCGCGTGCGTTGATCCGCCAATCCGCGCGCACCACGTGGCAGCTCCCTCCGCTTGCTGCTCCCGATGCACGCCAAGTGGGCCGTGGATCGGCCCACCCGAGAAATCGGCCCGTTTGGCCCATTTCACCCGAAAATAGCCGATTTTCAACGTTTTCGCGCACTGAGTCCGTTTTTGGCATCTGTTTGACGCACAACGGGCTCGACACACCAATAATGGGTGTTTTCTCACCGCCGACCACCCAGACAGGTCGTACGAAAAAACCGGGACACCACATACCTTGTTGGAGAGAATCAGGGAAAAGTAAACAACCGATGAAAAGCTCCAAAAGGTGATATATGATGTTGAGGGTGGAGATGCGAAGGATTTTAGTGTGGATTCTGCGAGAATCTTGAGGTTTCGGGGTCGTGTGTGTGTACCTAATGACGAGGATATCTGTGAGATGATTCTTCAAGAAGCACACCGATCACCGTATACTATTCACCCCGGCGGCACTAAAATGTACAAGGACTTGAAGGCACAATTCTGGTGGCCGGGTATGAAGAAGGATGTTGGGCACTTTGTGGCTAGATGCTTAGTGTGCCAACAGGTCAAGGCCGAGCATAGACTTCCTCCGGTGGGCAAACTTCAAAGTCTACAATTCCCGTTTGGAAGTGGGAGAATATCGCAATGGATTTCATCGTGGGCTTGCCTAGATCTCAAGCGGGCCACGACGCGATTTGGATGGTGGTGGATAGGTTGACCAAGGCGATTCATTTCTTGCCCGTCCACACCACATGGTCGAGGGACAAGTTGGCGCAGTTGTATATTGATGAGATTATGCGCCTTCATGGAGTTCCTATTTCTATTGTGCCGGATCGAGACCCCCGATTCGTTTCACAATTCTGGAAGAGCTTCCACAAGACTCTGGGAACACGCCTGGACTTCACTACAGCGTATCATCCTCAGAGCGATGGTCAATCTGAGATGACCAATCAAATCCTCGAAGATATGCTTAGGGCGTGTGTCCTGGATTATGGCTCAGGGTGGCAATGGTATTTACCCATGGCCGAGTTCGCCTACAATAATAGCTACCAGGACAGCATTGGAATGGCGCCTTTCGAGGCGTTGTATGGCAGGAAGTGCCGGTCTCCGTTGCATTGGAGCGAGGTCGGCGAGAGGTCAACATTAGGCCCTGATGTTTTGCAAGAGGCCGAAGAAAAGGTGCAAATTGCGCGTCAAGGTCTAGTGACGGCGCAAAGTCGGCAAAAGAGCTATGCGGATAGAAGGCGACGCGACCTAGAATTTAAGGTCGGGGATCATGTGTTTCTGAAGGCGTCGCCCATGAAAGGTGTTGTGCGATTTGGGATGCGGGGAAAGTTAAACTCTCGCTTTCTTGGTCCTTATGAAGTTTTGGAGCTAGTTGGCCCAGTGGCCTATAAAGTGGCATCGCCCACAGATTTGGCAGGAGTACATGATGTGTTCCATGTATCACAACTCCGCCAGTATGTCCATGACCCGAGACACATAATCAACTACCCACCGCTTGATCTACGGGAGGACATGAGTTACAACGAGTTCCCGTACAAGATTGTTGACCGGCGTGAAAGGAGGCTAAGAAATCGCTCCATACCTTATGTGAAAGTGCTTTGGACGAGGCACAGCGAAGAAGGCCACGTGGGAGCTTGAGGCCATGATGCGGGAGCACTACCCTCGCCTATTCGAGGAATAAACCCTAAGATATGTGAGTTCTCGTTTCGCGGACGAAACTCCTAAAGGAGGGGAGAATGTAGTTCACCGATTCCGCAAAATAGCGAAATGCGGCGAAAATACTTGTAACACATTTTAAATGTAATTACAAGTGAATTGGAAGCATTTCGAATCGATACAAAGGCCGTCGAGTCGAAAAGTGAGTTGGAGTTGAGAAGTTGGAAGCTTCAAGTTGTGAAGCTTAAGTTGTTGTGCGCCGACTCCGCAAAATGGCGAAGTGCGTCGAAGATACTTATAACATATTTTAAATATGACATCAGTCGAATTCGGTGCGTTTCGGACCGACGCGAATGGCATCGGGTCGAAAAGTGAGTTGAGGTTCCAAGACTTAGCATATTGCAGGATTTCTGTTTTTTTGTTATCGGCAAGCAGTTTTGAGGCCCTTTCGCGAGGGTTTAGAGCAGTTAAAAATTTAAAAAGAAATCGTGGGGGGCTTCAGAAAAGTTTGCTGATAAAAATGAAAGAAGTGCTGAGGTTAGAGATCAAAAGAAAATAGGAGAACAAAGAGGAGCAAAAAGGGAAAAAAAATCTAGAAATTGCAGTTTTCTGTTGCAGTTTTATCGGCAAGTGTTTTCGGGGCCCATTCTTACGGGCCTAGAGCTCTCAAAAAAAATATAAGGGGCCTTTGGAGGGCTTTAGAAAAATTTGTAGATGAAAGGGAAGAAAACAAATTGCAATTTCAACTTCCCAGTTGGTGACAATAAGTAGAGAAAAAGGGGTTCCCGAAATTTGCTCACTGCTAGAGCAAACTGCAGGTTTTGGTGCAGTGAAGGGAAAAAAAATTTAAGTTAGGGGCAATTGTGTAAAATCACATCCCCTACCCAACTACCCCCCTGCAGCATTAACTCCCCTCCCTCTCTCTCTCTTTGAAGGCTTCCACCCACCCTTCCTCTCTTTGTTGGAGCAGGAAACGAAAGAAAGAAAGAAGGAAGAAAGAAAGAAGAGAAGAATGAGTTGGAGTTGGAGCCAGCAGCATCTACCCCTCTCTCCCTCCCTCCCTCCCTCTCATTTCAAGGTACCATCTTTCTCTCTCTTTCCCTCTGTTGCACCAGAGAAGGCAAGGAAAGAAAAAGGCGAAGAAAGAAAAAGAATGGAGAGAGTGCTGCAGCTTGCTGGAAGAACGGAAGCAAATCGGACCAGATTTGGTGGAGGAAACGGAAGCGAAGGTTCACACGATTAGACAACGGCTCTTGACCGCGCAAAGTCGGCAAAAGAGCTACGCGAACCGGAGACGGCGTGACTTGGAGATTCAAGTCGGGGAGCATGTGTTGCTCAAGGTATCTCTGTCCAAGGGCATCCGACGGTTCGATTTGCGGGGGAAATTGAGCCCGCGGTTTGTGGGACCGTTCGAGATTTTGGAGCGGATTGGTCCCGTAGCGTATCACTTGACTCTACCACCAAGTCTTGAGAAAGTGCATGACGTGTTTCATGTATAAATGCTTCAAAAATATCTACCCGACCCATCGCATGTGATTAGTGCTACATCGGTGGAGTTACAAGAGGATTTGAGTTTTGAGAAAACACCGATACGGATTTTAGCACGGGAAGAGAAGAAGTTGAGGAAACGATCGATTCCGTATGTGAAGGTCCAATGAAGTAACCACGAGGAATGTGAAGCCACCTGGGAACTTGAGTCAAAGATGAGGGACTATTATCCGGACCTATTCTCGATGGATACGAGCTAAGTTTCGGGGACGAAACTTCTTTTAAGGGGGGAGTGATGTAGTGTCCAGGGTTTTTTCTTTTTCATCACTTTCGATGTGAGTGGAATTTTGCTTACTTTTCGTTTATATCGATTTTACCGATTTTGGTTTTCATGTTGTAGAGCGCGTTAAACGGAGAACGGCAGTGCGATCGGCTAGAAAATCCGACGAACGAATCTCCCGGTGCGATTTTTCGAAGGTAATGGGTTAAAAAAGTTTTTAAACATCCATTAATGGTGTATGGCGCTTTAAAATCCGTGCCGATGCATGAAGGGCGTTTCGGTAAATTTGGCACGCAAATCGAGAAAAAACAGTTACAAAAGATAGAATTGGTTGAAGTGGTTACAATTTCTCTTATAAATAGAAGAGATTCAGAGATCGGTTTTACTTTACATGCTTGAGAAAAGAAACAAGAAAACCCTCATTTTCTGTTTTTGAAAGAAAGTGATTCGTCTTCTTCCTCGAGGTGCGCCCAAGAGATCGGAATTGGAACCGCCGTCATCATCGGAGATCAGAGTTGGAGCACCATCACTGTCGGAGACCGGAGATCGGAAAGCGGGTTCGGACATCGCATCGTCTTCCCCGTCGTTGAAAGGACGATTCTTGGCTTTTCATTAACGTCGTTTCGGTATTCATGGGGTTTATCGTGCTTTCATTTGGGTTTCTTGGGGTTACCATCGGAGCGGGGGTTGTGAACGAAGTCGTTGCCGCCACCGTCGGGTGAAACGGGAGGCCGTTGCCGCCGTCGGGTTTGACGGGAGGCCGCCACCGCCGTTAACAAAGTTGCTAGGCCGTCGCCGCCGTGCCGGGCCTAAAACGTTGCCTTGATGGAGGTCACCGTCGCCGCTTGCTTACCCGCACCGCACGCCGCCGCTCCGCAAGGACGCGCTGTCGCTGCCTTGCCGCGCCCGCGCGCTGCTGCTTGCATGCCGTCGCGCGCCCGCAGCCTTGAAGCATTCCGTCGCCGCGCGCGCCCTCAGCCGCAGCCCGCAGCCGTGCACCAGGCGCTGCAGGCCCAGCAGGCCCAGCGGCGCGCGCCAGGCCCGCAGGCCCAGAGCTGCAGCGCCAGGACTGCAGCTGTCGCGCCCGCTCTGCTGCCGTGTCGCCTTGTTGCGCGTGCCGCTTGCCCTGCTGCCACGCGTTGCTTTGCAGCCCGTGCCGATGCGCGCGCTGCCGGCGCCTGTGGATGCCGCTCATGCCTTGCGCATCGCCGCTGTTTTTCTTGCTGCCGCCGCTTGCTCTTGCCCGCCGCAAGCCGTCGCATGCCTTTTTGCATGCCGTCGCCATTCCGTAAGTCGCCGCCACTTCGCACCTTGACGGAATCATCCGAAAAATTCCGTCAAGCGATTTTTCGTGCCGTTTTCACAGTCAGAACCCCAGTTTGACCCACGAATCACGGTTTTGCTGCCCGAATGTGTTTTTGGTAATGGTTTTTAGTATATTTTACCGTCATGAGGTGTTTTTACTCTTTTGTCTTCGCGGGTATCGCCGACACAACGATAGGAGCCCGGACTCTTCTTTTTGACACCGAGGGGTTCGCCGTTTTCATCCGCACAGGATCACGAATAGTTTTGAAGGGTTTTTAGGTTCCAATTTCATCACGAGTCAAGGTGGGCAACCGAACCAAGATAGGGGACGTTGTTGAACGGTGGTGTTCAACCATACTCTTCCTTTTGCTGTTTCTTTTGATATTATTATTTTAAATGAAAGGAATTATATCGTCACGGTTATTATGACGAGACGGTATATTCGTAAAGGATATAGATGGATCGTTTGACTTATCAGTTTCAGTTACCGTAATTGTTACACGAGTATGGGATCGTGTGGCTCATGGCGCTGTCACGTACACCAGCAGTTTGGCCACCGTAAGGATGTACTTTTCCGGAGAAGTGATCTATCTGACCCGTGATCGCTACGCAATCAGAGCGTGACGCAACCCCCGTGGTTGGAGCGGAATCGCGGTTAGAAGTAATTTGTAATGTGTATTTCCTGAGAAGTAATTTACATCGAAGCATCAAATTCCTACAACTACTTTTATGGCAACACACATTACACAACAGCCTCTTGCTTCAGTAAGGGCAAAACTTTTCAGCATTTGATTTCTAATACTATCTTTTTGCCGCAGCAAAAGCTCTGGACTCTTCATTTGTCAAATGTTGTGATGCGACTTTTTGAACTAGAAAAGTTGACTTTTAAATCAAGACCAAACATGCAGTGAACGTAATACGCTGAACGAATTATCAAGTGCGTATTATAAGAGGAGAACAAGCAAAATAGATCAATTTTTTAATATGTCAGGTTCGGTCGTGCTGGTTTAGCTTTGGACAAATAAACATCATCACAATCCATAATCTGAATGTAGAAATCCAGCAGATACTCAAAATTCGTATGCTGTACCAAGCTTTTCTTTCATGAGAAAAGTATCTTTTGATACATACAGAACAACCTTTCCAGTTCAAAGTCTGGTTCGGTCTCCAAAATCGGTTACTTTCAAGCCTTTTAAACAAACACAATGCTGCAGAATAAAAGTGAATTTCTCTAGCAGCTTTTCGCTGCAAGTAGAAATTAAAGCATTCTACAGCTCATTGCAGCTTCTTACCACAACAAAAGCTCCAAACTTTTTCTTCACCATATGTCAATTTTATGCTTTCAAGAGCCACTCCAGCAGTTCATACGTGACAATAATTGAAGTTTTGGAACTCCTTAACGAGTGTTTCATAGGAGCATCACCAATCCTCCTATTGTAAATCGACCAAAAATTGAACAAAACAACAAGAAATTATTCCCTAATGTCAGAAATATAATACAGAGCAAATGAAAAAGAAAAACATAATTCATAACCTATCAATACTTTGTTCATGTCTTTTACTCTGAAACCAAGGAATTAGTAAAAGATCATCTCATGATGAGTGCAAGTCAGAATACAACGACTCATAGCTGTAGTAGAATGAAATATTTGAACACTCCATACCGTTATTATACAAGCACCAAACCAAGTATATATTTGCAGTAGCTAAAATGTTTACCACCCAAAATAAATAAATATTGGGTCAAAACATGAAAAAGGAAATAAATCCATCTTGAATGAAAGATAATTCCAGTGCTAGGCCCCATTAGTCGAAAAAGACATAATTGGAACTAACCGAGACAATATCAATGGAACTGTAGCCAAATGATATCAATGAGTTCATTCACCATTCCATCTTTTCGCCTGATTTTACCATGTAGACCTGCTCAATGAATTTAGAGTTATATCATGGAATTTAAGCGCATGAAATTTAAAAAGAGTAAAAAGTTACTGAGTACCTATTTTGGCCTGACTTCTGTAGAAGTAGAAACTTTTAGAAACTAGGCATTGACAGACAAAAAGTCTAGAGCTTTTGTTACGGAGAAATTGATATGAGCTCTTAGGCACCAAAAGCAGACGCTCCAATTTCAAGTTTCTGCTTTGGTCACAGTGATATGCAGTTGAGAAGATTTTTAGAAAAAAAAATCTCTTAGTGTTCTTCCAAATAGCTATGCTCAAACAACTCTTCAGCAAGAACATCCAATCAAGTAAAAAAATAGAATTTAATAGAGAAAGAATTACCTAAACCAAATTAGTGCCAAGACCCAGATTTTAAATCACTATTCTTTTTTTTGAAGAGTCGGATTGACACAGCAAAAGAGAGATCTTTTCTTAGGCTTATTCCCAAATAGAAAAGTCCTCAATGGTACTCTAGTCTTTGTTGGGTAATGCTTAAATTGGCCATAATTGTTGTTTCTCGACACAGACAAGCTGAAATTCTCATCTAGCTTCGATAAGCCCTTCTCAATTTCTGCTTGAATTTCCCTCATATGATTTAGCTCTTCTTGTAATTTACTTGAAATTTTGTCATTCTCCTGCTTCATGTTCAGTACCTCTCCTTGAAACCTTGCAGCTTGATATGAACTAAACTGCACTCCTTTTTCTAAACTTGCATTTAAAGCTTCTTTAATCTCCTCTTGGATATTGTTAAGAGATAAATATCTAAATTTCAATTCCCCTTCGAGTAATTCATTTTGTTCTATCCACACTCGAAGATCTGTCTTAAGCGCTCTTAGCCTCTTTTCAAGTAGTGTAGAATTGGTGGTAGGATCGGTCAATTCACCATTATTTGGCATTTGAGTCTTGTCATATTTCAATTTTTCAATATCACCCCGTAATTCTTGGTGTCTCTTTTGCAGTCCTTGAATACGGTGGAAGCACGCACAGAATCTTAACCAGAACTCCAAGTTATCTTCTAAAATTGCATCAATTTCCCTTCTTATCTTCTCTTCAATAGGTGAATTATTATACTCATCTGTTTCATGGATGGTTTTTGTGTTTACATCCTTTAATTTCTCAAAACTATGGGGGTCAGAAGAGGCTTCAATTTTATCAGAAATTACATTTGTAACCACATCAGAATGCACTTTTGAAGAGCTTAAGAGTTCTCGAAGTGATTGAATCTCTTCATCCTTTAAAGTATTGGCATTTCTTAATTTCCTTAAAAGTTCCTTTGTCTCACAAAGATCATCTTGGTTTTTGTTTTCTAGTTCAGTAAGCTGCCTCTTTGTTTCTTTGTAATTCCGAAGAATCAAAGTATACTCATTTAGTAATATCTTTTCCCTACCTTCCAGTCCATCTAAAAGCACTTGTTGCAAGCTCAGCTCGTGATCCTCAATTTGTGTTGATTTTTCGTGTGATTCTTTTTCTCCGACATTTTCTTCATCTTTTATGTCACAGATCTTTTCTGAACCATTTGATGAGTCTTGTTCTCGAATTTCTTCTCCTTTTCCCACGCCCTGTTTGATTTCTGAATCATTGAGAGGAATTTGTTGAACTTCGTGTGATGAGTTTTCCTGCTCAAGTTGAACTTTTGAATCAAATTCAGTATTGAAACCCATCTTTGGTTCAATATCAAGATTAGAACTATCAATCTGCTCTCGCATTTTTTTATTGTCTGCTTCGATCACATCCTCCTTTATCTCACTGATCTCCGCAGCTTCTATTTCTTCCTTCAAAACTGACATCTCCAATTTTTCTGAAATATCATTAAAACCATCGCAGACTTCAGTAAAATTTGTATGAATATTCCTTGCTTCATCCTCAACAGAACTTGCAAGAGTTTGAACCCTATTCAGCTCTTCTTCTACTTTCTTTAATCGGCCGGTCAGTTCATTTGAGTCGTTAGTAAGAACCATCTTCTCTTCTTCTAAATTCTGTAAATTCTTTTCGAGCTTACTATTTTCTGAACTTAACTGATTTATCTGTGCAGATTGTGTTGAGACAGTGAGCTCCAAATTCACAACTTTACTCACAAGTTCGTCGATTTTTCCTGCAATTTCTTCGACCGAGCTATCAGAATTCATCTCAAAGTGCTTCGTTAATTTCTCATAAATTGATTCCAACTCAATTTTCTCATTTTTTAGAGAGAAATTTTCTTCCTTCTCAACACTGTTATACCCCTCCAAAACTTCATTGAATTCAATTGGGGATTGACCAAACTCAATATTAAGAGCATTGAGTTTCTCTCTAGCAGACACAATTCTTTCTTTCTCTACACTCGCCAGCTCAATCGACTTCTTCTGCTCTTCCTTTAAGCTTAAAATGGCTTCTTCGCAAGACTTAAGTGCAGAAGCTGTCATCAAAGCCCGCGCCTCATCATCGTCGATAACGGCACTCGCATTAAACTCATCTTGGTAATAACAGACCTCCTCTTGCATATCATTGATCTTCTTCTCAATCTCCCAATATTTTGCAATTCCACTCTCATAAGCATTTTTTACAAATTCCTTCTCGGTCTGAAGAACTAATATCGACTTCTGAAGCCGGTTTATCTCTTCTTGCGCTCTCTCTTTGCTTATCTGAGAAGTGCTTTTTCTACCCTGTTTCTCCTTTATGGCTTCTTGGGATTCTGTTCTCCTCTTTATTAAGCCCTCGACTGTAGGTTTATTAATTTTACTTGAATCGATGGGTGTGATTGCTTTAGGCAAATTGTCGTATTCTTCCTCAAGTAATGCATATTGGACTTGGTCGGGAAAAGCAGTCGCTATAGTGTGGTTGGCTTTGTGAAGCTCTCCTGATATATGATCATACCTTTCAGCTAAAGCTCTATACGCCTTGTAGGCTTCTTCAACATCACTTATAACTTCTGGCCTCCTTTTATAGTACATTTCTGCTCTTTTACCAAAGGAATCGGCTTCTTCTCCGAGCAGTTTGAGCATGTGCTTCACCTTGTCGTCCATCTCTGAATGTAACAGAAAAAAAAAAACAAACGCACTGTAAATGTATGTCTATGAATTTTATTTTTTTTTAAAAAAAAAAGAATTGTAAGGTTGAAATTTTTAACAAAAGGAACTTGCTCACTAACAAAAAATGAAAGGTCTCTATTTGGTAATAGGATTCATCTCTGTGAGATATCACAACTCCTCTGCCAGCATATAAGATAAGAAAACTAGAAGTATCCAAGATGTATTAATGTATTAATTTATGTTTAAGAAAGTCAGATATTCTGGCGAGACATCTAGCATGGGTTTGCGAAATAATATGATAGATACACAGCTAGAATTTTGAAGCCTCCCCACACTGTAGCTTGTACATGGCTACATGTAATAATATTCTGATGCTAAGAAATGAAAATAACCTAAGGTAAACAGAATCATTGATAAAAGGAAAAAACCAGATAATTTGGAAATGCAGAATGGCTTAACAAAAAACCCAGAAGAGGAACTGTGGATTATGTAGGGTTTTATTGAACCTGTAACAGAAAATGCTCAAACTTCATAATAAGGATACCATCATTCTTCGCTTAAACTTAGTTGTAAAGATGTGGTAGACCATTCACAACCCTTTGCCGATTTATGTGAACATTAGAACATATTCTATTTTTACCAAAACCATGTAGTTATCATAGGCTAGACAAAAACTCTGTATACTGGCAAGGACTAGATGACAGATGATGCGCATTTTGATTCAGGTGAAAAGGAGAAATCCCTAGACTTGGTTTCTATATTGCCGAAAGAGAACTTGTGCTGTAGCTAGAAAACATTATCGCAGTACACATTTATCCAAATCGGATAATCAAGGCATAATCCAATTTCCTAAAATGTTCATCAAAAAGGAAAAAAGAAAAGAAAAAAGAAAGCAGAGTACCTAAAATACAGTAGTAGCATGAAATTGTTGGAAATATTAGTGCTTCGGTCAAATGTATTACAGAACAATAAAGAACAGTTAGCAATTCACAAAATCCACCTTTCAATAGAAGACATTATAACAATTAGCAAATGCCTCCTTACATAGCTTTTAGAAATACCGGAATTGGTACATACGAGGAAACTTCGGAATCTAGTTAATTAGATGAGTTAAGTTGTTACATAGTCAAAACGAATGGTGATTGTTCGATACAGCGCATAAATAACCAGCTCCGGGACCTAATTAGATGATTCTTTTCTCCGTTTGCTTCTTTTCTGTGCCATACAACATAAGTATAAATTTTTCATGGTTATGTTACGAAACAGATAAAGATGAATGAGAATGATGAGGCAGTTAATTTTTTGGACAAGCCGAGTGGCCTACTGAAAAGATAAAATAAGAAATGGTTTTCTTTTTTCCTTCGAAAGGTAAAATAAGATTGAGGAGAAAGACCAGAAAAAAAAAAGAGCAAGTAGAAAAGAAGGACATGAGAAATACATTGTTTATTATTAGAGAATCTTGCTTAAAACTGTGCTAAATGTTAAAGTTGGACCTATTTTTGATTAAAGGCTTAGTTGTTATCATTGTTCAACTTGAATGATTCACTATAAGATAAATTAGTTAATGCAACCATCATTCCAAATCACCTCGTGCCAGAAAATTTCAGGTTTATGATTTTGCAAACTCTTAAGCAATAAACCCCAGTATATATATTAACTAGTTTGTAAATTAAGGCAACCAATGGTGATGTTCTCTCTATCTGCCCTCCAAACTACAAATCTCTCTCTTAGTAACTTTGACAATTGAAATTATGCTTCATAACACATGAAATATAACGAATTCCTAACTTGTAAAGGCGCATGATTAGGATCGGCACAAAGATCACAAAGAAACTAGTACCCAAATAGCGAAAATCGTCATACTATCAAATCGATTAATAAGTAGTATCTCCAAAGTTTCATCCTCACGTAATCTCTTTGGAAAATTCAACACTGACATAAAAAGAAAGGAAGCAATCTTCATCTGCTTCATATTTTCCAATCTCAATTCGCAATCTCAAACTACACCAAGATTACTCGAAATCCAATCAAACATTCCAAATCAATGCACACAAAATTGAACAAAGAGCGCTTGCGAGGAACCCTAATTCAAGAAAAACCCATGAACTAATTAGATTAATAGAGGTTAAAAAAAAAATCAAAAAATTTGAAAAAAAAAAAAAGGAAACAAACCCTGGAGGTTGTTGTCGAGCCATTTGGATTGCTTGGTCCGAATGTGGCTGGCCCACCACCACGAGTACGCGTTGCCCGCCGCCCTCTGCAACATCATCTCTCTCTCTCTCTCTCTCTCTCTCTCTCTCTCTCTCTCTCTCTCTCTCTCTCTCTCTCTCTCTCTCTCTCTCTATCCTCCTCTTTCTCTCTCTAGAATCAGCAGAGAGGAACAATGGACAGAGAGAGAGAAGAAGAGGCTCTCTCTCTCTCTCTCTCTCTCTCTCTCTCTCTCTCTCCTCTATTGAGAGAGAGGAGGGAGGAGGGGTGTGGTGGTGGCCATGATGACGTGGGTATGAGAGCTTCTTTTTCTTGCTAAAAAAAGAAGAGAGAGAGAGAGAAAGGGGGTCTCTCTCCGGAACATGTGGGGGGAATATATAGTACTGATTCATCGCGGCTTTAGCTGGCGCTGCTGCGGAAAAAGGGAGAGAGAGAGAGAGAGAGAGAGAGAGAGAGAGAGAGGAGAGAGAGAGAGAGAGAGAGAGAGAGAGAGAGAGAGGAAGGAAGGCGGTGTGGGTGCGGTGCACGTCGGGGAAGACTGGAGGAAGGGCGGGGAATTATAGCCGTTAGGTACATGCAGACTGGGCTGGAAAGTGTAAAAGGATGAGGGATTAAACTTTGTACCGGGCCTTTTTGAAGAAATGGGATTTTTTTTTTTTTCAAATTTTACTTTTGATTAGGATTTTTTTTTTTTTTTTATTAACAAATTTTAATTTATCATAATTTTTTTTTTGCTTAAATTGTATAAATTATTATGGTTAAATTTTGCAACCTAATTTATTTGATTAATTATTGATGTATTGCTGATATGAAAGTAAATTAACATCTTAATTATTGTCATATCATCAATCAAAACACCCCTATATCACTTTCACATTGCACATCAATATTTGGTGAATAAATTAAGTTATCAAATTTAATTATGATAATTTAAAATTTATAAATTAAAAATTATAATAAATTAAAGTTTAACTGTAGAGTACCGAGGCTAAGTAACTGTTCGAGTGTACTCTTGTAGGCATCTGGTGATGCTTGGATCATGTGAGTGTCGTTGGATGCGCAAATGGCGCGAAAAACGGACTCAGGACCGCAGACCGCCTGAAATTGAGGTTTCAGAGTTTTCGGGCACCCTTGGAAATGTTCCGGATGCCCGAAACTTGCAGAACTCAGGTGGGGATGCCCAAAAGTTACTATAGCAGGCCCGAGGACTAGATGGTTGAGATTTCTTCTGATTGGTTGCTGATGGTGAGATCTGTGATGTTGCGCTCTAGCACCGGACCCTCGGAGAGGGCGCCCGCAGGACTGAGGATTGGATTCCACACTGTGTCGTGGTTCCGGGCTCTCTACTGTAGCGGAGCGGGCGGCCGGGGTGCGCCCAAGAGTTACTGTAGCTACAACGTTTGGGGCGCCCAGTCCTTGTTCGAGGGCGCCCGAAACGCGATTTTGCTCGCGAGACAGGTTAGAGATGTAGGGTGTTCTACGGGGCTTTTTACCATATGACATGTTGGAGTGGTTTTGCAGGCCACACGTGTGGTTCCAGCGCATGGGGAGAGGAGCCAGGCCTATATATTTGTTGGGGCCAAAATGTGGCTTGCGCGCGATCAGCCCCTTTGGGTGACCTTCCAAAGATGTCGAAGTGCGCCGCGTGCCAACAATCAAGCGATCGGGCCGAGAAGGGATCCACTCGGCCGGGTTCTCCTCTGGTAACTTCTTACTACCGCGACGACCGGTGACAGCCGAAACGGGTTTACGGAGGTAGAGAGGGATCGTCGATTTCGACTTAGGACAACCGAATCGGGTAAAGAAGCGAATGTACGGCTAAGCAGCCGATTGTAGCGTCGAGGCAAATAAAGACACGGCTAATGAGCCGGTTTACACTCTAAATGCACGAAAACAAATAAAGACACGACCGATGAGCCGGTTTACACTCTAAATGCACAAATAAGCAAAAAAAGACACGGCCGATGAGCCGGTTTACACTCTAAATACGAGAAAGGTAAATAAAGACATGATCGAATTGGTCGGTTTACACTTTATATTGATAAAAGGTAGAAGAAGGGGATACAAGTAGGAAAAAATGGATAGAAGGATTACAATTAAGCCTACGCCTAGGAAAGTAGTAAAAAAGAAAAAAAAAAAAGAAAAAAGAGTTAAGTTACCCTACTTCTAGATAAATGAAAAGCTGGGGTGGTACCGGGCTTACGAGGTTGCCGGACCCCGATCTCTTTGATGGTTAGGGTATTTATACACATCCCGAACCAAGGTTATTGAGTGCCGATTTGGATTTTAAATTATCGGCGTAATTCAGGAAGAATCACCGCGAAATCCTCAACAATTTCCTTTCGAGTCATCTATCCTTAGCAGGATAGTAACCTTCTTCCGTTTAGGTTCGTCCCCTAATTGTCGCGCCAGAGCATGATTCTCGGCGCCTTCCATTGGTAGGCAATGTTTGCTGTTTTGGGTTGGTTGCGGGGTTTGCGCTCGAAACCCACACACCTTCTATTCGAAATATTTCCACTTTTTGCTCGAATCGGTCGAATGCCGACTCATATTTCCGCCATCTTCCTCGACTGACTATGATGATCTAGTGGACGTCATTAGCCGAAGTCAATCTTGGGTGATGCGCAATTCATCAGCGCCTTATTCTGTCAAATGTTCCTCCTATCGGCTGATGCTTCTAGCCGATGGTATGTGTCGCGCGCTATTTTCTTTCGCGATTGAAACCGGTCTCGGTCGAGACGCGAGTCTTCCTCTTCTGACTCATTCACCTGTCGGCTGGTGTTTGTCGACCGATGATATTGGCCACGTGTCGCTCCCTTAAGTGGCGAAAATTTCGGTCTAAACAATGCCCCCTCGACAATTACCCGATGTGCCGTTCGGGTGGTTGCCGAAATTGAGTCAACTTCGATATCCAGTGATCATCCGTATGTTTTGGAAGGATATTTGCCCACTGCCCGAGGGTTTCGCGATGATCTTTTCTTGACTTCTCGAGTAGTTGCAGTGTCTTCTTTCGACTACTCGGCGGATGCGGAAAGGCCCTTTCCTGTTGGAAGACCTTTTTCCGTACAATCGGGCTCTAACTTGGGAACCCTTAATCTTGCCACTCTCGATCGGCGTATCCGCACAGTCATCATGTTTTCCTCGGCCTCTTCAGCCGGATCTTCGGCCAGTGGTACGGTAGCCGATTTCACCCCTTCGTCGGCTTCTTGTGCCGCCTTTTTTCAAAGGCCTTTAGATGGCCTCGCAGAGGACCTTCATCGGTGCTCTCTATCAATCACTCGAACAAAAAAAATCTCGTCCAGGCCCTCGTTGGCCGACACGCCATCTATCCTCGTCCTTTTTTCCCCGGCTTTGGTTTTTTCGCCGATTTTTGTGCTGGCTTTACCCCTGAGGCACGGATGTCGCCTCTGGTGCTATGACTGAATCTGCTGGCTTCTTGTGCGGGCCTGTTCCTTTGAGGCCCCAATGTGGCCTCGCCTACTAGCCCCCTCCCATGCCAGCTGATTCAGGCTAGGGGCCAGTCATTTGCCGTTATTCAGCCAGTCTTCCTTGGTTATCTGGACGAAAGAAAATTTCGTCCGAGTCTTCGTCGATCGACATATCATCGATCCACTTTTCTTCGGGCCCTGTTCAGTCAAGGATGGGGTCGGGCTTTCTTCGTCGCTCTATCTCTTGCGTGGGGTCACCTTTCCGAGGTCTCGTTTGATGGGATTCTCAGTTTCCTTTTTCTCTGCTTCGGTTTCGGCCGATAATGGCAACCGGGCGTCCTTGTCATTCCCGGGCGGTCGTCTCCCGCGTTGGGCTATCTTACCGAGCTTTTTCTCGGCACGTCCTCTAGTTTCTTTTCGCCCCTCGGGCGCTTGTTGGTTACGCCTTACTGCGGTCTCCAGGGCCCTCAAACGAGCATCTAGCTCTAGCCAAGCGCCCTCGTCCACTAGCTTAGCAATCTTCAATCGGTCCACCAGCGCCTTCACCTGAGGCGGTGTAGAGGAAGCTCCTACCTCTTGGCTGTGGTGCATTGGCGCGAAGGGGTGCCGATGAGCGGGCAGTTCCCACTGCGGGTTCGGTTGTGGCCCCTGGGCCGCGACGCGGTTGCGACGAGCATTGGCCTCTAACCTCTGTATGCGACGCTTCTGCATCCTCGTTATGACCGACCTTTGCCATCGGGTCGGTCCTGTCGCCGTGAACCATTGTTCCCCCGACATCTCTGTCGGGGAGCTCATCTTCTTCAGGTGTTCTCTAAGGATTTTCCTTCTTTGCCATGACTTCGGCCATAGCTGGATTTTGAGTTATTGGGCTAGTAGAATGCCCAGCCTCTCCGCTTCTCCCTTGGTACGTCAAGAAAAATCTGCGTCCGGAACTGTGGGGGCCTCTCCTGCCCACGGCATTCTTCGGTAGGGGGGCCCCAGAGTCAGTCTCTCCTTATGGTAACCGGTCGGGCCCCTTTGTGCCCCTAACCGTCCGAGTCGATCTCTAGTGGGGCTCGATCTGCGTCGGGCGTCGCGGAGGCCTATACACTAGTCTTTCTTCGGTTTGTCGGCCGAAGGATCTCCGGGGCATCCCCTGGACCCAGCTCTTGTGATAGCCATGGGGTGAACCCTGCCAATGCTCTAGGACTTTTGGCCTCCCTGAGTTGACCGGGGTCATTCTCGGCTTCTCCGGGTCGCTAGGCTCCTGCAGGACCTTTTGGACGAGGGAACCTTTCCTCTCTTCCTCATCCTCTTCACCGGAGGACCGCTCGTCGGAATTTTCGGCTGAGCTCGAGTTCAGCTGGGGATCGTGGTGGTTTGCGCCTTTACCGTGGCTAACGAAGGCGGCCCATTTCTTCACTTCCTCCGAGACGTCGAGGAATAGGGTATCCCAGTCTTCTTGCATCATTTTGGCCTTGCACCTGATGCAGAATCGAAAACTGTTTAGAGCCGATTTCTCCTTAGCGGGGGACTCGGGCTTTCGGATTTGCCCTTTTCCTTTGAGGCCAATCATGCTCATCTGTGCAGGACATGGAGACTTGCGTGTGACACCCCCGGAATTTGAATTAGTCCTATATATAAATGATATAATAGGACTAAATCTCTAACCCGGCTATAGCATTTTGGATGGTAGCAAAATCCAAGAGGAACATGAGAGTTAAGCGTGCTAGAGCTAGAGTAGTTCTAGGATGGGTGACCCCTTGGGAAGTGGGGCGTCACAGTTGGTATCAGAGACATCCACCAGTCGGAAATGTGAGATGAGTCTCGGCTGAGCCAGGGTTATATAGCGGGTAGAGCGAGGCTCCCCGGCTAATGACCGTTGTGAGTGGAGTGCAGCTCCTCACAAGGTCGGCTAAGGCTAGCGAGACGAGTCTCACATCGCCTGGTGCTTGTGAGTGTGCTTGAGCCTGACGTGGACGTCAGGGCTTAAAGGGGGGATGAATGTGACACCCCCGGAATTTGAATTAGTCCTATATATAAATGATATAATAGGACTAAATCTCTAACCCGGCTATAGCATTTTGGATGGTAGCAAAATCCAAGAGGAACATGAGAGTTAAGCGTGCTAGAGCTAGAGTAGTTCTAGGATGGGTGACCCCCTGGGAAGTGGGGCGTCACATTGCGTATGGGTCACATCCTCGACCTGACCTCTGGGCGACCAGTGTTGCAGACGACCTTCCTTTATTCGGGTGTGACCGTTAATACGTCCCGCCAGAGGCAGTAACCTGTAATGGCCGACGAGGTTCTGAGGTGGTCTATGCTGGAGGACCTGCCTATAGCTCCTGCCCCCGGGCATCCCAGCGAGCCTTGCCGGCTGCGTTGGCGGAGGTGGCGGCTTGTATTGGCTGATCTGAGGAACTTCGACGAGCCCGATTTGAGGCACCGATGCTACCGCTTGCATCCGCATAGGCGGTGGCCTGTATAGGCTGTCCTAGTTTTGAGGCAGTCTTCTCTGCAAGACTTGCTTGTCAGTGTTTCTCCCATTTGTCTCGACGAGTCCGGCTTGGAACGTCGGAGCCACCGACTGAGCCGGGGGAGGGCCCTTGGTGGCCCGCCTGAATCTGAGGCGGTCCCTGTGAAGGGGCCTGCCTAATATCTTTGCCCCCAGCTATTTCCTTGGGTTCGGCCTGGGGTATCGGAGTAGCGGGCTGCGCCGGAGGAGGCGGTGGCCCGCGGAGGCCAACCAGTCGTGACGTCATTGGTACTTGGACTGCCCCCAGTGGTTGGGCCATGTAGACCGGTGCCGCTGGTTGTGTATTTTTCCACGGTTGCGCCGACACCACCGCCGACACTATCGGGGCGGGAGCCACCGGTGATGATTGCGACGAGGTGGATAAAAACTGTTCGAAATGAGCGAAGTTCTCATTTGAAGCCACCGCGTTGGCGTCCCAAGCTAGAGTCCTCCTTTCTATGGACCTCATCATTTGGGCTAACTGCCCATACAATTCTAACAAAGACGGCTCTGGCAGAGCCGGTTCCCCATGCAGCTCTAGGAGCTATGACATACTGATAGTAGGACTAGGTAAAAATTACTTGAGCGTCCCACCGGGTGTGCCAAGAAATTTATTGGGGCCAAAATGTCGCTTGCACGCAATCGGCCCCTTTGGGTGACCCTCCAGAGGTGTCGAAGTGCGCCGCGTGCCAACAATCAAGCGATCGGACCGAGGAGGAATCCACTCGGCCGAGTTCTTCTCTGGTAACTTCTCACGACCGCGACGACCGATGACAGCCAAAGCGGATTTATGGAGATAGAGAGGGATCACCGATTTCGACTTAGGACAACCTAATTGGGTAAAAAGGCAAATGTACGGCTAAGGAGCCGATTGTAGCGTCGAGGCAAATAAAGACACGGCTAGAGAGCCAGTTACACTCTGAATGCACGAAATCAAATAAAGACACAGCCGATAAGCCGGTTTACACTCTAAATGCACAAATAAGCAAATAAAGACACGGCAGATGAACCGGTTTACACTCTAAATACGAGAAAGGTAAATAAAGGCACGACCGAATTGGTCGGTTTACATTTTATATTGTTAAAAAGTAGAATAAGGGGATACAAGTAGGAAAAAAGGGATAGAAGGATTACAATTAAGCCTACTCCTAAGAAAGTAGTAGAAAAGAAGAAAAAAGAGTTAAATTACCCTACTTTTAGATAAATGAAAAGCTGGGATGGTACGGGGCATACGAGATTGCCGGATCCCGATC
This sequence comes from Tillandsia leiboldiana, assembly GCA_029204045.2. Classification (NCBI taxonomy): domain Eukaryota; kingdom Viridiplantae; phylum Streptophyta; class Magnoliopsida; order Poales; family Bromeliaceae; genus Tillandsia; species Tillandsia leiboldiana. The sequence goes on from CM055079.1 coordinate 7,331,277, forward strand.
TCTTCGATGGTTCGGGTATTTATACACATCCCGAACCAAGGTTATTGAGCGCTGATTTGGATTTTGAATTATCGGCGTAATTCAGAGAGAATCATCGCGAAATCCTAAATGATTTCCTTTTGAGTCATCTATCCTTAGCAGGATAGTAACCTTCTTCCGTCTAGGTTCGTCCCCTAATTGCCGCGCCATAGCATGATTCTCGGCGCCTTCCATTGGTAGGCGCTGCTTGCTGTTTTGGGTTGGTTGCAGGGTTTGCGCTCGAAACCCACACACTTTCTATTCGAAATCTTTCCACTTTCGGCTCTAATCGGCCGAATGCCGACTAAGACTTCCGCCTTCTTCCTCGATTGACTGTGATGATCTAGTGGACGTCGTCAGCCGAAGTTGATCTTGGGTGATGCGCGATTCGTCAGTGCCTTCTCCTGTCAACTGTTCCTCCTATCAGCTGATGCTTCTAGTCGATGGTATGTGTCGCGCGCTGTTTTCTTTCGCAACTGAAACCGGTCTCAATCGAGACGCAAGTCTTCCTCTTTTGACTCATTCACCTATCGGCTGGTGTCTGTCGACTGATGATATTCGCCATGTGTCGCTTCCTTAAGTGGCAAAAATTTCGGTCTAAATAATATCACTGCATCTTCATCTTCTTCTTCTTCTCCACCATCTTCTTCTTCCTCCCAGCCTAAGGAACCGTGAGACACCATTGTTGCACCAGAGAGCTCCACAGGAAGCTTCAACTGTGGAATTGGTGGATTCTCTTCGGCGTGAAGCTACGGATTTTGGTCGAGAGCTTGGTGGAGAGATTGTCCTGCTGAGGAGAGCTCGGACTGAGGCTTGCGCGCAGGAAACGAAAAATCTGAGGTGAGTACGGTGTTTTTCGAGTTTTGCGGATTTTCTCATATTTGGTTTCTTCGGCTGAGATTTGAGGTTTTGAGTGGTTTTCTTCTTTGGCTGAGATTTGAGGCTTTGAGTGGTTTTCTTCCTTCCTCCCTTTCTCTCTGTGCTGTAAGAAGAAGCTTTGGTGGTGTCGTTGCTTAGAGCTGCTGGTGTTATGTTGCTCGGTTCACTATGTTTAGTGGACTGAAGCTTAGGGAGTGTGCGTGTAGTGCATGGTGGAGCTTGAGAGAGGTGTTGACCTGAGCGTGGAAGAACCTAGCTAGAGGCTTTTGGGAGTGTGTCGACTGCTCCTTGGGATTTTTCTGGACTGTGGCCAGAGGTGGTGCGAGTACGGGTGCCGAGGCACCATTCGGGCTTTTCTTGGTAGTGGGTGACTCCGCACTACATCGACTTCTTTTTGCCTGTGGATAGCGATCCAGGTGGGTTGGAATTCTTCCAAACTTTATGGAATGCCTTCTAATTCTATTGTATAGATGTCTAGCATGAGTATTTTAGTTGTTTTTATAGCTGGTAAAATCTGATAGTCGTCTGAAAAATTACATAATGACAAACTTGAACCCCATACTTTTTTAGTCTGATCTTAAGACTATTTGACACTAGGCTACGCCGTTTTTTGACATTAGAAATGCATCTTTCTAAAAATCTATGTACCTGATTTTGCAAATTTCGACTTTTAAAATTGCTTTAGTACATTGAGAGCACCTTGAGGGGTCCGAGTGGTTCGGGATGCATATATATTCGTGCCTAAGGGCCGAATAGATTTTTATGTAGGTTTTTATAATATTAAGGATCCATAAGGAACTAAATAGGTACTATCAAACAACTAGAGGGGGGGTGAATAGGTGTAATACTTTAAAAACCAATCTCAATGCAAAATAAAAACCAATGCGGAAAATAAAAAAAGCACACCAAGATTTACGTGGAAATTCCAATCCAGGAGAAAAACCACGGGACCAACATGCAATAACAATCCACTAAGAAAATGAAGAATAACAAGGTGATTACCGACTCCACGGACTCAACCCCTCCTTCAACTTCTTCGGACGTTGCGCTCCACCGATTGCACGTCCACTGCACACGTTCGAATCCACGAACGCCACTCGAATCCACGAGCACACGTTTCGAATCCACGAAACGCCTTCAACACACCGAATCCACGGTGCTACGTCGAATCCACGACGCAACTCAGCCGATACAGAATATTGGCTTCGATGGTGATCCTTTGCTTAGATTATCATTGAGGAACCGTAGAAGGAATCTCTAAGCAAAGACTAGATCAATTCGACAAAAGATAGATCTTGAAAGAACCGTCGAATTGATCTAAAAGAGGCTAAAGAGAAGAAAGATAAAAACCAGCCTCTAGGGTTGCTCTCGAGTGTTTCTGGATTGATCGGTTGTTCTCGAGAAACCCTAAGTATCTATTTATAACCCTTGGAAAAAGATAAAAGTCGGTTTAGCAATCTTATCCCGAGATGGCATTGTGTACCGGTACCAAATAACGTGTTCCGGTACTCAATGGTGCAAAACACAGATTTTTTTATTGTGTTCCGGTACGCCAATAAGTGTTCCGGTACTCAATGCAAATTACAAAAAATTCTGTGTCAGGTTTGAGAAACTCAAAGTGTGGTTCCGGTACTCAATGTAAAAATTAATTTTTCCAAGATAAGCCTTATCCAAAACATACCAAGTACCGGAAACCAAACTTAAAATAAGTTGTAAGTTAAAAGCCAAGTTCCTAAACCAAGTCTAAATCGGGTTTTAATAATTTCCTGATTCCAATGATTATAAATGTACTTAAATACCATGATTGAATTAATCATACCTGAGAGTTATCTTGAGCTCTTGTTGAATCTTCTCCAAGTCTTTGAAAGCTGATTTGACAATTTGATCCCTTTAAGACTCCGACTCAACTCACGAAATATGCCAACACAAAAAACCGTAACAATCTCCCCTTTGGCAATTTCGTGACAAAACCCAAAAATACATAAAAACGCTCAAGTCACTCATCTTAAACCAAAAATCGAAACTCAATGTTATCACCAAAATATTGATTTTCTTTGCGTGAAAGATCCAATAAATACAAATTACATTTGAACCAAACAGTCCTAGAACATACTCTATGACTTAGGACTTGGAGTCTTAAAGTGATGTAATTCCTGCAAAGTAAAACTCCAAACAAAATCAAACGTTAGTCGTTAGAAATTAAAATCCTACATTTGATTCGTCTTCCTTTTGGTTCTTTTGTTTTGTGGCTCTTGTCCTCAATCTTTTCTTTATCTCCCCCTATCTTGAGCATCTCTGTTCTCCCCCTTTATGATACGTCTCCATCATTTCCGTTCTCCCCCTTTTTGTCACAAATTGTCAAACAGTTAATATAGACAAAAAGAAACATATTAGAATGATAAGTTCTTGGTTACATGCCCATTAGAGTTCTTGTTCATTGATAAGTGAAAAGAAACTGAAAAACCAAAAACAAGAAAGAAAAGAAATCATGCATCCTCATCTGAATCATCATCATCATCATCATGTGATGTTGGTCCATGTGATGTACTCGGTGCAGTTGCTCCAGTGACCACATCATCATGTTTGCACCCAAGGATATCAAAGATCTTCTTTAAACCATCCTCAAGTTTCTTGAAGCCTTGCTCCATCCTTGTCTTTAATGAGCGAACATCCCGATGCAATGTTTGAAGTGTTACTACCTCATCTGGTTCAGGAGATTCTTGGCGAGGCGGTGCACTCGGAGTCGCTTCACTTGCATAGCCTTTTGTATGCCCAAATGTCTTCAAAGTGCTAATTGACTTGGCTAAGGTGATTCCATCAATTGCCCCCAAGCCGTAATCATATTTGGCACAAGAAATGTCAACTCCGTGGTCTTCCAGAATACGAGTTATCAAAATTGGATACGGAAGAAGCTCACGTCGACTTTTTCCTTCAATGACATGTACCATTTGTTGCCAAATAAGAAATGGAATGTTGATGTTAATTCCATTTGCACTTTCCGGGTGACCAAGGAAAAAGAGAAGTAGCAGTCGATCCCATCGAATCCTTTTGGTCCCCAATGTGGGCAACAGGTTGTAGCATATGATTAAGGACAGAATATGGTACTCTGGTTTTAGGTCCTTTGATTCAACATACGACCTGTTAGTATAAGTTCCTGACTTGCAAATAGAGTTTACAACGATGTCCCAATGGGTGTGATGTTGGAAGTCACCATCAGTGTAATAAAGACCAGAAATGTCAACAGCTAATCCAAGATTTGCACCAATTACTGCTGGAGTAATGTCAAACTTGACGTCTCTAACTGTTGTTTCAATGACGAAAGCCCCTGTGTCATGGTCTTTTTGAAGTATATTAGCTCTCATGTAGAACTCCCTGATGATCTCCACACAAAAACTCATTTTAGGTTGAACTCTGCCAAGTGGCCGAATATGACTTCGTTCCAAAAGCCTTGCAAAGTCTGGCACTTCACGACATAGCTCGTTAAAATTAACGTGTCGCTCTCCAATGCATGTACGGTTTGCAAATATGGCACGGCGTTTTGCACTCACATGCTGTTCACCTTCATCAACATTTGATCTCCGTTGAGAGCGCTCGTGTATTACCGGTCCACCGGTACTTCTACGCGGAGGAGAATCTGCACCCTTCTTTTTCCTTGGAGCCATAGGTGCTTTTCCCTTTCCTTGAACAGATTCTTCTTCATATTCTGAGGAATGTTCAGATTCCGAGCTAGTTGAACCCTCATTGCGTGATCGTTTAGTAGTCTTTTTCTTTCCAGAACCACGACCACGTCCACTTCCAGTGGCCATTAAGATCACAAGTGCAAGTAGCCACGAAAATGCCATTTCCTACAAAGAACACAATGTACTACGATTTGATCTTATAGGAAGGCTTAAACATGTTTAAGAAATATTCTAAACAAGTCACATTTGATGATTCAACATTTAAAATCCATTTACATTGAAAGCCCTAATTTTTAATTTTCTCTATGTTAAGAACATATGCAAATGTTAGATTCAAGCATATAAGCATGGAAATATGAATCTAATTACATAGAAAGCAACCATTTATGTTCTAAACATGAAATAGGGGTGATTTATGCAAGAGATTTCATTTAGATAAAGATCTACTCAAAAATCCCTAAAAATAACATCAAAACCTAAAAACTAGGGTTTTGAAGCAAAAGAAAGCAAGATTAATGAAGAAACTTACAAATCAAAGCAACAAATCTCTTGATCTTGATGAAAAACCCCTTAGAGAAGTTTTAGAGAGAAAGAGGGAGGGTTTTGAAATGGGAGAAGTGAAATAAATCTCATGAGTTCCAGAATATAAGAAAATCCAGATTGAGTACCGGTACTAAAAGACACGTACCGGTATGCAGTGCAAAATCTGAAAATCCTTCGTTCGGGTTCCGGATTGAAAACATGGCTGATCCGGATCCGCAAATTTAGTTCCGGTACTAAACATGGAGTACCGGTACTCAAGTGAAAAAACAGAAAATTTCATGTTCGGGTTCCGAATTAGGTTTTCTGATCCGGAATCTTAGTTCCGGTACTAAACATCAGGTACCGGTACACCAGAGCCAAAAAGCAAAAATTTCTTGAAACAAATCCAAATTTTGAAATCTTTTCAAATACCGATTTGTATACCATCAAGAAATCCATTTAAGTGCTTTGAAAAACAATGAATTCACATAGATGCCATTCAATCCAATTAATTTCACAAAAATTAAAAAGATTTACTCCTAAATCATGAAAAACAAAGATAAGACATTATAAACCATTTTTCATGCTATATTCATCAAACATAAGTCATCAAAAATAATCTTGAGATCCAAACTCTATCAAGATGTAACGGATTTACAAAGATGACTTACAAAGATTTCCAAATGACATCAATTTTGAATTCTACCCTTTCAAATTGAGATAAGCACTAAAATACCTAAGGGTGGCTCTATGAGCATCTTTTAACTATCCCACCTTATACCAACCAGGAGATTGTTCAAAATAAGAACTTTGAATTTAAATCTCCGAATGCTTCAACTAAACAAAATTTCATAAAATACCATCAAGCATCCAAAACATGTGGTAGCTTCACACACAAACCGGACGACCGGGGTGGCAGCTCTTTCCAACATGTGGTGGTAGTTTTCACACTCCTTGTTGGGTCGTATATAATACGGATCTAAATAGGGGAAGAAACACCTAGAGGGGGGTGAATAGGTGTAAATGTATAAACACTCCAAAAATCGTTGCGATAAAACCCAATGCGGAAAATAAAATAACACGCAAGATTTTTACGTGGAAAACTCCATCACCGGAGTAAAAAACCACGGGACCGATAACACGGCAGAAATCCACTAGAATTAAAACACGTACAAGGTGATTTACCGTACACACTTACGACTCAACCTTTTTCATACGCTCCTAGAGGATCTTCTCCGCTCGCTCCGACGCTTCTCGAATCCACGATCTGCGCCCAACGCCGAATCCACGGCGTCCAACGTCGAATCCACGACGTCCGACCGAATCCACGGTCTTCACCCAATAGCACCGTTCGAATCCACGAGCGTGCCTCGCTCCGAATCCACGAGAGCGATTGAACCTTGAATCCACAAGGACACGCGAATCCACGCGCCGATTTTTGGGGAAAATCGTTGTTTTGGGTGGTGATGATCCGCCGAATACTTAGATCAAAGATAGATCGGAAATACCATCTAAGTATTCATTAGTTTGATTCAACTCAAGATGTGAGTATGAAAACCTAGAATCAAACTAATCAATATAGATGAAGAAACATAGAGTATTCTCTAGTGATTTCCTTTCTTCTCTATATGTGGATCTATAGCCGTATAAGATGATACAAGAAAATGACGGCTATGTGGATTCACCCTAGAAAGAAAGACATAGGGTGTATTTATAGGTTAGAAACCCTAGGAAGGAGATAAGAATCAAAAACCAACCATTTCTGGATATTTACGGACGGCGATCCGGATCGTGATAACTAGGATCCGGATCGTCATAACAAAACAGCCAATTCCAGAAAAACGAAGGTTCGGGATCCGGATCATGTGACTACGATCCGGATCGTTCATACAGTTCACCAAACATCAACGTTCGGGATCCGGATTGCGAAGCAAGATCCGGATCGTTCAAGGTAGATGGTAAACTCAACGTTCGGGATCCGGATCAAGAGACTACGATCCGGATTGCGACGATGTATGAACGAACCACCTTCGGGATCCGGATCGAACAACCTGATCCGGATCCTGAACATGTCCCAAGTCCAGTTTTTGATTTTTATGCAATGAAAGATTCTTCCAAGTGTTTCTACACTACAAGAAGTATTCGGATCACACAAATTCTTTAGTTAAACATACCTGATCCTTTTGAATTCTTCTTTCTTGAGATTGAGTTAAATGATCCAACTTTCTTCACCTTCAATCTTCAAGACTTGAGACTTTCACGAAACTACGCCAACTCAAATTCCGTAACAATCTCCCCCTTTGGCGGTTTCGTGACAAAACATAGATCCACTAAAGAAAATTCAAAAAGATATTTTTGTTGCTATCACCATACAACAAAAATTTACAATGGAGATCCAAAATACAATACATGAGTTAAACTCCTAAAACAGACTCTAGACTTAGACATCTGTACTCTCTGCAAAAAGAAATCATTCTTGACAAAAGAAATCGTTAGATACCTCAAGAATTTTGTACTATTCAAAAACCACAAACAGAGATGAAGTTTAAACTCATTTATACTTACCATGACATTTATATTCAGATATGTAAACAGATCATAGTTAAATAAACACCAACATATCTTCTTTGCACGTAAAAACCAAATGTCATGAACATGTTTGTGACAAACTAATATATATATATAGATATGTAATTGATCAGAGTTAAGAACCAACATATCTTCTATGCAATCAAAAACCAAGTGTCACAAACTTGTTAGTGAACATCAACTTGTTAGTTATATTACATGCCCAAATAGTTAGCAAATAGTTAGTCGAGGCATGCATTCATATAGCTGAAAAACCTCAAGTTGAAGTTGAGATCATACTTACCTTGATGTATACAAAATCTTCATCATCAAGATTTTCACAATCAAGATTTTCAAGTTCCCTTACCTTGATGTCCATGCACATCATCATCATTGTTCAATCAATCATTGTTCAAGCATTGTTCAAGTTCTATAAACTCTCTCCCCCTTTTTGTCACAAAACAAAGCCAAAATGTAGTTAAGACTACGAAATGTTAGGAGAGTGAAAAAGTTCCAATAAAACGTAAAACCTGAGAACTAAGCTAAAAGTAAGTATAAGACTAAATCCTAAAATCAAAATCCTGCACAAAAAGAAGAAAAAGGAAGGTGCAGTTCAGTCGGAGGAGTCGGAGCTGGTACAACTGAGCTTGCTCAAAATCCCTTTAAGCATTGTCGAAATAGTTGAGCACTTCTTCTTGATCTTCTTCTGTTTAGAGGAAAGTTGCTGAAGTTCCTTCGACATTCTTTCTTGTTCAGCAGACAGTCTTTGTTGTTCCTGTCGAAGCGATTCCAACACATCAGCGTCTGTAGCCTGTCTCTTCATGTGTGATGGATGCTGTGTAGATGCAGATGGGGCATCCGGTCCCGTAACCCATGGAGATTCAGTTTGTAGAATTCCAGAGAGTGAGCGAGCTCTGGTGAGAGGCCTACTAGGCTGATTTTCACTCCATTGGACAGTCTTCCGTCTCGTATATTGCTTAGTTGTTGATGCAGATTTCATTAGCCTTTTGCCCTTGACAGATTTCCTGTTTTTCTCATCAATTTTCTGTTGAACATCTTTGAAGAATTCATCCCATTCTTCATCATCATAGTCTGAGCTGTCTTCCTCTGCATTTTTCGTCTTGTTTTGAGTTAAATCATCTGGTTCCCTTTTAACAGATGTACTTGTGTGCATCATTGAAGCCAGGAGAAGGATTAACCAAGAGAAACTCATTGAATTAAGTGCCATTGATCAAAGTGCTTGAGTTAAGAAGGTGTCCTGTGAAAACCAACTCAAGAACACAAAAAAAATTGTTAATTTTCAAAAATTTGAAAAATTGTACCCAAACAATCATAATCATGTAGAGAAGCCAAGAATCAAATTAGTTTTGCAAAAGGACTTTTAAAAGTAGATCAATTGCATGAATTTCGAAAATCCTTATTATATGCCCTAAAACCGAAATTTTAGAAATCGAAGCCTAAAAATCCGTTAATCAGGAGAAAACCTAGCATATAATCAAAACTAAGCAACCCAGAGTTCTTATTTCAAAAGAAATTTGATCAAAAACCATCCACAAACAAAGTTGGTCCAAGAAATTCGTGCGTTTGAGGAGGAAAAGAGAAAAACGGTGAAAAACCGAGATTTTGATCAATAAAACTTACTTGGAATTGAAGAACTTGAGTTTGAAAGCTTCCAAGAAGGATGAAATCTAGAGAGAAGCGCTCTGGAAACTTTTGAACAAAAGATTGGAGTAAAAGAAATCAAAACCCTTTTGTTCTTTATAAAAACCTAGCCGCGATCCGGATCCTCCCGAGCTTGCGATCCGGATCGGCTACCCGCAGTGAGAAAACTGCGTTCGGGATCCGGATCGGCAGGTCCAATCCGGATCGTCAGCCCGCAGGAGAAAACATGCGTTCGGGATCCGGATCACCTTGCCCGATCCGGATCGGCCCCAACTTTTTCTTTAGAAAATTTCAGAGAAATTCAGGAAAATGCAGAAAAAGATTGTAAGCACAAATGTGTATCAACTTTAAACAAAAATCATCGTTTCATACAACAAGAATTAGATTATGCCAAATCTGTCAATAATATCCAAAAATGAAACGAAAATTTACAAGAATTAAATCCCTTAAAGTTGAACACCTTCAATCACATCTAACTTGATCTTATGAGTAATGCCTTTATCAAATCATCAATTCGGTAAAGAAAATGAAATACAAAGATCAATAGATGTTTGAAATCCCAAATATAGTAGATAATATTTCTAGACAATCTGTTGAAGAGAGTGGCTCTTTGAGCATCTTTCTTTAAAATCCCACCTTATACCAACCTTGAAATTTGACAGAGTCAAGTATTTCAATATGCATTTTACTTAATCAAAAATTTGAACAACCATGCTTGGTATACATGTGGTAGCTGCACACAATACTCGGACGACCGAGGTGGTAGCTCTTTCCTCCATGTGGTGGCAGTTTTCACACTCCCCATTGGGATGTAACTCTTTCCACATCTTTTGAGCATTTTACATTATCTTTGACTCCCCCTCAATTGGCTATCAATTATTTAAGATATAAAGTATTCAACCAAAAATTGATCTCGATTTCATACTCGACTAAACAGTCAAATAAGATAATGACTATACCAAGAGATCATTGAGAGAGAAATTGACTTTGATCACTTTAGAAGATGATTTAATTAACATAAACGATCATTGCAACAATGAAATATTATGATGGCAAAAGCATAATAAATTTCTAAATGTGTGAACAGATGCAATTAAAGTCAATTATGATCTATGCTCAATTAATGTCCTATGTACAAACATAGATAATGAACAAAACAAAAATAAATACAAAACCTATCCTAAGCAAAGATTTCAAAAAGAAGATTATTTCAAGGAAAGCATCCCAATTGCTTTTCGTAAATGAATAAAACGTTTTTGATCCAAAGGTTTTGTTAAAATGTCAGCTAATTGATCCTCAGTTGAAATATATGAAAGTTGAAGAGTATTTGATTCAACTAGCTCTCTAAGAAAATGATATCTAAGTTCAATATGTTTTGTTCTAGAGTGCAACACAGGGTTTTTAGAAATGTTAATTGCACTAGTGTTGTCACAAAGTATTGTTACCGAAGATGCTGAAATGCGGAAGTCACTCAATACGCTTTTCATCCAAATGAGTTGAGTTGAGCAACTTCCAGCTGAAATGTATTCCGCTTCGGCAGTCGAGAGTGCTATGCAATTCTGCTTTTTACTGTGCCATGCAACAAGGCAATGGCCAAGATAGAAGCATGCACCACTCGTGCTTTTCCGATCATCCACTGATCCTGCCCAATCGGCATCTGAGTATCCAACAATGTCCAGACTTGTTCCCATAGGATACCAAATTCCGAAATTAATTGATCCTTTGATGTACCGGATGATCCGTTTCACCGCTTTCAGGTGAACCTCCTTTGGTGCTGATTGATATCTCGCGCAAATCCCAACACTAAAGGATATATCCGGGCGACTAGCCGTGAGGTAAAGTAGACTTCCAATCATACTTCTATACAGTTTCTCGTCTACATTCTCACTATGTGATTCACTTCCAAGTCCCTTGTGGCTAGTTCCCATTGGAGTTGGAAAATCTTTACAATTTTCTAGATCAAACTTTTTGACCAACTCCAGTGCATACTTGGATTGACTCAAGTGAATACCTTCATCATTTTGTTTAATTTGCAATCCAAGAAAATAAGACAATTCGCCCATCATGGACATCTCAAATTCGCTTTCCATGGTCTCCGCGAATTTAGAAGCATCATTATCTTTTGTTGCACCAAATACAATGTCATCGACATAGATTTGTGCTACAATGAAATTATTTTGATAATGCTTCACAAAGAGAGTCCTGTCAGCTCCCCCTCGAGTATAGCCCTTCTCCAAAAGGTGCTTTGTTAACCTTTCGTACCATGCTCGCGGTGCTTGTTTCAGACCGTAAAGAGCCTTTTTCAAACGAAAAACATGGTTAGGTTGTTTATGATCTACAAAACCTTTCGGTTGAGCTACATAAACTTCCTCATTTAAAAACCCATTTAGAAATGCGCTCTTGACGTCCATTTGAAATAATTTGATTTTAAAATGACAAGCAATAGCAAACAATATACGAATGGACTCGAGTCTAGCTACAGGGGCGAAAGTTTCGTCAAAGTCTATACCTTCTACTTGAGAGTAGCCTTGAGCAACTAGTCGTGCCTTGTTCCTGATGATAGTACCATCTTCATCTTTCTTGTTCTTGAAGATCCATTTGGTACCTATCACATTATGTTGCTTTGGAGGCTTCGTTAATTCCCAGACTTTGTTTCGCTCAAATTGATGGAGCTCTTCCTGCATTGCTTTAATCCAGTAGTCATCCTGAAGAGCTTCATCTATTGTCTTTGGTTCGATTAAAGATACGTAGCAAGCAAATCCGCAAACCAACTGCCTTCGAGTTCTAACTCCTTCTTGTGGATCTCCAATGATGTTCGATTCCGGATGATCCTTGGAGATTCGTAGCTTTTGTTGAAACGGAGTACTCGGAGGTACACGAGATGATTCCTGCACATCAGATAAACTAGAAGAACCATTAGATGCATCATTAATATTGGAAGTATTATTATGAGAAGATGCACTAGCAGGAGAATCATCATCTAGAGAGATATCGAGGGTAGATTTTTCAGATTCAAAATGAGAAGCTTCATCTACTTTAACATTTATAGATTCTACAATCGTCTTAGATTCAATGTTAAATACTCGATATGCTCTGCTATTCGTAGAATAACCCAAAAAGATCCCTTCATCACTTCGAGAGTCAAACTTTCCAAGATTTTCACGGTCACGTAAGATGTAACATCGACTCCCGAAGATACGAAAGTACTTGATATCCGGTTTTCTACTAAACCACAGCTCATATGGTGTATTCAAGGTTCCTGGGCGCAAATACACTCTGTTAATGACATAGACAGCGGTGTTCACAGCTTCAGCCCAAAAATGTAGCGGTAATTTCCGGCTATGAAGCATCACACGCGCCATCTCTTGAACAACCCTGTTTTTGCGCTCAACAACACCATTCTGCTGAGGTGTATAGGGTGCCGAGAATTCATGTTTAATGCCATTTGAAGTACAAACATCAATGAATTTTGAATTTATGAATTCTCCACCCCTATCACTTCTAACACGAATGATCTTTTCATTCTTTTCAATCATAATACGATGGCAAATCTCATGAAAAGAGTCAAACGTATCAGCTTTCTCTCTCAAAAATGCTACCCATGAAAACCGAGAGAAATCATCAACCAATAAAAAGATGTACCATTTACCTCCCAAGGATGGTTGACGGGTCGGCCCATTAAGTCCATGTGCAAAAGTTCCAAGGGCCGTTTGTACCAACGTGGTTCAAGTTTTTGTGTGCAGTCCTAGACTGTTTACCCTTTTGGCAACCACCACACACCAACATTTTGTTTAAATAAAAGCTTTGGAATCCCCTTGACCACGTCCTTGTTTGAAATTCTAGTAAGTTCCTTAAAATTTAAGTGACCTAGCCTTTCATGCCAAAGAGTTTCATTATTCAAAGCGGCTAAGTTACAATTTTCAGAAAATTTATTAGGAACAACATAACAATTGTTTTCAGATCTAACCCCCTTTTAAAAGAAGACATGGTCCTTATCAGTTACAACGCATTCAACCGATGAAAAGTTAACTGAAAAACCATTGTCGCAAAGTTGACTTATGCTTATGAGGTTAGTCTTAAGGTCATCAACAAATAAGACGTTTTTCAAAATCGGGCCATCTGGAATAGCTACCGTCCTTTTCCAACAATTTTGGAAGATCGACCGTCTCCGAAAACAACGTGTCCTCCGGAGATTTTCTCAAGATTTTGAAAACTATTTTTGTCACCGGTCATGTGACGGGAACACCCGCTATCCAGATACCAAGACGAGCTATCATATGCATGCAAGGAAATATTGGAAACAAGACAAGGGAAAATTCACCTTTGCGCACCCAAACCTTTTTGGAATGCGTCTGTAATGGTCGTGAAGTTTTGTGCCTAGGTGAAAGCGTCTTGTTAAAACGATTGTTGCTCCTTGATGAAGTCGTCTTGTGCGGTGAACTACCAAGTCTCTTTTCATTTGAAAAGTTTTGCTTTGATTTCCGGAAAGGAGCCTTTTTGGTAGTTGATGCAAGAGGTGCTTGAGATGAGCGTTCGACTCCCGTCTTGCAATATCTTCTTATGTGCCCTGAAACACCACAACAAAAACATACCTTATATCTTGACGATCCCAAAGAGGATGAAGTAGGTTTGTTGTCGTTGTTTGTCTTGAATTCCGGTGTCGGAGGAGGAGATACCGACTGAGGCACAAAAACTGTCCCACTCAAACTTGGACTGTTTCCAGATTGAGTGTATCCGAGGCCGAACCTATTTGATTGACCAAGACCAAGAAGTCTATCCAACTTACTCCTTCCTGAAGAGAATCGCTGTAAGTCATTCTTGAGTTGGAAAATGGTCTTTGTCATTTCCAGGTTATCCTGTCGAGCCTCGTTGTAGAGCTTTGAGAAGTGATTCGCGTTATCCACCAGATTTGTTATGTTGCCTTCCTCAAGTTGCTC